>OZ018396.1:15215910-15961851 GCA_963969525.1 Ontholestes murinus
CGAAACGGTTATGCAAAAGTTATGGTCCGGCGGCAGCAGGTGTCTCCTGTATTCATAAATACGAAAAAAATGCACAGAGTATTCCACCGTTTCCACTAAAAGATTATCAACATTTTCAGGAATGTAGAATTTTATTAACATACATACGAGAATGGCTGAAACCACTTTACACACGATCCGCTCTGTTCTGTATTCAACTCAATTTTTAACATGTTAGAGTATTTACAGGTATAATTTTTCTGTATATAAACTAGACTCAAATGCTAAATATTTTATATTCTTTTATTTCGTATAACTAGGCATATAAAATTCGCTTATACGAAATAGAAGAATATAAAATATTTAGTATCCATAATATGTATGTGACTCTAACGCAAGAAAACTATTAAAATAACAGCGTTGAAGTTTTACATACTTCCCCGAGAGTTGTTTTACGAGGTAAAATTGAAACTGTTTGTGTACTTAAAACTATTATAATAGGGCTAAAATTTTACATGCCTCCTCTGCGGATCGGAGAAATTGTTGCATAAAGTAATATTAAAACAACTTAGTTTGTAAACACATAGGAGTATTATGAAAACACTGTTACAGGAAGGTAGCTGGAATTTTACGAATTTTCATAAAATCATTAAAAAATTATGTTTATCAAGAAGAGAATATTAAATTTAAAGGCATTATACAAATTAAAACTATATGAAAATATTGCTACAGTAAATATCGACAATTATTCCAGGTAAAGAAAGAGATATTATAATCGATACCTGTTCTGCTACAAATTTGAACGGTATTTGAAGTACCGAACATTGTGAGAGCTTCTCCTATGTTGTTGAAAGAGGCTTTGTCAAAACCTGCCAATAAATAGATCTAATGCCGACATTTTATTTACCAACGCCTCCTAAATGTTTGTAATCTGACAGTAGAGTGTTGATTTAGTTGAGCGACTTGGTATGTACGTGTGTTGATTCGTTATTAGAATATGGTCCCTGATGTTTCGATCAAAAAGCTTCTCCAAGGTTTTCATCATAAACGATGTTAGGCTTAAATGATTTGGCATGGCTGTAGTCTTCCTTGCCTAGTTTGGATATAAATATCACCTTGATTTTTCTACAGTTTTGTGGAACATATCTTAAAGCTATGAAGACCTTAAGCAGTCACCAGGTGTTTAAGAATTGATTCCAGTCCACAAATAAGTAGGGCTGGGTAAACTCCATCCATTCCTGGAGACTTTATTGGTGAGAGAATGTTTGAATGACCCGGCTTATCTTGGGCCCCGTTGTTATGTTGGAAGCTATGTTCCAATCTTCTTTTGAAGGAATGTGAATCTCCTGCCGGTCTTCATCCCTGATCTCCATGTTTCTGCAGTCGCAAAATTGAGTTTTTAGGATTACATAGTTGTTACTTGTTGAGATACCCTGTTACATATTATTACTTTTATTTTCAGTTTCCTGACACTGCATACTTCATCGCCGTTGATATTAGCTCCCTCTGGTGGGCTCATATAGATCGTTTCGTGTAGATCTTCATACAAGAATGACGTTTGTGTTTCGATTATACCAGATCATTTTCAAAGATAATTTGTCGAAGAAAAACACTTATTATGTTCCATATTATTCCTAATATTTTCAGTTTTAAAAGTGATCATATCATATGCTATCCTAATTTTTCATTATTTCAGGCTGTAACGTTGAGTTTTTAAAGAAAAAATAAATTCAGTCTTGCTGCTGTGGTTGTGGACTCAATTTATTCAAAAATGTTTCTGCAGGATTCTCTCAATCGTTACCTTACCTTTTTTTTTGTAAATTTGGAGAAGCTCTTTATAACAGATCCGATCGATTTCCTGCTTGAAGTGTTACTCTTTCTAATACACATTTCTAGTTTGCTTCCTCAAATGGTTGGTTTCCTTATTCCACCATGGGTTGGTGGATTTTTCTCCACTCGAGTTAAGTGGGCATGACTTTACATATAGGGAGATGAGAGCGTTTTCCAGACGTAACACAACGTCATTGATTTCAGCCTGCGTACTTGCCATACGGATCTCAACTTCTTGTAGTAGTTCCGGAAAGTTTTTGTAAATAGTTCTATGTAGGTTTTCCTTGTATTTCTGAACGCATCTTCTTCGGTAAATTTAGTACCTAATTTGTAACATATCCATCTGTGATCTGACCAGGATTAGGTATAAGTCGACATATGCCAGTTCTGGATGTGTTGGTTTATAGTTTTACTAGCAAGGATGATATGAATCACCTCTTGTCGCACTGAGTTATGTATTTAATAAGACTGATGTTGTTGGTTTCACAGTATCTGATCATAACTTCCAGTTGATGTGTGGGTAGTTTTCGTTGTAGGGTAGATATGCGAAGATTAAAAAAAACTTATTACAATCCTCTCCTTCGAAATAGACCACTGTTATATCCGCTGTTAAAAATTGAGGCATAAGTATACTCTTCATGTTGGCGGGTGAATATTTACATACAGAAGCCCTTTGATATTTTCCGCCTGTTGTAGAATGTGTTTTCTTCGTTTTGAACTCCCATCACGACCAATCTCCCCTCGGGTTTTTCTTCGGCGTGGAAGATACACCATCGATCTATCGTCAGGTATCGATTCCTTAATTGTCTGATCCATATAGAGAGGCTGTATATAGGATAGCCTTTATCAACCTCGGGATGTGTTCAATTTGGATCACCGTTAGTTTTGCCCATAGACATAGTGGGGAGCAAGTTTATCGACTGACTTTTAACTGTTTCGACCGAAAATAGGGCTGACACTATCTGATATGGCTTTTACCAATTCGGTGGTAAGAGCACCATCCAGGATATTAACCTGGCCCTCAGTGAGCTTTCCCTCGAGGTTTTGGCGTTGTGACAATAATTGCTGCTTGGAGGTGCCTGTTAACAGCCTTCTTGTAGCTGGGTCTTGAGTTTGATGGGTTACTACCTCTACTTACCCCTTTTTCTGGGAGACGTGGTTTGATCTACTCCTCTTCTTATTTTTACCTGAACCTCCAACTC
The DNA here is from genome assembly GCA_963969525.1 of Ontholestes murinus. Lineage (NCBI taxonomy): Eukaryota > Metazoa > Arthropoda > Insecta > Coleoptera > Staphylinidae > Ontholestes > Ontholestes murinus. Next base: position 15,218,922 of record OZ018396.1, read on the forward strand.
CTGCAAAGGTAATCGTTCTCGGCAAGGCCTTAGATTTCTCAGAGGCTACCAGCGGACGTCCATCCTTTGCTTAGCTGGTATCCACGGTGCTGGTGGATTGTACTGGCTTTTGGGCAGATTGTGTCGCAAGGCGTGCCTTTCTTCTCCTTTTAGCTCCGTTATTCCTTTTCCGGGATTTTGGTGCTGTAAAGGAGGTATCTGAAAGATCAGTCCGCTTCAAATTTTGCAGTGGTTTTGCATTTCATGCAAGTTGCATTTTAAATTTATCTCACACAATCTCCACTCACCACGGAGCCATACAGGGATGGTACCCCACAAGCTGGTGCATGGCCATAGGGTTTCAGGTAAGATGTATCCAAGGGTAGAGCGGAGCACATGAGACAGGGATGGCTGGGACAACTATCCACGGCGCTATATTACGCTGTTCTCCAAAACAACTAAAAAACTCACATTCCGAAACTACCTTACGGTGCACTTACTAAATAAGAGAATTATCCCTGAACTTCAAAAAGGTAAAAACAGTTACACACGTCTGCTTATATTCCTGCACCACCAGAAATACAGTACTGTAAGAGGAAATGTTCCCTCGCCTCTTCTTAACACTCATCTGAAGTTGCACGCTGCGCAAATTTTAAACTAAGATCCTAAATCTATACAATGATGATATCTAACGAGGAAGAATATACAACAAACGACCATGAAAATTACTAATTCTGACCAAAAATCTAACATTCGAACGGATTGTGTTGTTAACTAAGTTAATTAATATATTATTCGTATTCTAAATCACCATTGGCAATCTTACATTTTGACAACTATCGGTATTGTGTTATTTTCCAACTTCACCAACAATAACAACCCCCCAAGTAAGCAATACAACAATTCCACTCGGCGTAATTAGCATTTAATTATTAATCTATTTTTCGGTCATTAATCGACCCAGAATAACTCGACTTGCATGATTACGGTCTAAATATAACCGCATCTCTTGAAACAAAAACTCCTGTTCTAGCGATGCGTGGTAATATTGTTAGGCCCATCTGCAATAGGAATAACGACTACAATTACCCCTATAATATAATTTTGGTTCCGACGATTTCACATCCATGACACGCTATTGTAGAGCAAAAAAGTATTTATTTGGCTACTTGAATTACATATGAGTATTACGAAAAAAAACATTGAAATACTTTTAAGTTCATCATTTGTGTGCTTATTGTGCATAATTTGTATGTAAAAATGCACTATTATCAAAACGATGAACTTGTTGGCATGCTTTTGAGAAAAAATTGTAGACGTTTGTCAGGAACTGGTTGTTTTTGCCCAAAAATTGGTGGGTATTCCAACAGATTACGTCAAACCCCTGTATTCGAAAGGGTGTACTTGATATTGTTGAAGATGACCCATCAACGAGCGCAAGGATAATAGCTAACATAGTACATGCAAATCATGTGACAGTTTGGCAAGTTCTGGAGGAGGGACCCATTTTCTAGACTGCACTTTGTCTAGAAAATGGCTTGGGAAATCTTTGGGATCTCACGACTTCCAGCCAAGACTGTTGTTCTGTTGTTGGCTTCTTCGGCGATGTAATCTTCAAAACAATTTTAAAAAATTTATTCTGTTTACGGATGAAGTCTGTTTCAAAAGGGATGGTGTAAAAATTAATTCATTTTCTTAGATACTGTGCTACCTGAGCTTCTTGAGGACTTGCCATTAAACATCACGCGGAGACTTTGGTTTCAGAATGATGGGCCACCGGCTCACACAACGCGAGAAGTCACCGCATTGCTAAATCGAGAATGCCCAAATAAGTGGATTGGGAGGAGAGGTCCTGTTGCGTTTTTCTGGAGTTAGATGAAGGCCTCTGTATACGAAACACCGGTGAACAGAAGAACTAGTGACTAAAATCGTTGCTGCAGCAGAAGATATAAAAGAAAAGCTGGCAGTTCTTGCAAATATTAAAACACGCTGCCGGGCTTGAAAATTACGTTTTGGTTTTTTTTATATAGTCCTTCAAATAAGTGAGTTATAGAGATTTAAAAAAAAACAAAAGAACTTCAATAACTCCGAACCTGAGCACCAAATCACAAATTGAAACTAAGAAAAGTTGTCTGTTTTAACGAGTCCTAACTGCCATTTTCGGGTGTAACGACTTAGTATTAACACCCCGTATATGCTCGCGTCCTTTGATCATCACCATCCTTTGTAGGAGGATGATTTTTGCGATTAGAACTCTCATTACGACCAATCTGAACTCGGAATTTTCTTCGGGGTCGAAGGCGCACCATTGATCTATCGTCAGCTTTCGGTTCTGGACAGCCAGAAGGTAAACTTTCTTTTTTATATCCATAGGCCGACAAGACAAAGTAAAGGTATTTTGAAGCACTATTGATGATGCATGTTTATTGGTTTAAGTGGAAGATCCTTTGAAGAAGTAAATTTATATTTTGATAGAAAGGAGTGCAAATATGTAATAAATAATAATAATAACCATAGTACAGCTTTATCAGTCTCGGGAGGTGGTCAATTTGGATATAGTGGGCTAGTTTACCAACTGACATCTTCGATCGAAACTAGTGCCAACATGGTCTGATATGGCTTTTACTAATTCCTAGTAGGATATTCACCTGATCCCTGGTCCTGGTTAGTTTTCCCAGGTGATTTTGGCGGTCAATTATTGCTACTTGGATGTGCCTGTTAACGGCCTCCTTGTAGCTGAATCTTAAGGTTGATGGATTACTACCTCTACTTACCCTTTTTCGGGGATTCAGCTCAGTAGACATGGTAGCATGGTCGTCTTATCTACTCCTCTTCTTATTTTACTTGAACCACGCTCTTGGCAAGGCCCTAGATTTCCCAGAAGCTACCAGCGGGTGTCCTTGGTGATGCTAGAAGATCATGGCTTTTGGCCAGCCTGCACCTTCCTACTTCTAGCTTTAGATCCGGTAATCTTTTTTCTAGGATTTTGGAGCTGTGGAGAAGGTGTCTGAAACAGGAGGGATAACAGAGCTCTCATCCCTCTTCAAAGGTGAAGGTTGCCCTCCAACCATGTCACTTTTTTGTATTGTGTCCGAAGGCCTCCCAGATAAAGATTTTTCATCAATAACATCCAAAAGTTTATTAAATCGATTGAAAATCAGCTCGTTAATATAATCTGCGTTATTAGGAGGCTTTTATTATATAATTGCAGGTTTTATTACCTAAAACATATAATGAAATTTTCGATTTCCAGACTACTTATAAATTTCAATGAGCGAGTATTTCCCAGAAGAGTTTTTTTTAATAAATATTGCAGTTCCACCGTGTATAGTCGTTTGTTTGGACAACCATTAATGTTAAGTTGAGGTTCTTGTATCGAAGCTTCTGTAAAACATAACATATTAAAATCCTCACTATTGCGCAATACACCTAAAAAATAAAGTTGCGAAACATTTAAATTTCCAACCAATCCCTAAAATTAACACTTATTTAATTCTGTATCTCTTGAAATATCCCATCTAAATATCAGTATATTCCTCTCAAAATTCATGAATTTATATATTCGTATCTTGAAGACAATACAACTAGCTAACTACGATACTTATTATATTTTTCTTACTTAAATTCAAACCACTGAATTATAGCCCTGACAGACTAATACTTTTTATTTACGCCTATTGTTGAGTGTTGCGTGTGTGAGTATTTTAGTTTAAATAGAGAGAATAGCAGTAGTGTGCAAATATGGTGGATGCGCCGGGCACCTTAATTACTAAATGTACATAAATTGTACTTTCTCATTTATATATATATTTTTTATTACTTTCCCTATATGAAATATATTGAATATTGAAATGCACATTGATTAATTAAGACAGTTTAATTTATAGCTAATGGTAAAATATAGAAACAAACTGTAGTGTAAATATTATATGATTTAGATTAAATCCATCATATTTTTTATCAATTTTTTTACATTGGCAATTTATAAATTAATTATTTTTTGTCAACAATTGTAAAATAAAACAATAACAAGCCTAAAACGTGCAAATACAAAACAAATATTATTCCACCGCTCCTCTCACACTTCGGTAGATTTCGTACTTATTCCCCTCAATTACCCGTAATTGACAAGCCGCGGGCGGTCCCTTTATTTTCACTGGCGATCAATTGTCTGAATTATTCAAAAACAAAAAAATAAAATAGAACATATAACCCGCCGCGTAAAACTCGTTCGCCCTTTAAACTCCCCCCCAATTACCCAGGCGCGTTTCCTCCACTTGTTTAAACTACCTCCCACTCGCAGGTTATGTTTGCAATGAAAATAATTCCAATTTTCGGTAACGTTCGCAGTTAACCGCCGCCCCCATAAAGGGGCCCAATAAACGGCACATAAAAACAATCGAGGACCGACCCCTAATTCCTTGTGTTCCCTTTTTTTACGTCCGAAAATGGGGCCGTCAACTTTCGGGCTCGTTATTGGAATTTCTTTAGGCAAAACGCCCTCGTGCCGGAATATTGATGAGGGTCGGGGGGTTATGCCTCGTAACCCCCTATTTGTCATCAGTTCTCCTGCGTGATCATCAGGACGTTAATTCTACGGGACGTCCGATGGGGGGGAAATGAGTGATAAGACTTCAAAAGTCTTGTCGAATTTGATTAATCATAGTACGCACTCTTGTTATATAAAAATTGTTTTCTTTCAATCATAATAAATATATTTTTCTTGTTATTTGCATGATTTTTCACATACTTGTGTATATAAACTGTTTATATAAACAAGAAACTTAAGAAAATATTTATTAAACAAAACTAATTACAAACCATAATTAATTCCAAGCTGTAGAAAGGTAGAGAAAGGGTCGGGAAAAAATATTAGATATCCCATTACTCTCGAAAGCAATCTATCTGTTTGAGCAGGGGGGCGAAGTGCAAGGAAAGGGGATTAAGTTGAATCGCCAGGTTTGTTTGTGCAGGCCGACGGCGAGTAATTTTGTTGGCAAACAGAATGGAAAAGATTGACGCGAGGAGGACGACCCGAGGGCTTTTTTCCAATTTCCACCGGCGAAATGCAAACTCGCCTCGCCGCCGATGCTGCCGATGCTGCCGCCGCCGCCGCCGGACTGCATCAATCAATGGAAATTACGGTCCTGGCGCGATAAATCCGCCCCTGCGCTTGACCGGGATGATTTATCTAGTGGGGCCTCGACGTAAATGGAAGCCGCGCACAATGTACTTCCAATGTTGAAACGTTACAAGGGTTTTTTGTCATCGCAGAGAAAAAAAAAAGTCCGCACTATCGTTTTGGTGAATACATTACGGCGTTTGAATCTGATAGAATGGTTAATGGATGTTGAAACTGTAACGATCCGTTTATTATTCAATTTGTTAAAGCTGTATCCGTGCATGAGGAATCGCATTACTGTTACATCTATGTAATTAAAATGGTATGGTTGTCTGTGCTCACATTTAATAGATAGCATGATATACACTAGCGCTGTATTTGGAATGGTACATCAAAATCATTAACGCAGAAAATAGATATTCCAGCACAAAGTGTATTTGAATTTATTAAGCCCTTGCATACTGAAATTAATTATTACTGCCATATATTAATTCTAATTCAGACATCGAACTATTATAAAGAACAACTATTAGGTGAAGAGGATATTCTTCTTTGGTTTTAACAAGATACTACTAAAGTAGCTAATTATCTTCTTTTGTCCATACTGGGTTTATGTTAATATACCTTAACATTTCTGTATTATTTGGTTTTTGATATGTCTTTCAGCACTTTTCCACTGAAACAATTGACTTTTTCGTGAAGCTTATGTAGATCGTTTCAAATTCCTATAAAAATATACTATATCCTCTGCAGTCGCAAAAATATATCCGGGGTACTGAATTTTTTTGGAAATGCATAATTTCAAGTAATAAACCAGAATCTCTAAAACGTTTAAACACTTCTTCTAATTTTCAATATAGCCTCTGAACACTTTCCTATTACAATTATATAGTCAACATAAACCAGACAGTTCCTATAGAATAGTTCTTTTAAGATTGCCTTCATAATTCTCCCGAATATCTTAGTCACATTATATAAACCAAATTACCTAATATTGATTATCCATAAATCCTCTTCCCATTGCATATGCAATTTTCTCTCAAATTTTTCAACCTACAATCACTTATTAATATTTTGTTTTAGCCTTTCTCAGCAAATATAAATTATTCAACCTAATACGGACTTTTGGGTATACTCAAGAGTTTTTCTTTTCGCTATTATTCCTCTTAATTCATAATCATTATCGACGATGATTTCAAATATAGAGTTACCATTAATAACCTTTTTGCATTGCTTTATAACTGATCTTTTTGATGAAACGGTTACCTATACTCTGCCAATACTCTATTATTGAAATTTGACCCTTTCTATTTAAGTTTTTAGATCCAACTATAAGTTTTTGGTGTTCTTCACATAAATTTCAAAAATCCATGTCGTAGAGAAAAAATTTAATTAGATCATCTTCAAAAAATGGAATTGGCATAATTTGTCAAGTTTCAAATTTTGCTCATTTTGTTTTTCCACACAAATACTCAGTAAGAACGAGATTTTTGGAAGATACTTCAAGGGTTCTTGCAATTTCTAGAATATTTCAAAATTTTCCAAAAATTTCATTAATTTATTCGAATTTCAAAATAATTAATTTCTATAATTCGAAAAATTTGTCGTTTAAACTTCAACTAATATATTTTCAGCAATGAAACTTTAATTTCAGTTCTATCAATTTGTATTGTAAATTTTTCTTTACGAGTTTAAATTTGTTAGCAACATTTATTTCAAGCTTCTAATCTTTTACAGTATTTTTTGAGCAATATCTAAGATTTTTTGTCGAAAATATTTAATAATTTCTCTTCCAAATTCCTGAAATATTCTTCTAAATTTAACAAAATATGAATACTGATGATTGATACTGTATCAATGCAAATGTATTTTGATAGTGGTCATATTTTTACAGTGCAATTTTGAGTCTTTGTAATAACAAAATTGTCTTGTCGCTTGTATTCAAATGTACTTTTGTTGTTCTTTTGACGACGTTAGCGTTTAATTAGATTATATTTAACTGAGCTGCCTTCTATACAAAAACCTAATTACTAGTATGTTTCCAGGATTTCAATTTGGTAAGATCGATTAACTTCCTAGGAGGCCATGTCCTGATCCGTTTTGGCATTGTCGAATACGAAGACCTCGGACGTTTCCTCTGCCAATCCATATGGTCTACAAATGCTGTTGTCTACTTTACCCACCTTGTGAAGATAGTATTTTACTGAGCAATGTTTTGCAAGTAGACCATGACCAGTCTTAACTCGCATGTTCGTTGCCTACTATGCTTGCGTTGTCGGATACCCGCATTAGAGTAAGCTTGTTGTCCTTAGCCAATTGGTTCGAAACTTGTTTATAGTTCTTAAATCTTAGTTGTTTTAGAACTGAAGCTGTACGCTTTGAGTTTCTTAAGGCCAGTCTGGCTGTCTGAAATCAGACAGATGTGTGGCCCTTTGTAGCCCTTTCTCGTAAAAACTTGAGCACATTTTTTCAAGGGTATTGTTTCAACCTGAAAAACTTGTTCGAGAGAAACTGATTCCCTGATTTAGGCCCGAATATGCCTATGCAAAAACACTCTTCCATTTTTTTTATGTATCTATATATATAGTTATGTTTTCATTTTCCGATTCTATTCAGTCTTGGCGACTGCCAATAATTACATCAAAGCGCTATACGAAACCAAAATACCAGAGTTCCTACAAATACCGCTGGACATAATGCCGACCATGGTTTGATCAGGTTCAGAATTTCTTAATTAACATAATGTTTCACCAAGTGATTAATGAGAAACAAATAAAAGATATATTTCTGAGTGCCCGAATCTATGCCCTTTTCCATGCCAATTCAATTTCATTGCACTTATTACACCGTCTTTTTTTGATTTTTTCGCGCAGGTTAAGTAGGTCTAATAAAGCTTTTATTGTTAAAGAGGAGGTGGTGTGCATAGTCCCCTTTATGGCAAGACGAGACATTCTCTGATGTGTTTAAAGTTTCTTTTGTGGCATAATGTTTAGCCAATATATCATTTTAGTTTTCATTCCCCATAGTCCCTATAGCTTTGCAGCTAATTTTTCTAGGTGCACGTTGGGAGCTTCCTACGATTATTGAAAGGTACCACCACAGTATTTTCTCAAGATTGACATTGAAGCCTTCCCTCAGACACCATTTTCTATTGTATTGAGGAGGTATTGGGCTAGGCACGATATGATGTCGTCATATTTACCATTCGATGTTTAGTTTTTCGGGATTCGTGAATAATTATTATTGATAATAAGCACCTATCACTCGAAATGTATATTTAAGCATAGAAATAATGTATGAAGAAAGGATACAACAGTGTTATTTATATTTACCACTAATGACATTTGTTATATCTTCAGCATAAGCTTGTGTACAATAACCCATGTCGAACAAGGTCATCCAGAGGTTATCCAACACAATACACCATAAAAGAAATGATAAAAAACCCCTTATTATATTCATGTGCCTGTCTATAGGCATTCCAGTTGCCTGTTTTCTTTGTACTGTTAAAAGTTTTCTTGACTTGCGACAGAAATCTTTATTCCAACAAGGAATAAGAAGGAGATGTCCTCTTTAGCTCTTTATTAATCCACTTGTTATCCATACGAATTTAGGGTGCTTTTTTGAGCAGAGCTACTGTTTCTAGTTCTCCTATGGTCTGAATGTTGAAGGTCCCACACTTAAGCCCTTAGAGGCTCCAGTGTGTGTTCCACTTACTTTAAATAGTAATTTATAGTTTTTCCGAAAGTTGCTGCAATAGCCGAAAATGCAGAACATTATGATATCGTATTATAAGAAATCGCTTAAAGCTGGAATAATGTGTAAGGATCTAATCGAAATCTTCAAGGACTTATCTTACCAGTTATCCGACTACCTGATCTTCATGTAGGTCTTCCTCTTCGCCATGTGGACCGCGAGCTTAATGAGAAGTCTCTTCTTCACCATCAAATTGTTGTATAGTTGTGAGGCCGTGATCATGGATTTGCACAAAGCTACATATGATAAGGATACCTTGGCGGCCCTTAAACTATGACAGGCTCATCTATTCAATGTCTGTCGAGGTATTAGCCAGGAAAGTAGTTGTTTCAAAAGTGATTTGTTCTTGTATGTCTTATTAAGACTCATTTTTTGTAGATTTACGAAATGTTTTCGTGTTTTTTCTAATTATTAATTAATTTTCTACAACGTAAAGGACTGTATTACATTTTTATCATCCAGAAGCTGTTAATAAAACTTGCTACCATGGCAACTCGCAATTGGTGAAGTGCATGTTGAAGATTGGTGCCGATATAAAGCCGAAAACTGCTTGCGGCGAGATTGGTCTGTATCTGGCAGTCTTCAACAGTATTAAAAACAGGAAGTGCAGGGATGCTAGCTGTATATATGCGCTGTACCACGCTGGTGTTGATCGGAATTCCGTCAATTGCAATAACCTGAACGTGCTAGAGTTGGCCGCCATGTTTGGACACTCGTCGCTCACGCGTTGGTTGCTTTCTAAAAATGTCAACTTTAACGTTGAACCGAGTCCGTACATACTCGCAAAAAGTGCGCACATACTAAAAAGCGAATCTCTCCCGAGAACACCACTTCCTGTCTGAGTAAACTAACCAGTTAATTCGTCCATTAGTTCAAGATTTTGATCTTCAAACCCAAATTTTTGATTTTTAAGAAAAACTGATTGTAAAAATTGCTCAAAAATTTCAATAAAAATCAAACACTAGTTGAAGTACTTTTGTATATATAGGGTGGGTGGATGTCCTCTAACCCACCCTCAATTTTTAAAACACACACAAAACAGTTTGGTCGAAAGTGTTTCCTATTTAAAAATAAATTATTGTGTGTGTTTTGGTTTTTGGAGGGTGGGTCAGAGGCCACCCGCCCACCGTATATATATTTATTAACTTTAAACTACCTCAACCGATAAAAAATTTAAAAAATCCACCCTAAACTTATTATTATGTTTCGTTTTAATCTACAAACTATAATTTTTAATTTTTTAAGAAACTAGTTGTAAAAATTGGTTAGAAATTTCAATAAATATTAAACACTGTTGCAGTTGAGCATTTTTTGTATATGTAGGGTGGGTGGGTGGCCTGTATCCTACCCTCCAATTTGTAAAACACACACAAAAATATTTAATTGAGAAAGTCTTTCTTATTTTAAAATAATTTTCAAATTAAATTGTTGTGTATGTTTAAGATATTGGAGGGTGGGATAGAGGCCACCCACCCACCCTACATATACTTATTAACTATTATAAACTACGACTTGTAGTATGGTATGGAAAATATCCGCCTCAAACATATTATTATGTTTTTTATCTACAGACTGTTCTTCTCTATTTTCAAGAAAATTAATTATTAATTATTAAAAATTGCTCAGAAATTACAATAAAAATTAAACACTGCTGTAGTTGAAGTTCTTATGTACATGTAGGATAGGTGGGTGGCCTCTATCACACCCATCAATTTGTAAAACACAAAACAATTTGATCGAAATTGTTTTTATTTAAAAATAAACTTCAAATCAAATTGTTGTGTATGATTTAGAAATTAAAGGGTGGAATAGAGGCCACCCACTCACCCTACATATACATATTAATTTTAAACTACGAGTTGTGGCGTATAATCGAAAATATCTACCCTAAACATTTTATTATATTTTGTTTTGATCTACAAATCTAATTTTTGAATTTTTTTACAACTAATTGTAAAAATTGCTTAAAATTTACAATAAAAATTAAACACTGTCGTAGTTAGCGTTTTTATGTATAAGTAGGGTGGGTGGGTGGCCTCTATCCCACCGTCCAATACCTAAAACATACACAACAATTTGATTTGTAATTTATTTTAAAGTAAGAAAAACTTTCGACCAAATTGTTTTGTGTGTGCGTTTTATAAATTGGAGGGTGGGATAGAGACCACCCACCCACCCTACATATACTTATTAGCTTTGAACTACCAGTTGGAGTATAGAATTAAAAATATTTACCTTAAACGTTTTATTATCTTTTGTTTTGATCTTCAAACCATAATTTTTGATTTTTAAGAAAATCTTATTGTAAGAATTGCTCAAAAATTTGGCCTTTATCTCACCCTCCAATTTGCAAAACAAACACAAAACCGTTTGGTCGAAAGTTTTTCTTATTTTAAAATACATTTCAAATCAAATTGTTCTGTATGTTTTAGGTGTTGGAGGGTGGGATAGAGACCACCCACCCACTCTACATATAATTATTAACTTTAAACTACCCCAACTGGTATAAAATAAAAAATCCAACCCTAAACTTATTATTATTTTCATTTAATCTAAAAATTCTAATTTTTGATTTTTAAGAAAAACTAATTGTAAGAATTGCTCAAAAATTTCGATAAAAATCAAACACTAGTTGAAGTACTTTTGTATATATAGGGTAGGTGGGTGTCCTCTAACCCACGCTCAAATTTTTAAAACAGTACCGTATGTATTAATTAATTAATACATTTGACATATAAAAATACCTTATGATAAAATATATAATCCTACACCACATGCGTCTTCTTTGTGGTATCTAATCCGAACTTAATCTGCTGATGGTCCGACAAAAAGGATTCTTTCACAATATTTCAATTTTAAATTGTACTTGCTGTGAAGGCATTACCTAGGGTGGTGTCCAACACATGCTTCCTAATTCCATTCGGAATGGTAGGCTCGCTACATCTATTAATAATATCTAAATTGTTAGAAATAATAAATTCAAGAAAACCCTTACCTTAATTATTGGTGTTCGTGCTGGCCCATAATATGTTGTGGTCGTGAAGTGTTTATTGCCTCTTATCCACCACTACACGAGTCTACTTACCTTCTCTGGTAGTTGTTTGCTTTGATTTCCTGGAAAGAAGGCAGAGGCCATGACAACCTTTCTCTTGATTTTTTGATTTTTTTTCGTGGGAACTTCTACAAGGGCTGCTGCTATGAATCTGTAATAAATGTATAATTAATGTCTTTCCTGAACATTAAAACTTTCCCTTTATAGTAATAAAGTATGTTTTATATATCATACTACAATTGTCTTGGTGAAGGCCTCTAACGTATACATTATGCTCAGAAACAATAATTTCTCTCATTTAAATTTTTTGTATCTCTTATTGATCTACGGCATTTCTGCATAAATCCTATTTCAAATTTGGCTTTTTTGAATCTTCAATAAAGGACATTGTTAGAATAATGGAGATTTAATTGAATACAGCGTATACCAGGTACTAAACTATGTGTTTCAGGGTTTTTTCCCTTTAGCATTTCCCTTTCATCCATCCCCATTGATTGAGTAGGGCCTTCGGTAGCCCTTGTCGTTATTGATGACGGAGGATCCTTCCTAAGACTTTCTGGGATGGCTGGAACTATACGAGGCTTTTGGTAGCCCCACGCCGCTTTGCCTCCTCCTACCCTTAGATCTTAGCTCAACCTGACAACATTCGCAGCTGATTTTATGGCCCAACTTCTTTACCATATCAGAAGACTGTGAATTCACCAAAAGCATGACCTCCAACTTGAGGATTACAACTTAGTATCCGCAAATTAGAGTCATTCTAGGCCTCAATAAGTGAGGTGCACCCTTCGCCATTGAAAAAAGAACTAATCAGGATTTTTAGGCAAGGAATCTCTTCCTCTTCCAGTATCCTTATTCTGGATTCTTATCATAGCTGAAGATGAGTTGCTGTTTAACTAGTCGACTGCGGCACTGTCAGCAAATAACAGTGCGAGACATTCTGGTTTATAGTATAGTGAAATTGGTGGAATTTAAGCCCAAATTTCCCTCTTTCCATCCTCATTTATTTTATCCTCTAAGGCCTCACCTACGCCTTAATTGCTTCCGTGGTCATGAGGCATTCTAGAAAACCATTTTAACATCAGTTACTGCCTAGCTATAAGACACAGTGTTGCCGGCAGTGATATGCACTGTTTGCCTTTTTACCATTTTGACTGCTAGAGTTACCCAGAAATGTAGTTTTCAAGTTGCAAAAAAATTTCATGAAGATTCTAATTTCTGGAATTTTTTTGTGTTTTGGTATTTCTAATTTCTACTATGTTTCTTTATCGATATAACTTTCGAGTACTTTCCTCTCCAAGTTTTCATTGTTTTCAAGTAACATTTAATTTTCTATAATATACTGCTTTATTCCATCAGATTTTTTAGAAATTTATAGATTGCTAACAGCTAATATTATTTATAATATTATATTATACCATAAAAAAGTATTGCTGGTGTTTCTAGCGTTCAGTTTTAAATTATGTTTAATAGCATATTCCGAAATTTGGCGTGTCTTTATTAAACTTTCCACAGCGTTTAAGCCTTCCCCTTCGTAAAACTAAAAATCAGTTGAGTATCATCCGCGTAGCAAAAAATAGAATAATTATTAAAGATTGCGTTTATTTCCATTGTATAAATAGTAAACATACGTGGGCCTAAAATTGACCCTTGTGGGATACCTGATGTAATAAGAAATGCCTTTGATGACCTTTCATTTATTCTGACAAACTGACAACGACTGTTAAAATAAGACTCAAACAATTTTAATGACACTTCATCCAATCCAAGATATTTAGATTTGGCTAACAGCAATTTATGGTTTACTAAGTAAAAAGCTTTAATTAAATCTAACAAGACTAAAATAACTGAAAGTTTTTTGTCTTTCTTTTGTTTTTTTTAAACAATGGTATCTGTTACATTTAGCAATATAATTGAACTACTATGGTTAATCTAAAACCAGACTGATGGTCGGGAAACAAATTATTGAATATTTTATATTTTAAATATTTAAGTATCTGTGTGTGAATTGCTTTTCCTAATATTATACTTAATACAGTTAATAAACTAATTGGGGGTAGATCTGAGATATCGTTGATATCATAAACCTTAAGAATTGGACATATCATGGACTCTTTCTATTTTGTAGGAAAATATCCCATTCCCAAACAGAAATTAATTACATATGTAAAACAAGAAATTTACCCTTCTTCAGGATTTCGGAGTGCTCGAATCTTTGTTCTGTACCATGTCAGTCCAGTCTCATCACACTCAGTAGACCTCTTTTTCTGATTTGTTTGTGCAGGGTAAATAGTTCTAGTAAAGCTTCCATTGCTAAAGAAGAGGTGATGTAGCCTCAGTGATGCCCTGATCCCCATGATCTGTCAAAGAGCCTGCGGCATATCCATAGCGCGGCTGTAGCTTTGCAGATTGTTTTTTTCTAGGTGCACGTTCCAATTAAGTTCCTATCCGATATTAAACCTACATTTTTCACCGGATCAGATAACGCAATTTCTTACCCTTTTGCTTTCTGAGCTTTGATATTCAGCTTCCTGAAAATGACCACCACAATTTTGTCAGGATAAGACTTCCCTCAGATTCTATTTTACTATAGTATTTAGGACCATTTATGCTAGGGACGATTTGATGTTATTTTTACCTCTTATTACAAATGCTATAACCCTTGTCGACCAATATCGTCAGGTCATCCACCACGATTCCCCACAGCAGTGGTAATTTTATGGTTTTTGGAGAACGGATTTGATTCATATTATTGTGGGTATATCGATACACCTCTTAATGGCCCTCGTTTTCCACGCTTTTCAAGGTTATGTTATCAAACGCTTCTTCAACATCTACGAAAATACCTAATGCAATCTTTTTGTGTTGTAGTGAAACTTCTATGCCTATTGTAAAGCTTTGTGATTGTGAACTCCGCCCGTGCTATGATTATGTTTTTTTTTAAATTGATTTATATATGTAATTTTTAGGAGGAGTCCAAAGATATGAATAAATGAATTACATCCACAGTAGATTTATCAGGTTGATAGCTAAACTGCTGCCTATGGAGCGGACTTCTCTTTACGGCACTGCTCCTTATATCTATAATTTTCTCCGCCACTTTTAGGAATTGGTCAATAGGATTTGGTCATAACGAGTTGCCTTCGATACGCTCTTGGGATAAATATCATAGTATCTGTACAGTACTTTTGGAATATAGCCTAGCGTAAAAAAAAACATTATGAACTGTCTGCGGGTAGGGGACTATAATTTCTAGCCCCTTCTAGAAAATGACATCCTGACCTGGTGCTTTGAAGGGTTTAAATATATAAACTGCTCATTCAATTTTTTCTTTGGTAATGAGTTCATCAACCTTGCTTTTGCTTTCTCTAGTAGGTAAGGATATACTTCCTTCCGTATATTGAGCAGTGTTTTCTCGGGAGTTCACAGATGTTAAGCATGCGATGTTTATCTTTGAGATTTTCATTGAACCCTACTGCAAAACTCCCCTCAAGTTTTTTTTTATTAGCCCGATGCTATTGTACTGGTCTTTGGACATGACTTTGTGGCGCCTGGCTGTTGGGGTTAAATCAGTAACTCTCTAACAGAACGTTCTCTATGTTTTCTTTTTCGATTTTCTCAACTTCTTATTATATTCAGATGATGCATATTGATAGGAAACTCTATTTTCTTTACACAGTTTAAATTTTTTCAAGCTTACAACAGAAATCATTATTTCACCAAGGCACATCTCCTCTTTAGCTCTTTAGCTCTTTATGAATCCAGCTATCATTCATACGCCTCCAGGATGCTATTTCTGTGCAGAGCCGCTGCTGTTTCTATGGTCTGGATATTAAGGGAGAGATTGTCGGTTCCCACATATAAGCCCTTTCTATAGGAGCACCAGTATGTATTCTTCAATTTCTACACTCCATTGCGTTTCCTTTGTTCGCTCTAATGCAATCTGCTGATGATCAGACAAAGAGGGTTCTTCCACAACAATTTTGAACTGTACTTACCGTGAAGGCTTAAGCTAGAATGATGACAAACACATCCTGCCTGATTTTCGTTTGTGCCTCTAAGCCAATCTGGTGATGATCAGACAAAAAGGGTTCTTCCACAACAATTTTGAACTGTACTTATCGTGAAGGCTTAAGCTAGAGTGATGGTCAACACATCCTGCCTGATTTCATTAATAAATGTAGGCTTGCTACTTCTATTAACAAGTTAACTGTCGAAGTTTTCGAAAATTCTGTGTTACGAAAATCGATCGATGACGAATATACTCGTCAAACTCTGTAACTGGTTAATAATGGCTAAATTTTTTGAAATAATGAATTCAAGAAGATCCTTACCTCTATTATTGTCCGTAGTGCCCCATACCTTGTTTTTACAGCCCAGGAGAAGGTATTTATTGCCCATTCTGTATCACTGCAGGAGTCTACTTACCTCCTCTGGTGGTTATTTGCTTTGTTCTCCTGGAAAGTAGGCAGACGCCATGGCAAATTGCCTCTTGCTCTTTTTGAACTTCTACTAGGGCTGCTGCTGTTAATTCTTAAATGAATGTATAATTAATATCTTTCCTGCGTATCGCAATTGCCCTTAGAGTAATGCAGCATGTTATATACACGAGACTACAATTGGCTTGGAGTAAGCCTCTTACCTGTCCCTTATCGATCCAAGGCTCCTGCAGGAATCATATTTCCAATTTGGCTTTTTTTAATCTCCAATAAAGGTTACTTGTTGCCGGTTTACAGTGATGGAGATTTAATTTGATATATCGTATGCCCGCTATTACTGTTGTTTGTACTCCTCTGGTACCAGCCACTAAACTATATGTTTTAGGGCTTTTTGCCTTTAAGATTTCCCTTCAATTCATCCCCATCGATTGAGTAGGGCCTTTTGTGGCCCTTGTCGTCATTGATGACGGAAGTTCCATCCTCGGTTTTTCTGGGATTGCTGGACCTGGACGAGGCATTTTGGTAGCAACATGCCGCTTTGTCTTCTCCTACTCTTAGATCTTAGCTCAACCTGACAAAATTCGTAGCCCAACTTCTTCAGCGGACTATGAGTCTACCTACAACGAACCTCCAAGTTTAGGATTACTCGTTAGTAAGTCTCCAATTAGAGGTCAATCTAGACCTCAATCAGTGAGATTCGATTTTTGTTGGTGTATCCTTCGTATTGAAAAAAGAACTAATCAGGATTTTTGAGTAAGGAATCTCTGTCTTTCCCAATATCCTTATCCTTGATTCTTCTCACATCTGGAGATGAAGTGACGCGCTCTTTAGCTAGTCGGCTGTGGCACTGTCAGAAAATGAAGTCCAAACCATCCTGGTATACGAGGGTGTTTGAAAAGTCTGTGCAAAATCCGAGAGATGGCACCACCGGCCCGTTTCGAGGTCATGTTTAGTTAGCAGCATTTTTTGAATGAACGCACACCAAGTTTCAGCCATATTAGTCTATTTCTTTATGTTTGGCATTCGTGTGAATCAAGGAAGTCGAGTGATTTTCAAGAAATGGTCGAAAAAAAAATTCGTGTGATGATTAAACATTACTTTATGAAAGGCAAAAATCCTCAGGAGACTAAAGAAAAGCTTGATAAACACTATGGTAACCTTCGATTAGAACAGTTTATAACTGGTTTCAAAATTTTTGGACTAGCCATATGGGCACAAGTGACGCTGAACGTTCTGGACTGCTTGTGGAGGGATAATCCTAATCGACTATCTGGAAAAGGGTAAAACTATTACAGGTAAATATTATTTATCGTTATTGCGCCATTTGAAAACCGAGCTGCAAGAAAAACGCCCGCGATTGGCCCACAAGAAAGTACTTTTCCATCACGACAAAGCACCAGCATACACCTCAGCAGTTGTGGTTGTAAAATTAATGGAAATAGGATTCCAACTCGTTTCACATCCCCCCTATTCTTCAGACTTGGGTCTCTCGGACTACTATTTGTTCCCCTATTTGAAGAAATTGCTGGCGGGACAAAGATTTTATTTAAACGAGGAGGTGATTACAGACACTAATGGATATTGTGCAGACATGAACAAATCCCATTATTCGGAAGAGATCAATAAGCTAGAACATCGTTGGACAAAGTGTATAAGCCTAAAAGGAGACTATGTCGAAAAATAAAAAAAGGCTTACCCCGAACACAACACGTTAGCAGTTTTTATTTCTGATGTGATGAAGAAATTGGTGGAATTTGGGCTTCATTGTTCTCTTCTTTCCATCCTTATTTATTGTATCCACCATGGCCTTACCTATGGCTTCAATTCGTTCCGAAGTCATGATGCATTCTGAAAACCCATTTAAACATCACTTACTGCCTAGCTATAAAACACAGTGTTAGTCTTTTTGCCATTTTGGCCGCTAGAGTTACCCAGAAATATAGTTTTCAAGTTGCTTTAATGTTTCATGAAGATTCTAATTTTTGGAATTTTTTGTGTTCGAGTTTCTAATTATTTTAGCATTTTCTACTTTTTTTCTTTATCGATATAATTTTCCAGTAACTTCCTCTCCAAGTTTTTATTGTTTTTCAGTAACATTTAAATGTCTATAATAGTCTGCTGTATTCCATAAGGTTTTTTTAGAGATTGATCGACTAAACGCCTATTTACACTCATAATAGCCTAATTTTTGTTAGAAAAAAATGTAAAACTTTGTAAAATTGTCTTCTTCATTATTCGCAGGAAACAATTTGAAATTGTTTTTTTAATAAAAGACTAAATAGTAAAAAGTAAGTATTTGGATAACAAAATAAGAATATTTTACGAAGGTATTCAATATTATTTATATTAAGAATAAAGAAAACACTTTTACTTTTTTTACCACTTTAAACTTTATTTTCAGTGACTAGTTTCGACTACACGGTAATAATTATCAAACTAAGAATAAAAAAGTAAAAGTGTTTTCTTTATTCTTAATATTGAAATGTACCACGAAGTGAACGCCAAGATTATTATTTATATTATGATTTTTTGATTTATCGGAATGTTTCAGCTGATTCCTAAAAAAAATTAGTAACTCTTCTTCTACTATTTGAAACCTTATCCTAATTTTTAAAATTGTCCAGAATGATAGCTTTCAAATAGCAAGAGTTTTCTTACAAAATTCTAAAATATTTAAGCAATGTTTCTTCTATATTTCTATTGGAATTATAGCAATTTTCTTGTTGATTAAAAAAAACTGTAGCTTTTATCTCCTTATTTAAAATGTTTATAATTTCTTACTTCATTCTAGTCTAATTTTACTACAGTGTTTTAAATACATCTACTAATGTTTCTTTTAAATTGAATAAACTTATCTTTAAGGCTAGAATTAATTGTAATTTTTCCTCTAGACTTCTATTATTTTCTTGCATTTATTATACGATTTATCAAAGACTAAAAAGTCCAAATAATTTGTATAAAATTTAAGTGGAAACTTCTTCATGAAGAAATTATTTGGATAACACTATAAAATCATGTTTCTAAGATTCTAAAATGTATTAAAAATACCTCCATGTAATGCTTAAAATAGGAAAAATAATAATAAATTAAGATCGCCCAAATATTATTTATTTATTTAAAGAATGCCTAAAAACGTCTAAATATATTAATTAAAAAGTTAATAGATTACTAACAGCCAATAGTATTTATAATACTACTTTATATTATATTACAATTTTTAACAAAATTGTGTAAATTTTATAGAACGAGTGTTGTGTAAATAGCTGGTATATATAAATTTTCAACCGACTGTTTGAAACACAAATTCAATACAAATACTAGTTAAATGCATGCACACGAGGCTTTGTGTGATTGAAAGCAATGTTTCGTTATACATTTTCGCTTTTGTACTCGAACTGAACTAATGCAATCTCATATATGAATAATAGAATATGTTTTGATATGTTTTAAAAGAAAATTTCGTTTGTATTAAAAGGTATAAATATTATAAACAATTTCTATTTCATTTCTATAGTACGTATTGAGACAAATATGTTTTAAATACTGGATTTTAAAAATGTTTTATAATTCTGTAGTGAAATATTGTCGTAGAATAATAAAAACATTTTTAAAACCATATAATGTGAGTATTTTATTATTAAGAAATATGTTTTAGATATATTTATTTTTAAATATTTTCATACTTTTAAAGAGGCTGAGATTTGTACTTTAAGCACATTGTGAATTTTTAATATTATGTTACTTATTTTTATAATGTTTCATCAATAATAATACATTTATTCGAGGTGGTACATACAGTTTACACATTTTAAATAATTTATACAACAAGAGAAAAATCAATGATAGTAATGATTAAATACACAACTATTATAATTCTTAATCTACACAAGATATATAAGTAAATTTATAAAATTTTAATGTACTATAGATTAAATTAGAATAATAACTATAAACAGCAAAGTAAAATAATAAAGCTTTATTTTTTTGTTACATTTATAAAGCAAATTATTTAGGAGGATAATGGAGATGGTTGTTTATATCAGCATACCCAAAACATACGGTAACGTTAAAAAAAAGGGGCATTATTCACTGGAACAAACACTAAGATAAATCCGGGCGACCTTTTTCAGGGACGACATTAAGGGCGTTAAGATTAATTATCCGCTAACCAGGAGTCCATTGTTGTAAGTGCGCTTGGCAAGATAAACTGAATTATAATTAAACAAGCCCCACATAACCTGCGCCCCCCGCCCGGCCGCCCCTCTGCAATTCCACCGCCAGGTGAGCGAGGCGCCGGAATTACACCGCCTCTCCCACCCACTTTAATGCGCCGCCCGTATTATTATTAACGCCAAAAATACATACGCGCTCCTTAATGGGGCGCGTTTATTGTGGGGGTGTTTGCATTTATGAGTTTAATGGAGTAAGAGGTTGATAAATCTGGCAAGGATTTTTCCCCCATCGTCAAGGATAACGACGCCCCTCGGCGCTTATAACGCCGGAACGGCCCTATTCCCACAACGTGTAAATTATACTAAACTGCACCAATCGACTGTGTCTAAACAAAATTCGATACATTAAATGCATATAAATCATCATCACAATACACTATAAACAGCTGAAATTAGTACTTTTTATTTGAACATAGAGATTTCCAATTTTATCATATGAAGGATGGCGACGTAATTCATGATAAACAATAAATAAACGCACTTCCTATATTTTTTACCGCTAAATATGTAGATATACTACATAATTTTTAGTATATACATATATTACATAATTTTTAATGGTAAAAAACATAGTAAGTGCGTTAGTTTAGTATTTATTTCCAATTTGTGTTATTGATTACGTAATTGAATAACAAACTGATTTTGCATGTTAATTAATTAAAATTTATCATCGTGAGAAAATTTTTAATATATTTTCATGTATGTAATTAAAAGTTTTTATTAATAGTTGATTCCCATTGCAAAAATTGCACACGTATATTTATCCCCAAAATCCAGGTTGGGGATTAAAACAAAACACAGGATACGGACGAACCAATTTCCACGTTAATTACTTTCCTGTCAAGGACTAAAGTGAAATTGAACAAGGAATAAAGCTGACGCTGCCGCGCTCACGTACAATAGCGCAAAATTACAATCGGAACCATTTTAATAATACTAATGACCGCCAAAAAAAAAAAGATGACATTTCACCGCCTCTTCATCCGTATCCCAAACATCCCCGGAATTTAATAACAAATTGCAATATCTACGATACAATTCTATTACCAGTCAGATATGAAAGTACTAATTCTATCATAATATTAACATATTTATTAATTATTTAACGAAAACTATTAAATTCATTACATTCCTGTTATTAAAATGGCTGCGAAATATTCCTATTTATTTAGTTATTTATTTAAAGCGCACGAGCGCTCTCGAAGTCTGTTTTCGGGATATTCGAAATTCCGGTGCCGATTTTTCAGCCCCATTCATTGCGGCCGGTGCGTGAATAGTTTTCAAGCCCCCACCGTCCGACCCGAACTTTCCGAACAAACCGGCTTTCCGGGTGCGGCCTTTATGCGCAGGTGACTCCCACGAATTTGCAATTTAAAATCGTTTTCCTGTTCCGCAAACGCGGGCAAAAAAAATGCAAAAAGGGTAATTTTTACTTTCGGTTGTTTCCACTGAGTGCCGACTAAAATTTACGGAATTTAACCGTTTGTGAAACATACCTAGATCGGTATTGCAGACCAGTTGTTCAGATAATTTATATCTGGAAACTTGCAAATAACAAGAGACTAGTTACAAATAAAAATTCCTTTCAATAGATCATCCAAGTAAGAATCAAATAAATACTTTCCTATTCCTTTCCAATCTTACAAGTAGTTCCTTAAGGTTCTTCCTTATCTCTTATTGTACACAACATAGTTTGTCAGATATCAATTGCCCCGATCCCACATATTTGAATGCTTTACAATATTCCATCCTTTTCGCCAATAAAATCATTCCTGTTGCTCATTTACCTACTCCTTAAATTGTCCAACATGATGTTAACCAACGACCGTTAAGCGACCATGGTACCCTAAGAAGAAGGTGTTCCTCTAAATCGTGAATTAATATTAATGCTTACAAATCTCAAATTCCTTTCCAAAAAATCATACTACAATTCCCCACAGTGATAAACAATAATGCAATTATTTATTAAACCTAGACAACTAATTTGAATCAAGACTCCTTTTTGAACACCACGTACAAATAAGAAAAAAAAACAAAATCAAAAACCAGGAATCCGCAGTTTAGATCGTTAACGTACAAACAACAAAGAATATCAATAAAAACCACAACACAAATTTACAAATTGATATGTCGGTGTAATCTTGTTCACCCAAATCCGAACATCTATCCTTCAACACTTTCAATTTGCCAAAAAATCTGTTAACTAAATTTTGACACCCTACCAACTCACTCCGCGTCCCCACAAATGAACTTTTACACAAAACCGCCCAAATCTACTACAAAAGATAAGCAGAAAATTGGGAACATATTAAATAATCGATAGACAGATGGATCATATCTAAAAACGGGAGATGGCAGTTATGGGACATACAATAAGCATAAGATAGATAGGAAAGAAAGATTTAATTAAGAGTGATGTATTTAAAGTAATAATAGCAAACACATAGACAGGCAGGTGTTAAAAAGACACAAATAAATGACAATATACGAATTAGAAATAACAGATATTTCATAGAATGAAAATGAACATAAACAAGCAAGGGTAAACAGACGGTAGACAGATAAAGTAGAATAAGGACAAACAAGCGACATTCAGACGCTAGGCAGATTGCAAACATATAACAGGAATAAAATAAATTTTAATCATTTCTAAGTGTTGATTATTTAGGTATTAGCTAAAGTTTTCATAAAAATTCAGCGACGAATTCTTGGTGTTCTTTTATTTGCAACCAGTACATTTATAAGCAATTTCAATTTATTAAAATTCAAAAAATACTTTATATTTACTTCACTAAAAATGTCAGAGTGGTACGGTTAAATAGTTACTATTCCTTTCTTCAGATATTTTAAAAGAATAAAACTGGAATAAAGCTTAACTAGAAATTCGTTGATGTACACAAATTTATGCCAACATTATCTAATTTAACCAAGAAGCAATTTTTACATTATAGTACCATTTTTCTTTTCTTTTATACATATATAAACTTTTATATAAAAATATTCTAATATACATTCCTCTCTATCTCCCTCTACCACCCCAGTCTGGCTAAAACCTTTACACTAGCTCCATCCACTCTCATCTATTCTGTTACCTTCCCGTTTTCCCCCAGCCACTCCTCAGACACCTTTCACACCCTTCCCCCGAATGACTCAATATATCTATACTATTAGTACACAATGTACACCTACCATAACCCTGGCATCCTCCCATACACCTGCCACCTTTCATACCTTGGATTTTATGATCTTTTCTCGATACACCAACCTCTTTCTACTTCTCTTTCACCCATGCTGTACATTTACCTCATTTTCCAACCATTCATTCACAATATTCTCAGACTCCATGCATCTGCGTTATATCCTCCACTTACTCCACTTTATTCCTATGCACATTCTCCATACCTCTTTCGCCAATCTCTCATTATCCAATCCAAACAAATTAATCTCATACTCCACTCTCTATTGACCTCCCCCCCCCCAATGTACATTCATTCTATTTGTTTTCTGAAGCAAATACATACATGTGTAAAGTCTATTGAGAGATCAACGCCTGGGTACATAGGCATTGATCTCTCAATAGACTTTACACATGTATCCCACAGCATGCACGCCAATTTAAAATTGCCTGAGAACCGTTTTTCCCACTTTTTCCTCTCTATGTCTCATGCTTTTCTGGCTTTCTTCTGTATTCATTTGGCGTGCTCACGATATTCACCTGTGCTTTACCCACGCGTTACCGTCTACTTCTTCTATACATTCCACCTCCCCATATTTCAGAGACCATTTCGTTCCCACTATCATAGCCCCTTTCGCCCTTCCTTTAGTTGCATCATTCCTTGCTCCTTGCTCCGACTGCCTAAGCCTTTCTTCATCATCCATGTTTCCACTAACCCCACCAGATCTTTTCCTGAAACCCACATCTCAAAGTCTTTGTGCCAACTCTAGCCCCAACACTTCGACTTTATCCCATCTAAGTTCCAAAACCCCATCCTTAAGCAACATTCCTTATTTTTAATTAGGTTTCATTTGTTTCTGTTAGTTGTTGTGTCCGTATTTGCCGACAATCCTTATTTTTTTTTTGTTAACTAATAAAAATAGTTTTTGTACCAATGTCTATTTTTCATTGTATATATGTAGATGTGGCTAAAGTGAATAAAGGATATATGAAAAACCCTATTAAACAACGTAGTATACGTATTCTCCGCTCCTCCTCCCGGGAAATGACCCTTCCTGGCGAATGGTAGCGGCTTCGGGTTTAGTAGGAAGCGAGAGGTTCTTAGCCGACGTAATCGCCGTCCTACGGTGAAACTCACGACTTGAGCGAAAATCAGGTGTTGAGCAAAAACCAGAAACTTCAACAGTAGCCACACTCAAAGGTAATTTATTTTGGGAAAAGATCTCAACCGCAAACCCTAGTTTTATTAGAACGACAAGATTGAAATTCATACAACATAAGCAAATAGATGAAATGTTACATTACCTTTCTGCCAAAAGGGAAAACCCCAAATTAATGAACTTGCTTTCGCCTCGTGGTTAAAAAAATGGAACAACTTCTCCGTCCTCGCCTATAATTACGTTCTACTTTAGAGGGCGCTCCCCATATATGAAAATCATTAATAATTATAATTCTCTAGAATTACAAAATCCCGGTGAGCGGTTCTATTAATTTAAAATAAACGTTCACTAATGATCACGAGTTTATTTCAACGACCAAATAGGAAGACGGAAAAGCATTACGATTCGAAGATGATAAAAATGGGTCGGGGTATGATAAGCAGATCATTGCGCATAGTAAAAATAAACTAGAGCACACATATTTATATAAATTAAAATGAGAATAATACAATTTTCCTCGTTATGCGACGAGAACAGAAAATTAATCAAAATAATATTCATACCAAAAATGACAAGGTGTATTTGGGTCGACTACGATGGAAATACAAAATTAAATGTTACAAGGGGAAGTAGGTCTAGTAAAATTTTCATTACTACAGAAGGGGTGATGTGCATACTTTATGTGTTGCCAAGACAGTCCACTCTTTGAAGGGTTTTAAGCTTTTTTTGTGATGTTCATTTTTATGACCCACCATACTAATGAACTATATGTAATAATGGGTCTTGATACCATACTGTAGAGCAAACGTATCTTTTTGGATTTTAGTTCCCATGACCAAAGAGTCTGCGGCATATCCGTAGTGATGCTTTAGCTTTGCTGATAAGTTATTTCTAGGTGCGCGTTCCGACTTACGCTGGAAGAAAGTTGGAGAACAAGACGCTATTACCGTACTCGATATGGCGAAATTGGGTAGATGTGACTACTGAAGAAATGTAGGCATTTATTGAAATCATACTAAATATGGGGACAATGCCGTTGGCGAATTTACAAGAGTATTGGTCACGGAATGATGTCAGTTACATTCCTTTTTATTCAAAAATATTTACTAGAGACAGATTCAGCCAGATTTTTTGGATGCTTCATCTAAAAACAATCCCAACAACAGACGCAGCTCCAAGAACACGTTTGCAGCTAGTAAGCTGCTTTCTTGAATATATTAATTCCAAAATTTTGAAGTATTTTACACCCGAAGAAGATATTTGTGTAGATGAGTCTACTATCAAATTCAAAGGTCGGGTTTCATTTATTACGTATAATCCGAAAAACCAACTAAATGGGGTATTAGAGTTTACACAATGGCAGACTCAAATACTGGCTATATTTGTGGTATTATTCCTTCCCAAGACATCAAACGACATACTACTGTGATACTTGTCCCGAGAGGCCAGGCGTACATCTCAGCGATTGCTTTATAAAATATCATACAAAGCAAAATTACAAGGACTAATTCTTACTTAATTATCTTAATAGAACTGTAAAGATACATTAAATATTAAAATATAAAAGTGTTATGTGTTACTTTGTGTGTATAATCAATTTACGTTAGAGGTAGTATAATTATCAAATAACGCTCCGAAACGCTCGAGTTGTTGGTACGCATGTGCGGAAACGGAGTCGAGTGCAAAGGGTTAATTCTTTATTGCATCGATGAGGTTGTTACTTGTTGAAACAATTGTTGAAGAACAATAGAGCTTTGTGTAGGTATTTATTGTTTAATCATGCGTTTTACTTTACCGGTAGCTTTAATATTTCTTTACTAACCAGCAGTATCATGTAGACCCAACCATTCATATATGTGTATATATTAAAATTCAATATAATATATAGTAAAACAATAAACAATAATATTGATATTAATAACTAATAAATATTTACATTTGTATTTTTATTTCTCTTCCTTTGTGACCTCTACCCCAGACTCAATCTCTTGATGATCCGACAAAGAGGGTTATTCCACAAAATGCCAATTTTGAATTGTACTTGCTGTGAAGGCATCAGCTAGAGTGATGTCGATACCTCTTGCATCATCATTCTAACAAGTACGCTCGCTACCTCTATTAATAATACCTAAATTGTTAAAGTTAATGAATTCAAGTAGTACTCTATTATTAGTATCCGTGCCCCATATCAAATTGTGAGTTTTAGCATCACAGCCCAGGAGATATTTTTTGCCTCTTCTGCATAACTTTATGAGACTACTAACCTTCTTTGGTGGTGGTTTCCTCTGATCTCCTAGAAAGTAGGCAGAGGCTTCTTACTTTTCTTCTTGGGAACTTCTACTAGGGCTGCTGTTAAGTTCCCTGCGGTGAATTCTGAAATTAATGTATAATTATTGCCTTTCCTTAGCATTATATCTGCTCTTGGAGTAATGCAGTCTGTTTTATAGACCAGACTGCAATTGTCTTGGCCTAGACCCCTTACCTATCTCTTTTTAATTCATGAAATCCTATTTCAAAGTTTACTTTTTTCAATTATTAAATAAAAACACGACTGTTTAGAGTTTTGCTTTATTTGTAGATACGCTGCTACAATTGTTTCGCCATACTGTAGCTTCATAAGGCAGATGAATCATTGTAGCAGTGTATCTACAAATAAAGCAAAACTCTAAACAGTCGTGTTTTTATTTAATAATAGCATATTGGAGTTTCGCCAAGTATCAGTCTCATCAATCCAATATTTGACTTTTTTGAATCTCCAATAGATGGCACTTGAGCGCTTTAGAGTGATGGAGATTTAATTGAATACAGCGTATGCCCATCATTAGTGGGATTCATACCTCACTAGCACCAGCCCCTAAACTTTACGTTTCAGAGCTTTTTCCCTTTATGGTTTCCTTTTTATCAGTCCCTATCGATCGAGTAAGGCCTTTTGTGGCCGTTGTTATCGTTGATGACGCATATTTAGGGTTTTGTTCCAATAGATCTTAAAAAATAAATACACTAAAGTATTGAAACTGGTAATCGCCCAATATCCAGAGTACATCATATAGATCAGATTAAATTTATGCTGTTACATCTTGGATTTAGGTCTTTATTTTCATTTCGTGGTTTTATTTCCACATTGATGACTTGTCACTCGTGAGATATGCCTACTGACAACGACAAGTCCGATATGTAACGTCATGTTCATATTATTTCATTTCACAAGAATATTAATCTAAAAAAATTAGCAGTTTTTTTATACAAAAACAGACCTGGAGTCGTTAGCCCTAATGAAGGCCCCAAGCCATGATACCACAGCTGGGCAAGGATAGGGTAGGAGCAAGAAGAACGACGATTCAAATATATACTTTCGTTTGATTTTTACATCGACAAACCTTCTAAGAAAATTTTGGAAATGAATCGCAGGAAACTTCTAAGGTATAAATGAAGATAATGTAACTAAAAAATCTGCTGCAAAAAATCTAAGTAAGAAAATAATTAAAGAAAATTTGCTGAACAATTCTAAAGCACTCAAAAAAATTGTGTCAATTTGGGAAAAAATCCAAATTTTCCGAAATGTTTAGTTTTTTTTTAGTTTATTTAGTTTATTTATTCATCGTGTTAGTACAAAAATTTACACTTGTCAATAAAATAAGCTTACATCTATGTCTAAGTCTAATAATAAAACCATATATTTAAACAATAATGCACGACATCACTGTATTTCACTAAGTGACACAAACAATTATTAAAAAAAACGTATTTTTATTACACTAACAGATCAGAGAACCCATTGGACAGGCATTCATGAACGCTATAATAAGCCTTTGACTGTAGGTATGTTTTTAGGTTTATTTTAAGTTTCTTTTTGTTTAAAGTTTTAATCGCATCTGGAAGAGCGTTATATAAGTGCGGACCATAATAGTTTACACCATCCATGCACTTTGTTAAACGTTGAGGTTTTTTGTAAATATCCATTTTGTGTCTGGTATTACGATTATGTATTTGGTAATTAGTGGCATAAGACTTAATGTGTGTTTTAGTGTATATTATACACTCAAGTATATAGGCGCACGGAAGCGTTAAGATGTGTTGGTCAACAAAGGATTGCTTACAGCCAGTTCTATACGCCAGACCTAGCATTACACGAATTGCGCGCCGTTGTAAGCCAAATAATCTGTTGGTTATACTTGAATGTCCCCAGGATAACAACCCATATGTTAAATGGGAATGGAAGAGTGCGAAGTATGCTGCTTTTATTGCGGAGAAAGGTAAATGTGAACTTAAGTTACGCAAAAGATGGATAACACTACATAATTTCCCTGCAGTAAAACTACCATGGGCATTCCAACTTAGTTTGCTATCTAAAGTTATACCTAGGAAACGGGTAGAAGATACTTCAATACCAGGTTTGAGCGAAAAAATATCCTTTACTGTCTTGTCGTTGTTAAGACTGAGTTTATTTGACACAAACCAATCCGATATATTATTTATTGCGTTATCATTGGTTTCTTGGGCAGAACGCAAGTCAAGAGATTTATTTATACATGATGTGTCGTCTGCATATAGAATAATATTTGATGTTTCATCGAAATTGGGTAGGTCATTAATATATAAAATAAATAGAAGAGGCCCAAGTATCGATCCTTGGGGTACCCCATATTTTATTTTTACAGTATCAGACAGTTTACCATTTGAAAATACCCTCTGTAGCCTATTTCCTAGGTAATCATTTAAGAGTCTACAACTGGTTGGACTAAAATTGTAAAAATATAGCTTTCGTAGGAGAACATCATGAGAAACGCAATCAAACGCCTTGCTGAGATCAAGGAAAGATGCGACACTAACAGAGTTAGAATCGTAACCGTCCATGATCTCATTAATTAGAGCGATGACTGCGCCACATGTTGATCTCCCCCCTCGAAAGCCATATTGGTTGTCACATAAAATATTTTCCTTCTTTAGATAGTCTGTCATTTGATTAAACAGGAGCCTTTCAAATATTTTCGACACTATAGGTAATATGGCGATGGGTCTGTAATTGTTCAATTCAGACTTACAACCTTTTTTATGTATGGGTATAATGCAGCCCAATTTTAAAACATTTGGAAAGGTTCCTGTTTTGATACAGTCGTTAATTAATTTTGTTAACGGTTCAATAATAGCATTTAGAATCGATTTAATAATACCTGTACTCATTCCATACACATCCCTTGACTTTGAATTATTGAGGTTGAGGATCACTGATCTTACTTGAATTTGACTCACCTCTTTAAACTCAAAATATTGATCGGATGTTTTAATGCTGTGATGGCACATTAAGCGAATAGGATCTGTCTTAGATTGAGGTAACTGACTGATGATTTTTTCAGGAATGGTGCTAAAAAAGGAATTCAAATCGTTAGCATTGATATTACAAGTGTTATCGTTATCATCTTTAGGCTTAATCAGAGACCACATAGCTTTTACTTTGTTACGACTATTGTTTATTACTTTGAGTGAAGCTGCTTTCCTAGCATTATTTAGCGCTGTCTTATAAAATTGTTTATAATTTAAATAATTT
Organism: Ontholestes murinus; assembly: GCA_963969525.1. NCBI lineage: Eukaryota > Metazoa > Arthropoda > Insecta > Coleoptera > Staphylinidae > Ontholestes > Ontholestes murinus. Next base: position 15,249,382 of record OZ018396.1, read on the forward strand.
GTTTTAAGATATGGTAGTCGATCGCAAGCTGACTTCAAAAGTAATAGAGTTTCTGTCATTTGTTTAAGCTCATTATTGAACCAATAAACTGTTTGCTTTTTATGCAGTGATACACGTTTTTCAGGAAAACATTCTAAAATATAATTCTCTAGTGTTGAAATGAAATTAGAGAATTTCTCTTCAATATCTATGTTTAAATTGTAAATGTAATCAAAGTTTGTTAGCTTGAGAGTACTAAAAAGTTCATATTTACCTTTCTCGGTGATGGGTCTAATCACTATCTTATTGGTCGCAGGAATTATATCTATTGTATTTATTTTAAATTGTGCATGGATCCCTAAATGATCCGACAAACCTGTTTCGATGGGACATACTTCATAGCAACTATCTTCCATGTTGGAGAATACGTTGTCTAAACAGTTTGACTTCCTTGTTGGGAAATTAACTACACTATGTAAGCCACACGACCCTAATAAATCACTCAGATGAATTGCTCGTGGATCGTCGCTGTTGAATTTGACATTGAAATCTCCACCTACAATTATATGATTTTGCATGTTTAGTCTGTCCAACAGATTCTCTACAATACACATAAACTTATTAAAATCTCCTGCTGGAGAACGATACAAGACAATTACATATACATTAAGTGATGGAAACAAAGCGGCAGCTATTTCACAGTCTTTTTCTATAGATAAGTTATTCAAATCTGATAGGTTTTTAAAGGTACTAAAAGGACTATTGTTTTTTACTAGTTGCATAACCCCTCCATGCTGGTACTTTTCGCGGGTAAAATTAGAACCAGTGGAGTAATTATCAAATTTAACACTAGACATTTCGTCATTCATTAACCAATGCTCTGAAAAACAAATTATGTCGAATATAGATTTATAATCTAGTAAGAAGGCTTCAAACTCATTTATTTTATTTCGTATACTCTGAATATTCATAAAATAAATGTGAATGACCCCATTGTTTTGATTAGTGTTTTTGTGAATTGCTAATCTTTTTGTGTTGCTCTGTGGGCCTTGATAAAATTATAACGCCCGATCCGTACACCGCAAGGCCAATTTTGAGGATTGATTAATTTATCATGCTCCACAAAGTCAGCACCTATTTTAAAACCATAACGCTGTGGTGATATTTCATGTTTTTCACAAATTATATTAGAATGACCCAATACGGTTTGAACATGAGATTTAACGTCATTTATAGTACACGAATTATGTAATCGCTTTAACATTAACCACGTTTTCTTGGGCTCTGCATAGATCACGGACTTTCCCCCTGTTCCAATTATAAGATTCTTCTTATGTTTCCACTGCTTACTGCGTTTCTCTTTGACAAACACATCGTCATTCTCCTTGGGATTAGTACTCGGCTTGGGGTTCCGGCGGCGTCCATCGTTGTTTACATTGGTCAGCTGTACGTTAGGCGAAGCATTATTGCGCATAGTGTTCACGCATGGTCGATTTGAGACGGTGATTACAGTGTTGCCACTTGGTATAAGTGGGACAATTTTAGGTTTATTAATGGAGGATGATTGGGTATTTTGAGTTTTTATTGATTGATTCAGGTTTTCTGATCGATCGGTTGAGAAAAAAAATTTGTAAAGATAGATGGACAAAAGGAAGAAAAATTTTAGCAATCTGCATAAAATGCTGCTGAAAGTTTTTAGAAAAATTGAATAATATTCTTGTGAAATTAAAGAAAAATTTTATTCTTTGTTATAATCCAGAAAAGAATACTAAACTTATTAAATATAAGGAAAGCCAAATAAGGTATATTAAAGGACAATTTATAGAAATATACACGGTTACATAAAACAAAAGAAAAATAAAAACAAATTGTTTTACTCAATATATTACAGCAACCCATCTAAAATTTAAAAAAAAATACATAAAATTCACTAATCGTTTATTGAAATGAACAATAATAATGAGCATTATAATCATCTTTTATGTACAAATATAAAGACGCTAATTAAATTTCCTTAAAAAAACAGATCCTGCTCAATATAAAGTATATATTTATTGAGAAACCTCGTATAATTTTATTAATGAAGTTGATTAAAAAGTCAATCAAACTATTTATTTATATACCATAAATAACATTGTTGTATGTTTTTTTCACACTTCACAGAAATTATTTATTGATTATTACAGCTTTTATTTTAGTTCATCATTTTGAAATTGTTGAAGTTGCATGTTAAATATGAAAATATTATAAAACCGCTATTTCATATTTTTCTAAATTATACGTATAAGCATATACTAGTGAGTACATCAGATTAAACCGTTCATTCGGTTTCATATGCAGAATAAACATAAGTAGAAATGGAAAACAAAGAAAAAAACCCAGGGGGAAGTCTGCAGGAAATGAGAAATAATGCAATATCCAACACATTGGAGGGAACAGGAAGAAGCCAAAGGGAAGGTAATTGAATAGTACAGGACAGAAGTAGGTAGATTTTTACAAAGAAAAGGACACAAACAAGTCCAGAATGTAATGGAAAATATAAAAATATTCTTTTAAGAAAAAATACTTATATAAAATGGATTTTACAATTGAAATATAAATTTTTATGCATTTTAGCATAGATTATAAAGGTATAACTAATATAAAGTGAAGAACTTAATGATGATATGGAGTTTCAACCAGTACCAATATTAATAATGAAAAAATATCATACGTGAAGAACATATGTAATTCGTTTTTTAAGAAGTGAATCCCAATAATTAAAAAAAAATTCTTAACTGTCAACTTTTGCCGTGCCTAAAGTTCCTCTTTAATAGTATAGTATAAAGGAACTTATTTCATGATACATTTCGATTAAATAAAAATATATACCTTCACTTAGTAATAGTGTAATAATAACTAAGTAAAAGTAAATATTTTTATTTCTATATTATCTTAAATATTATTCATTAAATTTTTGATAATAGATCACTAATCAGCCATGTGACCACACCTTATTTGGCCATTAGTATATATTACGCAGATAGCTGGCTTATGGCTAAGGAGTTAGCCATAAGCCATAAAGATGAATTAATTACATAATTATATAAGATTTTATAATAGCAGTTCGAAAACCGCACAATTTATTACACTAAAATCAGAGTATGTAATGAAAATACTAATAAAATCCTTTAAGAAATTTAAAATCTCCGCCGCTCGTCTCTCGTACGCGAACAAATAAAATTATATGGATCCGCACCTTTCTTTTCGCCGCCCTAATGACCGATTCGGCCCGTTCCACCTTCTGTGTGCCGCCCCCGCCCGGGAAAATTTCTTCCGCGTATAAAAGATGTAATAAGATAGGATGGGAATATATTTAAAAAAAAACGGAGACCCCATAAAGAGTACTTAACCTCCACGGGAAAACTTTATAATGTGGAAAGTTTCCGGTGCTAAGGCGCGCCGAGAGTACCTTAAGGGCGCAGGAATGGGCCGTATAAAACAAGGCGGAGGATCAGAAGCCGTGACACGCGAACAGAAATGCTGCCGGACGTGGAAGAAATTATAGCGAAGGGTTTTATTTTCACAATGAAAAAAAAATGAGGAACGTGTTACCGGCTTGGAGAATACTTAAAAGGATTCGATTTTAACGAATGATTAAATGGTAAAATCATCAAGTCGTGTTTGTGTCTTCTCTGGAGATGGAGATGATTTACATAGCTTCGATGCTAACGAGTTTTTTTTTATTCGTAAATCCGTTTTATACAAAACCTAGTGTTTTAATATGCAAACTACGTAGGACGGATAAAATGAAGACGCTTTTTATTACATTCGTCTTAAGAATAGCGATTTATTTAGAGTTTCATTATGATTCGTTATTCTATTTGATGGAATCAATTTGAAAATCTTCTTAAATCATTAAGAATTCCATCACGGGTTATTATATGTTACGTGAAGTAAAAAATGTAAAAACTGGTGGTTCAAGGACGAATAATCTATGCTAGATTTTTCTATTTACTGGTCATACTTCAACTCATAATTGTATTCTTGAGGCTAATTATCAAATCATAATATGATGTTTTCCAGATTTATCGATGAATATCTTTATTCATACATCATAACATCATATTATGGGAGAGAATTTAATAAAACCGTCAATATCAGCATTTCTTAAAACGGTTATTGTAAAAGAAGACAAATATGTAAAAGCTCTGCACTCAGTAGCAATATTGTTAGCAGAAGAATAGACGAAATTAGTGAAGATATTGAAAAATATTTTTTTGAAAAGCTGAAAATAAGAAAATTCTTAGTGCAAATGGATGAATGAACTTTGAGAGACAATACTGATAACTTACGTAAGATATATTTATATTTTGCTGAAGAAATGTTGTTCTGTAAAACATTAAAAAGCACCACTACCTCCAAAGATATAAATAGTAAGCTATAAATCTACTTAGATGTCAATAATATACTAATGAAAATCTTGTGATATAGATGGTGCTCCTAATATGATGGGCAAGAAAAATGGCTACTTAAAATTTATAAAAGATGAGAATCCAGAAATGATTCTTGTGCATTGTGTTATTCATAGGGAAAACTTGGTAGCTAAAAACATCTCTCCCTGTTCTAAATGAAGTTCTGCATTCAGTAATAAAGTGTATCAATGCTATTAAAGCTAAATAAGCCAAATTCGAGCGTCTCTTCATGCTATTTTGTGAAGAACAAAACGCACTCCACGTGAGACTTTTACTTCATGCCAAAGTAAAATGGTTATCTAAAGAGAACTGCTTGAAAATATTTATGAAACTGTTTGATACTCTTGGTGATTTTTTAAGCGACAAACCTGAAATAAAGTATCTGTTAACAGTCTATTGTAAAGCATTTGTGAGTTATTTTGCCGATATCTTTGAAAAACTAAATAAATTAAATAAGCAACTTCAAGGAATAAATAAAACTCTTGTCGATTTAAAGACAAGGAAACTATGGTTACAGTTTCCATCTTCATATTTAGCTGAATGTGGATTTAGTGCTGCAAATGATTTACTGATAAAAACAGAAATCGTCTGGACATAACACAATGGCGAGACTTGAGACAGAAGCTAACCAAACTGGAACCTAACATAAAATCCCATAAAATCTTTGTGCAGCAAGCATCAAGCGCAAGGATCTCACTAAATTAAAATAATAAATTAATATAGAAAACTCTTTATTAAAATTATTTCGAATAAAAATTTCACTTTTTCATTATATGTTTTGAAAATGTCCTTATTGCGTTTCGTTAACAATTTCCTAAAACCTATCATTTAAGTTTCAATTCAATTTTTTAATATGAAAAATTATGTATTTGTTACATAGGGGAAAATAAGAATTTTAGAAAGGCTTAGGTGGACATGGCACAAAAAAGTTTGGGAAACTCTGCTCTAAGCTCTGTATCGGGAGCGCTTGTTCCTCCTCCACGACTTCAGGAACGAGTTGTTAAGCATAGTATCCATCGGCCATTGATCGCGGGGTATTTTAGCTAGCCAGGTCCCGTCCACCACAAGGGGTGATCGCATAATTTGTCGAGAAGCAGACCTCGAAATGCACAGTCGGATTACTCTCGAAGTCTACATGATGTGACAAAATCTCTTGGCGATAAACTTTTTCCAGTGATGTGCTTCTCCCGTGATCCAGGAAAAAGCGACAGTTGAATCTCTGAAGACGAAAACATGATGGATTGTTATGTTAGAGAGTCACAGATCAAAATATGCTCGAACTGCGGAGGTGAACTTGTCCTTGGTGGAATCCCATTTAAGGCCAAGAATATGGGATTCCCTGTCAAGCTAAAGAGCATGTGGTCTCAGATGGAAGGCGGCGATAATCGTCTGAGATGCCCTCTCAGATTGCAGGTGAGTTAGCCAGCCATTTACGCAGCTCAACCCCGTCCGTGAGACGTGTTGCATAAGGTAATTGCTTCGGCTTTATTGTCTCATCCGGTTAGGATGTCGTCTACGTAGACATTCGAGCACTGACGCGGCTATCGGGTATCAATGTCATTAAGAGACTTGCCAGAGGAAGTGCGACGGGAAGCATAATCGACGCTAATCTTGGTCGGACGATCGTCGGAACCATATATTGGGTGGTGAGGAATGTAGTAAGGAACAGCTAAAGAAGAAATTGTCGTCTTTACACGTTCCATGTGAAGGCATGAAGGCGTTATAGGCGTTAAGAAGCTTCGGTTGACGTTACAAGCGTGGCTCGAGACGATGAAATTGATTAAGGGGAACGGTATGAGATTAGCCGAGGTGTAGTTCAACAATTGGCAGGAAAACGCTGTATCGCCTGGTGGGACCCGAAGGCTTACCGAACGAGGCGATTAAGGTAGCAGTGGAAGATAACCCTGCCGAACTCGCAGGGAATTTAATCAGTGCCTCATGGAAGGCAGAGTACCGCATATAAAAAGACGAAGCTTATGCTGCTTCCCAAGAAAGTCAAGAAGGGAACCGTGAGGGTATAGGCCAGTCTACCTCATTAATGGGGAGGCTAAAGTGCTCGAGATGCTTCTCGCCGAACGAACAAAAGCAGCGATCGAAGAAGACAGAGGAAATTCGAATTCCGTAGGGGCAGGTCCACGCTGGAAATGACAAGACTGGTCGATGAGGCAATAGTGGACTTCTTAGTAGAAGGATGCGCGGCCTGGCGGTTGTCTTAGATGCGAAGAATGCCTTCAATTCCCTCCCGTGGCCGGTAATTATGGAGGCACTGGTTAGCAGGGGATGCCGAGCAACCTAGAAGGGAGGAAACTGATGTACGAGTACGAGGAGTAAGAGAGGTGAGGCTCACTGGGATCGTACCTCAGGGGTCGGTACTAGGCCCCTCCTCTGGAACATGGGGTTTGACGGGATATTCAGTCTGCCGTTTCTGGACCCCCTCTGGCTAATCGGCTTCGCTAACGATTTGCTAGTAATGGTGCGTATGAGGGAGATCGGCAATGTGAGGCCTACCGTCGCCGTGGCAGTCAAGGGCCACAACAATGAGGTGACCAGCATTGTGAAGTATCTGGGGGTTACCATAGAGGCTAACCCCCAGTGCAGCAAACAAGTACTGGAGACAGCAGTCGAGGCGGCTAGGACCTTTGGGCAGTGGGGGCGTACTGGCTAATATGGAGGAGTCGAGAAGACTGCTAGTGGCCATGGGAGCAGCGAAACTCCTATACGCCGCGCTAGCGTGTCTAAAAAAAATGCGGAAACGGGTGCCCTCAGAGTCATCAGGGGGTACCGCACTATATTTACGGATGCGGCTGATCTGTTGGCGTCCTTCTCTCCAGTGGACCTCCAACTGGCCGTAAAAGCAAGGGTATTCTGGGCGCGGAAAGATGGACACCCAAGTCAGTGGCCAAAGCGGAGGCGAAAGTATGGACTCGGGGGGGATGGCAGAGAAGATGGGACTAGGCGAGCAAGGGCAACTGGACCAGGGCTCTGATTCCAAGAGTAGAGCGATGGTTCAGCAAGGACCAGGGAGAATTTGACTACATCGTTTCCCAGCTCTTAATTGAACACGGTTGCTTCACGAAATATCTGTGGCGGGTCGGCAAGCTGGAAGGGGCAACGTGCCGATGGTGCCCGGCCAGCGGTAATGATGCAAGGCACACTCTGTTTGAATGCCCGAGATGTAACAGGGAAGGGGAGGCGCTTGCGGAAACCCTGGGGGAATTCCATCAGGTCACGCTAGTCGGGCGAATGTTCGACAGGGAGGACTGCTACAAGGCCGTTCGCCAAAGCAGTCTTGACAAGAAAGAAAGACCTTGAGGCTAGGAGGGACTAGGCTAAACACAGTTAACCAAATTATTGTAATTGGGTATATTATGTATTTATGGATTTTTTATGTCCAAAAATGTAATAAAGGGGCAGCAGGGACATTCGCATTGCCTTTTAGCTTTGTCACTTGAGGTTGACTGCGACTTGATACAGCTCCAAAAGTTGAGTGGCCGCTTCGGCGAGGGCTTTGTGATTATCGTTTGTAGACGCAGTTGGTGATGGCAATGACACGTCCACTAACGAAGGGGAGACCAGTTGATCCGAAGCCATGAATATATTAGTGTCTATGGGCGAAGCAACGATGCTGGGGCCATGGTGAATGCGTCGGACAGGATACCGGTTTTCTACGTTGCCGATGGTCGACGAGTAGAAGCTAAGAGTGCGAGCTGCATACAGGTCTTCATACGGCCAGAGCAAAACCCATCTGAAGGTAGTCTCTACAGCCCGAGGCGATGGTCGTCTGGGGCCGATATGACCCGAACAATGGAATATGATGATTTAGTCATTTTGACCTCAGAAGACTCCAAATGGGAGAGACACGACCTGAAAGTGGATGACGACATCTGAGGGCGAACAACTGATAGAGCACTTTTCTATGGCTCTCCTAACGTAAAGCCATAACCGCGGCCTCCACTGCGACTAATAAAGACAGACGGATGCGCAGTTGATCGGCTGGGGAACTTAGAGTCGATTACATGCAGCAATGTGTGTTGCGGGGCCTGTGTGCGGTGGAAGACTTTAAGATAATTCCAATACAAGCTGCGGCTGGTGACGGCGTTACGGGAGTCGGCGGCATGTAGGTGCTTAAAACGAAGAAACTGACGAAAGGTAGGATGAGCGGAGGGCAGAACTGGCATAGCTGATCCTCGGCTTGGTGGTGATGCACAGGGGATCTGGTAGGCGACGGAAGGCATAGAGAGCAAGAGCTGGTTGAGCGTTGAAAAACTTTCTGCAATTTAGCGATCTTAAGTCGAATAAGTGGGAAGTTAATTAGGCGGATTGTGCTGCTCGAATGTGGTACAAGTGGAAACATCTAGATTTTACAAGACAGCAGACAGCAGTATAAAGAAAGCCAGGTCCTGCAAATTAAGGACCTTCAGGACCCTGATAGATGTTTCGTGTACATCTAGGTAATTTTGCAGCTGAGAGGCGATGGGCGTAAGAAATTAGTGACTTGTGACTTCCCCTAGGGACATGGTTGCCATTCATAAGCGAGTTGATTATTCAAATAGCGAAATACAGGGATGACTTTAAATACTGAAATATCTGAGCTAGGGGGCAGACGCATCATCATGCGCTAGTGACGTAAACAAAGCGATTAAGGCAAATCCTCCAAATGACGGTCAAAGGATGGCAGGCTGATGGGAGGGAACATAGGGTCGGCAGTTAATGGACAAGCAACAGATGCGGTTTGAATAGCTGGTCAATAAGGCAAGTAGTGGGCGTCTTAGGAGGAGACGCTACTAGCGGTCGCCTTCGATGGGAAGAACGTTTTTAATTCCCTGCCGTGGCTGGTCATTATGGAGGCACTGGTTGGCAGGGGGTGCCGGGCTACCTCATCAGCATATTGTGGGGCTACCTAGGGAGGAGGATGCTGATATACCAGGACGAGGAAGGAGCAAGAGAGGACCCCTCTTCTGGAACATGGCGTTTGACGGGATATTCAGTATGTCGCTTGCAGAGGGGGTCCGGCTTTGCTAATGATTTGCTGATAATAGTGCCTCATGCGCACTATGCGATGTAAGAACTGTGGTCGTCGAGCCAGTAGAGGCGATCGCGACGTGGCTGGGGAGCAGGGACATTGAAGTGGATCACAACATTGAGGTGACCAGCATTATGAAGTATCTGAGGGTTACGATAGAGGCTAAACCCCAGTGCAGCAGCGGGGGCAGCTAGGACCATTAAGGCATTGGGGGGCCTACAGGCCAATATGGAGAGGTCGAGAAGACTGCTAGTGTCGGTGGGGGGCAACGAAACTCCTATACGCCTCGCTAGCATGGGTCAAGGCCGTACATTTAGAGTCATCAGGGGGTACTGCACTATATCAACAGATGCGACTAAAGTGGATCTTCGGCTGGCCGCAAAGATGAGGGTATTCTGGGTGCGGAAAGGGGAAACACCCAAGTTGATTATTCAAATAGCGAAATACGCGACAGTGGACAACGCTTCGCCTTGCAGGGGTGACTTTAAATAGAGAAATTTCTGAGCTAGGGGGCAGATGCATCATCATGCGCTAGTGATGTAAACAAGGCGATAAAGGCCAATTCTCTAAATGACAATCAAAGGATGGCAGGCCCATGGAAGGGAACATAGGGGGCGAAAGGGCTACGAGGTCATCGGGCAGTAACTGGCTGTTCAACTCGGCGATGAAATCCTGCAACCGTTGAAACTTTTCCTCGTACATACGCGTTTGACCGTCTATGCCCGACAGCGAAGCAAGATCAGCGATGGTAAATTAATGCACCTTGTCGCAAAAATGTGTGACGTTCGCGAAAATGTTGACTCGTTGACTAGACACAGCGACATAAAGTTGTTGCTTAATTTTTGTGGCCATAATTTTCGAATACACACTGTATATTGATGTAGGATATTCATTGCGAAGACACCCTGTATGACGGCTAATATTCTGGGTAATAATTTTCAAAGACACCCTGTATATTAATGGCGAAGACACCCTGTATAATGATATAGGAGACATTCTGTATAGTAATGGTAAATGACGGCAGAAAGTTTGAGTGATTGTTTTTTAACCACCCCGTATATAAAAGTTTGGTTGTATTTGAAACACTCTATATATATGGAATTTAAGACAGTCATGTTTGCCTATTAGGCATTACTTAAATTTATAAAAAAACATTATTTATTGCCTAATTAAATTTTTACTATGAATATCAATATATAGTAGATTTCAGGTACCATACTCAATACTGTAAAAAAAAAAAAAACTTATTATCTCTTCAAACTGTATCAACAACTTTGTTGTTAGTAGTAGTAATGCTTCAGCATTCTGTATTTTTATGAGAATGATATAGAAGATGTTAAAAACGAAGGTTAAAATCACAAATGTTTACTTTAATACTTCCCATCTTCTCACCATATATAGAATAAGCGTCTACAAATCATTTGTAATATCTCACAGATAGACAATCAACAAAGCTAATGGATGAAATATATTAGAGTGGAAGAACATTCTTCAAGAGTGAACTCCGCCTTTCAGCTTGCTGACGAAATTATTTGTATGGTTTTGTTAACATTTTTTATGTATTTCGAATTATATTTGTAAAGCAAGTCTGATAAAGCACTAATAAATAAATAAATAGCACATTTATCGACTTACATGTTGTAATTAATAGAGGAAACGCACGGACTTGGATTTTTTGCACCTCGACCCACCCCTACTCGATTAAATAAGGCATTAAAGCTGCGTCCTCGGTAGAAGGCCTCTCATTGTAATTTATAATCAGCAACCTTGTAAGACAATAGACCCATCAATCAATAGGAAGTCGTTAATCATCCCCCTCCCCCCCTAGCAAGAAACGCGAACCGGATGATCCATCCATCCAAGGCACGTCCTAACGGAATTAGCGACAATTAGCCGCGGATGAAGAAGGAGGTCACGTATGCCACGAATTGAATTAAAGAGCTCGCCGGTGTAAATATTTATGCGTTATTATTTCCGTGCGTGGGCGCGAGGGATGAAAAGTTTCACGTTTCCCGTCCCCATCCCACGGCCGTTCGCCGGTTTCTTTATAACAGATTGGGGGCCGCGGGCGCCCCAGACGTGATGGGGTTATGATATGTTTTATTCAGTCCCTCCCCTTTATCCGCCGGGCGATCGATGCCTAATTCCCAAGATAAGAATTGTTTTATTTACTACCCTCACCATCTCTATCTCTACTCTTTCCAGATTGATATGTTGAGAATCAGCATGCTACTCAGTTGCATCTTCATGACCAACACCGCCTTGGATGATCTCAACCAGCTGAACGAGCTCGACAAGGATCTGGCGCAGGACTTCGACAATTACGCCGTCACCTGCTACATCTGTGTCAACGTTTCCGATAACCTGATCTGCAACCAGTTCGCCATTGACAGGCCCTGCAAAGCCGGTAAGATCATTCGAAATTTATCTACGTAGTTTTATGGGATTCTCACGATCTTAACGTGAAATATCCGGTTTACTATCGGGGAAAACGTGATGAACAGTGAATAACTCTGCGAACGCGCCGCGTATTTTCTAAATAAACTCTTCTTTCAAAACTAATAAAACTTTATTATGGCGTAATGAAAACACTCATCCATTTTAGATATATCTGTGGAGTGTATCTCGATTGCTCCAATAACAACTCTCTTTAAACCTATAATATTAACTCTATAATTTTATTACACACTCTATGTTACTAGAAATACAGTATTAAACATTTAGTCAATTAAACGCACTGGTTAAGAATTTACACAACTGTACAAGTACAAGTGGACAACCTAGAAAACATAAAATTATTTATTATAAGAATAAAAAAACACTTTTACTTTTTATACCAGTTTAAACTTTATTTGCAATCATTATCAAACTAAGTTTAATAATAATTACCATGTGGTCGAAACTAGTCGCTGCAAATGAAGTTTAAAGTAGTATAAAATAGTAAAAGTGTTTTATTTATTCTTAATATCGAAATGTACCACCAAGTAAGTGCCTTTAAGATCCAAGAATCATTTATTATAAATATAATTGTTTTCTTATTTATTAAGAATCTTTTGAGTGAAGTCGATACATTTATAAATATATCTCGAATATAAAGAAAAATATGTTAAACATAAGGAAGTTCGATGTAATTTAGGTAAAAACTATGCAGTACACGATTGTGCCCGGCGCATCCACCAAATAATTAATTCACAATACACACAAATTAATTAACCAGTTAAATTAAATTAAATATTTCGTTATTAATTTAGATATTAAAGCAAATAATTATTTATTTAATTAATAAATTGATTGATACGGCATGAATATAATATTTAATTTGTGGCTTGTGTGTTTGATAAACAAATATTTAAAAATAAAACACACTTAGATAATTAAATATGATTATTAATTGAATCGTAAACAGAAGTGTTAATGATAATATGCGATAAGACTATTAGCATTTCAAATTATAACGTACGTAAATGAATATACAGCCGGATACCCAATAATTTACGCAGATTACCTGTGTGATACATCACAGGCGCGTCATCAAGTTTTCAAATATGCATATAACAGCAATTAATTTCGTACCGAATCCGACTAATGCGCTAATACTAACCGAATAAACGGGGTAAATAGGTGCCGCGACTCAAAATTTTCATTACAATTATCGCACGGTATCTAAAGCCATCCGTCATAATTAAACAAGGCCGACGCGTTTTAATGCGACACCGAAACAATCGCATTAAACGCTCGCACGTTAAATATGCAAATGCGCAATTTGTGATAATACCGAGCACGTTGTCCCTCCATTGTGATACGGTTATTTATTTATTTATTATAAGTAAAGCACGCAGTGTTGTGCATTTGCAGCCCTTTCAGCCGGAGTCCGGATTAAGATGGATGCGGGAAGAGATTGTTTCCCCAGTGAGAAATGGATGGAAATAACGGCTGCAATTTTACAATACGTAAAGTAAAAAGGGACTTGCATTCAGGAATTTACTTTGGCAGCTTTATACGCTTTTAAGCGACACACGGGGATGTATATTGGTTCCGCGCCGTTCCATCCATCCATCCGTAACTTTACGACTATACAGCAGGACCGGAAATTCTTTCGTGAGTAATTATTCGGCCCGGCATCGATCCGTCTCCAGTTTTGCGTACTGCGTTATTTCGGCAGGTATTTCGCAACTTGAAATATTAAAATTCTCCCTGCCCGTATTGCAGTGGCATCGAGAGCGGAAGGATAAAGTTTTACGAGATTGCTTTTTTTTGCTCGCGGTTATATCAGCGAGGATGCACTTTATGTGTCACGTGGTATTTTTTTCATCTTATTTCATTAGTATGAGAATGTAGTAAGAATAGTGAAACTCCAAGGTTTAAAAAAATATGAAGATAATATTACTTATGGAAAAACTTCTGCAAGAATAAGGATAATATATAAGTATGTCAGATATAAACAAAATATTATGATATATCATACATAAAGCTTATATGGCATAAACTTAGTACTTTTAGATAACTCAACAGCCAAAAACTCAAATGAGTAAAATCGCCACAACAAGAAATGGCGACACTAAATTCAAACTATTTCAAAACCATATGTGTATTAAGTGTGCATGACATGTAGTACCACCTTGCTGAAAACCATATCTTTAAGAGTAGTACCTACTAAAAGGACATGAAAACCTGCGTTATTATGGTAGAATAATGCTCTTCAACGTTCCTGCATTCCCTCTCTCATCTTCAAAAATAAGCAGTAACAAACGTATTACATGTAATTTGGTACTTATTATATCTCTTATATTCTACTTATCATCTGTTATATCTTCTCTATCACAGTCTTCTGATCTGTCAATTCTCATTTGTTGCTTGTTATCTGCCACATGTCCCTTGTCATCTATCATGTTGAAAAATAGAAGAAATACTAATTTTAATATAGAAATTTGTGATTTTTACGAAAAAATTCAAGTTAACCAAAATTACTAAAAATAAATATTGTCATATGGCATTTGCCACCTGATATTTGTCATTAGATTTTTCCGCTTATCCTTCGTAAGCTGCCACTTACCACATGTTACCTATTACCTATAACTTTTAACTGATTGTGTATCATCTGATATTTATCACCTATTGAGTGTTACTAAACGGGTAAAAAATAAAATTAAAAATAATCAAAAATTAAATAATGTATGTAACAATTTTAATTTTTCTGAACCAATGTACCAAATAAACAAACGTGATTTGAAAGAATCTATTTGGTAAGAAAAGAATAGAATTAAAATAAATATTGCTTAAATCCGTTCATATATCATTTATCATCTATCACTAGTCATACACCTGTCATCTGTCACTTTTCACCTGTCACCTGTCACCTTTTACTTCTCATATTTCATCTGCCATTTATTACCAGTCAAATACCATCTACCATAAACCATAAAACCAAGTGGGAAACACACTAAATTTAACCCAGAACAATTGAAATATGTGAATGGATATATCTTAAATAATATCTCTTAATTATTTTAACATTTGCTAGATAACAGATAATAGATTATATAACAGACGATAAATATAGAAGACTGGTGTTAGATAACATGTAACAGATGTCAGCTGACAGATAACAAATGACCGACGATAGCAGAGAAGTGACAGATGCAGATGACAGAAGACAAATGATAAAAAACAAATGACAAATGATAGATGACAGTTGAAATATTTTTTCAATGCAATGCGTATTACAAAAATTAACGTTATGAGATTTGTCAAAAATATCAGAAAAAAAATACTAATTTTTCTTGGTAATTTGTATGGGAGTTTTCCATAATTTTATTAAAAATAATTACTATTATTTGCAAAAAGAGCTAAAAATTGTCGATAAAAACAAACAAGTATAAAAAATCACTTGTGTGTGTTACAAACAAAACTGTTGTACGGTTTTAAAATGCAATACAAATAATTGAAAATTACAAAAATTTAATATGACAAATAACAATTGAAATGTGTCAAAAATTATATGTTGATTGACAGATGAAAGATGATATTAATGATCGGTTGACGTACAATCGATAAAAGGTGACATGGCAGAAGATCATTAACAGAATGCAGATAAAATATGACAGATGACAGACGACAAATACGACGATGATAGAATATAGAAGACAGGTGATAGATAACAAGTAGCAAATGACTGATGATCGACTGATGACAGATGTCAGTTGACAGGTGAGGGATGGCAGATGACATATGAGAGATAACAGATTAAAGATGACAGATGACATATGACAAATGACAGATGGTTGATGGTAGAAAACACATGACAGATGAAAGTTGACAGTTGACAGATGACAGATGATAAATAGACGGATGACAGATGACAGATGACAAGTGACAGATAGCAGATAACACATGTCAAATGACAGTTGACAGTTGATAGATGATGTCAGATGACACATAACAGATGATAGATGACACACACAAATGGCAGATGACAGATGATAGATGGCAGATGATAAATGGCCGTTGACAGATGATAGATGATAGATGGTAGATGACAGATTGCCAATAATAGATAACAGGTTACAAATACCAGATGACACATGTTTTATTTATTTATGACAATTGCATATTACAAAAACAAAGATTATGGGATTGGTCAATTAACAATTTTTCTTTATAATTTTATGTTTCAAAAAATGCTTAAATGATAATAATTATTGTTTGCAGAAAAATTTAAAACTTGCCGAGATAAAAACAAATCAGAGAAAAAGTCTAGTTGAATTTTGGAAACAATATATTCAATATTTTCTAAACGACTGTAAAATTTAATACAAATTATTGATAATTATTAAAAATGAGAAACACTTTTTAAAAATTGTAGATAACATATGATAAATTACACTTGGCAAATGATTACAGAATTGCAGGTGACAGAAGACAGACGACAAATGACAGATGGCAGATGGCAGATCGCATATAAAAGTTGACAGATGACCAATGACAAATGACAAATGGCAAATGACAAATGACAAATGACAAATGACAAATGACAAATGACAAATGACAAATGACAAATGACAAATGACAAATGACAAATGACAAATGACAAATGACAAATGACAAATGACAAATGACAAATGACAAATGACAAATGACAAACGACAAATAACAAATGACAAATGACAAATGACAAATGACAAACGACAAATAACAAATAACAAATAACAAATGACAAATGACAAATGACAAATGACAAATGACAAATGACAAATGACAAATGGCAAATGACAAATGACAAATGACAAATGACAAATGACAAATGACAAATGACAAATGACAAATGACAAATGACAAATGACAAATGACAAATGACAAATGACAAATGACAAATGACAGATGACCGATGACAAATGTTTTATTTATTTACAATATTGGTTATGGGATTGGTCAAATAACAATTTTTTATAAGTTTTACGTTTAAAATTTTTTTAATGATTTACAGAATTCATCTGCCTGATGAAGCCACTGTATGGCGAAACATGTTGCAGTGTTCAACAATAAATGTGAGACCTTTCCAAATGTATTGTTTTATTTCAAACGATATATATTAAATATCAGCTAAAAGATTTCTGTTAATTATTAACAGTTAACAGATAACATATAATATATACCACATGATAAAAGACAAATAACAAAAAACAAATAAAAATTTCAGATGATAAATTACACTTGACAAATAATAGATTACAGATGACAGATAACAGCTGTTAGATAATAGTTGACAAATGACAGATGACAAATGGCAGATGACAGATGACAGATGGCATATGACATATATCATACGATATATGTCATATATCATAGGTCATATGACAGATGATAGATAACAAATGACAGATGACAGATGACAGCTGACAGATAGAGATGAGAGATGACAGATGATAAATACCAAATTTCAAAGTATAAATGATTACAAACAATAGATATCAGATGTGAGATAAGAAATAAAATTTATATTACTGACTACAAATGTATAATTATATAGCGAAGCCAATTAAAAGCAGTATTCTATTTAACTACAGACGACTCTGGGTAAGAGTAGAAGATTCTTATATGCAAACTCTGTTCCTTTCAATTTATGTGAATTAATGTATCTATATAAATATTTAGACAAGTTTTGTTAAGACATTTTTTTAACCTTGAACCTTAATATATAAATAACAAATCTAAGATAACAAATGACATTTAAAAAATGGTACATGGTACTAAAACAGATGTCAGGTGTCACACACATGATAAATAACACTGACATATGATATATGACAGATGGCATGTGTCGATATTTGAGGTAACAAATGACAAAGTACAGATTACAGATTACAAATGACAGACGATCTATAACAGGTAACCAATGATAGATGACAGATGACCGATGACAGATGACGGATAATAGTTGACAGATGGCAGATGAAAGATGACAAATGACAAATGACAGATGATAAATGACAGATGACAAATGACAGTTTACAGATGACAGATGACAAATAATAATAATAATAATTTATTGGTGATTATCACATTTGTGTTACACAGGTCAATGACAGATGACAGATAATACATGACAGATGACAAATGACAGATGACAGATGACAAATGACAGATGACAGATGACAAATAATATATGACAGATGACAAATGACAGATGACAGATGACAGATGACAGATAACAGATAATATATGGCAGGTGACATATGATAGATAACATATCACAGATGACAAATGATAAATGAAAGATGATGAGAAATGATTAATGATTTTTCAAGACAATTGCATTTTACTAAAAAAGTAAAATTTGTGACAGATGATAAAGGATAGGAATCAAATATATTTCAGATTATAACAATAAAATTAAAACGTATACATTTTCTAGTTCCTCATCTTTTTTTAATGATTGTGCTCTACTATTAAGTATTTTTGGTGATAGACTACATATGACAGACTAAATAAAACAAATGATCATAACAGACCATCAATAACCGATGACGAATGACAGATAACCAATAATAGGTGACAAATGACAAATGGCAGATGACAAATAACAGATGACATTACAGAATACAGATGACAAATGATAAATGACTGATGATGAGGTTTATAGCCTCTATTTGAAACAAAATGTTGAATTTTAGATAAACAATTGCTCAAATTTACCTTAATTCTCGAAAAAAAGACGAATTAAAAAACATTTAGAGCCTGAAAAAAATCTTCGCAATTTATAAGAAAAGTTGAAAAAAAAATTAATTTTAGGAAGAAGATATTGGCCATTTTCTAAACTCTTAAACTTTTAGAAAAAAAAAATCTAGAAAATCCTAATGCCTCATAGAAAATCTTTGCAATTTAAAAGACGACTTCAAAAAAACTCTTGAACTCTAGAGAATAAATTGCTAGAAATTTCCTGAACCCTCGAGAAAATAATCTAGATTTCTAGAAGAAAATTCTAAAAATTCTAGACCCTCAAAGAAAACCTTTGAGTTTTAGAAGACAAGTTGACAAATTTTCTGAAAAAAACCTTCATTTAAATATTCGCAATTTACTGGAAATTTTTTGAATTCTACAAAAAAATATACATTTCTAGAAAAAAAAAATTGTTCTAAAAACTTCGCAATTTAAAAGACATCTTGAAAAAAAAACAATCTTGATATCCTGAAATCAGATGACTGAAAACAGTCTAGATTTCTAGGAACAGATTTTCTAGAAAAATCTATAGCCTCCAAATCTGAATAAATTTCTAAACTCTCGAAAAAAGTCTAAAGTTCTGAAAATGATTTTTTTAGCCCTGAAGAAAATCTTTGCAATATTAAAATCTGGAAGAGAAATTACTGGAAACAGCCTCAAAGAAAATTCTATAAATATCGAAACGAACTTTCTAAAAAAACTCCCGAATAAGACCTTTACTAAAAAATTCTGCAATTTGAAGAAGAAATTACTGTAAACTTTTAGAATCCTCAAAAAAAGTTCTGAAAATCTACAAGGAAAACTTATGAAAAATTTTAGAATCCTCGATCAAAATTCTTTGGAAAGAAAGATGCAAAAAACTGTAAATATGAAGAAGATATTCCTGAAACTTCTAGAAGCCTCTAAGTAAGTTCTAGAAATTTAGAAAAAAAATCCTAATAAATTGTAAAGTTAAAAAAAATCTTGAAAAAACTTTCTGAAAAATCTAGAACTTTCGAATAAAATATTTGCTAATAATTCTGGAAATATCTATGTATTTATTAGATAAGAAAAATAAATTACTGTACACTTTTAGAATCCACAAAAAACGTTTTATAAATCTAAAATGAAATCTTGTGAAAAATTCTAGAAAACTCAATGTAAAAAAAAAACTAAAAGTATGGATCATCTGAGAAAATTATAGAAAAAGTTGAACGAAATATTCTACAAAAACCACGAAGAAATTTCTATAAATAAATATAAATAATGACATTCTGAAAAATTTTGAAACTCTTGAATAAAATCTTTCCTTAAGTATTTTTGGTGGTAGACCACCAATAACAGATGACAGATCACAAATAACAGATGACAGATGACAGATGACAGATGACAGATGACAGATGACAGATGACAGATGACAGATGACAGATGACAGATGACAGATGACAGATGACAGATGACAGATGACAGATGACAGATGACAGATGACAGATGACAGATGACAGATGACAGATGACAGATGACAGATGACAGATGACAGATGACAGATGACAGATGACAGATGACAGATGACAGATGACAGATGACAGATGACAGATGACAGATGACAGATGACAGATGACAGATGACAGATGACAGATGACAGATGACAGATGACAGATGACAGATGACAGATGACAGATGACAGATGACAGATGACAGATGACAGATGACAGATGACAGATGACAGATGACAGATGACAGATGACAGATGACAGATGACAGATGACAGATGACAGATGACAGATGACAGATGACAGATGACAGATGACAGATGACAGATGACAGATGACAGATGACAGATGACAGATGACAGATGACAGATGACAGATGACAGATGACAGATGACAGATGACAGATGACAGATGACAGATGACAGATGACAGATGACAGATGACAGATGACAGATGACAGATGACAGATGACAGATGACAGATGACAGATGACAGATGACAGATGACAGATGACAGATGACAGATGACAGATGACAGATGACAGATGACAGATGACAGATGACAGATGACAGATGACAGATGACAGATGACAGATGACAGATGACAGATGACAGATGACAGATGACAGATGACAGATGACAGATGACAGATGACAGATGACAGATGACAGATGACAGATGACAGATGACAGATGACAGATGACAGATGACAGATGACAGATGACAGATGACAGATGACAGATGACAGATGACAGATGACAGATGACAGATGACAGATGACAGATGACAGATGACAGATGACAGATGACAGATGACAGATGACAGATGACAGATGACAGATGACAGATGACAGATGACAGATGACAGATGACAGATGACAGATGACAGATGACAGATGACAGATGACAGATGACAGATGACAGATGACAGATGACAGATGACAGATGACAGATGACAGATGACAGATGACAGATGACAGATGACAGATGACAGATGACAGATGACAGATGACAGATGACAGATGACAGATGACAGATGACAGATGACAGATGACAGATGACAGATGACAGATGACAGATGACAGATGACAGATGACAGATGACAGATGACAGATGACAGATGATAGATGACAGATGACAGATGACAGATGACAGATGACAGATGACAGATGACAGATGACAGATGACAGATGACAGATCACAGATGACAGATGACAGATGACAGATGACAGATGACAGATGATAAATGAAATATGATAGATGGCCTATGAAAGATGACAGATTACAAATTACAGATGGGAAAAGACAGATGACAGATGACCAAGGATAGATATCTAATAAATATACAATCATAAAAATATGTTGCAGAATTTTCTGTAATATTTTTAATTATACACCACCTTTAAATGGTCTCTCTTACCCAAAATTATTGCCACTGTAGATCGATTAAAACACTTTAAAAAACATCTACTAGAATTAAAAAGTTTCAGAATCTTCATTGAATTTTTAACATGAACCAACTCAACTCTTGTAATAATTAGTGTCATGATAAAATATTGATTTGTATAGATAAATTCATCAATATTAACTGGTTGTTATTTTTTTATGAAAATTATGGTATGTATGCAGTTCTAAGAAAGGAAGACAAAATTTAAGCTTGGAAGAAAAATCAGTTTTAGCTCAATAACCAGTAGCAAAATCAAGATCACGATCCTGAAATACCATTTGGATCATTACCAGTTAGAGTTTATACAAAATCCTGTAAATTTAGTTTTAATTTCAAAAATTGTTAATACATGCCAGAGAGCAAATCATTATTGTTTTCATTACTCTTGCTTCCAAAATAAAAGAAAAACCATTATATACATAAATTTAATATGTAATTTACATTACAGGAAAACGACTGATTAATCAAATCAAAGATAATTATTGCTGGATTCTGCACGTATACAAACTTTTTCGCACATATTTTAAATACTTCGTATTAGTCTGCAAAGGCCCTCTTGAAATATGCTTTACCATTCATAACACGTTGTTGATTTTCAAGTACTAATTTATTTTATGAAAATTAAATTAAATCATGATGATAGTTAATTAACATAGTTAATTTTTTTATTAAATTAATCCCTTTAAATATGTTATGACATTTCAATTGTATGTTAATCTATTAGAGTGCTCTTTTAGTATTAGGTAAATACTTATAATTTATAGTAATCACCCTTTTACCTTTTGAACAGACTATAGACATAATTTAAAGGTAAATTAAATATTTATCGCAATATCGAATATAAATATTAAACAAATCCGTCCTGAACAAAACAGGTACGGCTGAATTGATTTTGCTGTAAACATTACCAATTCATGAAACGTCTCGAGTGGGAAAAGGTTGTAAACATAAAAGGGCAGAATATGTTTAGTAAATAATGCATGTGCATGTGTTTATACGTGACAGTGACGTGAGTTAAATTGCTTATATTGGTAGCCATAATTGGAGATTTTATATTAAATAGATACATAAATATGCATAAAATATTTTCTGTATTTATTCGCATTATTTCTGTGGCAATTATAATCTAATTAAAATATTCTTTGAGAAAATGCATTAATTTTAATATATGCACAAAAATAATTATTAATAACAGATTCTATTCATAAAATATTAATAATAATAAGGTTAAAGATGAAAGTAAAATATAAGAGAATAGTACTAAAACTCCAAAGAGGTTTCAGAAGGTCTAGATTGTAGATTCACTGAACAGGAACAGAAACACTGATGAAAAATCAAAAAGAAAAATTATTTTTATACAGATTTGATTAGATTTTAAAGTTTTGTATGATTTATTTGATAGTAGAGATTTTAAAATAGTATATCTTCAACCCAAGTCTGATAATTCTGTTTTGTAAAATCTCTTAACGGTCAAGGTTAATAACGCTTTTTATTAATCTTTTTAATTGTTTTTAAGTTATAATTAAGAGACTTGGAAATTTGAGAAATAAGATCGAACTCCTCCTATTCTATTAGGTTCAAATAGTGCTAAGTTGACTGCTCTGTAAATCATATTGTTGAAGGAAGCGAGTTAATGTTTTGAGTGAATGTAATTAAATGTGTGCGTAAGTTTTCAATATATATGAAATCTAATTTGTTATATTAGATCTAAAAGAGAAGTAACGCTTTTTATTGTCATTAGTTTTTTTATAACTTTAATATTGTTTAAGAAATGCTTAGTATTTTGATTATGTTAAACATGATATGAAAAATTGAAGCAAGTCATTATTTCTACAACTTTAAACGAGACATTAAGAAATAAGAATAAATTGAGAACCTATTATTTTCCAGCACGAAGCCAATTTAACTCAAACAAAGCTTCCGTCCTTAAATCCAGGTCAACATAAAACACGTTTCGTCAAGATACACTAATTATCTGTGAGTTTCACTTGAAAAACTCTTTAAATTTTATTGTAAATCCCTCGCACAACAAGAGTTTTAAGTAAATCCAATCAGTTAAAAAAATATATTTTATTCATTTCATTCCATTCGAAATTTACTTTTATATGTTTTAATTAAAACGTAACGTATAAATTTTCAATTTAAGCATTCTATTATTCATTTTAACTGCGAGAGTAACCAATTTTCTATAAAACAATACGCGAGCGTTGTTTTTTAAATTTTAATTCACACAGTCCGGCGATTCGATACAACAAAAATTTATTCCATTAGAGTTAATTTTTGATAAAACACGCGGACGGTGTCCCGTTTCAGTTTCCTCCTTGTTGGGCCAATCTCGCGTCCGGGCGTCGGGAAAAATAAAAATGAAGGCGACCGTGAATAATTTCCATAATGGCAATCGGATTCCGGCCGGTGATCCCGAAATAAAATAACGAATCGATCCGCTAATAAACTCCGGTCCGGCGGATTTAATTTGCGAGTCCGACCAGGGTAGGATTGGGGGTGGTAGGTGGCGTCTCGCCCTGTTTATTAAACGCGGCGCGCCCCCGTCATATTCCCGTTTTGCATAAAGCAAATAATTACGCGGACGTGCCCGGATCTTATCCCGCGACTGTGATTAATGTAATCCGTCCCGGAATTATCATAATCCAGTTTTGATTGCTCGTAATTCGCACGATAATGACCGATTTTGATGGCACGCGCGCACTCTGCTATCTATATGCGAGGCGATTTCGACCGATTTCGGTTTTTGTGAATATTCTATCCGGAGTTCAATTAAATCCGAATACTGGGTATCTGGATTGTTTACACAAGGGACGCGAGTTGTGTTTTTATGTATGATATAAATACAGTATGTTTCAATTTTTTCATTTCAAGAAACTGCTAAGAATAACTGTTTGAATCATATATGGTGTCTCTTCGGATGTCCTTGCTTTCTCAAGGGCCTGACTGCTTCAGGAAGTGATGATTGTAAGTTATCAGTCTGGTCTTCTCCATAGAGTTTAAGGGTAGAGGCGTGGAATATCCCTAATGGGGTGATGAAAGTGGACATAAAAACTGTGAATTTCATTAAGTCACGCAGCCTCAACTACAGAGAATTCCAAAAATTTAATGCCGAGTATGGTGATGTGACATATGTTTCTGATTATTCGTTGGCTGAGCAGAGGAATTATGCTAAACCGTGTTTTCGAACTCAAGAAGGAAATCGCCTCCTTCATGAAAACCAAAGAGAAACCACTTCCTTCACTTCAATGACTTGAATACCAAACTTCAATGAAGATAAAATCTCATCAACAACCTACTTGACACTGTGGAGGCATTTGAGTTCAAACTGGATTTATGGAAAAATCACTTATTGAAAAAAAGAGTTTACGCACATTCCTAACCTGAAGAGTTACGAATGTACAGATTTATCCACATCTGTACATTCTCAACTCTTCAATTAAGGTATGTGCGTAAATTCTTTTTTCAACAAGTGATTTTTGTCGCAGCAGTAGATTTACTCCAAAAAAAGTTTGAATCAAAGGTTTCTGACTTCTGAGATAATGAAAATTACTTCAATCTCTGTATCTCCATTCAGTGTATCCGTTGAAGACATGCCAGAAAATTATCAGATGAAGCTAGATTTGCAGTGTAATTCGGAACTGAAAGATATGTTCGGCAAGGGTCTTCTTGATTGTTATCCAAAATATGTCGATCAAAACGCGTTTTCTAAAATCCGAAAACATGCCCAGAAAATGTTTGTTTGGTAGCACATATGTATGCGAGCAGCTATTTTCTCGTATGAAGAATGTGTCTAAAACAAGGTCGAGACATACAGATGCATATCTAAAAGCGGATTGTAAGTACAAAAATAAAACCAAATATCGACACACTTGTCAAAAAATATTGTCAAATATCGCATTGATTGATTGAACTTTTTAACCAATAGATTATTGCATTTTGAAATTTTTATGTGTTTTTTTATTTTATTGGTGATAAAGTTATTAAAGTGATGATTGTGGCCCTTGTGAAATCGATTTTTGGCCCTTGCACTAAAAAAGGTTGGAGACGTATGATGATGGAATAATTTCTTTCGAACTATCAATAGTGGGCTAAATTACTTCGCTGGCTGAGAGACTGGTGTTTTGCAAAGTAGCTTCTTCAGGCTGGTGAAGGCTTTTTCCACTTCTTTAGTCCGCATCCATCTATTGTTTTTCTCATGATATCGGTGAGGGGTTGTAATACCAGGAACTTGCTTTAATTAATGAGGCAACTTTCTTGTTCCGCAGGGCGATCTCTCCTATCGCTTGTGTCTTCGGCATATCGATGAGATCCCATACATGCACATCTGTGCATCAAAGCTTCATATTTTCCTTGTTTATTTTCAGACGATAAACACAAAGTGTAGATCTTCCAGGTGTTTTTATATGTTGAAGACAATACTTTAAGGTCATCTGGATAGACCAGTACTTGAATGTAAGGCAATTGTCGAAAGAAACAGTCCACAAATCGTTAGAATATGATGAGGGTGTTTTAATGATTTCAACGGAGAGATCCATGAGGAAATGGTGATTGCGTAGAGTAGTTCGTCAACGAGCGGGAATGGGAAAACATCAGCGGTGGTAACGGCATTACGTTTCGTACAGTCATTGCAAGGGCAAATACCTTCATCCTTTTACAGCACCAGGACAATAGGTGAGGCCTAGGGTGACCTGGTTTCTTATATAATATCGCTTTCCAATTCGTCTCTAAGTAGCTGTTTGTGGAATTCACACTTTTCATCGGGCGCAGCGAGTTTTACACTGTTGATTTGACACTTGATCTTCAGTAGCGGGCAAGACGTTTCTAGACAACTGTAAATTATCCATATCCCTGTTTACAGTATTTTCAGCGAATAATCCCAACCCAATTGCTAAATCTGTCGAAACTGGGTTTTCTGATCATATGGGCATTTTATTTAAAATTCCGTTCGACCAGTTAAAAATTAAACCACAACTCAAAATATTGCGGCCAATTACAGCTAGAGGCAAATTTACGTTTTTCCAACTAATGAGAAGGGAATCAAATTTTATTGATGATTCTTCAGATGCAAACGATTCTTCGATACGTTTCTATCAATTTTGCTCATTTTCACCAATCATTTCCTTCTAAACATATAAAACCATCCACAGAACTAAACACGTAAAATGGTTTCAAAATACCTTAAGTAACATAAGAAATATGTTAGAATTATTATCTGAATTATATAATCAAATGCTATTAAGTTGTGAGAAATTACAGCTATTAATGCCTATATCAGAGACCATAATTTTAAGTCAAAAGCTATGTGGTATATTATTAATGCCAGTAGGATTCCGAATATATCTGCAAATGAATTTAATATTAAACACTATTCTATCATCTCTAGCAAAACTTTTCAATATATGTATACGAAATAATATTTTCCCCGATGCTCTAAAAAAATATTAATGATTCCCATTCACAAAAAAAGATGATATTGATAGTTCGGACAACTGTCGCCCTATATAATTTCTTCCCATATTCGGTAAAATTTTTGAAAAAATTTTGCAATTGCAATCAGTCGAATACTTTAAAGATATGAATCTTTTGCGAAAATAACAATTTGGTATCCGCAACAGATGCAATTTTAAAATTTGTAGAAATGACTATAGATTGTTTTGAAAGAGGCATAGTATCAAAAACTAGTTTTCTGGATCTGTCGAAAGCTTTCGACTGTGTTTCCCACCAAATTCTATTAAGAAAATTATATTTCTATTTCATGAAAGCTGTAGACTGTTATCCTTCAGGAAGAACGCAATTTAATCATTTAAATGGGAATATATATGATGCTTTTCCATTACAACATGGGGTTCCGCAAGGTTCCATTCTAGGACAACTACTATTTTTAATTTATTTTAACGACTTACCCGACTCCATCTCAAATGGAGAGAAGTTTTTTATATACTGATGACACCATACTAGCAAACCAATCAAAAAAAAATAAAAATGGTTAATAAATTACACACCGAAACAAATAAAATGGAATCGTAGTGATTTTTAAGTAATAGGCTCAAATTAAATGACAACAGAACAACATCGATTACTTTCTCACTCTCGAAGGGTATGATCCAAAATGAATCGACCAAATTTTTGGGAGTACGTATTGATTCTAAATTGACATGGGCTTTACAAGGCGATAATCTTGCAAGTAAATTATGGAAAAATATTTTCTTTATTCACAATTTATCAAAACTGGTTTAGCTTCCATTCCTATCGGTTATGTGTATATTAAACATGGGACATTGAACGAAATATAGTATTGTTGTTCGTTGCTTTCAGAAGGCTTCATGTCATGCATTTGCTTCAGACGATGCCAGATCTATCTCACGTAAATTTTTGAGTGTTTTCACCTACTTACCTGAGATCATTGGAATATGTTTCTTTTAACAGAAACTTGTTTCCCATAAAAGTATCTGAGTCGTCAAGTAGTTCCTGTTCACTTGGAAACAATTCACAAAAAATGACGCAATTCGCGTGCTGTGACGAAACGTGTTCTTTAAGATTCGTTAGAGCGCCCTTCAATGTGGTGATGTTACTCTTCACCCCGTCTTAAAATATTGTGCTGCAGTAGTGCGAACCCTATTGATGCAACCTTGTCTGAAAGGTTCTCTATCTTTTCTGTAAATCTTTATCGTATTGATAAACTTTTTGACCTTTGGTTAGTCGTGGTATCTCGTTGTACAATTCGCGATGTTCCCGATTTTCTACACTCCCATCTGTGTTTGTGGTTGGATCAGCTGCTGGAACTACTTTGTATAAGAACGACTTGTGCTATTAATACTTGGGATGCTGCTTGTAATAATTCGAGCCTATCGTTAGGTTGCCAGTCTTAGCTTATACGGATGTTCGGATTATATTAGGATGTAGAAGCGTAGATTTCAGTAACAGAAAGATATTTATTAACAGATATTACCACTTAGAACAATTTCACAGAATATTAGCGTAATCTACACATCCAGGCGGCTTGGTATTAGGTATTAGGTATTATTTATTTTATCCAAGATGCTAACAAAAGTATTCCAATTATATACATAATAACAAAAGCTGTTTATGTTGTAGTGAGTGCTCGGACAGGCTTGAAACTGTAGTCAGTACTTAAGAGGTTAGCACAGGCCATTAAATCATCATGATGACTGTTATTTCTGTATGTGCAATGTACGTGGATATAACACAACAAATTTAAAAAGCATCATTTATCTGAACCTCAAGTCTGCAACTAGGCTAGTGCCACATAATCCAGACGTGCCATTACCTGAGAAACCAACGAATTTAGAAGATGTTATAAGCAGTTGTGAACCTGAAGTTGATGGAAACAACTTTAATGATGCCAGTGGAATATCGAGCATTTCTAAGCAACCGCAGTTATTTTCCAAAACCGAACTTAAGGATTTAATTAGAGAATCAGCTCTTCTAAATGATATTTTCAAAAATTTGGCGTCCAGACTTAAAAGTAAAAATTTACTAGCAGAAGACGTTAAAATCTCGCATTTTATGAAACGCGAGTCTGAGTATTTAGGCTAACATACAATCCTGATGATTGGAGGCTTTTTATTGATTTTTTCAAAAGAAGCTTTAAAATTATTCTCTTGCACAATGGAAATGTTTTTCGGTAGCGGTAGCGGTTATCCATTCTGTGCAAATAACGAAAAACTGCGAAAATCCTAAAGTACTGCTTTGATTTTTTCATACAATACAGTGATCGTAGTTGTAAAATTTGTAGGGATTTGAAAATTTTGGGACTTCTACTAGGACATCAGTCAGGGTATATGAAGTACCCATGTTTTTTGATGTGAGTGGGACAGTCGAAGTAGACATCAACATTGGAAGAAAAAGGACTGGATAAAAAGAAATAATTTAACACCCGAATAAAAAAAATGTTCTACACAAAAGTTTTGTTGATACGCAAAAAATCTTGTTACCTACGCTACATATTAAACTAGGATTAATGAAACAATACGCCAAAGCTTTAAATAAAGATGGAAACTGTTTCAAACACGTTCGAGGAAAATTTACCACTATCTCAGATGCAAAATTAAAGGAAGGAATTTTTGTCGGTCCTCAAATAAGGAGATTAATGAAATATCAAGAATTTGTTAATACTATGACCGAAACTAAGAAAGATGCATCGATTTCATTTGTTAATGTTATTGAAGGTCTTTTGGGAAACATCAAGGTTCCTAACTACAAGGAATTGTGAATAACCTGCTACAGATATGTATGGAATTGGGATGTAATATGAGCACAAAAGTTTACTTTTTACACTCGCATCTTGATTACTTCCCCAAAAATTTTGGCCATGTGGGTGAGAAGCAAGGTGACAGATTCCACCAAGAGTTAAAAGAAATGGAACGCATGTATCAAGGTCGTTGGAATGTTTCAATGATAGCTGATTACTGCTGGTCAATAAAACGGGACAATTCGGCATTGGAATACAGAAGAAAATCCTCTAAACAAAGTTTTTCGTTCAAGAGGCAAAGATCTTCTGGAAAGAAAAGAAATTAAAGATTGTTTAAGACTTTTTC
Organism: Ontholestes murinus; assembly: GCA_963969525.1. Taxonomy (NCBI): domain Eukaryota; kingdom Metazoa; phylum Arthropoda; class Insecta; order Coleoptera; family Staphylinidae; genus Ontholestes; species Ontholestes murinus. The sequence goes on from OZ018396.1 coordinate 15,279,535, forward strand.
CAAACTAAATAGTTTACTATTTGCAATTTGGTTTTGTCTCTGTATTAATAAAAGTTTTGACCAAATCTTTATTAATTTTATTTCAACATCACCGTACCTGAAAGGGCAAAATGACACTTGGATTTGAATTCAGCAGATCAAAATTGTACAAAATCAGATTGAAATCAACTTTCAAAAAGTCAAAATTTGTTGGCCTGTGTAGTTAAGCCAAGATTATAATTTGTGCAAGACTCTGCAATTGTAGGTTATACCGGATGGGGGTGCTGCTTGGGGTAGTACCGTGCGGGCAAGTCTGTGCGAGAAAGAAAGTATTCGACACGTCTTTTTCGATGTTTCAACTTGTGTTATCCATAGTCTGATACAATCCAATTTTCTTTCCTCGCTGTATATAACATATTCTTACATAACATCGGTAAGTAATTAAGAAAATTGAGAAAATGATCATATTACACCTAATATACGAGATCTATTCGAAAAGTAGTACTCGTTTCGTACAACTCTTGTTTATGAATATTTTACGAGGTAATTTAAACAAGTTTACATTACAATCACCCACTTATTTCGTTAGAAAAATTCAAATGAACTTCCCTATTATTTTCCACGGTATATTTCAAAGAAGCCTAAGCCTTGATAAAATAATAACATGACTATTCAATTCCCATAAAATCGCTCTATAACGAAGCCGATGTAAAAGTAGCTGGTTATGAAACTACAATGTTTCGATTAAGAAATTTCCAAAACGGGGATTAGCCTTAAATATTCAGGCCGCGTTTTCGGCCAGAGATCAGAGAAAAGGGGGGATAAGCGCGCGGAATGGAGGGCCCCTCTTATTAAATTTTAAATATGCATGCGGGTGCACCCAATTACGCGACCTAATACGGTGCATGTGTAGAGCTAACCGCAGAACCCTTGCCGTACTCGGGCCCCGGCATAGTTAAGGAACAATTTCAGATGTGGCCCCACTTAATTAAATCCTTGCGGTTTGCCACCTCGTACGGCCGTGAGATCTCATACTTCCATCCGGCTGAGCCAGCTGAAGACGTGGATCTAGAGGCGTACTTTGGTGTTAATATAGTCAGTCCGAAAAGGGATAATTTATCCTCTGGTATGATTATTTCCCTCTACTGGATTAATTCATATTTTTATTAAATTATTATCTAAAATATTTACATTATTATTAATAAGACTGTTATTTGATGGAACTCCATTATGCATTTGAATATAAAATTATTGTTAATGGTCTGTGGTTTAACCGTTACATTAGGGATAATCAGTGCAGCGTTTAGATAATACTGAATTAACGAGGCTGTTACTTAGTGAAATTCCATAATTTTCATAATATATCTGCCTGATGGAGCCACTATATAACGAATCATATTTTAAACCAAGTGTTTAGATAATAGATGTCACTTTGAGGGCATCTCTATCCTTATCTGTGATATATTTTCATATTTCATTGTCATTTTTTGGATTTACGTGTCCCTAATCTGAATTGTTTCGAAATGTTTATTTGGTCGGAAATGAAGGGATCCCACCCTCAATTGGACAACTATAAATTTAAATTACGTGGATTCCACGGCTTCCTCTCCGCCACTCTGAACTGTACAAGAATGCTTCGTTTAATCATAAAGTTCGGTTTAATTTAGTTAATGCCGTACATTGACGAGCGTTTTCTCAATTACTTAGTTACCGCAATCTGTTTAACTGACCACTTATATGCTCCAGTTATTGTAGTACTTATTTGATATTTTCCATGTACGAAATATGGAATCAGTATAATAAGCTTGGGTTTATATAATTTGAAATTTTAACGGAAATAATCTACCAACTATGCTTAACTGTGAGCAACAGGTCTCTCTTCAGTTTTCAAGCTTTATCTTTAGAATAGTATCCATTATGTATCTACAGAATAGCTTTATGCCTTATCTGTTGAATTGCATAGATATAACTTTCCTTATCATATTTATGTCAGTAAATGAAAGTTTCCTAAATTTTTTTGTTGTTTGTAACAATTTTTTATCACTAAAATCATATACAGTTGAACATTTTTCGTTTAATCTTTATAGCCTTAATTAATGTCTTAAACGTTTTACAAAATTTACTAGCCTGCTTCTTCATATTGGTTATTTTTTAATATATAGGGTTATTCAGACCGAAGTACAAAACAAATGATTACGTAGGAAAACTAATATTACCTGCACATAATCCATTATGCTTGATAACCAACAAGGCTCTGTCGACTGAATAATTTTTATAATTGCCTCTGGTCAGCCAGTAGTTCAAATCAGAACAGCTGAAAATAGTTACCTGTTACTATTATGGTAAAAAATGACCCAAAATTCATAAGAAGCAAAAATGGTAAACAAGATTAAGGAATAGGGTATGATCTATCCATTAAATATCCCAAAAAAATATCTCAAGAAAACCACAATGATATAATTCACACTAAAGTTTGCTAAGGTTTTTTGCACTCTAATTTCCTTTATGGAGAGCTGATAAACCAAACAAGGGTGCAAATAATATATAAATAAAAACAAAATTAAGATACAAATCAAATATGCGTATCTTTCCTCTTCTAATGAAATATTTTAGGTAAATGAGCTATTCTTTCCGGCAATTATTTTCGAATAGAATATGACTAAAATCACCGCGTTATTTTAATGTTAAGAAAATAACTCCCAAAGGTCAATGAATCAAAAAGTGTAAACAACATTTCGATGAAGAAAATAACAAGAAATTACTTCATCAAAGATTCCCACAGATTTTTCAAAAAAAACATATTGAAATGACTCAAACTCTGGTGTACCTAAAATTTTGACGATCCTTAAATGAAAGAGATATGCAAGTGTGTTTTCAACAGTATTCATTTTCAAATTATTATATTAACTTTAAGATTATTATTTCTATTAATAAAACAACACTTTCGGGCAAATTTTGAACTCTTTCTAAAGAGCTATTTTAACTAGTTAAAACATATTCAGTAGCTATTAAAGAAAAATCTAGAAAAACAAAAAACGTTCTCATGTAAACAACTTCCTATGCATGAAATTTTACCAAATGCTTTTTAGTTTTTCCATGTGCAATAAAGATAATATAAGTTAAGGTTTAAAATTACATTTCAAAATCTTTAGCTATTCTTGAAATACAGCACAGATATTCTTTTCTAAAAATTGGTTAATTTTATATTTAGGGAGCTCGAAACGAATATTTTTGTAGAAAAATTTTTTAGAGGACTTTTCAAGAGCAAAAAATCTGAAAAAAGCAGTTGACGAACATTAGTATTATTAACCATGAGAATAAAGTCAGTAGGAAAATTAACCAAAACTCATATGCTTGGGAAAGCCTTTGATCAAATGATTTTTTGGTAAGTAAAAGAGTTCTTGTTATTAGAATATAATTCACTGCATTTGGAATTAAATACCTTATTTCTTTGATTACTCATTCGTTTTATTTAACAACATAGGTTTCGAGCTTTTACCTCCCAACCTTCCTGAGAGTAGACTTTAATTTTAAGCTCGTGGCGCTCTTTTACAACTTTGAACCCAGCCACTCTATCGGCTGACAGCAGGGTAAGCCTACTTTAGGGGAGGATACTGGTTGCTATAACGAATTCGAGTGAACGTGATTATTTTCTTTTACATTTGCTCTTTTTTTTCCTTCAAGCAAAATTTTGTCCTTTGTAAAGCGAGCTCCAACGTTACTGAATAGAACGCTCTAGGGCTAATCATTGGCTCGCGCGGTGTAACGTAATAAAAAGAAGGAGGAGTTGCTATTAAATAATACAATTTCGATGAAAATGTAGTTAATTTACGTAAAGAAATTCATACCAGTTTTGAAATGTAGAAGATAAAATAAAAGCAAATAGCACAACTATCCAAGTGACAATAGTTTGAATCTATTTATTTATAATTTTAAAATACGAAAACATTTCGTAAATCTATAACAATGAGTCTTACTAAGACTACAAAACAAATCACTTATTGAAGTAACTAATATCTGACAGTTATGAAAATCAACACTATTTTGAACGTATTAATTTCTGTCAAATAAAATGAATTTGGTGTCATTTTCTTATAATCAATATTACAAAATAAATCATGTTTAAATCAAGTAATCTGTAGACATGTATTTCGATCTCTTGGATCTCATCAATATTTATAGCCCTATTATTGAAACAAATTAATTTGAAATTTTATCACTGTAGCGTTAAGGAGAAATAATATAAGTGGTTGATGTAGTGTCTTCATAATAAAACGGAACTTCAAAATCTTAAGGCTTTTACTCATTTGTTTGTGTTTTTGTCTTAAAACATCTCCTATAAATTTAGTCATTATTTACTGGCATTGTAGGTTAGGGGTTAAGTTTTTGTACTAATAGACCTTTTCCTTTTCGGTTCAAATAAGAGTATTTGATTATCAAGTAATAGTTCTGTTGCTTTTTTTCTTTCTCTCATTTGGTTGTGTTTTTGACCTAAAACACCCAAGAGCATCTCCAATAATTTTAGTCATTATTTACTGACATTGTATATTATTGGTTAAATATACGTACTAATAGATATCTTCTTTTTTGGTTCAAATAAGAATATCAAGTCATATTTCAGTTGTTTATTTTTAATTTTTGCATTAAACTTTGCACTTGTTCTTATATATTTTTTTGCATATTTTGTTTTGATTAATCCAAAATCTTAGAGATTTAGATTGACTTGCCTGTACGTACATCCTCCCTTTATCTAGTCAGACTTCGTGCGTGATTTTAATTTCTTTCTAGAATCAGTTTTGCTTATACCGACTATTTGTTTTTTTATAATTTTTAGTTAACTTTTTTCTAATTATACATACAACTCTAATTTATAATAACTACGTTCTTATCAGCTCTTTTCATCCATCTTTTCCGCGCCAGCCTTATCAAAAACTTTCTTCTAGCAACGTCTTCTCTCTTTCAGTCCCCAACTCTTCTACATCCATCCATTCTCTCCTCATCTGCTCCTTTGCGTTTCTCTGTCAATTATCTCCACAAATTCCTTCCTTCCACATCCTTACACAGCAAACATTCTCCGATTTCCTGGCCCATACATTCCCCCCCTCTCTTCTCCGTCTCACATCTTGCCAAGTGAATCCTCTCATTTCTTCTCAAATGGTTCTCCCCCAAGTACCTTAACCTCCTCTCACGTAACTGCTACTCCCCATAGCACTCGTTGTATTCGCTCTTCTCTCTTGTCTCTCCTCCTTCAGCTTCTCGTGCATATATCCAGACACATTCATCCCTTTCTCCAGCCACTGCTTTATAATCCTCTCTGACAAACCCACTCTCTCATATATTCTCTTCCTTTCCTCTCTTCATCTACTCTCTCGTGCGTCCACGCATCCCTTCCACATCTCCTTCACCAATCTCCCATCGTTCAATTCACACAGCTTCATCTCATACCCAGCAGCTATCCTTATCGCTATATGCCATACGCTCTCCCTACTCGTTTCCTGAAGCACAATATGCACCCCCATAACGATTTCTCCACCCCCCAACATCTACCTTAGGAACCACTTGCCAAATTTTGTACCTCCTGATCCTCCACACCTCCATCCCATGCATCTAAATCGACCTCACAAAAGCATTCCATAGATCACAGGTCACTCTTATACTGTCTTCCATTCATCTATCCCATTTATTTCCTTACCACCCTATATTTTCATTACATACACCTTACATGCTCCTTATAACCTCCCAAGCTCTTAAACTTAAAATGAACATTCTCGCCCTTTCGATCACATCCCCCTTTCATTCCAGCTCTTTTATTCTTTATTCCCAAATCTCATCCACTTCGCTTATCCAATATTTACCCTCGATTCTCTCCTGTCCATGTATTTCTGCACTCTCGCCAACATCTTGCCCGCATACGCCAGCATCAAAGCCTTACTCCTCCACGCTTGCCTTCTTCTCAACACCTCTTCTAATTCTCCTATATGTTACTATTGTAACACTGTTAGTTAAGTTTGATCACTACTAGATTATGTTTGCGGCCCTGGGTCGAGGTTTCGTTGATTTACTTAAGTAAACAACTGGGCGCCAGTCACTCGGGGTGACAGAATTGGGAAAAGACTGTTGATTTCGAATGTAACTGTTAGTAAAATTATGGCAAGCAAACTTAGTTAACAATGAATTAATTTTATTAATATTCCTCGTGGTGAAACATCTTTATGTTAATTAGAAGGTCAACCTCCTAATTAAACTTAGTTAACAAATATATTTATATGTATACATATATCGAAATAAACTTTAAACACGAATTACATAACATAAAAAAAAATTAAGAAGCAATGATTAAAAATATTAAAATTGGTACTCGTATTTTTAATCATGTATTATAAAGTAGGAGCCTCCACAATTACCTATTTAAGAAGCATTGGAGGAAATGCAAAATGACCTAAGTTAATTTATAACATGAGGGATAGCCACTTAAACAACGGGATTAATCAATTATTGCACAGAATACTCTGCCTTGCTCAATTGGTGGTATCGACTCGTTATCGAAGAACTGAAAGATCTTACCTAGATATGGTCTAGATCGGGGAGGAAAATACTTCAGCGAGTAGCAAAAAACTCGAGCAAGAGTATAGCATCCAGAGTTAGAGTCAAATAAGTAGCAGATGTAAGGAGATTGCGGCCCTCGAATCTTATTCAGTATCCTCTCCGAATTTTGAGCTTGTCCTGTGTGCTTCTACGGACATAAGTGACGGTACCCAATATATCCTGCTTCTAAGAATCTGTAGACGGTTTTCCATGCGAGATGAAAATCTTGGCACCACTAAAAACAAAGGCAGACAGTAAACATGCCACACAAGGCCCTACGTGGCTATAATGAAATTATTCAATACAAGATAACATACGTACTAAGCTTCAAATTAAAACAAAATTGAAATACGTAAACGGTCTCACTATAATTAAATATTTCGCAATTAAAATTCTCTATTGGAAAGTAGAAACAATTCAAAATAGGCCAATTAATATTATAAACTCACGGATACGCACACCTTTAAACGCCGCTCATCAAGCAGAAAAGAACCTCCTCATTGCTTATTTTACCGAAATCACCTCGGACCTGCAAAAAAAGGCACTACACTCTCGATATATTTTCTCGCTCGCAATTCAAATTCAGCACAAGACTGTACTGAAAATTTGGGCAACTATGAAATTTGGAACGATACAATATATTAAATAGTATTTAGCTCAACGGACAACCCACCCTCTTCGACACCTTGAATCACGTTAATACCTTCTCTTGGGCGAGATCATCGTTGCGGAAGATCTAAACCCCAAGGCAATGCCAAGGCAAGGAGTGATCTACACTCCAAGGTATGTCAGAAGCAGTCCAACGTTCGTAAGTGGCCAGTCCAAATCATTAATCAATATTACACTGGCGTCTAGATGCGTGCAGCGAATACTGGACTAGACCGTGATGGAAGACGAGTCGCTGAGCGTACATAAGTACATTTTTTATAACATCAGTGAGCTTATCTCTAAAGTACATCTAGAAGAAAGCATGATCCAAAACTGGACTCGATGGGCGGTCGGTGGTATGGACGAGGCCAAGCTCGAGGCAGCCCTGGAAGCCCAGCCGTCCATCAACCAGGAAACACTGAAGGAAGCGGAGACATTACTGGGGAGGAAGATACATCGAGCATGCACGGCAGTCCTAGGATTGGAATTGGAAGAAGAAATCCGGTGTACTGGTGGACAAATGAGATAGGAGAACTGCGCACTGAGGCAACCATCGCTCGCAGAAAACGACCCGGGCAAGGCCAAAACTGTAATCAGTACACAACGGATCACAAGAAGGCAAGGGTAGCACTACGCATGGCGATAGCCAGAAGTAATGGCTTGTGTTAAAAGAGGCTCTGCGAGGAAGTAGAGAGCAAACCATGGGAGAGACCTTACCAAATTTGTAACACGAAAGATTGAGGACAGACTACTAGGCCCAGGAGTAATGGTACCTGGTGGAGTGGAACGTTAACGAAATCTTTCGGCTCCACCAGCAAAAGTATGACGGCGTACTAAGAGCGTAGGAAGACTCCGAAACCGGCTTCAGGTGGCCGTAGAAGGAAGTGGTAGCGGCGTTAAAAAAGGCTCCCGAGTAGGAAAGCACCAAGACTTGCCGAACGAGATGGTGAAGGCAGCGACCCAGGTGATCCCCTCGGAGTTTACCCATGTGATGAACCTATGCCTAAGGTGTCCTAACCATCGCCGAAAGGGCGATGTTGGAATCGTGGAGGAGAGGGCGCCATTGTTTTTTAGGTTGTCATAAACGTTAGAAATGCGTTCAACTCGATCCCGTAGAATAGTTATGCAAGCCCTGGAGGAGTTCGGTACAGGGTCATATATAAATAAAATTGGAAGAAGCTATCTTAGCGAGAGGGAAATAATATACACCGGCAAGGAAGGAGGGCAAAGATTCAACGTGTATAGCGAAGTTCCACAAGGATCGGTAGTTAGTCAGCTCTTCTGAAATATGGCCCATAACGGGGTTCTGCACATTGTGCAGCCTTCTGGCATGGAGATGGTAGCCTTTGCGGACGACCTGGCGGTGCTAGTTTGCGCGGACTTGGTACAGGGAGCACTTGAAGCAACAGAGATAAACACGAAAAGAAAATAAACTGAAGCACCTAGGGTATGAGCCACTAAAAGTCAACGGCGTACAGGTTCTTGCAAGTATCTTGGGGTATGGGTTGGCAGGAATAAATACCACACGACGCATGTCAGTGAGTCAGCAAAAAGTACAGCAAAAATGGAGGCCGCAAAAGCAAGCCGGGCTCGGAGATGCCAATAGTTAACTATTGGCCGGCGTGGCCAGATCACGGCTCCTGAATGCGGCACCGGCATGGGTCACCGGGACCCAAACAGCCAGAAACCGGGAGAGGCTTCGGCGGGCGATCCGGGTTGGAACAATCAGGATTTTCAGCACCTTCCGCACAATTTCTACGGATGCTGTTGAAGTCATCTCTGTATAGTGCCGACGCATCAACTAGCACGAAATACGAAATTAAGTGGGCGAAAGAGATCACTCGAGATGCCAGAGAGAGCTTGAGAACAGCAAGGCTGGAATCTTGACATGCTAGGTGGGTTAACAGCGACAAGGGAGAGTGGACGAGGCGCCTAATACGGGGGTATTCAAGGTTGGATAAAGCGGATAAATTTGACAAGGATAAGAAAAGCTGAGAATAGTTCATGCCTGTACTGCCCGAACTCGAGAGATGACGCTGAACATACTTTACTACACTGTCCACGTTGGCAGGAACCAAGGCAAGTGCTAGCAAAGAAGCTGGGGGCGTAGCCCAGCACGGAAGTTGTGATGGAACTCATGTTAACGAGTGCGGACAAATGGGAAGCAGTGCCACTGTTCGCGCAGAAAATAATTGGACAGAAATAAAATAAATAAAGGCGACGATGATGTTAACACATTAGATCAGAAGGGGCGGTGGGAGAAGAATGCTTTAGCGATACTACCATAATTCTCGTTTCTCGTGAGATCCTAAAAAATACCTTCCCCCCACTTTCGCCACGCCTCATGTTTCCTCGTATACGCCACCTTTTTCTTCCATCATCCGCTCTTCGATCCTGTCCAGAGTAAAGATCTGGTTCCTTGTTCCTTACCCTTTCTAAAACGCCTTGTGTTTCTGGCACCACTTGTCTCTCCTCCAATTCCTTCTACAGCCTGCTCTTCACTATCGTCATCCCTAACTTAAACCCGGCGTTCATCACAGTCACCCTTCTATAGTTTTAATCGTTCTCCCTATCTTCCCCCTTATATATAGGGCCCCATCTTGCAAGATCCTTATCAACCCCAATCAATTAGACACCGCTGCTTTCGATCTCAATTTCTCCACTTACTCCTTTGTGAAGTCTAACACCGTTCCCCTTCTTCATTCTCTCCCCTTCTTCTCCTGGACATCCGCCCTCTTTCCTACATTTTTCTGCACTACCTCTTCCTGATTCTTCCTTTACCCTCTCTTCAGTGTCCTCCATATTTCCGCATCGTTTTTACACATACCTAGTTTCCCCATCTTCTTTTCTCATTTGATGCATTACCTTTTATATCTATATCTGAAGGCATCTGTCTTTCCTATTTTATGATTTATGGATTTCATTTTTTTTTCTTTCATGTAAGGAGATTATTTTTACTGCTTCAATTTTGTTGCCGATATTAAATTGGCCCTTGTGTGTGTGTATGAATGTCCATACGAAGGAGGGTGAGATATAAGTTTAACCCTGTGAAATCTTATTAGAGATCGTGCGGTGCTAGTGGTTTGGTCGGCGATAAAATTCGTGAAGAAGTGGCGATTACACGCGAATACAGATATCCCCGTCGTCGTAAAATATGTAAAGCACAGCCTTTTGAGAGCGTCCGGAAACTTGGCCATCGGCATCGATTGGCGAGGTGAGAATGAATCGGGCCCCCCGATTTTAATTATGCGCCCGTCAAGAGAAATTGCCCCGAAATTCGGACGACAAAAAGCGGTAATGCGCCTGGAATGTTGCCCGGCGCCTCCACCGGAATTCTGCATGTGTGGGATGGGGTGTGATTGAGGCAAACTACTAATATCGGGCGTGTATGTGCGAAATTCGGTCTTTGGAGTTCGTGTAATCGGTTTCGAGCTCGGTTACGCCTGCTTTAACGTTGCGGGTAGGTGGTTTTAAGACCTCCCCGGCGGAGTGCATAAGGCTGGGAATTAATGGAATTTTCCACGGACTGCAGGCGATGGCGGCCTTTGAGATCCTATTAAAATTCTATCAAATTGTCTTGTTTAAACAGGGGGAAGAATGGGTTTTGTTGTTACAGGCGGAGCGCCGTAAAATTTCCAGAGCGCATTGAATATGCGATACAGATTCCATTTATTTTCATGGAACTGCACATATTTCGTCAGATTATTAGATTTAATTCCGTTCCCCCTGTTATTATGGAAATCGCGTTCGGATAATCGCTCAATCAGGGGCCGCCCCCAATGCAAATTAATCGGATGCTATAAATTTTTATCGACTGGTACATTAGGCCCCCGCTCTAATAAAATCCGCCGTCGACTCCATACATCATGCGGCACCTTGAAACCTCCGACATGAGTAATGAGCGCCCCTCGGAATCAAAACGCCATAAAGGGGCGCATCCCCGCCCAAACTACACACCGTCTCACCTAAAACGCTCATAATTTCGCCTTTTTAATTAAAAACTTTCCGCGTTTCCTTGTAATTGCGCCGGCGGTCGGAAACAACGCACGGAACAACTTGTTGGTGGTAATAAAAATAAAACAGACTGCACTCGGGAGATAAAAATAAATTACTACACCCCTTTTCAAAACATTCCACGAGGGTCTATTAGCTGTATTGTGTACAAGAAAAGGCCTCTCTCGCCAGCTAGAATAGGGGGGAAAATGCGTACTCGATAAAATCAAAACAAAAGTCTAATAGAAACTTACTTGGATACTTAAATAACTACTAATTACATGCACTTTACCTTTACGATTATACTTACTTTTAGGGATTAATTCGAATGCAGTGAAAAAGTTTGTAATTCAAGTTGCACTTATAGTTCGTAACATGAATTTCAAGTGGTAATTTAATTAGATTAAATATGTTCGCGTTTTATATGTAAATTCTTTTATAAAAAATAACGCAAGATTTGAAAGTTTAAGGTTGATGCTAATTGTTACACTAAACACAATGGTATAGTAAAGAAGTTATTAATTAGATTATACAGGGTCTATTATAAAAGTAATGCGTTTGGTTAGGTTTGATAGGGCGCTTCGAGAAATAAGGTCATTTAACGAATAAAGCACTAAAATAAAATTGTGAAGAAAGGTTATTAGTGCATTATTAGTCAAATGAATTTGATCTTCGCGTAGCTCAATCAACCAATTTAAATAAGGTCATGTCATTCGCGTATTTTCTGGGAAAAATATATTTATTAATCGGTATAAATACTTAAATTTCTTTAAAATTCTCTCCCCCAGCATCAATACACTTGTGAACGCGTCTGCAATATTTGAAACTCCTTGGCGGGTGTAGAAATAGGCTTCTGGATGTTTTCCACGGACTTGCAGTTCTCTCTTCTGTCGGGGAAACAATAAAAAAGTCACACAGAGTCAAATTATGACTGTAAGTGTGCTAAGGGACTACATAGGTATTGGTAGAAGGCCGTATTACTAAGTGCATTGTTATGGTGGAGTCTGATCGTGTCTTTGATGTCAGTCTTTACGCGCGCGCCTCAATGTTTCAATTTCCTGAGTACCTGCAGGTAAAAGGCTGAGTTGACGGTTTCTCCCTGCGTTACAAAGTCAAAATAGACGATTCCTAGGACATCAGAAAAATTCGTTGTTCCCAACGGGGTTCACCTTATATCATCTTCCGGACTGTCACCTTGAAAGGCTGTTATACTTGAAAGCTTCTTGAAAACACCGTATTACAAAGTCGAAAAACACACTACTTAGCTGTTAAAATTTGCTATGACCAGGCCCGCCGCTAGCCGCTTGAGCGCCCGTGTGCGAAACTGTCAGAGCCGCCTCTCCTCTATCCTATTTTTCTCGAATTTGAGAATTTGAAATTTGAATTTGGTTAGGTAGTTATGGGAGTGAATAAAAAACAGCTATAATAACCAAAAAATTTATTTTAAAGTCTACAATATAACTTAACTGTACAGGCAAGTACCTATAAAAATAATAATATTTCAGATTCTATCGAATTAATAGATGCATAGTTGACCTTAAATAATTCTTAATCAATTAAATTTAAATTAGATAAAGATCTTTCTCCAGATGCAACTGTAACTGGTAGAGTAAGGAATATTCTTAATGCTATTGATGTGTTTGGAAAAGTTGACATTAAATTATTTGTTTAAACATATTGCAAAACTGTATGTGGATCGGTAGACTAATTTTCTTCAAAATATAGCTTCAAGGCGTTAATTTCATTGTACAAATTAATACCTTTAATGTCAGCTTCATTTCTCGAATCGTCTTTAAGTTTCAGATGTAAATCTTTACAATGTTTTCATTAATTCTTAATACTTAATGGTGGGAAGTTTGTTTCAGCATTTAGTTTTTGTGCAATTTCGGTAGCTTCTTGTAAAATAATTTCAAAATGTTCATCCGTGCAATTATTTGTAAACTTATCGATCAAATTATTTAGCAAATGTATAAATATTGGAATATTCATTATAGGACTTTGCATCATTTTACTTAAATAATTAATTTCATTCAAAATTTCGTACCAAACTACAACAGAGCATATAAATTTATAATTTTGACCTTTGAAGCGAATGCGCTTTGTGTGTTGTGGCAGTATTCCACTCAGACGTATTTTCAGATATTTCAAACAGAGCATCAAATGGTTTGATCGCGTCAATTCTGCTGGACCGTCGCGTAGTACTCAAAGCTTTTAATTTTAAATCTGGTAAATGTTTGCAAATTATTGACCATCTTTTTGTAGACAATAAAAAGAAAACATAGATTTCTTGAATTATGTCGAAAAAATATAGAGATATATAGATAATTTAGTGTCAAATATTTACTGCATCATTGACTACTAAGTTTAAACTATGAGCTGAGCATGGAACGTAAAATGCACGATGATTCATTTCCAAAATCTTATTCTGCAACCTATTGTGTTTTCCACGCATGTTAGAACCAATATCATAACCTTGCCCGCGCAAATTTGAATATCAAGGTTTGATTGTGAAAAAAAATTCAAAACAAAATTTAACAAACCCACGCCAGTGGTGAATGAAGTGTTCGCATACCTCTACTTTTATATCTGTATTGTTTAGATGTACATATCTAAGAATTACAATTATTTGTTCTGTATAGCTTGCATCCGGTGTACAGTCTAATTTGACAGAAAAATATTTTGATTGCTTGGCCCAAAATACATTTTTTTATCGCGGTATTAGCCAGAGAAGAAGTTGTTTCAAAATAAATTTGTTTTTTAGTCTTAGTAAAACTCATTATTGCACATTCACGAAATGTTTTCGTATTTTTTAATTTATTATTAATATATTTATTTGTATTCTTGTGCTCTTTTCAATAATTTTTATTTACACACCCTGTATATTCATTATGCTATTATTTTATTAATGTGAAAAATATTATAAAACTCTTCAAACAAAACATAGAGAGAATGAGAAAATGAACAAATTTTAAAGAAATATTTTTTCATAAAATTCTTAACTTTCGAGAAAAAAATTATAAATTGAAAATTTTGACATTGCGAATAAAATATTGGAGTTACATGAAATTTATATAATAATAATTGTAGAGAACTCAAAAATGAACAAATTATTAACAGTAAACCTCATAGTTTTCGAGAAAAATATAGGAAAAGTATTATGATGGCCACATCACTATTTTTTCTTTCTGTGTTTGTAATATTTTTCATACATAACCACTTCCGCTGTATGAAATTGTACCAAAAGCTTTTCAGATTCGGATGGTCAAATAATGTTTATGCTTATAGTTTCAATTTTATACCTACATCCTTCAGGAGATACAGCACCCACAGATAGATACACAGCCACACACAGATATTTTTCAAAAATATTGATGTGGCCATGAATAATAATAAAAATAATGTTTTTTTGTTCTATCACTGAGTTTACACAGATCACAAATAGGATTAAACATATGCCAATAAATCTGGTGAGATGAATCAATTGAGGATTACCAAAATACAAACATTTACAATCACGCTCGCATACGTAAATAAAAATTTAAAAAATTAAGGATACAATTAAACAAATGTAATCTAAAATTAAACAAATTACCGAGACAAGCAATAAAAAATATAGTACAAATAATGGCTAAAATTCAAACAATACTATCATCATTATAAATGGGACAAAACAAGTAAGAACCAATAAAACCAATAAAAACAATAGACTATGTAAAATCAGTAGAATCAATCAAATCAATAAAAACAATAAATACAATAAAACTATAAAATCATTAAAATTAATAAAAACAGTTAAATCGATAAAATCGGTAAATTGTTACACGCCGGTGGTGGCGCATCGGTTACGGCCCCGAACTGACGTGCAGCAACGTTGATTCGGGTCAGTAGTCGGATGGGTGACCAGTACCATTCACCATTGGGATACAATTAATGGTGCTTTAAAGTGACGGGGGCGATCTTTTAAAGTAACAAGCTCATTTACACACACACAAATACACAAATGACACATAGCGGAAGGACCACGTGGTCGATAGCCTAACACTACTACTACTACTACTCGGTAAATTGAGTATATAAAAGTTAAAACGTACAAAAATGTTAAAATATGTGTATATATAAAATCAATACAGTAGGTGAATATCGTAGAATGCCATTTGTTGAAGATATGCTTTGAGACTAGTTTTTAGTTGGTGATCATCAAGAGACTTGATGGGAACGAGTAGAGTGTTATACAACCTGGCTCCGTAGTAATTTATGCCATTCCTGTTTTTTGACAACCTCAGCGATTTCAGTCATATGTTTGACATTTTCTGCGTATAATGATTATGTATGTCAGAGTTGGTATCGTATGAAGATATATTTTTTCTAACATACATTATACATTCAAGTATATACAGGGTTGCTGATATGTATGGAAACGGTCGAATATCTCCTAAAGTAAGAGAGCTAGCGAAAAATGTTAAGATACAAAAGTTTAAAGGTTTTTTAAGAACTATTAGAATAAAAATTAAGAATACAGGATCAGTTAAAAAGTCTGGACGAAACAAACTTGCTTTTTCTTTAATGGAACACCCCGTATATTGTTCCATATTTCAATTCATCTTGAAATTCTACACAAAATTGGTATGGTACATCATAAGGCTAAACTTGACCGTTTTAGAGATCGAACTTTGAAAATCAAGTTTTGTTATAAATTATACAAAAATAGTTAGCCATCAAGTCACTTGTCAAAGGTAGGTAGGACGCAGCGTTGTTATGGAGATGGAAATCTCCATAACAACGCTGCGTCATTACACACAAAACTACTTCTGATTGGATAATTTTCGCGCGAAAATGATACGTTTAAGTAAAACGTATATGATTTTCAAAGTGCGATATCTCTAAAACAGTCAAGTTTAGCTTTATGATGTGGTATATCAATTTTGTGTAGAATTTCAAGATAAATTGAAATATGAAACAATATACGGGGTATTCCATTAAAGAAAAAGCAAGTTTGTTTCATCCTGACTTTTTGGCTGATCCTGTATACTTAATTTGTCTTTATTCTGATAGTTTAAAAAAAAACCTAAAACTTTTGTATCTTTTCGCTAGCTCTCTTACTTTAGGAGATATTCGACCGTTTCGTAAGGTAAGTATTTTAAGGATAAAAGCTTGTTTGCAGTCCTCCCTGAAGCCAAGAGAAAGAAAAGTTCGAATTGCTCGTCGTTGTAGTCCGAACAACCTACCTCTAATTGTAGAATGGCCCTAGGTTAGTATGCCATATGTGATATGCGTATTAAATAAAGCAAAATATGCAGCTCTTAGAGCCAATTTCGGTAGATAAATTCGTATGTGACGTAATAAGTAAATTACCTTACAAAGCTTAACTGCAATAACATTGCCATGCTCATGTCAGTTTAATTTGCTGTCCAAAGTTATTCCAAGGAATTTAGAAGACGATACTTCACTTTGTCGTTTGAGGGTGAAAATAACATTAATTTCAGGATTTACTGATAATTTGTTTGAAACAAACCACTTTAATATGTTCTTATTTAACTCTTCATTAGTGCCGATTGTAGGTCTTATGATTTATTTAGACATATTGTATTGTCTGCATACAGTATTATAGAAGAGTGTACACTCCTTGGCAAGTCGTTGACGTAAATTAAAAAAAGTAATGGTCCTAGTATTGACCCTTGTGGGACCCCCATGTAAAATTGTCGCATCTGATGACATTTCTTTGTTTAACAGCACACGTTGAGTTCTGTTTCCTAAGTAGCTATTTAACAGCCGGTAACTTTCCGGAATAAAGTTATAGAAATACAGTTTTCGAAAGAGAATGTCGTGAGAGACGCAATCAAATGCTTTACTTAGATTCAAGTAGGATGCAACTGTATATAGGTTCGAGTTGAAACCTTTCAGAACAGTATCCACAAAAGCAATGACTGCATCGCTCGTAGACCTCCCTCTTCGAAAACCGTACTGCTCGTGCGACAATATATCATGAATGTCCAGATATTCTACCATTTGCTTAAAAAAAATGTTTTCAATTACCTTGGAAAAAATAGGAAGTAATGCAATTGGTCGGTAATTGTTAGGATCTGATTCATAGTCTTTTTTATATAATGGAATAATACATCATATCTTTAATCCAGCAGGAAAATTTTGTGTATTGATGCAATGATTTATCAACTTTGTTTTATTATTACATTTATTATGGATTTCAAAATTCCAACCATCATCCCATAAACATCACGTGAATGAGAGTTTTTTAGGGAAAGTACGACGTCTCTTACTTCGGTTACACTAACGGCATGAAAATAAATTAAAATATACATTTTGTGTATAGTTTGCATTGGAAGAAATAATTTGTACAGGGTCAATGCTAGCGGGAGGTAAGTTATTGACTAATTTTTGAGCAATAGTGTTAAAAAACAGTTAAATTCCTCCGCATTAATATTGCAGGAATTGGCACTTGTGGATGAGTTATTTTTATCAATGACCACATTTTTACTATTATTAATAAAATGAGTTGCTGAGGACTGCCTAGATTCTATTAGGCGCGCTTTGTAAAATAATTTATAATTTACATAGTTTCTTTTTAGTTCTGGTATACGTTCGCTAGCGGATTTTAGTAAAAGGAGAGTATCGCGCATTTGTCTTAACTCATTATTATACCAGTGAAAGTTTTGATTTTGATTAGGAGGTTTGTTTTTTTTCAGGAAAGCATTTAAGAATATAGTTTTCTATTGTACCGATAAATGTGGAAAACTTATGGCCAATCGTTATTTCAGGATTATCTATATAGTTAAAATTTGTGTCCTCGAGAAGTTTAAAGAGGTATAATTTGCCATGCTCGGTTATAGGCCTACTTACTTGATTTATGTTATGTGATTCTACGTCGATATCAAGTTGTATGTGTATTCCAATATGATCCGATAGTCCTGTGTCGATTGGGCGAACTTCAATGGAAACCTCACTAATATTTGAGAAAACGTTATCTAAGCAATTCGTTTTTCTTGTTGGAAAGTTTACTCGCGGATACAAACCATATGATGCTAATATATCACAGGTATCAAATGCTTTGTATTTTCCATTGTTGAATTGGACGTTAAAATCACCACAAATAACAATATTTTTACGAATATTAATATGATCCAATAACTTTCCCAAAGTATAAATACAATTATTAAAATCTCCATCCGGAGAACGATACACGACAATTAAATGTAGATCTAAAGGTGGGATGAATAATGCAGCTAATTCACAGCATTTTTCTTGAGAAAGATTTTTAAATGAGATATTTTTGTTGATTAGTTGCATCACACCCCCATTTTTTTCCGCGTAAAAAATGGGCCGGGACTTAGTGTGTCTAAATGCATTATATTACATTCCGCTTCATTGAGCTAATGTTCACAAAAACAAACTATGTTAAATATGTTATTATGTTCGGCTAGAAATGCTTGAAATTCATTGATTTTATTTCTAATACTCTGTATATTTGTGAAGTATATGTTTATTCTGTTTTTAGTTTTTATACGCGCACTACGATTCTATTGTGTCTATATTTTTCATATTTACAAGAATATCTGAAAAAACAAAGAAAGCCTCGAGTAAACACCACACGCTTTTCAGTTCTAGTTCGTTTTTGAGATACAGCGCCCACCGACAGAGAGACAGACAGACACGAATTAGTGGAAATTGGTAAACAAAAATTTGTCAAAAATTGTTCCTATATATTCTATATAGGGAAAGTGAAAATGATTGGATTCGTCTCGGGGGACCTCAAAATTGATATATCCGTTGTAATTTCGAATTCGAAAATGTTCACGAAAACAATACTTTCCCGAACAATTATTAGTAATTCGTAAATACAAGCCGTACTTACCATGTTTTCCCACTTATAATAATCGCTGAAAGATATATGTAGGTATGACACTATGTTACGTCAAAACAAGTGACTGAAGAATATTTGGAGACGCAATTGACACGGCAAGGCAAGGGCATTTCCCTGAATGTAAAAAATCATAGTGAACTATCAAATTATGTCAATGAAATCGATGATCAGATTCCTGGATTTGCCGCCCCCTTGCAAGTGCGCCCGCGTGCGCCGCACACCTTGCACACCCGCACCCGGCGGGCCTGGCTATGACGTGTATAAAACTTTTTCATTAACACTAATAAATATTAAATATACTAGGAGCAAACTGGTGATCCCGCTGCGAGTGAAGTAACGATGAATAGCCACGTCACAAGAAAATTTTGCACATTACTTTCCTAATAGACTCTGTATATCTTTACAAAATATGGTGGTCATTATATTTATAGGTTATTACAATCAATTAAGGGCAATTGATTAACATTTCATTAAATTCATCAATTCATCAAATGTTAGACAGTTATTTTTTCTTCGAGATTTGCTTTTTCATTAAAAAAAAAAACAATTTATTTTATTAATTGTTGCCCTGACATGAATCCATTTATCAAAGGATTCGTCTTTCTCTCTTAATATCCCTATGACTAATGCTCCATTATGGCTCATTATTCCATCATATAATGTATTTTCCCAGTAAAGGCGGGATTTGTCATCAAATAGAAAAGGGTTTTATGTTTCTCAATCCCATTAAAGCCGGAAATAGAAACTTTACGGCGCCTCGGTAAAATTAGGCCGCATCAGACTAAAATGCAAATTATTAAACGCCTAATTACCAGCGCGTATCTGTGTGTTACTGTGTACGACTCGGATAATTCAGGCGTCCCGGATGGAGTGGTGTGAAAATAAAGGCGCCTCGCGCTTGCATAATCAATAACATTATGTTTAGCATATTAGGTTGCATAACCAATGAGGTCGGCGTCGGGACGGTTGCATATTACATTATGCATCGGCTGATAAACACAAGACGAATAAGAGAACCGCGCTCGCGATCGATCCATCGGAGCTTTCGGATTAATTAAAGTCGCTCCCCGTCTTTTTCCCTCTGCAACCTCCCCCCGCCCCCCTCGTCCACCTCCTCGTAACAAATCGCCCGTGTAAACACGCCGGAAATTTATCAAATTATGTCTAGGATTACGTTGTCCCTCCTAGATAATTAATGGCTCTTCCGCTGCTAATGAACTGGAGTGAAAGAAAAACTGCGACGAGTGGCATCAATTAATTCGTCGCAAAATTGATCGATTCGCGTTGAAATATTCAGGTTTTTATAAATCACTCAAGTTAATCTGTTTCAAATTTAAAAAAACGACTTCAGACTTCGTACAACTTTTCTATACACTATTCAACGTTTCATTCAAATGAAATCATCAGATTTAAATAAGTAAGAACAGTTTCTTCGCATTTATATTTCGAAAATTTGAAATAGGAGTATCAATTAGAAGAATTCTTCCTTAATTGAGATAAGATTATGACAAAAAGAAAAGTTCTTGGGGAGCAATCATTAGTAAGTTGTAATGTTTTTTTTTGTTTTAGGAGAGACGTTTTGTCACACCTTGCACATCATGGACTCGAAGGGGACCAGCGTGGTGGTGAACAAGCAGTGCACCACGGAGAAAGAGTGCCAGAGGAACAGGGTCGGGTGCGTGGAAATCGACACTCAATTGGTGAGTCCGGAAGACCTATTGATTCCGCCCTAATGGGGTACATCCCGGAGAAAATGGAAAACTCGGAAAGTTTGAATACATCCTAATCAGCGCTTTAGTTTCCTGCACGGCTCACGTATACCGCATTACCCTCCCACCCCGGATGCGATCGGGCACCGTTCCGTCCCGTAAGGGATCTTATCCGAGCGGGTGCATTTTATCGCGAAAATTAACATCCTGGAATTCTATGCTGCAGACACATATACGTACGGTTTTGCATATACACTTGCTCCTTTAGGAAACGACGGTTGAATTTTGAATGATCAATTTTCAGGTTGTTGTACTAATGAAATTGACTTTCTGAAGCTTTCTGAAGGTTATATTATATTATACTAAAACTTTTTTTTTATAATTATCACCAATATATCTTATATCATATCATTATCACGAAATTATATTCAATGCAGGAGAACGGAATCATTGTTATAGTGTCATAAACTCTCGTGTAACTATAAAGGTACACAATTACGACTATCTATTGTCTTAAACGCTGCACAAGTTTCCAGAATTGAGTTACACACGGACAATTAAACCGAGCAATAATAATTAATGTTCGTGTGATTATGATTATAATTGCCACGTGTCGATTGTTTCGTCTAATTGTATATGAATAATTAGATAAATGTATGCATGTCATATCAAAGGAGCTTAATTAACCTGCTTTCTAAATTAATAGATTTGAAACGATAAGCTTTTAATTGCTTATTTATTTATATTTACTACAGAGGAATAGAAAATACAATTGCGATTTAAAAAAACAGGTAAAGAAATTTGATTTACAAAAAGAAAATATACATTATCATGATAACAAAAGACACAGAAGAATATCTCCTATCTATAGAACTATAGATGTATCAAACTGTGGACCAACTTAATAAATCAAAAAGAAATAATACATTAACTCCCATCAATTTCATTGATAACGTCAGTTGAACATCCACGTCGATTTTGCTGAAAAATTCTGCGTGTTAATTAACACATGACTAAATAAGTCTTCGGTCTAACTAAGAAAAACATTTTCTTTTTAGAAATTTCAATTTATTCATCAACATACCATAGTCTCCTTCAATAGTGATACATTTATTCAAACTCTCCTCTAACTTTTCGATGCCCTTTATGTAAAAAGATTTGTCTTTGCTCTCAAACCAAGCCTCGGTTTCGGCAATCACTTCTTTATTTGAGCCAAATGTCTTTCCCACCTTCCTTTCCATAGAATTTTGATCAAAGATTCTAGAATTTTTCAGTTTTCCTTGTAAATTATTTGGAGGATTCTAGAAGTTAACAGTAATTTCTTCATATTCCTCTTCCAGATTTTACTGTTGTCTTATAAATTGCAAAGATTTTCTTCAGGGCTCAAAAATTTAAAAAAATATCTTTTTCAGAATTTTACACTTTTTTTCTCGAGAGTTCAGAAATTTCCAATAACTCATATTCAGATTTGGAGGCTATAGATTTTTCTAGAAAATCTGTTTCTTGAAATCTAGACTCTTTTCAGTCATTTCTCCTCCGGATATCAAGATTGTTTTTTTTTCAAGCTATCTTTCAAATTGCTAAGTTTTTAGATTTTTCAAGAATTTTTTTTCTGGAAATGTAGATTTTTTAAAGGTTTCTAGAAATTTCCAACAATTTCTTTTGTATAGTTCTAGAAATTTCTCCAAGGAGTCTACTATTTTTTTTATTATTTATTGTATATTTAGGTTGTAGCATTTCATTAATGATTTTAGAATTCGCTATAAATATCTTTTCAAAAATTTAGTTTCTTCCGTTAATTATTTAGATTTATTTCCTTATTTTGTTGTTTTTTTTTTCTCAAAAAGGTCTGTAAATTATAGTATTTTTGAGCAATTTGTTTTGGATATAGCAAAGCAATTTTTTAAGGGTTGTCTTTTAGAATGTTTTTGCAATATTTCTGGATATTTACAAAATTTTCTCGAATTTTTAGGAATTTCTTATCTAAATTGCGAAAAAAAAAATCAAGATTTTTAGTCCATCAACTTGTATTTGATGTTAGGAATCATTTCGTAAAAGATTTTTTTTAAACCGTTCTTGCTATAGAAAGTTATTTTAAAAATACTGAAAAACAATTGAAAATCGAATTGTCTAATTTTTAGCATTTTTACTTCTCTTCGTTGCTTGTAATTTATTGGTGAAAGAATTTTCGTAATTTCATAACTATTCCAAGAATTATAGCTAAAATATAAAAAAAGACAATCGAATAACAAATTTTTAATTTTTATTCTATTAATTTGAATTGGTAATCGTTTCGAAAAAGAATTTTTACAATCCGCCCATCCTGTAAATAGTAATTCTAAAAATACTGAAAAACAATTGAAAATAAAATTTTTAACTGTTAACGGTGGAGGCTTCTACTTCGTTTGATAATGACAAGCTAAAATTGTCGAAACTATAGTCACTAAATAAAGTCCGTGTTATACAAACAAAGTTAAAAAGTTTTTTATTTGTGAATAAAATTTTTGTTTTTTTGTCTGTGAACTTGTATTTGATGTTAGAAATCATTTCGTGAAAGAATTTTTTAAATCCGTCCGTGCTGTAAAAAGTTATTTTTGAATAACAATTGAGAAACAAATGTCTAATTATTAGCATTTTTACTTCAATTCTTTGTTGGTAATTTATTAGTGAAAGAATTTTTGTAATTTCATTATTATTTAAAGAATTATAGCTAAAATAGTAAAAAAATAATAATAACGAATTATTGATTTTTATTGTATCAATTTGAATTTGATGTGTAAAATTTAAATGAAGACTTTTTTAGAAAAATTGTTTTTTAAAATCTAGACACAAGAAATTTCTAGTAATTTCTTCTCCACATTTCACGATTTTTTCAACTTGTCTTCTAAATCGCAATTTTCTTTGAGGCTCTAGAATTTTTAGAATTTACTTCTAGAAATCTAGATTATTTTCTCGAGGGTTCAGGAAATTTCTAGCAATTTATTCAAGATTTTTTTTTGAAGTCGTCTTTTAAATTGCAAAGATTTTCCTTGATGCATTCTAGATTTTTTTCTAAAAGTTTAGAGTTTCGACAACGACCAATAACTTCTTCACCAAATTAATTTTTTTTTCAACTTTTCTTATAAATTGCGAAGATTTTCTTTCAGCCTCTAAATGTTTTTTTAATTCCTCTTTTTTCGAGAATTCAGGTGAATTTCAGTAATTGTTTCTCTAGAATTCAACATTTTGTTTCAACTAGAGGCTATAAAATTATTTAGAAAGTTCTAAATTGCGGAATTTTTCTTGGAGGGTCTAGAATTTTTTAGAAAATTTTCTCCTACAAATCATTTCTTATTTTCGAGAAATTTTAAGGAATTTTCCGTAATTTCTCTTCCCGAATTCTTATT
The DNA here is from genome assembly GCA_963969525.1 of Ontholestes murinus. Classification (NCBI taxonomy): domain Eukaryota; kingdom Metazoa; phylum Arthropoda; class Insecta; order Coleoptera; family Staphylinidae; genus Ontholestes; species Ontholestes murinus. The sequence continues at coordinate 15,303,711 of OZ018396.1, forward strand.
TTCGAGAAAGATTTAGGAATTTTCCGTAATTTCTTTTCCGATTTTAAGATATTTTTTCAACTGGTCTTCTAATTTTCTAGGAGCCTCTAGAATTTTTTAGAAATTTTTCATTTAGAAATCTAGACTTTTTTCCAAGGGTTCAGAAAATTTCCAGAAATTTCACCTCCAGATTTCAAGGTTATCATCTTATCTTACAAATTTCAAAGATTTTCTTGGAGACTCTAGAACTTTTTAGAAAATTCTAAAAAAGTCCTAGATTTTTTAGAATTGTTTTTTCTAAAATCTAGACTTACTGTTTCAAGAATTCAAGAAATTTTTACTAATTTCTTCTCTAGGTTTCAAGATTTTTTAATTCAATCCGCTTTCTAAATTGTGAATATTTTATTGGAAGCTCTAAAATTTTAATAATTTGTATAAATTACCACGTAGGAACGGACGCAATCATTTTCTTTATCAAAAATTTTACCTCTGACAATTTTCTTTTATTCAATTTTTGTAATTAAAGTTATTGCAAACCGCGAGGCGATCAGTGTAGAATGTATAAAGAATTTATGCATTTACATATGAATTTACTAGGAATTTCTTCTCCCAATTTTTCACCTATTTTACTAGAGATTTATAGGAAGTTTTTTGATGATCATAATTTTCATGCCTTTATAGAATTTATTCCCTAAATTCCTAGAATAATTTTTAGGATTCTTAAACATTTATTGAATTTATTCTACTACTAACTTTGTCCTTCTTTACAATCAGCGTTTTTTAGAAATTTCTCTTTTAAATTGCAAACATTGTCATAAATAATTAACAATAGTTCAAAGTTTTAAAATCACATTCTTTATTTTCTGAAGATTGCACTTCTAAATTCCTAGAAAATTTTCGAGGGTTATGGAATTTTTAAGGAATTAATTTTATGATTTTTAAAAATTATTTTCGAGGATTTTAGAATGTATAAAGAATTTATGTTTCCGGTGTGCCACAATTTTATCAATGTTTTCTAACGATGTCTTCTCTAAATTGCAAGATTTTTCCATATATTTTACTAGTTTTCAGGAAGTGACAAAAAGAAAAAAGAAAAGAAATTTCTAGAATATTTTTGAGGATTTTTAAACATCAATGGAATTTGTTCTACAGATACTAACTTTACCCTTCGTTACAATCAAAATTTTTAAAGAATTTCTCTTTAAAATTGCAAACATTGTCATCAATTTCTTATTAGTATGAGAATGAATAATAAACTATAGTTGTTTTCTAAATTTTTAAAATCTCAATGGCTCTTCTTTATGTTTTGGAGATTTTTCTTCTAAATTTTGGGAGCTTTTCCCTGGTTTGTTGGATTTTCCAGCATTATTTTTATCTATAATTCCAAAATTTGCTCCTTTATATTTCTAGAAAATGTTTTAAGAATTAATTTTCTTATTAAAAAAAAATTTCTTCAAGAATTTTAAGATTTGCAAGATTTTCCCATCTATTTTACTAGAAGCTTTTAGGAAGTTTTTCGATGACTAGAATTTGTAAGCCTTTCTTGAAATCCTCTTCTAAATTTCTAAAATATTTTTCAGGTGTCTTACAACCAAAGTTTTCTAGTAATTTCTTCTCCAAATTGCAAGATTTTCCCGTCTACTTTACTAGAAGCTTTCAGGAAGTTGTTTACGACTAGAATTTGTAAGCCTTTCCAGAACTCCTCTTCTTAAACTTCTAAAATATTTTTCAGGAGTCTTACAACCAAAGTTTTCTAGTCATTTCTTCTAAAAATTGCAAGATTTTCCCATCTATTTTACTAAAAGCTCTTAAGAAGTTTTTTGATGACTAAAATTTGTAAGCTTTTCTAGAACTCTTCTTCTAAATATCTAAAATATTTTTCAGGAGTCTTACAATCAAAGTTTTCTTAGAATTTCTCTTCCAAATTGCAAGATATTTACATCTATTTTCATAGAAGCTTTTAGGAATTTTTTTTGATGACTAGAACTTGTAAGACTTTCTAGAATTTCTCTACTAAATTTCTAAAGTATTTTTCAGGAGTCTTAGAATCAAAGTTTTCTAGAAATTTTTTCTCCAAATTTCAAGATTTTTCCATTTACTTTACTAGAAGCTTTTAGGATGTATTTTTTTGTAACTAGAAATTGTAAGCCTTTTAATTTTCTTCAAGAATTTTAATATTTTCAAGACTTTCCCATCTATTTTACTAAAAGCTTTTAGGAAGTTTTTCGATGACTAGAATTTGTAAGCCTTTCTAGAAATCCTCTTCTAATTTTTTAAAATAGTTTTCTGGAAGGTATTTTTTTTAATGATTAGAATTTTCAAGTCTTTCTAAAATTTCTCTCCAAAATTTCTCGGATATTAATGGAATTTATTATATATACTTACCTTACCAATTATAGGTTTCTCTTCCAAATTTCAAACATTGTCATTAATTTCTTAATCGCATGGGAATAATCAACAATCAACAATTCTTTATTTTTTTGGTGATTTCTCTTCCAAATTTTTTAAACCTTTTTCTGGTTTGTGGAATTAGTATTATGATTTTCTATATTTTCAGAAATTGCTCCCAATATTTCTTGAAAATTTTCGAGGGTTATAGAAATTGTTAAGAATATTATGTATGTCCTCCATAAACGAATTTTATCTTTAAGGTCTTGAATCAATTGTGGAGCATTGTGATCGACCTTATCTTTCACGTGGCCCCAAAAAAAAAGTCCAAAGGTGTTAAGTCACAAGATCTCGGGGGCCAATTGTGAACACCTCTTTACGAAATAACACGGCCAGGAAACTTTCTTCCAAATTGCGATTGTTTCGTTGCTTGTGTGGCACGTAGTGCCGTCTTGTTGAAAATAAACGTCGTCCACATCAATATCTTCCAATTCCGGCCATAAAAAATCATTAATCATAGCTCGATAGCGCAATCCACTCACCGCAACAGTTGCACCAGCCTCATTTTCGAATAAGTAAGGTCCAATTACACCGCCAGTCCAAAAACCGTACCAAGAGAGGCTTTACAATAGGCTTTTAGTCTTTTGATTTTTAAAATATTATAAAAGTATTATTGCTGATGATAATTTAAATTTAAAAGTGGTCTTTTAGCTTGAAATTAAACTATAAATGAAGGGTGAGTGGGTGTCTAATATTCCATCCTCCAATTACAATGATATAGAAAATTATATTTAATGAAGAAAGATCCATAGAAGAAAAAATGCACAATTAACTAACTTAAATTATTTTAATGAACAAGTTTTATTGAGTAAAACCCGGATGCGTAATATATTGTTTGTGGGTTAGAGAATAGCCACCCACCCTACATAATAATTTGCATTTCAATTTTGCATTAAAATATAGCAGTTATAAGACTCGCGGAGAGTTTATTAATAATTTATTCGGATATTTTAGATATGTACACGAAATGTGGAGGCTTTTGGGGGGACGAAGAAGCCCGAGAAAACGTGCGCTAAGCCTTCGAAGGTTGAGATGACTAGGCCGACAAGACGTACGCTAGCTATCTGCCATTTTGGGGAGCATCCTCCATATATATAGGGCCCTCCGTGGTGATTATAGTGGTAAGGGTTGGAAAGGGTAGCGGTGATCCGTGCTAGAGATGCGACGCGAAGATGCAAGGGTTGCGGTTACCCGCTCTGGGTCGTGCGCTCTCGAGCGTACGAGAGTGTGTTACATCCTTCCCCTCTGGTGCTGAGCTCGTCACAAGAAAGCAACCAGGACTGGTGAGTTCTTCCGTAGGCGTCCTCTTCTGCGGACGGGGTGGAGCAGCTGAACATCTACTACATCTGCGGTAAATGGGGTCATGACAAAGATATGGAAAGTGCCTACTGAGGTTTGCAAGACCACATAAGGTCCATCACGGCGTGGTGCTAATTTTGTGAAGGCATCCTTGGATCTACTTAGGAGATGTGTATCTATCCACACGTGATCACCTGGTACATAGGTGCGTGCTAGACGGCAGGCGACGTCAGCGTAGAATTTTCACTGATCCTGTTTCTCGCCGTTCATACGGTAAGCTGCTTCAAGAGCTTCCGTGGTTTGATGTAGATGTGGGGTAATATCAGCGACGAATTTGTCGTTCGTCATTATTGATCTTTAGTCACGGCTTACTTCTCCGTCGGTCTCCAACTCATGGCCAAACGTGAGAAAAGCGGGGCTGTATCCTGTACTGCTGGTTATATGCTAATTCATGGCAACTAATCTTGTAGGCCAAGTGGCATATAATGTCCCTACCAGAATGGCTAATTGTGTTTTCATGTCTCTGTTTTTCCGCTCGACTGGATTGGCTTGGAGGTGGTACGAGGCGGTGAGATTATGCTCGATTCCTAAGCTGTGCATAACCTGCTCCATTACAGCACTTACAAATTTGGTGCCATTATCTGAGATGCATCTACGTGGTATGCCTTAGTGGAAGAATACCTCATTGATTAAAGCAGTTGCACATTCTAGAGCGGTAGCTTTTTTTAGTCGAATAATTTCTACCCATTTACTTGCTAAATCTTCTACTATGAGTATCGTGGTATAACCCTCCGAGGATGTGGGCAGTGATACGGTTTCGAAACGTTGATTCGGCGGGGCTGTTTGCATCAGGCTGGCGGGTTTCATATTGTTATATTTGTAACGCTGGCATTCTATACAGTTGCGCAGATATATTGCGATATCGTCTTGCATTTTTTTCCAAAAATAGAGATGGGAGAGTCGTTGGTAAGTACCTTGGAACCCATAGTGTCCTGCAGTAGGGCTGTCATGGAATTCCTGAAGTAGGATTGGTACTTCGCTGCGTGTGATGCATCGCTGTGCTTCGTCGGCGAAGAGGTCAGGGCTATATCTGTAGAGAACTCCTTTTTCTAGCTGATATCCCTTGTTGCTCCAATATATTGCGTTTTCCGACTTCGGCTGTTCCTCTAGTGCCTCTGTAATCCCTTTTAATTCATCGTCCTGGTTTTGTTTTTCTCGGACTCCAGCGGGCGTCTGGCGCGGGATATCTACCTGGATTACATCTATCTGCGTGATTAGCCTGAAGAGAGCATCGACTACGTGATTTCACCTTCTAGGTATATATTTTACACTGAGCTCGAACGTTTGTAGCTGTAAGGCCCATCTTGCCAGGCGGGCTGATAGTGCTTTCAATGACATTAGCCTCCGAAGTGCTTGGTGATCGGATGGGTAGCGACGCTAACAGGCGATTCTTCAATTTAACCCCGGTATTTGTTGAGTGCCTATATGATGGCGAATGTTTCCTTCTCTGTAGTTGTATAATTTCTTTCGGCTGGCGTATTCGATCGGATGCTCTTCAGGTCCCTCCCCCTGGACGAGAACTGCCCCTAAGGCATAATCGCTTGCGTCTGTCCGAACAGTAAATGGCTGTGCGTGGTGAGGGCATGTTTGAGGGCGTCCTGTGCATCCCGCTGTTTTGGTCCCCATTTCCAGGTAGCGTTTTTCTTGAATAGCTTCGTAATGGGTTGGCTTTTTTCCGCGAAACCTGGCACGAAGCAGTACCACGAACATGATTGTATAAAAGACACTACCTCTTTCCGGTTATGTGGACTTTTCCAAGTAGTTATGGCCGCAAACCTGTCCGGGTCTGCCGAGATTCCTTCCTAGGTGATGCAATGTCCCAGAAATTTCGTTTCTTTCGAACAAAGTATAGATTTTCCTCTGTTGGCTACAAGTTCCTTTTCGTCGAGTAATACGAGGTCATCTTCTAAGTCCCTCAGGTGTTGTGAAAAATTATCCGAGAAAATAATAAGGTCGTCTAAATAGGCCAACATCCTGACGTGGAGGAGCTTGGCATAAAGGGCATCCAGCAGAGGTAGAGGCCGAACGGGAAGATGAATGCCGTATTCTCTTCATCCGCCAGGACGATCGATATCTGCAAGTATCCGCTCTTTAGGTCTATTGTCGATACTATCTTGCCTGTGGTTCCATTTAACAATAAGTCGTCCATCCTGGGAAGTGGGTACCGATCGGGTGTGGTATCGGCGTTGAGGGCGCGGTAATCAACGCAGAGTCGTGATGATCACCATAGGAGCGGCCCAGGGTGATGAAGAGGATTGGATGATTTCGTCTTGTAGCAGTTTCTGTATTTGGCCATATAGTTCTTCCTTCTTTGGTGGCGACATTATGTACGGTTTGATACTAATAGTTTGTGTTCCCCGTATTCGTATAGTGGTGTCCGAGGGTTGTGGGTGGTTTGGGGCTTTTAAAAACATTCGCATGTTTCCCAATAACTCGGTCAGCTGCTGTTTCTCTTCCCCGGTGAGGTGATTCCCTTCGTCTGTGCGGCAATCTTCATAGCTTCTCCATAGGACCTGAATATAGGGAATTTCTCTTGCTGTGTTTTGAGTGGAGGTTCGAAAAATAAAAATTCTGTGGTTGTCCTCCGTTGGCTTTAAGACCTGGTGTTTATCGATGCTGTTGAATGCTCCCCTTCCAAAAACGTCCATGTTTTCTGGCCTAGGTCCAGAGTAATCCCAGCGTTTTCCATAAAATCCACTCTGAGTATTGTTTTACTATTCGGAGGTACGCAAAAGGTGGTCGGGATTTATTTTCCGTTAATGATGACGTTCGCATCTGTCAGCAACATGGTAACTGTTTGGGCGAGGCCGTTTGCGAATGCGAGATTCCCTGTAAAGCCTAAGTGAGGCGACAGTTACTTGGGAGCCGGTGTCGAAGAGGGCGTACTCGTGCTTATTATTTACATGTATGTAGACATGCAGCATATAAGGAAATTTGCATGTTTTTTGGCTTAGTGCTACAATCCGGACAGCGGCTTCTGGTCGTGATGGGCTTCCCGCATCCGTAACAGGGGATATTGTCGGCGCCTGTGGTGACGGTTTCGCGTTGTTTCTTGCGGCACTCCTCTATTCTATGGCCGTTTATTTTGCAATAAGCGCAGCGTATTTTTTCTGATTTCCCTGAGGTTTTAGCTAGGTTCTCCTCTTCTATAATGTGCTCAGCTTCTCTTACCATGGCTAGGAATTCGTTATACGTCATGAAGGAGTTTCTTGCAACTCGTTTCCTTATTTTCTGGTGCAAAAGTCCGTAGATTATATCCATTTACAATTCTACGGGCATGGCACAGCTTAAATTGTTAAATAGGACTCGTTTTCCTACGACTAATTGGTCAGTTTGTTTTTGCTCGTGGATTGATAATAAAATCTTAAAAATCGGGACTGCGGGCGCGAATGTGTTTCTCATAGCTTCCGTCAGCTGTTCCAATGAGGAATTTCGTATTTCACTCCTTCGCCACCAGATATCGGCTGGGGCTTTCAGTAGCAATGTGAACCCTGTGATGGCACTGATGTTTTCTACATTCTTATAGGTTATAATTGTACTCAGGGAGTTTTCAACTGTTTAAATGTCAGTTTCTCCTTTAAAACATGCCGTACATTTTCTCTTCCAATTTTTTTTTTCCGAAGATACTAGAATATTCAAATAATTTTTCTTTCAAATTTTCAGAATTGTCTAGGAATATCTCATGAGGATTGCCAGGATGTTTTAGAAAGTTTTAGAATATTTCAACAATGTCTTCTCGTACTTTGATTTTTTTGGTTTAAAATATTTATGTAATTTTTTTTTCAATTTCAAGAATTTTACATTTCTTTCATTTTTCGAAAATTTTCCTTCCAGATTTCTGATAATCTCCAGAAATTTATTATTTCCAAAATTTCTTAGAGGGTCCTAGAATTCTATTTTTCAAATATTATTTTTTTTTTTTCAAGTATTTTCTCTTCTCTTTAAAATCAAGAATTTTAAAATCATATGTATTATTTTTTGAGAATGTCTCTTCAAGATTTCTGGCAATTTCTAAAAATGTATTTTCCACTTCTAAAATATTCCTTTCAAAAATTTTCCTTTATTTTATTTTTATATTTTCCAACGTTTCTCACTTTACCTTACCAAAATTTTCTTTTCTAAATTACGAAAATTTTTGGGAGTTCTAAATTTTGAATCCATTTCTCTTTCAGATTTCTAGAATTTCAAGCAACATGTTACATAGATTTTTAGAATTTTCTTCGCTGTTCCAAGAATTTTCCAGAAATTTGATTTCTTTTTTAGATTTCCAACAATTTTTTTCCAGACTCCTAGAATATATTATAATAGAGGGTTTTCATTTTCCTTAAATTTTTAATACTTTTTTTTACAAAAATTTCCTTACAGGTTTGTAGAAATTTCCAGATACATATATTGTCTTCAAACTTCTAAAATATTCTCAGAGGGATCTCGACAAGGAACATTTTTGCTTGTTCTTATAGAAATTTTGCAATAATTTCTCTTCCAAATTGCTGTATTTTTTTACAAAGAATATTCAAGTAATTTTTCTTTCGAATTTTCTGAATTTTTTAGGAATATCTAATAAAGATTACCAGGATTTTTCGAAGGTTTTAAAACATTTCAGTCTCTCATACTTTGAATGTTCTCCTGGTTAAAATATTAAAATAAATTTTTACAATTCCAAGAATTTTATAATTGTTTTATATTTCGAGAATTTTTCTTCCAGATTTCTGGTAACCTCCAAAAATATATTATTTCCAAAATATTCTAACATTCTTAGAGAATTCTAGAATTCTATATTCCAAAATTTTTGAATTTACTAGAATTTCTTCTATATTTTTAAATTTTCCAACTTTTTTTCCAATCTTAGCGAAATTTTCTTTTCCCAATTGCGAAAATGTTTGAGAGTTCTGAATTTTAAGGCAGTTTATCTTTTAGATTTCTAGAATGGATTCCTACAATCAAATTTATTTAAATCAAGTTAAAATCTAAAATTCGAACTTCAATTGTTTCTCAGTCAACTTGTGAAATTTCCAAATCGTTTTCAATTGTTTTTGGTGAATATTTTAAGCCGTTCGTTTTTTATTTTATTTAACCGCACGTACTCTTGACCTACGACAATAAACTATGCGTTAACCTAGCGCCTATTTTTCCCGCTTAAACTCCAGCGTACTCTTGACCTACCTCAACGGATAATTTGTTCGGGCGGGTCAGGAGTACGAGAGGTCATTGCATTGTTTGTTGAGGTAGGTCAAGAGTACGATATAATAAGTAATAATCAAGATTATAAAGTTAAGTTAATATTGTGTTTATTATAGTTTAATGTTACGATTATTATACAGGGTGTTCAATTTAAGTGAAGACATTGAAATATCTCGAAAACTACACATCGAATAAAAAAAAATTATAATTAAAATTTGTTCGCCTCGTAGAGGGACTTCTATTGATATGAAACTCGACCCACTACCCTCAACCCCCTAGGGGGTAGGGGGTGAGAAATAGAAAAGTTAAATAGGAACCCCCAATTTTTGTACGGATTTGAATACTCTGGGAAAAAATAAAAAAGTGAATTTTTTTGTATTCGTAACAGACGACGCTATAATCGACAAAATTCAAAATTGGCAAAAATCGTTAAAAAATGGGGATTTCCTGAGAAATACGAGCGGGATTCGTAAAATAAGGTTCCCTATGCTGATGAGAAATAATGCGACGTGCTGGGAGAAATGTAAAACACAGTCTTACACTATCAAATCTCCCTCTCTCTATTACCACCCCTCCCGCCACGCTATATGGCTCAATGCCGGCCTAGCAGCTTTAATAACATTAATAACATCAAACTTAAAACTGATACTTTCAATAGAAGGCTTCCTTTAAAGTAAGAAGCTCATTTACACATACACAAATAACACGGCGGAAGGACCACGTGGTCGATAACCAAACACCACTTCCAAAACTACGATTTAAGCCCTTGAATAATTATTTATAAAAAACTATTTAAAAAGCATTTGTATTCTAATACTTTGTGATACATCTTGCATTTATGAAACGTGTAATAAACTGCATCTTGATATGACACATGCGGTTTGTTATGCGACATTTACAAGGGCCCCCATATTGCCTGCCTCCGGATATAAACATACGGACGCAAAATTGAATACCACATCTCCCACAAAGAATTTTATTGTTATTAATCTTTTGTTCGTCAACTGTAGCGAAGAATTTTATCTACATTAATTGGCCGTTTAGTCGTTTCGTACCTTTTGGCGTTAAATTAAGCATTATTCCAGATTAACATTGAATGAAATAAAATACTCACCACCCTGTCAAATTGGCATTCAGAGCGAATTAGTCTTGTCATTAAAACATTATAACTGATTTATGTTGTGATACCCACATTTCATACACGACCAGTTCATGGATAATAACGATATTATCCCGAATGCGCTGTGCCCGTATATAATGTCATTCTGAACACTAAACAAATCATTGTAATATTCTATTCGTATAAACAAGTAGGGTGTTTTTGAGTAAATTTTTAGTAAAATACTTAGTATGCAGATAAATGGGTGTATATATTCCACATTTTCATCATAAATTCCTTTTATTTTATTAGTTAATAATAAAAAATAAATATATGATGGGAATATGTTTTTTTTTTTGGCATTGACTACCTGGTCATCAGCCACAACCGATTTAGGGAATATGTTTCGTCTTGAAAATTTTGTCGATAGACGGAGGCGGTATCCCCCCTCACTATTTGCGCGTTTAATCGCCGGCCATAAATAATTTGTCGGCGGCGGAGATCGAAACAATATTTGGCGATATAAATCGCGGATACGACTGGAGGGTTTGGGACGGCGCGATTCGAACAATTCGCGCAAAAAGTCCGATTGATTTACGTTACGCCGGATTTACGCGACGAAACAATTGAAGCCTGCCTCGCATGGACGTGTCGATTTATGCACGCGGATTTCCTTCAATTCAGGTGCGATCGTTTGTTTCTCTATATGCAAATTCGCAATCGAATTGAATTTACGGCGGATTAACAATTATATTTGGTATTAATTCGCGCAATTTGGAGATATTCTAGAGTAAAAAGATAGAGTTTCGACATTAAATTAGTGAAATTACAAACCTAGTCTTTTATTTACCTTTCACCAAGTATCAGCCTCGTCAATTCAATATTTAAATGCTTCATTCACAGTTCTGGTCTAAAATGGCACATTTTTAGTACTAGTTCTTAAAGAATTAAAATAAATTCTTCTCGGTTTAATATTGATCGTTTCTATAAATAACCATTGTTCTCTGTTTTCCATTATTCGATTGCTACATTGTTGGATGTTGTAAGGTACTTGTTTATTGATTTTCTCCATACTTCGCCTCAGATCACTAACATATTTTCCTCTATCCATTCCCATGTTGGCCTGGTGTTCACTTTATTCCATTTTATAGTTTAAGTTTTAATATTGAGTCACACTATTCTTTTTTTCCAAAAGTTTTCGACACACAGAACACATATATGATGGAAAGAATGGATAAGACAATTAAAACGACTATGTCCGATACTTTTTGATGGTCCTATTCAAAGGTCCAAAAAGTTTTGTAATTAATTTTACTCCAAACCGCGAGACGATCAGTAATTGAAATATATTTGTATATGTATGGTAAGTGGGTGGCCTTATCCCACCCTCCAATCAGTATTTTGTGTTTATTTGTATTTTACAACTTTTAATTAAAACCCTCGCATCTCATATCTCCTTGAGAATGACCAACGGTCGAAACTAGTCGGAGAAATATAAAAATAGTGAAACATAACCAAGTGCTTAATTAATCCTTTTATTAACATAAAAATGTTTCACCACGGGTTAAGTGAGAAGTTAATTAATCGCACAATAACTTTGTTTTACCAATATATTTTAAACAATTACAGTGACTATAAGCTAGTCATTATCAAACTGAAAGGAACTTAAATTACGAACAATTTTGTATTTATATAACAGCCTTGAGGAGGGGTGTATACATTAGGTCAGTCTGGTGGTTTAATAGGGAAATTCCATTTTTCTGCCTTTATCCTCTAAGTGGATTACAGAAAGTACATCTCTGCCAAAATTATGGTGAGGATCTAATAAATAGTTTGAAAATGTTAAAGAAAACCATACAAAAAGCCCAAAAAACGTAGCTGAAAGAAGAAGCCAAGTTTTGGTTCAAGCGGAGGGACTTAACATTAACATATATCAAGATTCTTCACACCGAACTGACCCACCGTCTCCACCTAATCGAATTCGATGACCACGTTCGAGAAAAAGTAAGCCGAATCGCATATGAGAAATCAAAAAGACAGAAGAAGAAACTAGAGAACCTAAGAGCCCAACAAAGAGTAAGACAACCATCTCCAACCGTAGACTTTCATCCCAGAATTATTAACAAGACAAATATTAATTTTAATGAAAAAGAACTATCGCTTCTAGAATCTGGTACTAAATTTTCACCCCATATTAATGTTTTTAAGAACATTTCGAATCAGAAATTGCACTCAAAGATTGTCCAAATTACCATTTCGAAAAATCAAAAATCTCTTAAATTATAAAAGAAAAAGCAGATAAAAAGGAAACTCAGTAGTAATATTATTGAAAAAAAGACTACGAACAAAAAGTTAATCAATAAAACACTTAACTTTGTTTGTATAACGTTGAGATGCCGAAACTATAGTAAACAGAAAATAAATAGTGTTATACAAACAAAGTTACAAAGTGTTTTATTTATACTCAAACATGTATAACGAAGTAGAAGCCGCAAAAATTAATAATATTAAAAAGTTAATCAATTCTTCTCATCATCAGACATAACTAAAATCCCAAAAGATACCACAACTAATTTTATTAAATAAATTAAATCGTTCATTAACAAACCCAACTCCTTATTTCCTAATTCAACTAAGCACAAACTCCTTCCAATAAACCCAATATCTCCCAGACTTTATGGATTTATAAAAATACATAAAAAAAATGAACCCATACGTCCCGTAGTATCATATATTAATTCACCAGGAAAAGGAAACGCCATTAAACTAAATTCAATTTTTGGATTACTAATCAATTTCAAAGATCCCCACTCCATCAAAAATTCTATAGAACTAACACAAAAACTAACCAACTTAACCATAGATAACAACTGTAAACTAGTCTCCTTTGATGTCACTAACATGTTTGCCAAAATTTCACCTGAAGATTGCATGAAATTAATACTTGAACATCTAAATACTAAAAATGTTAACCCCATAGTAAAATTAGACTTTTTAACACTACTTGACACCTTACTAAAACAAAATTATTTCACATACAATGATAAATTTTATATTCAGAACGAGAGTCTAGCAATGGACTCACTACTCAGCCCATTTCTAGCCGAAATTTTCATGGAAAATATAACTAAACAAATACTAGACTCCCCTTTAGGCAAAAAAAACATATCAAATGGGGGTTTAGATATGTAGATGATATCCTTACATGTTTTAAAGGCACTAATAGGCAAATAAACTAATTTATAAAATTACTTCCACCCATCAATAACTCTCACAGTAGAAACAGAAACAGAAATAACACAATTTACGCTTGGTTTGTTTCACTGTTTATTTATTTAATCTGACTAGTTTCGACAATTACGTCATTATCAAAGAATGAATTCTTTGATAATGACAGTCAGATTAAGTAAATAAACAGTGAAACAAACCAAGCGTAAATTGTGTTATTTCTATTACAAAATGTTTCACCACGTGCTACATGAGAAACTAATTCAAGAAATAGAAACAGAAACTAATAACTCTATCAATTTCCTCGATCTCTCAATTAACAAACGAAATAACAAACTAAATTTTAATATTTACAGAAAACCCATATATAACAGATTCCGTTATTCCTAAAAAACATAAAGTAGCAAGTTTTAATTCAATAATCCATAGAGCATTTAACTTATCCTTAAGCCCACAATCCCTACACACTGAAAACAACACAGTTAAACAAATATCAGTAAATAATGGATACAAGAAAGAACTAATCAATTAACTTATACACAAACTTGAAATAAAACGACTACAAAAATATTTATATGCAAAACAGGTTACAACCGACCCACAGAGATTCAAATCAATTACCATTTTTTGGCAATGCGAGTCTGAAAATTAAAAATGTCGTCGAAAAATGTTACATTAATATCAGTTTTAAACCATATACCAAACTTTGCAATTTAATTTTCAGCGTTAAAATTCAGATTGAAAACATAAACAAATCTGGGGTTTTACAAGTTAATTTGTCCTGAATGTCAAAGCGTATACAAGGGCAGTCTGGTCGTAGCTTCAAAATTATATTAAAAGAACATGAACAATCATACAATTTAAAAAATAAACATTTTCAAACCACTTATTACATTCTCGCCATAATTTTGGCAGAGATGAAAATTAGATTTACTGGAAGTGGTCGAGATTTGCAAAGCTAAAACTAATCCCGGAATTTTCTTATTAAACGACCAGACTGACCTAATGTATACACCCCTTTTCAACGCTATCATATAAATACAAAATTGTTCGTAATTTAAGTTACTTTTAGTTTGATAATGACTAGCTTATAGTCGAAACTATAGTCACTGTAATTGTTTCAAATGGTAAAATGGTTATGTTATTTACCTTTTACAGCTTTTAATTAAAACCCGCGCTTATGTTTTACTGAATGGAGGGTGGGTTAAAACCTCATAGTTTTCGAGAAAAATATAGGGAAAGAATTATGATGGCTACATCACCATTTTTGCCTTAAGTTCTTTTTCTCCCTTATCTCTCTTGAACGTTCTAGATCTTACAGATTTTTGTATTATTCGTCACTATTTCGATTCGGCCTTGATATAATATTTACAATTTTCTGAGGATAATCTTTCTGAGGATCAAAAGCATCTGCATTTTGGTGAATCACCTCAGCGGTAGTATCAAGATACTCTTGATGCCTAGCCAGTTATATTGAGATTTGACTACAATCTTGATCTGTGGGAACTAGGAAAAGGAGCATGAACTCTTCTTAATAGGATTTGTTCTACATAGAAACCTAAATATCTATAAAACTGCTTCAACATCTTTACTACTGCAAGTATTTTTTTATAAGTACATAGTAAACTTATTTTTTACTTCTGGGAAAATAACTGCTTTAATTCTCTAATCCATCCTGGATTTGTGAAAAGAAAGCTTCAATTTCCACACAATTTCAATCCATATACAACACGAATTTTCCAGCTGCTAGGTATGGTTTCTAAGATAAAACACCTCAGTTTCTGAGAATGAGCCCAACTCTGTGTTCGGTAACACTATCAAGCCTCTGACACTTTTACAGCCGTATTGGGACTTGCTTTTCTAGGATCGTTAACTATAGAAGCAATTTAAGTCAAGATGCACAATAATTCTTAATAAAAAAATTCTTTTACATAGAGATTTATAAAATACTATACCAATTTAACTATTGCAAGTAATTCTTTCCTTAGGCTTACGCCTAATTTTAATTGAAGGCTAGATAATTAAATTACCTTATTCGTCCTGGATTTGGTATAATACATCTTGAATTTCTATAATACCTATTCCGTATTCAACACACATTTTCTAAGTATTGGGTCGTATTAAAAGTCTCCGCGGTTTTTTCGTACATATTTGAACAACCATTTTTTTTATTGAAAATCAATTTACATACATATTGACCTTTTGCCATTTATCTGGTAATTTCATAATTTGATTGGTGTAGAAGTCCTGTGGTTTATCGGCAAAAAACTTGGCCAAGTAATTTTCAGCGGCGCTTCGGTCGGCCAACTTTTTACTATCAAAGGAGTTTTGCAGAAATCGAAACAGATGATAGACAGACGATGAAAGGTCTGGGCTATATGATGGATGCATCAAAACTTCCCAAACAAGTTCCGTTAATTTGTTTTAAGTGTGTGACCGTACATTGTCATGATGTTTTGTCTGCATTTGTAAATTTGTATTATGTAAATGATTGCTGATTTTTTTGTGTAAAGAAGATTCGTAAATAAATTAAAATTGAAATTGAAATGAAAGACAACTCCCTTTTTATTGGCCAATTCTGGTCTCTTTTCTTTGGTTGCTTCTTTCAAACGGTTGAGTTGTGTATAGTGCAGGATCGAATTGATAGTTTCGCCAGGTTGCAACAGCTCATAATAGACAATTCCCTTCTAGTCCCACCAAACAATCAAAGAAGCTTTTTTGCCGTCAATTTAGGCTTTGAAGTTGTTTGCGGAGGGTCTTGCGTTGGATATTTTCATATTTCACCCATTTTTCGTCACCAGTAATTATTAATTTCAAAAATTGGTCAAATTCGTTTCGTTTCACAACATATCACTGATGGTAATTCAGTCAATTAAACTTCTCTCCGTTAATTCACGTGGTATCCAAACATCGAGCTCCTTTTTGTAACCTAATCTCTTTAAATGATTCCAAACTGTCATATGGTTCATATTTCGTTCCTCCGCTATTTCGCGATAGTTTGCGTGTCAGTCTTGCTCCACCAGTTGCAAAATTTCATCGACTGTTTCTGGCCGGCCAGAGCGAGGTGCTTCTTTAACATCCAAATTTCCGGAACGGAATCTAGCAAACCACTCCTTCGATCACTAACAGCATTTTTGCTGTACACTTCACAAATTTTTTGGCATGTTCTTGCAGCGGTTTTGCCTTTTTTATAGTAAGAAAAGCAACATACCGTATTTCATCAGATATTTTACTCATTTTCAAATGAATATAAGTTATTACACAACTTATTACAACAAATTAGAGAACTATCTTGGCAAAAATATGAGCTGGAATGGAATAGATTAAAATATGTATTCTGGTTCACGATCGAAATCTTTGTTGATGGCTGGGGCGAAAATGTTCAGCTTTCTTTAGGAAGTAAAGCCTGTTGATAAATGCATCTTGAGGCCAGAATTGGGGATTGTTTACAGTGTCCATTAATCCCAATGGTATTCCTAACTTAAATGAAGTATATTCCGCACCTTCGTATTTTAGTTTCACAGGTTCTACTACAAATCCTTCTGTTGTATTTGTTCCGTTTTTTAAGTAATCTATGACATCATTTATTTTGGTACATTTATCGAGTCTGAATATAAACAACCAATTTAAATGTCGTTTTGGCATTACCTTTAATGATACATCCTTTGAAACCGTTGTTTTTGATCTTCTTTGTATGGTTTATTTTACTCAAATTGTTCTTAGAGCGACGGTATTAACATTATATTTCTGTTTTGATTTTGAAGAAACGACTGAAGTGTTACTTATATATGAAATACAAGTGCCATCAATGTGATGATGATGTTATAGTTATTGAAGGTATTATTGATTGATGTACTTGTCCCTGATTTCTTTTCCCCTTTAAATCGTGTATGTTACTTTGTGTTATGATTGAAGTTTGCATCATCTGGGTTATGGCAAGCAAGTCTTTCTTGAAATTATTTAATGTTTCAGAAATTAATTTTTCTAATGTAGCATACTGAGAACTTTTCAAAATTAGATTATCCTCTTTTAAAGCTGTATTTTCAGCTTGAAGTGATCTTAATTCCTTTTCCATACTGGAAAAATCAAATTCTTGGTTATTAATATCAGGTGACAAAATTGATTCTTTCTTATCACAACTGAGGCATTTTTCCGGCGTTGTTATTGAGATATCATAGTTCCTGAAGTTTTTGTAATATGTATAACAGCAAGGATGATAATAAGATTTACAACGTTTTTTTACACTAAGTACAGTTCATTTTAGTGGCTAGACAATTAAGAATTTAGAGGTGTTAATTGAAATCGTACAAAAATGTTCAATAAAAGATCGATAAAACTTGATGATGATCCGTGAATAGTCCTAAACGAGTGCGCGAGAATAAAGACTTCTACCAATTTACAATAGGATTCAATTCTTGCGATTATTTTACAATTTCTTCCAATTCTTCTTCACTTCTGGTCTCTTTTGGTCGCTCTATATCTTCTTTATAAACCAGTCATATTTTACAGATGTTTGTAGTATTGTATTTGTATTTCGATTCAACGTTGATACAACGTTTGTAGTAACGATTTCAATTATGACGAATATATAGCAATTTCTTTCATTTTTACTTTCCCTATATAGAATATAGAGGAAACGTATTGTTTTCGTGAATAAAAATGTCTGTGGGCGCTGTATCTCAAAAACGAATGCTCAGTTTGAGATGAAACTTTAAACTTAAGGTTTTATCATTAAAAATGGAACTTAAAATCTTTTGATAAAAATTTATAAACTGAAAGTGGATGTTTACTCGAGGCGTTTTTTTTATTTTTTTTTTTTCGATATTTACCTAAATTTCCAAACAAAAGTTAAAGGGAATGAGAAACTGAACAAATTTTATTGAAACAAGTTCTTAATTTGCAAGAAGAAAATTTAAATTTTGACATTTTTTGCTCATTTGTTAATAAGCTATAGGAGTTACATGAAATTTATATAACAATTAATTGTAAAGAATCCAAAATTGAGCAAATTATTAAGAATAGCATTTTTGTAGAGAAAAGGAATGTAAGAAAAATACTATGATGGCATCACCATTTTTTACCTTTTTAATATTTTACAACTTTTAAATAAAACCCTCACTTATGATATACTGATTAGAGGGTGGGAGAGAAGCCACCCACCCACCTTACATATATATGATGACTTTAAATACTAATCGTTGATGATTTTGCTGAAAAAACAATAAAACCTTGTATGTAATAAAAAATAAAGTATAATCCAAATTTAAGTTTAAATATAAATGACCTTCTATAACTAATCTTATCTAATTTAGTCAGCCCACCCACCGTGCATCAATTTTTAACTAATTTACTCACTGATTTTACCTTTGTATTTTTTTTATTCAAAAGTTTTGTAATTAATTTTATTTGAAACCGCGAGACGATAAGGAGTTAATTTTATATGTATATGTAGGGTGGGTGGTTGGCCTCTATCCCACCCTCCAATCAGTAATCCATCAACAAATATTATTTGAAAAATTTATATAAATAAATATCTAATAATTGCAATTATTTTGTGTTTATTTATATTTTACAACTTATAATTGAAACCCTCGCTTTTGTTTTATTGATTGGAGGTTGGGATAGAGGCCACCCACCCACCCTTCATATACATGGTAATTTTAATTGCTAATAGTTGATGATTTTGCTACTAAAAACAATCAAACCCTTTATGTAATTAAAAATAATACAAAATCAAAATTTAAGTTTAAATATAAATCACTTCCCATAACTAATCTTATCTAATTTAGATTTAAAGTCAGCCCACCCATCATGCATTATTTTTTTTTACTAATTTACTCACCGTTTTTACCTTTGTATTTTTTTTTTATTTAAAAGTTTTGTAATTTATTTATTTGAAACTGCGAGAAGATAAGGAATTAATGTTTATTTGTATATGTAGGGTGGGTGGGTGCCCTCTATCCCACCCTAAAATCAGTAAAACATCATCAAAAATTATTTGAAAAATTTGTATGAATCTCTAAAAATTGCAGTTATATTTTACAACTTCTAATTCTTCTCTATCCTAACCTCCAATTAGTAAAACATCTTCAAACAGAACAGGTTTTATTAAAACATGCTTTTCATAAAGTTTTTAACTTTTTGAGAAAAAATTAATAATTGATAATGTTTTACTGAATGTTTACAGAATGACTAAAAGCAGACAGGAGTTTCGCGTTTCTGTTGATAAATATTACCTCATGGCCTAATTTTAATGTTGGTTGTTAATTTTTTCTAATAAAAACAAAAGTCCAATTCAAGTCGAACACAGCTACGAACTAAAGAACACGAACAATTAACAACTTTGTTTTTTTGATTATTAAAATCCTCGATTTGCATCAATAAGATTAATTATTTATCCCAGTCAAAACACACCAATTGTTTTCAAACACTTTACGCGGAAATCGCGTTCGTAATTACATATGAATTTCTTAATCAAACTCGCATTAATCACACCCGTTCCATAACAATTATTTTGTGCACTTCATGAGTTATGTATTCTTTTTTTCGTTTGCATAATGTATTGGCGGTTTTTTTTTTTTCTGGGAATTTGGACGCGAAAAAACTTTGCATTTAGAGCAAATTATCGACAAATTTGAAAATGAAATTTTGTTTTTTTCAGTGAAGGACGCAATAATTACGCAAAGCCCAGATGATATAATATTATTATAATTATTTTTTTCAATTATTCAATGGTTACTTCGTTGCATATTTATATTCAACATTTGCTGAATGACTTCTGTAAAAAAAAATAGAGGCCACCCACCCAGCCTACATAAATGTTTCAATAAAACTGACCCACTCACCTAACATATATTTTTTGGACGTAATAAAATGAATTGTTTATTAAATTTTATTCACAACGATTTTATTATCATGGATCATTAATTAAAACTCTCGCGTATGTTTTACTGATTGGAGAATGAATTAGTGACCACCCACCCACCCTACATATGCGCCTCACCAATTGCCGTTACGTTTGCAGGTTTAATAAAACTAAAATCACTTTTTAAACTTTTCAACTTTCATCATCACTCAAACTTTTTTAATATTAAAAAAATTAAAGGAATTTTAGTAACTATGATATTTAGTCATTAAAAAGTAGTTTTTTTAGTTTCAATTTAATTGTATATGTAGCGTGGGTGGGTGGCCACTATCACACCCTCCAATTATTACACATCAACAATGATTTTCAACTAATAATTTAAGCAAGAGAAAATGTTAATTTAAATAGAATAAAAAACATTTTCTTGTAGATTATATTAAAATCAAATGCTTTTGGTCATTTTTTATATATTTGAGGGTGATGTCACATAAATTTTCTTGGCATAATAAAACGATTTGTTTAATAAATTTTATTCACAACGATTTTATTATCATGAATTATTAATTAAAACTCTTGCGTATGTTTTACTGATTGGAGGGTGGGATAGAGACCACCCACCCACCCTATATATGTGCTTTAACTTCAATCGCTGATTGTCGTTACGTTTGCAGTTTAAATAAAACTGAAATCACTTTTTAAATTCTTTAACTTTAATCATCACACAAACTTTTTTAATATTAAGAAAATAAGAGTAATTTCAGTAATGATGTTGTTTAGGAATTAAAAAGTAGTTTTTTCAGTTTGAATTTAATTGTATATGTAGGGTGGGTGGGTGTCCACTATCACACCCTCCAATTATTACACTTGAGCAACGATTTTTAACAAATAATTTAAGTAAGAAAAAATATTAATTTAAATAGAAAAAAAAACATTTTATTGTAAATTATTTTAAAGTCAGGAGCTTTTGGTCATTTTTTACGGATTGAAAGGTGGGTTAGGGCCCACCCACTCACTTTACATATATTTTTTCGGCATAATAAAACGAATTGTTTAACAAATTTTGTTCACAAAGATTTTATTGTAATGAATTATTAATTAATAATTTTTTTAATAGTTTTTACTGATTAGAGGATGAGATAGAGTACACCCACCCACCCTAAATATATTTCATAACTTTAAATACTAATCGTTGATGATTTTGCTGCAAAAAAAAACAATAGAACCGTGTATGTGATAAAAAATAAAGCATAATTCAAATTTAAGTTTAAATATAAATGATTATTCTTATTTAAGCTTGATTTAAAGCTTTTTCACGAATCATGTATATAATTTTTATTAATTTACACACTTAAAAATTTTACATTGTCAATTTCTTTTATTCAATATTTGTAATTAAAGTTATTGCAAACCGGGAGGCGATCGGTAATTAAAGTTAATATGTATTAATAGGGTGGGTGGGTGGCCTCTAACCCATACTCCAATCAGTAAAACATAAGCGTGAGTTTTAATTAAAAGTTGTAGAAAATAAATAAACATAACATTATCGCAAAATTTAATAGATTTATTCAAACAAATTTTAAAATTAAAGAAATTTGGAAAAAGACATATCTTTTCAAACAAAAGTTAAGCAGAATAAAAAACTGAACAAGTTTTATTAAAAAAATTCATAAAATTCTTAACTTAATAATGTTGACATTTTTTCCCAATTGCTAATAATAAATGAAATTTATAAAAGAAGTAATTGTAAAGAATCCAAAATTGAGCAAATTATTAATAATAGCTTTTTTACGTAAACCTCATAGTTTTCAAGAAAAATATAGGGAAATTATTATGATGGCCACGTCGCCATTTTTTGCCTTAAGTTCTTCTTCTCTCCTTGTCTCTCATAGACGTTCTAGATCTTACAAATTTTTGTATTATTTGACACTATTTCAATTCGGCCTTTATATAATATTTACAATATATTAATTGATGAGGCTGTTATTAGTTGAAAATTCATATTCACTTTTTAGACATTAAAATAAGTGGCGAAACAATTGTTGCGAGTATAACGCAAAATTTAGAAAGTGTTTTTTACTTTAACGTCTAAAAAGTTAATATTTACAAGTTTCTGGGGATAATCTTTGAGATAAATCATCTGCATTTTGGTGAATCACCTCAGTGGTAGTATCAAGGTCATACTCTTGATGCCTTGCCAGTTATATTGATATTTGACTTAAGTCCTATAATCTTGATCTGTAGGAACTCTTTAGGAGAAGGAGCATGAAATTTTTTTAATAGGATTGTTTTTCTACATAGAAACCTAAATATCTATAAAACTGCTTCAACATCATTACTACTGCAAGTATTTTTTATAAGTGCATAGTAAATTTTTTTGGTTCTGAGAAAATATCTGCTTTAGTTCTCTAATTCATCCTAGTTTAGTGATAAAAAGGTTGCAATTTCCACATTGTTTTAATCCACATACAACACAAATTTTCCAACTGATAAGTTCTACATATAATTTCTAACATAACGCATCTCCGCTTCTGTAAAAGAACCTTGCTCTGTGATCAAGCCTCTGATACTTTTACAGCCATATTGTGACTTGTCCTTCTAGGATCGTAAACTATTGAAGCAATTTAAGTGAAACTGCATAATAATTCTTAATAAAAAAAATACTTTCACATAGAAATTTATTAAATGATCCATCAATTTAACTATTGCAAGTAATTCTTTCCTAATAAGGCTTACGCTTTTATTTTATTTAAAGATTGGGTAATTAAATTATCTTATTCGTCCTGGATTTGTAATAATATATCTTCAAGTTGATACTATTATACTGTATTAGTTTCTTTTCGGAATGCTTCCTGGCATTCCTCATTCTATTATAGCCTTTGCTTCTTTAAGACAGGATAATAATTAAGCAATATTTGAAATCTACCGTTGCTAATAAGTGTATTCAAGAAAACTGTGATACTGATGAATATCAGTATCAGAGTTGCATGAATATGCAACAATTCTCTGTTGAAATCTTTTAAAAATCATTTTCTCGATAAATGTGTTCCATTTTTTAAAAGGTGACATTTTTGGGCTTGGTTATGATTCGAATTCTAAGTACAAGACATGACGTAGTCTACTAAAAAAACTAGAACACTGGATATGAGAACACATTCAACGTCAATGCAATAGAAAAATTTGCTTCTATTTAAGGTGAAATCAGCTAATACCATAGGCAACACACCATTTAAACACCAACTTGTAGTAGCTGATATCCATTCTAGCAAGAAGTGGAAACCAAATCAAAAAATCGATACGATCTTTGTATTCATAATCGACCTTAATAATATAGGGAGAGGAACAGCAACATAAAGAAAGTTTTACAAGAATTATTTTTTGGTGCTTCATAAACACTAACAAAACCATTACAGATATTAAAGCTAAGAAATATTATCGAAGAGTAGAAAAATTGATATTCACTTCAACCTAAGTTCAGCTAAAAGTTCGAAATTATAAGAGGTATTTCGAGGATAGCGGGATAGGAAGAAAGTAGAAGGTGGCGATAGCGAGAATGAGGTGTGGATCGGATTAAAGAGGAAGAAAGAGGTGGATGGGAGTTGCGGCAAGTGCGTGTTATGTAGAAATGAGATTGGTACGTGGTAACATTTGGCGAAGGAGTGCGAGGGTGGAGGGAAAAGTGAGGAAAGGACGCAGGAGGATGATAGAGTGGATGAGTGAGAATGGGCCTAGGATAAAGGTACTGAGGTATTGAGGGAGGAGGAGAGTGGAGTAATGGGATATAATTAATGATTTGATTTTATAGAATTTAGTTACCTATGTATTATATATAGTTTTTCCATATAAAAGTTTTTTATTATAAGAGTTTATCATAAAATGCCAGGAGATATTTGAGGCTGGACAAAAAAGTAAAGACCAAAATTGTACAATACCAAAAATGCTAGACCAATAAGGTAGATAATGTGAAAACTTAAGAGATTAAACTGATAAGATCTTACAGGAGCGCTATTATAGAGCCATAAAATAGTTCTTAGATAGCTGGTCGGGTTTATTAAGCAAATGAATGATTTGACTCTATTTTATGTTAATTTTGACCATATTTATCAACTAAAACAACTGGGAAATTAACACTAAAACTATATGTTTAATTTTGGAGGCGTTTTTTAGGGTACATCTTGAATATAATGAACAAGGAGACACGACGACATTAAAATATCATGTCTCCTTCTTCACTAAAAATATACTGGAGCTCAAAAGTAATTCAACGCCTCTTAGATGTGGTTTAATTCAGTTACAAAGACGCACGTTTTATTCACCTTAGAAAGAAAAAAACCATTACGTTTTTACTGCTTTATCTCATTTTTTAGTGTACGATTTTTACACTTATCCAAAAAATAAAGAAAAAATTTATAATGTTAATAACCAGTCACCTGTTCTACTCTGATCCTTTCTGAGCTCTTCATTATATTAAAAAACCTTGCTAAAATACCTAGAATTCATGCATCCCGTCGATTTCGCCAATTAAGTAATTTTCAAAAAGGTCGCATTGTTGGTATGAAAGAGGCGGGCTTCAGTTTGAGGGAAATAGCCCGAAGACTCGAAATTACACTCTCAACTGTAATGCCAGTATGGAGAAGATGGTCTGAAGAAAATTACCATCAGCAACAAAAACGTTCTTGTAGGCCTAGGATTATACAGAGTGATCAAGAACGGTACCTAAGACTGCTTGCGATACGTTATCGTCACGACACTTTGCGACAAGTTCGAGATGCCTTTCAGGACAGGACGTATGGTTTCTAGGCAAATAGATAATCGAAGAGTTCTTACGCGTTCCGTCCGTTGTTGGTGCTACCTATGACTCCACTGCACAAAGCTCGTGGCTTGGAATGGTGTCAAGCCAGATTCAACTGGGATGTAGAGTGGAACTTTATTTGATTTAGTGATGAGTCCAGATTCTGCTTAGGGGCCCATGATGAACGAAGACGTGTCCGTCGATTTTGCGATGAAGGGCAAAATGTAGAGTTTGGCTTAGAACGCCACACAACCAATACCCCTGGCATCATGATATGAGGCGCTATATGTCTTGGAAGTAGGTTCCCCCTGGTGTTCATGAGGGATAATCTAAACGCCCAATGGTACATCGCTTAAGTTCTACAACTTGTTGCAATACATTGAGACTATCCCAAACGTGATTTTTCAGCAAAATAACTCCAGGCTGCATACGACCTGTCATTTACTTTATACAAAATTCTAGTGCTGAGCTTTTAGATTTTCCTTCAAAATCCCATCATTTATTGCCAATAGAACATGTATGGGATAGCATTGTAACAACACTTCAGCGACTGAAGCAGCCACCAAGGACTTCAGCAGTTCAACAGGCCTTGGACCGCTTGCCAGAAGAAGACATCGACCACTTGATTCGGTCTATGCCTCGCCGAGTTAGAGAGCTCTACAACAACTATGGAGGGTCAACATATTGAATTTTTATCAGTATTTTTTCTTAAACCTGCACCAAATTGTAATCATTTGTTCTGAAACAAAAACTGAACAAAATTTTAATAAAAAAAACATTTAAAACAATTTTCTTTCTGGGTGTCATTACTTTTGAGCTCCAGTGTATATTTTTAAACTCAAACTCTGTTTTTTCTAGTGCATCACTACCGTAATTTACAATTCATCCCAAGCGCAATAGTAAAATCAAATGTCTGAGCAATTAGTCGACAGCCGCGACTAACAAAAACTCCATACCGTGACAGCCTTCAGTTGTTATGTCAATTAAAGCATGCCACCTAACGGAAAGTCGAGCGTAATTATCCGCTGATGCAATTTTAATTAATCGCCGCGACGTTCGCAGGATGGGCGGCGAGTGGTGGGAGGGGGCTTGCTCCGCAGGAAGATGAGTTAATTTAGTGTTAATGGAGTTGTTGAACTCTGCGAATGTGAAAATAGAAAAGTCGAGGCGTTATTTATTCAGTTATGATGGAGTTTTCATAAGCCGCCGGCTTAAACTCCAAGTTGCCGAAAACAATGCAGACTTTGGAAATTAAAAGAAGACCAATCTGGGTTAAACGTGTGGAATAATTCATCTAACTAAAAGGATCGAAATAGTTTTCGTTATGGATAAGAAAATGAGCTGTGAGATGTATTAATCTTAATCTTTAAAATTTCTAAAATGTATTTAGTTTCCCTGTAAAACTTGGGGAAAATCATTGTATGTAAAGTTAAAGAGCAAACAAGAAGAAAAATCTTTTCAATTCTTAGCAAACTTATCCAAAGCTTAAATTTTGGTCATCTTGCTTCAAAGCCAAGTATTGTCGCAATACGACTATTCTTTATAAACTATTGATTTTATTATTATTTTCTGTTAATACATATATAGTAAATATATGTTTAAGTTTCCAAATTTCTAAAAAGAAGCAAAGTTCCCATAGTGATTTATATGAATGAAATCATGAACACGAATTATATCTATACCAAAAACCTATTTTAAATCTTCCTCATTCCCAGATTGAAAACAGGTTTATGGAAATGGTCTCTTGGAGTCGGCTTGGTGATAGTATTTGATGTTCACGTGTTTTGTTCTTTTGTGAAAGTCCTTAAGTAATTTATAATTATAACAAACGGTAAATGATAGATGACATAATAGAGAACAAAAGTTGAAAAATATGAAATTTTTAAATAATAGAATGTTGATATTTAATAAATGAAACATGGCAAATAGAAGATGATATATAGTAGATGATGATGAAAAACTTAAAAGATAATGAAACAATTTTCGCAACTATTATATATAGAAATATATTGCTTTAATCTTCTGCTTTTACAGGAACTCATAAAATAGGCTGACAAAGAAACTTTAAACGTTTAATCATAATAACAACTGAAGAGGAAAGTAATAAAGTATTAAAACAATACATACTACAAAGGGCACAGACATTTTTGAAACGTCCTGAAAGAATGTGCAAATGCAAATGCTCATACCGGTTGACAGTAATCAATTCCATTACGTACAAAATGACAATCGGTAATCAAAAAGTACAAACGACATGAATAATTTCAACCATAGTTAATCAAAAGAAAAGGAATAATGCCCTCAAAGCTACAATCAGAGAAATTCGGATGAAAGGGCGAGAGCGTTCATGAATTTCGCCTACGTTCGCGCTACGTTTCGAAACAATTGAAGTGCGGCAAGGAACAAAAGTTATCGCCGCCTCCGCATGGCCACCGCCGTACATACATACGTATTTTTTTGCCCGGCGTCGAGTTGAGAATGGGAAAAAGGTCGAGCTGACCACCGCACACACACGTGCATTTTCCATTCGAGTTGACAACCTCCCCGAACCTCTCGTTCACGGTACATTTCCCCGATAACCCCGACGAGGATTCCTTCCACCGCGACGCGCGTCGCCCGACCTCTTTCCTCCACCGCCGTCCACGAAAAACTTTCCGCTCTCCTGCGCCCTTATTAAACTTTCCCGGACGGCCCCGCAAAACTTAAAAGACGCCGCCCGTCCGGCCGCCCTTAATTCACTTACCGAACTGTCAAAGAACAGTCGCCAGAGAGTAAGGGAAAAAGTGGTAATTGCATACGGGAAAGTAAGCTCACTTTCAGAAACAATTGTCTACTATTAGTTGATAACCAATGAATTATTTATATCTAAAAGTAAAACAATCCATTTCGTTCGCGTGATGAGAAGATAAATAAAAATAATGACGAATGACAGATGACAAATCACAAATGACAAATGACAAATGACAGATGACAGATGACAAATGATAAATGACAGATGACAGGTGACGAGTAACAGATGATAGGTTACAAATGATAAATGACAAACAGAAAACAAATAACGTTTACGTGATGATAAAATAAAAATAAATAATTAATGGATAGTTAAATTTTATAAGTTTAAAGTATCCTTTTCAATTCTATTTAAATTCTAAATGCACATTTCAAACACAATGTATTCATCATCAATATTAATATTTGTACTCTTTACGTACTCAAACATTCTCACAGAAATTGATAGATGTTAAATTACACATGACAGATGACAGACGACAGACGACAAATGACAGATGATAGATGACAGATGACAGATGACAGATGACAGATGACAGATGACAGATGACAGATGACAGATGACAGATGACAGATGACAGATGACAGATGACAGATGACAGATGACAGATGACAGATGACAGATGACAGATGACAGATGACAGATGACAGATGACAGATGACAGATGACAGATGACAGATGACAGATGACAGATGACAGATGACAGATGACAGATGACAGATGACAGATGACAGATGACAGATGACAGATGACAGATGACAGATGACAGATGACAGATGACAGATGACAGATGACAGATGACAGATGACAGATGACAGATGACAGATGACAGATGACAGATGACAGATGACAGATGACAGATGACAGATGACAGATGACAGATGACAGATGACAGATGACAGATGACAGATGACAGATGACAGATGACAGATGACAGATGACAGATGACAGATGACAGATGACAGATGACAGATGACAGATGACAGATGACAGATGACAGATGACAGATGACAGATGACAGATGACAGATGACAGATGACAGATGACAGATGACAGATGACAGATGATAGATCTTGCAGAAAACAAATAACAAAAAAAATAAAAACCAGGAGGTAATTCATAGATGGCAGAAGGCAGAAGATAGAGAACCAAAATTAAAAAAAGAAAATAACAAAAATCACAAGACAAAAGACATAAAAATAGAAACAAAAGTAAAATTTAAATAAAAAATATAACCGTAACTTATTAAACTGTTATACCATTCGTGCCATTAACTTCTTCATATCAAATATACTGTTTTATTAACATATGACTTATAGTAATTTGTGGATGGACAAAGACAAATCAAAATATTTTTTCATTTGATGATGTCCTCTTAAAGCTTCTCATTGATGTGATGGTATTTGATGTCCACGTGCATTGTTCTTTTGTGAAAGACTGGACTTTTCACAAGATAAACTCCTTGGTTGTCCATTTTCAGCGTTGTTGGTTTCCGGACTGATTCCTCGATGTCCTGGAACTCACAATTCCAGGTTGCTTCTGAGGTGGTGACGTTGATAAAGTCACAGCCTTCTGGATTTTACTAGATGAATATACGACGATCGTTATGAAGCTAACGATCGCCGTATATCGTCTGTCTCATCCAGAATCTTCATCCCGACAAAATGTCCATGTTCCAAAACAGGTATTTCGAACTGCTTCCTCAACTTATCTACGAAACTGCGGAACAACGCTCCATCCAAGGAAATTACGAGTCCACCATCGACGTAGAGAATAACGATTATTACCGTGTCAGTGTCACTCCTCATGTAGACGGACATGTCTGCTTTTCCCTTTTCCTCGTTGGAATCCTTGATCGAGCATAAACTGGTTGAACTTTTCGTTCCAGCATCATCGCCTATTTTTTTTGGGGGGGGGGGGGATTAATGGCCACAAGTGACCAACAGTGGCCCCATGAAATGGGACACCAGCGGAACTATCACATGACTTCGCCTGGTGCCCCTCTTGCCTTTATTAAACCTTAATGAACAATACAATATATATACAAAACACATATTTAAAATATTACAAATGGAAAAACTATGTAAACTATGTGGCCCCTGGCCATTTAGCATCGTAATGCCTGCTTCAATCCGTATATTGCCTTTTGTAGTCTGCATACTTCATTACCGTTAACATTAGCTCCCTCTGATGGATCCAAATAGATCTTTTCGTGTAAATCTCCATACAAGAATACCGTTCGTACATCGAACTGCAAGATCTTACAATAATTTTTGACAGCTGTGGCCCACAGGATTCTGATCGAATCGAACCGTGTAGTAGGCAAGAAAATCTTATCGTAGTCGACTCCCTTTTCTTGAGAAAATCCCTTGTCACAGAGCCTGACCTTGAATTTTGGCATGTTCAATGTTAGATCTTTGATGGTAAAAACCCATTTGGACCCGAAAGATGACTTTCATATTGCCAGTTCTCTTTACGAGTTACCACGTATTGTTCCTCTCCAGAGCGTTGAGCTACTCTGTGATCACCTTTGACCATTCTCTTGACTAGCTACTGTCCATGGCCACCGAGTAGGTTTGCGGCTCCTTCATTATAGCCATGTTCGCCGTATACCTCGCTGGACTCCACAAGTTGTCCCTCTTTCTCAGGCTAAGGTTCCTGGCGTTATTAACGACCGCTCCATCCAATTAAACGGCTTCGACGTTTCTCAGTTTTGCGTCGACTTGCTCTTCTCAATACAGGTCCCGTCGAGGCTCGGCCATCTCTGCTGTAGGAATCTTCACCGCCGGTCGCTGGGCCTCAGGAACTGCCCGGTTGAGCACTACACTTCGGTCAGCGGCTTGGTCTGGATCTCTTGGACACTCTCAGTGTAGACATCTGCAGTCTTCACTGGAGCAATGCTAATCTGGATCGTCCTTTTCTCAGCATCGATCGTAGTGTGTTCGTCGAAACCTTCACCTTCTTGCACACTGATTCAGACAGTGGATAGCTGTTGGAACAAACATGAGTGTGTTGGATTTGTCCTCCAGCTTGGTCCTTTGACTGTCTGGAATGTGTATGAATGCGGTGCAGCAAAACTTCTCCAGGTGTGATAATGTCGTCTTCCTCCCCATGAAAATCTCTAACGGCTTCGTAGTCCCCTTCTAGCTTGTCGGAGTCCGGTTGAGAACATTTACAGCCGTGTTTACTGCTTCACCCCAGAGGGTTTTGGCGTATACATTACGTACATCATAGATCTGGTGCTCTGCGTATTCCCTCTTGATGTAGTCGTTCTGCTGTGGCGTGTAATGCGAAGTGTTCTCCAGGACTATACCTTCCTTCTTCAAGTAGCTCTGCAAATCTTCATTGATGTACTCAAGACATTATCACGGTGCAAAGCCTTGACATTTATACTATTTCAGGCGAGCCAGGGCATAAGATTTGTGCATCATGGTGCTGACAGTGAGGTATAATGTCGCACTGTCCTTGAAAAGAACAAAGTATCTCGCTCCTCCAGATAATTCAATCGCAATAGAGCCACACACATCAAAGAATACTCGTTCTCCAACTTCCTCCTTGCGGGCTTCTCTGGACGGGTAATGAAACCGATGTCGTTTGCCATGCAAGCAAGATTCACAAAGTATCTCATCCTCATCACTCAGGGTTATACCAGTTATCACCTCGCTCTTGATCATGGCTATAATCCGCGCGTAAAGTTCACATGGCCAAGTCAGTCATGCCCCGCCTTCGAGCTATTTTCTGCAATTTGATAGGTTAGGTAAGATACAGCCATCCTAAACAGCATTTGATAGACATTATTGTCATTATTGTACAATTCCGGCGAGATCGTCGTCGTATCTCCCTCATCATATAGGTGGCGCCAGCGTCGAAGCATGAAAACTCAAATAACTTAATGGTTCAGAAACATAGATCTTTTCTAAGCGGAAACTTAAGAGAAAAGATTGCTAAGATTTTGAGAAATTAAAGTAGAAAACAGACGACAAAAACAAAAAAAAGAAAGCAATAGATATAAGACTTTAAGGTAAAATCTCAAATCAATTGAATGAAACGGAAACATTCAACATAGAGTGCAAAGCTACAAAAACATGTCACAACAATAAGTGAAGTATAAATAAATAGTAAGAAAAACAAAACAAAAATGTTGCAAAATGTAATGTCCATGATAACTTACAATAGAGATATCAGTGACATCTATACGGGAAAGTGTAGGAGATTTTCAATACAAGAGAGGAAAATCCACATTTGCAACTTATTTTTCAGAAGAAAACCATGAATTTAGACCAGAACGAAAACTGCATATAAAAAGAAAAGGTGGAATATTGGACGTTCTAAAATGCGTAGAAATTTACAGGAGAAAACAACAATATAATTATTAAACAACCAAACAGGAATATTAAATTCACCACTGATAAACTTATTAAATCTTCAATTGTACAATTGTACAATTCTTTGCCTGAAGAAGTCCAGAATGTAATAAAATATTTTTAAAGTCCTTAGATCGTTATAAAAAATTTACTAATAATTTTAAAATACGGAAACATTTCGTAAATCTACAATAATGCGTCTTATTAAGACTAGTCTTAAAAAGACTCATTGTTTTTGTATTTTTAAATTATGTCATAGTGTGTCGAAACAATTGTTCCAAAAATAAAAAGCCCACATAATTATTTGAAACTTTTAAGTTATATTTAAATACCTTACAATTAGATGTGTAATGCACTTTCAGCTATTAATAGTTAATACTATGAAAATATCAACATGTAATCGACTTTAATGGTTGGTATGGTATCTTAGGATAGCACTGCCAGCTTCTTGGTAAACCTTGCTAACGATAGGATTGCAGAAGTTCTTCAACTCCGCATGCTTGAGCTCATCACTCTTTCTTTTCTCCCAATTGGTCGGCCGGCCAAGTCAAGTTATTATCGCTTCCGGTAATCATCGCATCTTCCATGGTGCTTTCATATTAGAACAATACAATTCAAGGGCAAGTTTGTCAGTAGAAAAAAACAAAATAAATGCAACAGATCATAGAAGACCAAAAACAGACTTCAGAAGACCTAAAAAAGAGTACATAAGAATATTTAACTCTGTGAAATAAATGATTATAAGAAGATGAAAGGTTATAATCAGAAATGTGCAGAAATTCAACTAATAAACTATTATACAGTGTAGAAACTTTAATTGCAATAAAATTCATAACTTCCATATAGGCGATTTTTGCAAAAAAAATCCCGAAACACGTTCTTGTCCTCATTTATATGTATATGCTGTTTGTTTATCTGTTCCCGGAAGTGGCGAATACCGATACGGAGATTTTCAAATTGATTAATGGTTGAGTCGGAGATTTTCGGTTAAATACAGCATAAACTACTTTGACAACTTGACTAGCGTATGTGACTGATTTGGTGACTATTACTATCACTAATAACTAAGCAACGTAGTTCGAAAGCATCACATGTCAAAAACATACAACTTTACTCCGAAACGTGTTCAACGTAAAATTGTTTTTTTTATCACGTAGGCTTAGAAACTATTCAAGAAATAATAGTGTGTTCTATTCCTTGCAAAGAGATCTTTCAGACGAGATGACTTTCCATTTGAAAAAAAAAGGTCGGAGGTGGGTGGGCACTTCCGGAAACAGATAAATAAATAGCATACACATAGAAATGAGGGTAAGAAAAACCAATACGTAACGTGTTTCGGGATTTTTTGCAAAGATCGCCTATATCGAAGTTATGCATTTTATTCCGGTTTCCACATCGTAAAAAAAATCGTAATCAAATACACAATCCAATGATAATTAAAAGATGATTAATGATAGATCGCAGATGATATCAAATTAGGCAGAGAATAAAACAAAAACTAAAATCAGAAGGCAATGGAAAGAAGGTATAGAATGTAACAGAAAACAAAAAACTGTATGAAGAAGATAACCAAAAATATTACAAAATTTGACCAAGGAAACTATGACACATACTATTTATATAATCAATCACTTTATGTCAAATACAAAGAGATGGCAAATAAAAATTCGACAGAAGACATTAAGTAAACATGCAATTCTTTCTAACATTTTTAAACATTCTTCTACTAATTGTACTAAACAATATTTGAAAGATACTTGAAGCAACTAAATGCTCAAACTCCATCTGTTTCAAATTCTTGCAGACTTTAAATATTTATCATTTTGATCACCAAAAGTAGAAGGTCGCATTTATAATCTCGTTGTCAGAATAATTACTTATTTTATTTTATTAAATTTTTCCAACTTTTCGTTAAATTTTCTCTGGTATTAATTCCTATATATTTCCTACTTCAATCTTTTGGAGTTTTTAAAGCATTCTCTTGAATTAAATATCTAGTATTTTTCAGCAATACCTCTTCCATTATTTGAATTGGGCACTATTTATTATTAAATTTTTTATAAAACTTTTCTGCTGATATTCAATGTTTCCATTCTCGCGGATTGTTTTAAAAACTTTTTCGCCATTTCCAAAATTTTTCTTGCTTGAAGTTTCTAGAAATTTTACTTCAAAAATATTTTCAAGCAATATCTCAATGTTTTCTGAAAATTTCACATAATTTCTGGATTTATTTTTTTTGTTCAAATATTTTCTAAACATCGCACCAATAACTCACCTTATAAAATCCATATTTCCCAAACTATGATCCCTCCCTCAGTTTCCGTAAAATACCTGGGCATAACCATAGATCAAAAAATCAGTTTTAAAAAACATACAGTCATAATAAAGAGCAAAATTACTTCTAGGGCAAAATGCTTTAGAAGTTTAACGTATAAAAACAGAGGTATTAATACAAGAACAGCTGTTAGAATATATAAGATGATCTGCCGTCCATTACTTGATTATGGTTGTGCCCTCTATCCCAACCCCACCAACCCAACCTCCCGCAACATCGAAGTTAGCGAGCGAGCATCCCTCCGTATCCTAACCAAACTCCGCCATCCTCTTAATCCTCTACACAATCCTTCTAACCAACTCCTCTATGATACTACTTTAGTTATCCCCATCCTAGAACGCCTTCGATTCCTATTAGAAAAATTCTCCAAAAATCCTTTCAACTTCCACATATTATCCTTATATTGTCTTTCCAGAAATCCTAGTATAAACCCTAAATTTAAAAATCCTAATTCCACTATATTTGACTTCATTTCATCATTTCATCCCATTACGCACTAACGACTGACGCCATATGACTGGACAAAACAAGGCAGAAAGACCTCTGGTCGATAGCCTTTTGACGAACTAACTCACTAACTCATCATTCATTATTTATTATTTAAATGTAAACATGTATAAAGTTTGTCAATAAAAATGTGTATTATTATTATTTTCTAAAGTTGCTAATCAAATTTATCTGAAGCTTGTCCTCACTATGTTTTGTAAGATTTTTCTAGAAACTACACCTCAATAATTTTAGTACTTACTTTTCAGGAATATTTTTTTGTAGATTTGTAAAACTTTCCAGCATTTTTGTTTTATTTTAAATTGTTTTTGACTATATCTTTTTTTCTATTTTGACCACCAAAATTAGAAGGTTGCAATTCTATCTGTATGAAAGGATTAAAACTTTTTTCGACTAATTAATATTTCAACTTTATTTTAAATTTTTGCAGTTGTTTGCTCCACTTATTTTCCAGCTTTATTCTTCTGGAGTTTCTATAATTCTTTTCGAAAAAAATCTAGTATTTTCAACAAAATCTCATCATATTTATGAGAATCCAGAACCCCTTTCTCGTTTTATTTCTATCTGAAATTTTTTAAAGTTGATATTTTTTAATTTTTTCACTTGTATGGAATTTTCTAGAAACTCTTCCCGGGATTTAACATTTTTCTTAATTTTTTCTTATACAGGGTATTAATACTAAGTCGTAACACCCAAAAATGGCAATTAGAACTCGTTAAAACATACAACTTTTTTAGTTCCAATTTGTGATTTGGTGCTCCGGTTCGGAGTTATTGGAGTTCTTTTGTTTTTCTAAAAATCGCTATAACGCTCTTATTTGAAGGACTATTTTAAAAAGCCACAGTTTTTCAAAAGTAGCTTTCGGCTCTCTAAAACATTTGTATTTATAATTATTTTTTATTGTTTCAAATAACAAAATGGCGACCGATCAAAAATTTCAAAACAAAATGTTTTGATAACCACTCCATCGATTTTTGAAACTAAAGCATTTATAAAATCCGTATGCTATCTACTTCAAAATTTGTTATAAATATTTTTTCAATCTATCTAAAAAAACCTTTATTTAATTTTTTTTAATATTCCTTCAAATAAGGGAGTTATAGCGATTTTTAGAAAAACAAAAGAACTCCAAACCGGAGCACCAAATCACAAACTGGAATTAAGAAAAGTTGTTTTTTTTAACGAATTATAGCTGCTATTTTCGGGTGTAACAACTTAGTATTAACACGCTGAATATTAATATAGTTTTCCAACTTGTTCTGCTTTACTTTATCCAATTTTAGCAGCAATTTGTTTTCCAAATTTTTTTTTACATTTTTCAAGAATTTCTCACCAATTATTTTTCATATCGGAATTTTCCCGCACTTCATATCGAATCTGTTGGAATTAAAAAATTTCATTTCTACTCCAAAGTTTCTTTGAATTTCTTCTGTTGTTTATTCAGTCTCGAAAGTTTCTAAAAATTCTTCCCTGGAAATAATTCCGGCAATATCTTTTCCATTTTTTGACAATTCAGCACCATATTGTTTATGAAATTTTTACAGAATTTCCTGTTGGTTGGTATTTTAATTTAACCATTCTCTAGGAACATTTCCCTAAGATTTCTTGATGTGTTAGTTTTCTATAAATTTCACATCAAAAATGTTTGTATTTACGAATTTTTCTTGTAGATTTATAAAGTTATCTAACATGTTGTGTTTTATTTTATCTTATTTTTCTAGCAATTTGTCTTTTTCTAGAATTTCTTATCAAATGTGTCAGAATGTTTCACTATTATCTATGTATTAGTATTACTTTTGTACCGTTTAGTCATTTTAAGAACATCTTTATGATAAATAAACAAAATGAAAAAAGTGCCAAACTATTTTTTTTTTGCATTAACACCTATGCAGTTAA
The DNA here is from genome assembly GCA_963969525.1 of Ontholestes murinus. Taxonomy (NCBI): domain Eukaryota; kingdom Metazoa; phylum Arthropoda; class Insecta; order Coleoptera; family Staphylinidae; genus Ontholestes; species Ontholestes murinus. Next base: position 15,340,552 of record OZ018396.1, read on the forward strand.
TCTTTCCAAAAATCATTTTTTATATGAGGAAGCCATGTTAACAAATTCTTGCAAATTTTGCATTAAATATTTTGCAGCGGTTTTTAAGTTGCGAATGACAAACATGTTTAAGATGTGTTTGAATATAGCCCACTTTTATGAAGAATCATCAAAATTATGAGGTTGTTTTTTCATCTTGTTTCATCTCGTTAAAGGTTAAGCAACCATATCAAATCCAAGTTTTGTTTGTGTTTCTTCTGCTGTTTATTCAATGCTGTTGTATATTTCCTACCTCGATTCGTAGTTTTCTAAAAATTCTCTTCAAAAATAATTCCAGAAATATCTTTTCTATTTTTCGAAATTTCGACATAATATCTAGTTTTATATACACTATCAATTAATTGATGCAGATTTATTTTTTCATCTTTTCGGAGTTTTCTAGTAACTCTTTTTCAAGGTTTCAAAATTTTTTCTTGCGTTTTTCGGAATCACTCTTTTGAATTGCAAGTGTTTTGCCAGAATTCTCTGAAGTTGGTATTGGAATTTCTAACCTATTCTCTCAGATTTTCGTTTCAAAAAACTTTTACACTAGATTTCAAAACAATTTCTTTGTTTATTATATTGGAATTTACTTGATTCGTAGTTTTCTAAAAAATTCCCTACAAAATATTTCCAGAAATCTTCTATTTTTCAAAATTTTGATAAAATTTCTAGTTTTATATACACTGTCAATTAATTGGCCTTGATGTAGATTTATTTTTCATTTTATCGGAGTTTTCTAGCAATTTTTTTCCAAAGTTTCAAAATTGTTTCTTGTCCTTTTCGGAATTACTCTTTTTGAATTGCAAGTGTTCAGCCAGGATTTCCTAAAGTTCGTTTTTAAATATCTAAGCTATTCTTTCGGAGTTTCGCTTAAAAAAAAATTATTCGAGATCAAAAAATAATCTTGTTTGTTATATTAGATTTTACTAGAAATTCTTCTTTAAAAATTCAAGTATTTTTTTTTCAAATTGTGTCTGTGTTTTATTACATCTAACTGTTCCATAAATTTCTTTTCTCAGATTCCTCAAATTTTCCTTCTCTATTTTCAGAAAATTTGAAACCATATCTTCCTTTATCTTAACGGTGTTTTCCAATGTTTGAGAATTATACACCAATTTTTGCATTTTTCGCAAATTTCTCTTTCTAATTAGAAGATGTTTTTTGGAGAGCTCTACAATTTCCAATAACTTATCATTTTAAATAGTTTACAAAAAATATACCGGTAATTAAATGGCCTTGGAAATATTGGAAGAAAAGTTACTCCGATAAGATGAAAATATAATTCATCTCATCGGAGTTTTCCAGTAACTTTTCTTCTAATATTTCAAAATGTTTCTTTCTTACTCCTATTAAATTGCAAGAGTTTTCCCTTGTTTTCCTCCCCTTCTTGTTTGTGTTTCTCTTCGAAATTGCAAACATTTTCTTTGAGAGCTCTACAATTTTTAGGTAAGTTCACTTTATAGTTTGTAGAATTTGCCATAATTATATTAATTTGTTTTTGAAATAGGTTATTAATTGGAGTGGTATAGATTCATTTCTTTATCTTATCAGAGTTTTCAAGAAACTTTTCTTCTAATATTTAAAAAATGTCCATCATTTCTTGTCCATCTCTTTTATATTTCAAGGGTTGTCTTCGAGGCTTCTATAATTTTTCAACAATGTATCTTCATTGTTTCTGAGCTCTCTTCAAAATTGAAAGGATTTTCTTTAAGAGCTCTATAATTTTCTAGCAATTTCTTATCATTGTTTTTAGATGTTTTCATTATTTATTCTCAAAACTTTATCAACCATTTTCAAACAGATTCCAAAAAAAATACCGTGAATTTACTGGTTTTGGTATAGATTTATTATTACTTGTATCTTATCAGAGCTTTCCAATAACTTGCTCTTTCTTTGTTCGGGAATTTTTTTTTAGTTTTAGCTGTTATAAAATTACCAAAAGATCAGGAATATGTAATTAAAATATGTAAATAATGGATACATTTTGTTTTTCAGATGTGCGTTTCGTGTTGTGATCAAGATTATTGCAACGTGAACGTCCCGACCAATTCGAGCAACGCCATCTTCGATGACAAGATCTCCAAAATGCGCATGCTCGCCAAGAACCTGTTCAAGGAGCGCGAGAAGGCCCTGACGACGACGATCCGCGACTCTGGCGCGCAGGCGCCACTCGCCAGCGGCGCCCTCTACCTAGCCGCGGCCGCCTACCTGATGGTCGCGTAGAAATTACTGTAAAGAAACAATTGATTAACTAAATGATGATACTATTTTTTGAACGAATATGTACTGTTTATACGTTTTTCTAACTGACACGATTAGTTGATTGATTGTGTGCGTGCTGTACATATAAATATGAATATGATTAATTAACAAAACATGTATCTATATTGTAACGGTCGGTTCGTTTCGATTCTATCTATTGGTGGATTTAAATGGGCAACGTGGAATAAAAAGGACTTTGCTGTGTATAGCCTCTGTTCGTACGAGGGGCATTGTTTGGGTACATATCAACGCGTGAGCCGCGGCGGAATGCGCATTTTACGGTGTACCACTAATCTGTGTATATTTGGTTGCATACGCATCTCTCATCGTTAGTTACTGTTAATCGTTTAAGGTTTATTAAATAAATTTTCTAATGCTTTTCAATGAGGCTACATCTTGTCTTTTATTTCATCACCCTTACTTAAAAACCCTAAATTCTGATTATGCAACATAATAATGATAAAAAGTTTTAATGATTATTAAGTTGCATAATAATAAATATAAAAGATAATGTGATTTAACATATTATATGACTATTTGCCTATTTATTAAGTACTTAAAAAAGTTTTAATGATGTGTATGTACAAAAAGTCGGCTCAAGGGTATAAATAAAGTCTATAAAAATATATAACACGTTCGTGCTTGTATCCATTTTCATAAATTGGTTTCAATTTACTTGGGAGTAGTTTGTTGATTATATCATAAGTTACTTATTTCCGAATATGATATATGCGTTTACTAAATGTATCCTTTCACTGTTGTCATATATTACATAAAAAGTTTGTAGATATTAATATAGTTATATATTTTGGAAATATATATAACTATTATATATATATATATATATATATATATATATATATATATATATATATATATATAATGAAAACGTAAAAGAGTTATTGAGTTTAATAGCTTTCTTGTCAAACTCCGAATAATAAAAATTTCTAAAAATATTTCGTTAATTGGTCAATATATTCATGACCTACCCGTATTTTCAAAATTTTAATCTGGCAGAACAAAAATATGATTTTCAAACAAAAAACTTTCTAAATAAATTCGTTGTTTTATTCGTGAATATTTTAACGTCAGACCTTCGGCATTCGCGAGCTCTTGCAGACGCGAAGATTGTGAAGAAAAGTTCCAGCATTTTCGGAGAGGAGTCAACACCGGAAGTCGCTATGCGACCGACGTTTCCGTTTATACAAATTATTCGCCCCGTACGCGCACCGGCGGAGCGTGGAGAAAATTTTCAAGATGTCGGCACAGCAGCAGTTCGTGGTGACCGATATCGACGTTCAGGAACTGGAGCAGACGATCCGCGAGAAAGGGTAAAGTATAAAATGTGGTTTTGTTCATTTGAAAATGTGCGCCGCCCCGTTTGACATTTGCGCAGTAATTAACCTCAAAGTTTGTGTACCCTTTTATGCAGCGCTAACCGCCGTAAAGCGAACGGGATACGCGGCCCTTTCAACCCGCGATAAATATAAATTGAAACATTTTCCTTGTTAACGAATATGGTCGTTAATAATGTATAATACGGTTCACATTCAAATATGGTATATTCCAATTTACCTCTTATATAATATAACAAATTATAATACTCATATGTCATTAATTTAAAATTATGTAATATCACAATGGATTAAAAAATTCTCCTACATTCCTATTCATCAATTCATCTCATCTTTTCACTCACAATAATGAAGTGCATTCTAACGACAAAAATTATAGAAAGAGGCTGAAAGACCCCAGGTCGATAGCCATTTAGAAGAAATGGCAGAAATTCTTTGATATTTAATTATTTAGCATAAAAATTATTACATACGCTATGTGTTTTTTTTATGAACACAACTGTATAAACAAATATTTTTCAATGATAATCCACACAACATTATTATTATCTGAAAAACAATGCTGTTTAATTTTCCATACAATGCATTGTCTTGGTTTTTACATTATTATGTATGAAAATTCCCCACACAAAGCGTTTATTTTTTATCGCAACTGTAATATTCATAAATATACAAACATTTTATATAATTCGTTTAAACAAAATGTTTTACTTACTGGATAAAATATTTCATTTGATGTACAATCGAATTTTATCAACATTGTGTTATGCAATATTTTTATTTTAATATGAATAATTAGTTTTTATTTTTAGTACACTACAATTTCAGTCAAGCTGTAACAGTAAATATTACCATTAAACATACATCATTTCTAAACTATATAAAAGCACAATTTTTTATACATAAATGCATAGTTTTTAGTTACCTAATTCTATGTATATTTGGTTGCATACCATTCGAGTTTGCAAGTTATATTAATTAAAATGATATTTAATTTTTACAGACTAAAAGATTTGTACATTTTACATATAATAATAAAGCTTGGGCTGAAAGACCAATGGTTGATAGCCATGAAGCAGAAGACCAATTATGTTAGATTTTATTTTATTTTATACATTAAACGTATTATATTTTATTTTCATTCTGTGAATAAAGATGTTTAGTAGTAGTAATAAAGCTTGCAAATTTCGTAAATTAAATAATGTTTCAGGCATTTATCATTGATCTAAGGTAAAATATAAATAACACTTTCTGTAATCTTACAACTTTTAATTAAAACCCTCGCTTATGTTTTACTGATTTGAGGGTGGGATAGAGGCCACCCACCCAACCTACATATACATAGAAACTTTAATTCTTTATCGTCTCGCGTTTTCCAATAAAATTAATTACAAAACTTTTTGAATAAAAAAGAAATTGAATAGGTAAAAATGTTGAGTGATTAAATTAGTAAAACTTTGATGCATTATGGGTGGGCAGACTTTAAATCTAAATTAGATAAAATTAGCTATAGAAAATCATTTATATTTAAACTTAAATTTTGATTTTGTTTTAATTTTTATTATATAAAGGGTATCATTGTTTTTAGCAGCAAAATCATCAACGATTAGCAATGAAAGTTATAATGTATAAGTAGGGTGGGTGGGTGGCCTCTATCCCACCTTACAATCAGTAAAACATAAGCGAGGGTTTAAATGAAATTTATGAAATGTAAAGAAAAATAAAAAATGGTGATGTGGCCGTCATAGCACTTTCCTTGTATTTTTCTCAAAAACTTCTTTACAATTACTTGTTATATAAATTTCATGTAAACAGTAGCGTACTTATAACTTTTGCTGCCCGGGGCGGTCTCCAAATTGCCCCTGTCTAAGTAAACATAAATTAATATGTTAAATTAATTTCTCCCGTGGTGAAACATTTTAGTCTATAAACTATGAATTAAAACACTTGATATTGTTTCACTGATTTTTTTTAAACCAGTGAAACAATACCAAGTTTTAATTCATGGTTTATAGTTCATAAATAAATAATTGTAATTGAGACAAAATATAAGTGGGGAACTTTTTTTTATGATTAGGTATTATTATTATTATTTATTTTATCCAAAATGCTAGTAAAAAAATCTAATATTATATTGGATGCCATATTTAAATTAGGAGACCGCATAAGTTAATATACCTATAAATGCAACTTTTATAAAATACAAGATATCTTTTAAAGGCCTCAAGAAACTTAAGAAGGTCGCAGGTAAAAAAAATCAACATTAAATATGTTTTATTTTATATTTATAAATGAACAGGATAAACAAATAAATTATAGATATATGCGTATGTAAACATATTTATATATTTACTTTTCTAACTTTCATAGTAGAAAACTCGTGTATAATTTATGTTATTTGTAATTTCTTATTCTATGGACAATATTGCAATATTTTGCACTCTCAAATCACTAATTGTGGAACGAAGATAATTTTTTTATCAACTTTAATTTGAAGAAGCTCCTTTCGCAACTGTCAAATTCTTAGCCAAATTACAATATTGGGTACATAATTTTCGCATTTATAGTGTTGAATAAATTTGGGTAGATCAAGAGGGCCTTCGTCTTCGTCTTTCCAACTTTTTGCCTCTTCTTGTAGTGCAGGTACAGCCATAAAAACCTGGATCCTTTTCCTTTCAATATGGAACTGTTCTTTATCAATATCAATAAACTCATTTATTTCTTTCTTCTTCATTTAGTAGGTTACATGAATATTTTCTTGCAAGGACATGAAACTGATCAAAGCGTTCTTTTATTTCTTTTATAATCCTATCCATAGATAAAAACATTTCTCTTTGTACTTCTTTTTCTAAGGATAGCCCCACGTCTATTCGCGATTTTCTCTACTCATATTTTATTCTCCTTCTAGCTCGACGTTCAGTCGTTTTCTCCAACTCTTCACAAATAACAGCTTTTTGTATTAGCGCATCTCTTTGTTCTATGAAATAGATTTGCAAAGAATTTAGTTTAATAAGGCATTGATGAACATTTAACCCTTTTGTTTGCAGGTATTTTTGCGCGTCATTAATTTCCAAAAGGACGTATTCCCACACATTGAGATAACATAGAAAATTAAAAGATTGCATTGAATTGAGCAATATTCCAGCATCTGATCTCGTTTTACTATTTTCTTCTTCAGATGTCAATCTTTCCAAAGCGCTTAAAATGTAGAAAAAAATGTTTTTTTTTTACTTCAGTTACTGCTCTAGCGCTCCAGCGAGTTTCTACGCTACGTTTAATACCTTGACCAGTAACAGAAAGTAAAACAACCCATCGACGAGTAGAAGAAGAAAACAACTTCTCGATAGTTCCAAAAATGTTATGAAATCGATAGCAGTAGAAGCAGCGTGCAAACATGCCAGGTTTAAAGAATGATTTGTGCATGGTACAAATTCTGCATTGGGATTTATTAATTTAATGCGAGTTTAAACACCGCTGTGATTTCCTGTCATGACATCAGCATTATCGTAAGCCTGTCCTCTGCAATTTTTTATATCTAATCCATCATTTATTAATTTTGTTAAAATCATATTTATGATTTTCTCAGCAATTTTTCCTTTAGTTTCTACAAAGTCAATAAACGATTCTACAACTAGAACTTCGCTGCCATCAATAACTACATATCTAATAATTTGACTGGTTTGATCTTTATGGGAAATAGCTGGATTGATGTCAAATGTCATACAAAAGTATTTAGCTTGCTTTATTTGATCCATAATTGTTTTTCTCACTGCGCCTCCCAATAGCTCTATGAATTCATTATGAATTTTCGGCTACAAGTAGGAGATACTATATTTATTATACATCTTAATTTTTACTTAAGATGTAGTTCACGTAATACTGGGTCTAACTTAGCCAACAAGTCAACAAGCTTTAGAAAAGTTCCTCTATTTTCCATTGAATTGATGTCTTCACGATGACCCCGAAACGCCAAATTTTGTTTTGCTAAGAATCTAATTATATCAAGTAATCTTATAAGAATTTCCTTCCATCTTTTTTATTTCCTTATCAGTATTCTTTTGTTGTAGTTTATCAAAAGTTGCACCATGTCCAAGTCTTATTTCTAATTCCTTCCATTGGGAAAATGATCAAACGTGCAGTGGACTCAACTCGTGTTGACTTATTTTGGAATTAAGTTTCCACCATTTGTAAAAACCATTTTCCGTGTTAAAACTTGATTGACAATGAAAATCAAACAGTTTGCAGCAAAAACAATATATACTTTTCTTCAATGGAGAATACACCATCCACGATCTTAATAGCTTCTCACCATTAGGCAAAATTTGAAAAAAACAGTCGCGATTAAGCTTTCTTGTTTCACCTATGGCTTTATTGTATTACCAGGATGTTTCACTCCTTCACTGAAATCTGCGTCTAAATTTTGAATTAAAAATGGACCTTGGCGTACCAGGAATTCTCTTGTAACATATTGTCGTCAATCTTGTTAGGCCATAATCTAACATCTATCATAGCCATGGAGGACTAATTTGAGTAGCAAACTTTCACAAGAACTTGAACTTTCTACTTCTTCGCCAGTATGTGAGGCAGATCTTTCCTCTTTAACAACAGTGGAAGAAGTTTTTTCGCCTTCGAGAGCTGCTTCTTCGCCACTGGTTGACGCAACAAAATTAAAAGAACTAGTAGTTGATTCACGGGAGATGTATTTGAGAAGTGCTCCAGTATTTTTATTCTGTATTTCCTTCCTTGCTTTCCTTTTCTTTCTAAATGACACCCCGCTTTCTTTTATTCGTTTCATCCTATTCTCATGGAGATTGACCTAAGGTCGAAACTAGTCGGAGTAAAATTAAAAAATCAGTGAAATAAACTAAGTGTTTTAATCAAAGTTCTATTAATAAAAAAATCTCGCTTGGTTTTTCTGAAATTTTCAGCAAAAATTAAAATTTGATTCTTGACAACATTGCATTTTCATGATTTTGTTTTTCCTTGTGTGAACAGGTATTTAATCTGATGATTAATTTAATTAAAAAAATCCATTCGTGATTTTGTTTGAAGTAAAATATCGAGATTAGGAAAACCTGATCTATTTCAGACACATGTGTGCGAGTTGCGAATTATCACTGCTTGGCGGTGTATACGCGGGCCGAACAGCCTTAATTAAAAAAAAAACAAACAAAAAATGTTTAACAACTTACCTAATTACATAAAACAATGTTTCGCTATTATTTCTTAATTAATTCTGGTCGAATTTAGACTATCTTTGCTTAAAGCTTTTGAATGTTTTTCTCAAGAGGTCAATTGTTTTATTGAGAACAAAAGTATTTTGTTTTGTGTAATAAATTTTCAATTGTGATATTTTGTTGTAGAAATCTAACTATATTCAAGCAAGTCCTTAAAAATGTATTGCTGTTTAGAAGCAATATTTAAATAAACCAAACAAGCAAATCTTATTTGTTTCAAATATTTTTCTCAAGAAATTCAATTTTTTATAAATTTGTTACTATTTTTAAGCATTTTTCGGGAGTTTTCAAATGGTTTATCGCTTTTTTTAAATGTTAACGTTTTAATAGATTTTTAAAATGTTGTTTTTTGAGTGGTTTTAACATTGTTTCAACTTTTACTTTCGGTAATATGTTAGCAATTTTTTTAAGTACCTTTAAAAACATTTTCCTTAACAAATTGTCAACTAGTTTTATTTGTATTTTTATTTAATACTGTTATTTCTTAATTCATTATTAATTCCTTAAGAAATTTTAAACATAATATAAATATAAACAATTTGTATTTATAATTTTCAAATGTTTTTTCCAAGGAAAATCTAATTATTTTTCTGAATCGTCTTTAGGTAAGCTTTAAAGTATTTTTTTACATTCCAACTATTTACAAAGTTACTTTAAAATTGCTCAAAAACGCACTGTATTGAAGCAAAATTTCAAATAAGTTTTAATCTCTATTGTTATTTTGAGTTTGCGTCAAGTGTTTTATAAATTAAAATAACACACAATGTATTCCTAACTTCACTTGTTTGTTATTGATAATATTCACCTTGTGAACGAAATGTACATTTAACACTTAATAAACAAGTGAAGTAAGGAATAAACTGTGTATTATTTAAGTTTTAATCTGTTTTTTATTATCCTATTTTCTTTTTTTGTTTTTTGGTCAAAATGTACTTAACGGATTTTGAATTATCTTTTTATAAAATTTGAACTGTTTATTTAGTTTTCCAATTATTCTTAGAAAATATAATTGATTATTTTTTTGTATCTGCTCAAGGATTTTTTAAATTGCTTTCCAGATCTCTTTGAATCGTTTCAAAACGATTTTCAATTGTTCTTTTTGTTAAAATTTCAGTTGCCTATAAACAATGTCCATTAGGAAGGTTTAAATTGTTGTTTCGTTCCAAATTTTCAACTACGTTTAACTCATTTTTGTTGTTTTTCTCTTACTCGATTCTCTCTTCTTTGAAAAATTATCCACAAAACATAATAGGCATGCTTATATAGAATATTATTTTATGGCTAACTCGGCTGCAATATACCACATTATTAACTCGAACGTAGAATCAACTATCAAATGATTTTATATCCCATAACAAAACATGTTCTTGTTAGATATTTTTAATAAAAGTTATTGATTGTAATAAATTTTTAACTCGTCTTTTTTTCGTACAACATTTTTCAAACACAATTTAAATATATTTAAGAATGTTTCATCTCTTTATTTGCAACATTTTAAGCATGGTTTAATCTGTTTCTTTGTTTAAAATGTATAATTGTTTATTTATTAACAAATCTGAGTTGTTTTTCTTTGTAACAATAAATATTTCTACCAGGCAAACATTATTATCACTACACTAGATAAAAACTCACTTTTCATTCGCAAATAAACCTAATATTTAGTTAGTAAAATCTGTGTGTATTTGGTTGCATAACCTTTGTAATTGTTTCTTTCTTAACAAAATCTTTCTAAAATTTCAAAAAGTTTTCAACAGATTTCTAATTGTTCAATCAACTTTCAAATGATATTTCTATCCCATTACAAAACATTTTCTGGTCGTTTGGACACGAATATCAAAGATAATTTTAATTATTTGTTCTGAAAGTTATTGATTGTATTGTTTTTTTGTGGTAAACATGTTTTAAGCAAGATTTCAAAATATTTAAGCATGTTTCATCTTTTATTTTTACTTTTAATTTTAAGCATGTGTTTCTTTGATTAAAATATTTAATTGTTTATTTCTTGACAAATCTGGACTTTTCTTTGTAACAATAAATATTACCACTAAGCAAAAATTATTATCACCACACTAGATAAAAAAAAACTGGTTTTTCATTCGCAAGTAAACCCAATATTTAGTTAATAAAATCTATGTATATTAGGTTGCATAACCTCAATAATATTATAATTTGTAATTGTTTCTTTCTTAACAGAATCTTAATACTTTCTTTTGTAAAATTTCAAAAACAGATTTCAGGTTGTTTCTTGGTAAAATTTTAACTTGTTTTCTCTTAATTTTATATATAATTTTAAATCTTAATGTTTTCTTAGCAAAGGTAATATTTTATAAATATTTCCATTGTTTTAAGAAAATTTAGAAAAATTTTAATTGTGTTTAATAATTTTTTTAATGATTTTGGTCAATTTTAGCTTTTTAAAGAAAATCAAACAAACTATTCTTTTTTTAAATGTTTTTATTTTTAACTCTTTCTGGAGTATTTTTTACAAAACATGTTTTAAATTTTAACTCTTTATTTACGAAATGTAATTTGTTCTTTTTTAATTCAATTGTTTTTTAATAAATCTTTTTTTGTAGTAAGTTTTTAACAATATTTCAATTGTTTTTAAGTTAATATTTTAACTTGGGCAAATTTTTATAGAACATGTTTAATTTAATGTTTTCTTTTTTTTGTAATTTTTTTTTTAAATTTTAATTGCTGTTTTTAACGCTTTATTTCTTGATAAATTTTCTTTCTTCTGGACATTTTTTATCTGACATTTTATAATAATTTTTTTTTCCGACAATTTGAATTTGATTCAATGGGTTTTGTGTTAAATTTTTAACTATTTATAAAAAAATATTTATTAGAAAACTTCCATTGAAAATTTTCAATGATTTTTGAGTTATTTGTACAGTTTTTTTTTATCTCGATTGTTTTCTTTTTGTGAAATTGCTCACTGTTAATTTTGTTAAAGAATTTGTTTATTATTTATCCTAGGTTTGAGTTATTGATTGTATTATAATACATTTCCAATTCGATTTTTTATAAAACTTTTTTCAAATAAAATTTATAAATGATTTTTAGAAAGTTAGAGTAAATTTATTTAGTTTTTAACCGATTTTTTTGTTTTCTAAGTAAAATTTAACTTTCTTATAAAAGTTTTAATGTTATTTTTTCTGAACAAATAACGATGATATTTTATTATGAAATTTCATAATTTTTAATACGTTTTACATAAAATTTTAATAATTTTTGGTAAAATTTTATCTAGATTTAAATAATCGTTTTTTTTTAGAATATTTTTAACCCTTTTAATCTTGACGAAGTTTTAATTGTCTTTTAGCTAATTACAGATGAAAGAACTGGTAAATAATCCCTTTAATTAAATTAGAAACATACATAATATAATAATATTAATAATTGCATTATTTAATGTCTATTTGTAAAAATGGTAATACCGTAAATAAATAAATAATTATTATAATAAGCTACAAAATTCACATGATTTAAAATAAGAATAATTATTTGTTATTGCCGAATTATTTGATGTATTTGATTTTCGAAGTAATAATTGAACTATTTATATAGTAAAATTGATCGATTAAAATCTTATGCGCATCCAACAATTTAAATAATACAATTACCCGCGTGAATTAAACTTCCCGCGCAGTTGTACACCTGCGCGGTCGAACCTTGGCATGCCGGGAAATAAACAAATGCACGTTTGAATTTCGTTGCCTGGAAGCTCGACTTGTCCACTTCGTCTCCAGCCACCGTCCACCATTGCACGTTCTCCTGTTTATTAAAACAAATTGTTTGTAGAAAAGATGGAAGGTGTACAAGGTTCGAACATTTTTGTTTTCGGCGCCGATGGGTACGTATAGATATTCAAATTTCCCGTTTGTTACGGTCAATCTCATAACTAGCTGCTCGTTTTCGATCGGTCGCTCTGAGATGGCGTCAGTCGTGCCGGTTCCTGTTCCGAGTCAGCCGTTTTGAAAAACGGCGGTGTTTAAATGTTCAAATTGTATGTTTGCGCCAGTTTTTCTATTTGATCTCATTTTCCGACGCGCTGATTTGTAGCTTTGGCTTGGACGCTTTGTTAACGCTTTACTTTATCACTTATGTTTTGTTTGTCGTTTGTTTGCAACAATACGTGTTGTGTAAACGACGCTAACATTTTGTTTACAATTTCTTATCATGTACGCATTGAAAAAAAAAAAAAATGTATTTTATTAGCTCCGTATTGTCATAATTTTAGGTATATGTGATAGTATTATTTAAGTCAAAAACAAACTCTTATACGTATTGATGATATGTTCTTATTATTACACTTCTCAACTTACGTTTAAAGATTATGATCTCGCCTTACTACTTACTAAAAAACAGTCTATACCTTTTGTTAATTATAATAGATTTTTTTATTGATTATCTACTATTATTCTATATATTATACAATTATTAAATTATGATAAGCACATGTAACACCTACTTCGGTTAATATTGCGATTGTCTTTATAACATTTCTGCTTTCATGTATTTACAAATTGAAACGGAGAGAAATAAGGTTACGAAGAAATAACAAGAACACAAATAAAGAAAGATGTTCGTAGTACAGATATTAGTGTTAATAATTTTTATTTATACTGAAGAAGAATGACAAATCAAGATGAAAACAAAACTGAAGAGTGCGTAGTATTAGTTTTATGTAATAGTGTTAATATTTTATAGTAATAGTATTTTGACTATAATATATGCTCCTCTCTAATCATGTTTCTACTCTTTCTCTGCCATTCAACTCCTCTTCAATACATTCACTATTTGTTTTGAGTTATGTGAAGTAATAATCACTAATAAAACACGATTTGATTTCCTTTCTTCACTAATTTATTTTTAAGTGTTAAATGTACACTTCGATTTATTGAAAATGAGCACATGGTGCTCGAAATGTACATTTAACATGTAAAAATAAATTAGTGAAGAAAGGAAATCAAATCGTGTTTTATTAGTCCTCTTCAATACAACAGTCTTTATACTACGAACTTGTTTCTATATTTACATTACTAATTTTTCTGTGCCTCTTTTTCAATATTATTCTGAGCTGAATATATTTTTCTTATCATATTAATATAATGTCCCTCCTCCCTATAATTTTGCACTTCTTGGCTACTGATATAAAATCCTATATAATTATAAAATTTATATTATCAATGTTTAAACTATACTATAGACTGTTTTTTTTTTGTATTAATGTTAATATATGAAATTAGATTGCATTTCACTTTCCTACTGTATTATAGTAAAAAATTATTTATAATTATATATCTATAATTATCCCATTCTCTCCTTCATTAGTCATGAAATCCAGCCAGCACTTATTAAGGAAGAGGACTTCAACCAAGACGATATGCTGCTGTTTTCCTCCCCCGATGTACAGTACCAGCAGAACCTTGGGAGTTTCGAGGTGGTCGAGGCCTTTGGGAATACGGTCAGCATTCCTGAGAGCACGAACTACTCGATGCCATTCAGCGAGGAGCAAATGAATCAATTGCTTATGGCAAGTACCAGCGAAGACCAGTATCCGAAGCTCCCAATCGACTTGTCGCAGCTGTTCAAGTTGAACAGTGTAAAGACGGAGCAAGTTATGGCCAGCCAGCATTTGGTGAAATACAAGCCGGATGGAAACGGGAAGCACATCAAGGTCTGGGAATGTGCCGTATGTAAGTTTTACAATTAATTATCATTAATCATAATTTAATATTAGATCTTTGAGTATATCATTTAAATACTGAATGAATATAGCAAACTATTTAAAAAAATAATCAAAAGTATTTTATAACAGAAACTTTAAATTTAGATAATACATTATTTATTCACATTTATATAATTATTCAAATTATTTTCCCCTATTCGCATCTAATGAGTGAATGATTTATTGATTTATGTTCACTTAAAAAAATAATAACAATTAATATAAATTTACAAACTACTATGTTTGAATATTTAAATGAATTGTGCTTTAGGTCATAAGGAATTTGGCCACCAGTACATATTGATGAGGCACCTGCCCACTCACACAGACGAAAGAAAATTCCAGTGCAAGCAATGCGGAAAAGGTTTGTATTTCAGTAACCTATTCATTCTAATATATTGTTACCTTTTGTTATTAAAGCTTTTAGACAGATGTCGACTTTATCACAACACCGAGCAATCCACTCGAAACTTCGCCCCTATGTTTGTGAAGTGTGTCAGAAGACTTTTAACAGGGTTTCCACTTTGATCTCCCATAGAAAAACGCACACAGGTCTAAAGCCTCACCGTTGCCACCTCTGCAACAAGGCATTCCATCAAAAAGGTAAAGAAGGATTTTTGCCTTATTATTAATTTTGTCATATCTATCTAAATATTGTGATGCTAATCATAACTCAAACGTTTTTCATATTAATGCAACGGTTTTCTTCCTTTCTGCGTCATAGCAATAATAATTATCCATTACAGTTTGATACATTATCATACATTCATAAGTATGTAAACTAGAGCCTTTCCATGTGAAGTCGAAATTTTTGTATACATTTACCTATAAAATTATTTGTCTCAAAACAGTTATATTCACATTGGATAAATAAATAAATATCAAATCTTTCCTAGTAGTAATAATTCGTTATTAACCACGCGTTACTTTCGGCGTATTATTTATGTATTTATATGTGTGTAATTAACTTGTTACTTTAATGGACACCAGCTCTGCTTTTTTATGGGTTAAATTAATAGATTTTAACCTTGCCTCTTTTATTTAAGAAATTTTATGCATGTGATTGATTTTGTCTATTATATTCTATCAAGATAACTCTTTAAAGAAAGAAGTTCTTTTACACACGCAAATTAGCATGGTTAAAGAATTGCATTATAAAACTAATACGTCTACTATATACGAAGAATTATTTTGCTTTTACATAAAGAAAATACATTTTCAGGGAATTTAAGGAATCACATTTTTACGCATACTAACGAACGTCCCTACAAATGCGACGTGTGCCAGAAGGGCTTCAACCAAATGTCCAATTTGATGTGCCACAAGTTCAAGGCTCACCAACGCGCCGACAAACCCAAGTACAACTGTCAAGCATGTGGAAAGGAGTTTGAAAAGCGGATCGGACTAAGGAATCACGAACAGTACGAACACGGAGACTTGGCAGCTGCAAGCACAGCTGTCAGCAGCCCTAGTGTCAAGTAAGAATTCACTACACTCGGAATCATATTAATTGTTACACTTTGACTTCCTCAATTCCATGGTTTAGAATATTTTTAAAATCCCTTTTTGATTCCGCAGATACACAAATGGCGTCCTAGTATCTCCCATTAATACGGCTGCAATGCGTCACGCTATTGCAACTAACCAAGTCCCGTTTGCCCTGTTAAGACCCTCAAACGGTATCCCAGTATTGGTTAGAGTCCTTCCTGCTGGTGATAAGCAGGTACCCTATCCCTCATCCCTTATATTTGATGATCAAAATATGATGTTAACCACAATTAGCATTATTAACAAAATTAAAGAAAATATACATATTCTTAATCAAACAAAATTTGAATAATGAATATGAATTGTATAATATTAACAGTGTAATTTCATACGAAACATGTTATTTTAATAATATTATTTAGATGCTTGTGCCAGCAACTGCAGAAGATCTTAAAAAGTTTGGTGAGATTTCCATCAAATCAAAGGACGAAGAAGATGATAAGAAAAATATTTCTACAGATGAAAACAACCTAAACTTGGAAAATGAGACAGTTTCTACGTCATCGATTGTAGCAGACAGCAGTGTAATTAACCCTGGATCTAGTACAGATGACAAGAAAGGTAACACTCTTGATAGATATACATTTTTTTTCAATTCAATCAATTTTTTTTTTTTTTTTTCATTCTGAGTAGAATTCACGTATTTACTTTAAATTTAATATTTACGTGTTCTTTTTAAATGGCTAGGTGGAGCTACTGTGCAAATTCGCATACCAGTTGTTGCTAGTGTTGTGCAGAGATGTAGGGACGGGACGATGCATATGGATATAGAAAGTCCAGGCCCAAAACGCGATGGGCACGATGACGGATTTATTTTTACTACCACGGATGAGGAATTTAACAGACAATCCGATGCCTGGCAAACTGAGGTGAAAGCTGAAGACACTATTTCGGAAGGGACTATCACTGAAATTCCACCTATATTAAATTGCGTCGGCGACGATTCGGAGATTAGTTTCTACAACATTGACGAAACTAATGCTGATGATAAAAGTGAAGTTATTATAGCTGGTGAGCAATTTACTTAATGTTAATTTATTATATTCATATTAATAAATTATATTTGCCAGAGTTATTTCATTCAATCTCTATTAGAAAACTACATAGCACACATCCCTGACTTTCTTAATAATTCCCTTTCTCGTTAAAATTTAAAAACATTTGTATTAACACCTGCATAACATGCATTGAACACCAAATTAAAACACGATGCGATTTTAAGATGTTAATTATATATATCCATATTGCAGATTATCCATTAAGGAATCCTGAAGAAATTCCAATGTTAGGCGAGGAGGGCGTAGTGCTGGATCTAAACAACGCTCCAGTAAGGTGTGAAACAAATGATCAAAACACCATAACGATTTCTGAAATCTTCGTGGAATCAGAACACAATCAAGTTTTTGAGGTAACTCCTTCAATTGAAGTAGCTGAGTTTATCCTTAACATTCTTTCAAAACACAATTCTTTCCAAGCTTAAAGTAGTTGTGGTATTTTTAGTGGCATTAACTTTACTAAATTTGTTACTTTATATTGATATATTAAACCCCATTTAAAAGTATCTTTATAAATTCTTCCTGTAGCATTTTTGGCTGTAATACCTTTTCACACCATGTATAATTGTTTCTTGATAAGTATTTAACTTTGTGCATGAATGTAGTTTGAAAAGTAGTGTGTGTTGTATAACTGTTTTTGTTGTATATATCAGAGTGAATAGTATTTATTGAATTATTTCTTATTTACTCCGAAATTGTTAGTGTTAGTACTACATAATTCAATATTCCTGCTTTTTATTTCAAATTTATAAGATAAAAAACAATGTTTCTGCAATTTATCACTGAAATACAAAGAATTATTTTGATACATACATTTTAGGTAACAGGAAAATATAAGATATAAATTTTGTAGTAGTTATGATGCTATTCTAGCATTCATTCGTATTAATGCACTATAATCTAAACTATATGCTTACAATTTTGTTAGGTATATTATATTTTCACTACCAAATTGTATAACTTAGTTACGCTATAATTTACTAGTATACAATGCAATTAGTTATTCTATATGTAATACACCTATATTTACTAGCTTTACTTAAAATTTTAATTTTACTCCAATGTGTTATGTTAATTAAATGTCCCACTTTTATTATTAGATTATTGACACCAAGACAGCTGGGAGCAATGTAAGCTCGTACGAGAACAGCCAAGAGGACTGTGAGATTCAAGTAGATTAGAATTTTTAGATGTAAAGATTTTAGATAATGTTTTAGGTTAGTGTTCAGGTTCTTCCCATACTATTTTGTAAAACTTTTAAAATTAAATTTATATGTTTAAGAAATAATTGTTTCTCAATATTTGATATTGGTATTTTTTTAATAAATCATTACTATATTGTAAATCTTTATACGAAACTGTACTTAATGGTAAAAAACAAATGCTTTATTTGTATGGGATATCACACTTAACTTGCCTCCATCCTATATTCAAATTTGCATATAATGTAGTTTATATTTATAAGTCCATAGTACTGTTTTACTAGGATAATGATAATAAACATCAATAATAACCTAATATTAAAGCTAGTTTAAATGTCATTTATAAGGTCCTACTAAATTTTTTCTTTCCTTTGACGTTAGAAAAAAAAATGTTCTCAAGTTATACAAGCTCTGTTGATTGATGGTTTTGGGGAAATATTTTCTAATCAACTTAAATATTATTTACTAACAATAAGTAATAACCTAACCTAATATAAGTAGTACAGAGTATATTTAATTAAATTAAATCATATCAAATTATGAATTTTTTTAGTACATATAAAAAAGCTTTTAAAAATACTGCATACCTTTAAATAATAAGGGAAGGCAATATTTTACTACATATCAAATTTAACATGCAATTTTCCTATAGCCAAATAAATTAAATATGGAGATAATATGTTCTATATACAGAGTTTAAAAGAGATAGAGTAGATCTAGATGGTGGGAAATTACAAAGCAAGCATAGTCGGAAAAGCTTTCCTGACAATGTAGTATTGACACAAAGCACATTGAAAAAATGACACGAACAATGGGTGAACACATTTTTAATAGAGTAAAAAAACTAAATAAGCAGCACAGTCACATGCTGCTTTAGTTTACGTAGCGACATCTATCGCATACACCAGTAATTTCCGCATTGCTATGCGTATATTTTATTTCTCCTGAAAGTTTATAACCACTGTGTTGATACATCCAACAATTGCATACATTTCATCCAGATAAAATTGAGAAAGTCCGGTTTGTTAAAAAAATTCAATGAGGTTTAAAAAAAGACAGAAATTAATAGTATCATTTATTAATCACCTTAATACTGCAGAAAAAGAGTTTAAAAACTGATTGGAACCCGTTCGCTTAGAGCCAGTTAAGTTTACAAAGATCACGACAAATGGCCTGCGTCGAAGCACCTTATCTGACCACAAAATTTATACACCAAGGAGCTTCTTTATATAACCACGTCCATTCAAATGTCTAGCCGTGTAAAATCATAAGGCACACCAAGCGGCGGCCCAACATACGTGCTAACACTCTCATCATAACATTTAAATTTTTCATATTTATATATTTCATATGTATATATTTATATATATAATAAGTCTAAAGTAAATTATTATACATGCTAATCAATTACACGGGGGGAAGATAAATGGACATAAACACGCATCACCTCCTTATATTAAGGCGGGGACGCACACTCGGGTTTACGGGTTTATATGTATACGTTGTAACAGCAACAAGAACAACAATTAATAAAAATTAGGTGCCCTCAATTTCATGATCTAAAAAAGGAATGGAACAACGAAACATTTCAGTTAACTTAATTTACATTGGAAAATAAATAAGCGCGCGGATCGTCCTCTTCCTCCCAGGGGAAGTGCAAACGGTGATACGGTAGGGGAGGTTAAGTGAGTCTAGGGTGGGCGGGAACTGCTGGGAGGACTCGGACTCCGTGTCCCTCCTCATATGAAGCTAATACGTGCTTGATTGAATTAATTGATTATTTAGTACTTCTGAGATGGGGGGGACTAGTCGGTGCGCAGCTACCACTGTTGAGGCTCACTCGTCATACCTATTTAAAAACATTAGTTATATATTATAAATAACTATAAAAAATTTTAAAGAAATTTAAGTTTTCAATCAAATTTCATTAGAGAGAATTTTTAAAGCACTTAAATTGCTCCTAAGTAAACAACATTGTACATTTATTACAAGAAATATAAATATTTACAATTTTGAATGATTAATTTTTTTCAATATGTATTATAATAATACTATTACATAAATCACACATATTTTTAAATTGTTTTAATAAATAAATTACATAACATAAGTGCAAACAACATTTTGTGGTTTTGATATTAAATACAACGTTGAATAATTGATATGTTAGGTAAACTTTAATATGTTGTACTACCTGGAGTATATACAGGGTGGTCACCCTGATTAAGCGCATCACTCTCATTAGCGGTTGATGGAGGCGCAGGCATTGCAAACACGGGGTAATTGCCTTGATTTCTGGTTGGTGACGGTTGAGTGGTTACAGGCGGGCTTCCACCCCCGCCGGTCCCCTCTCCACCCCCTAACTCATCATCTGAATGATCCTCCTGTAATCAATTAGCATAGATAAAAAAAACAACACTGGAACCTTAATGTAAATAGTCCACTAGTTACATACCTGATATTCACGCCGAGTTTAATTTATTTACAACAAATTTAAATAAACATCAATAAATTAATCAATCCTCTGTGCCGCCGGCTTTCTCATCCCCATCTAAAGGTGGAAACTTGTTAGCAAAGTAAAATTTAAAAAAAGAGGGGTGCGCTTGCAAATACTATATAAAAAAAAACAACGAATATTGCACGACGGCATGCAACATTAACTCGGAATGAACTCAGTGGTAGGGGTTGTGAAAAGGTAAGGGTGCAGATGAATACATTTTTTTGTTATCTGTACACTACTCACCCTTTTCTTGGGCTGCTGGATGGTTGGTTGACCACCGGATGTGCCCTCTGTCTGTTCCCGCTGCAAAATCATCAGAATAACTCACTCTACAAATGAATAGGACTGGACACTCGTACTTTTAACTTAAGTGTTAAAAGTTAATTAATGTATTGTACAGAAAAAGCTGAACACAATGCCAAAAAATTTATTGTAAAATTTAACTAATATGAAAAGAATAATTTGTTTTGCAGAATTCTTTTGTATATAAGAAATTCCATACAATTAATTGTTGTAATATTAACTTTTAGATTCATCAGGATGATTAATAAAACATTAAAAAATGTTTCACATTGTACTAAATATTGTTTTCATTTCGTGTTTATATTATTCTAGTGACATATATATGTTTATAACAAATGATTAGAAAATCAAATTTAAATCAATTTATTTATTTATATATCTTTGGATTCCTTTCTTAAAAAGTTATATATATAACAAATCAATTTAAAAAATGTACTTCAAATTAAATTATAAAAAGAAATTTAGTACCATTATCAATTAATAATTTAAAAATACAAAAACATTTTGTGAATCTACAACAATGAGTCTTACTAAGACTACAATCAATTAATTCAATGATCATTATGAATATATGCAAAAAATACTAATAAATTATTCATTACATACATCATCCATCAGGCTAATACACCATTTTTTCACGTTATATAAATATTTGTTTTACAAAATATTAAATGCAGTAAATTGTATTTAAAGAAATTAAGGACGTGAAATCATATTTATCATAAAAAGCAACGAAATTAAAAGAAATGGACAAGGTCCATTTAATGTTAAGTTATAAAGGTAGTATATTTTATTAACTAAGAATATTAAGTATTGCATTTTCCACCTAACGGATAAAGGTTCTAAAAATAATGTACAGTTGAAAAGAACAAATTATAAAACATGTTTTACAGTTAAAAAGCTAAGCTCATATTCCTTAATATAAATTTTATATTTTAAAGTGATTTCTATTCAATTAAAAGTAAGGAGAGTATTTGCATGTAATCTGTATACATTCTTTAGCATTGTGTTTTTGTAGAAATGAAAAGAGGTGGGTTAGTGATGATAGTTACCTTTAATTTTAGTAGATGCCAGCCCCACAGCCCATACGAGAAAGCGAAAGTATAAAACGATACACAGGCGAGGATGGCATGCACACATGTACACAGGAAAACTTACGTTCAGATTGTGATATTCTCCGGACTCCTCAGGTGGCCTCGGCTTGCATTTCCCGCAGCAGAAGTTGCAGCAGCAGCACAGGCAACAGCAGCAATAACATCCGGTAACGATGCCACATACTACGAACAATGCCTGAAATGGGCAATCAGTATTATTTACCACTAGACTTGAGCAAATGCTGAAAATTCAACTATTAATAATTACAGTGGTTGTCTGTGTTAACCTTGCAAGGGCAACTTTTCATGTAGGAGAAAAGTAAGATTGAGCTCGGCATTCTAGACATTTTAAATACACACTTGAACTCTGCCCTTGAGATAATTTTAGTGTCACAAAATGGTGTACTCAGATAAATATGAAAAGGATTATACAGTTAAAAGCATATTAGATTTTTACACAATTTAGGTTATAATGAAATACTTAATTATTTAAAAGCATTTATTTATTTATTTATCACTGCAATGTAATTTCTAACCAAAATTGTTTTTACTCTAACCAAAAATATAGACAACAGAGTCATTAAAAATTAGACCAAATATTCCATATATAATGGCATAGTTGAGCATTCTAATTAAATTTTTTTTTTTA
This sequence comes from Ontholestes murinus, assembly GCA_963969525.1. Classification (NCBI taxonomy): domain Eukaryota; kingdom Metazoa; phylum Arthropoda; class Insecta; order Coleoptera; family Staphylinidae; genus Ontholestes; species Ontholestes murinus. Next base: position 15,363,512 of record OZ018396.1, read on the forward strand.
AATGTCATAAACAGCTTATTTTATTTATCATCAACCTTCCCTTATAAGGAACAATTTTGTTAGGCTCTGTAAATTTTAAAAATGCTTTTATCTTTAACTTATATAGATTTGATAGTGCATTGACAAGATAATTTTAAATGTTTTCTTTAAAATGGTTTATTGAACACTATTATCTATTATCAATGAATAGACAATTAACAATGCTAATTGTTTATTGATAGTTCCATGAAATATAAAACAATAAAATTGATGTATTTCTCAATTAATCAATGAGATTATCTTATTGACTTAAGTGCCAAAATATATAAAAATGCAGAAAAGTTGCCCCTCCATTTGATGTTCCTGCATATAAGTACTACTTCGTGAAACTGTGTGATTAGTTTCAACTCTTTTATTAAGTGGAGACCGATACAATTGCAAATTCGGAAATTTAAAAGTAATTGTGTAAGTGAATTTTATTAATAATGTCCACCAAGAAAACAAACAGTGTTTGGAATGGTTTTATTACAAGAACTGATTTTAATAAGGGTACGTGTAATTTGTGTCAAAAAATTATGAACATAGAAAATATTAAAAGGCACATTAAAAATAGGCATACTGCTATATATAACGAATTGTGTTCAGAAAGCATGAGATCTGTTCAAAACAGAAATTTACATTTGGGAGTACAAAAAAATGGACCAGTTCAAAAAAGAAATAATGTAAGTTTTGAACAGGGAACCAGTTCAACACTTTTTAACATGAGATTTCAATGTGATGAGAAACCTGTTCAAAATAGAAACAAACCAACATCCACAATCACAGAAATAAAAAGAGATGATATAAATAATCCAACTGCTTCCTTTTCTGCCAGTGAACAGTCAATTCATTGTCATCGAGAGGCGAACACTGTTTCACCGCATAAAAGGAAACTAATAGAGCAAGATTTATTACACTTATTTATAAATGACTTTCAACCATTTACCATAGTTGATAATGCTTATTTTTCAAAATTAATTAAGTGGATTCCTGGCTACAAGCTACCTGAAAAGGAACTGATTTCTTCAAATATGATTGCGACCCTGTATGATACATGTTTTCAATCAACAAAGAATAAAATTATTCAAGAGGCACAAAGTATAAGCATCACAGCAGACAATGTTACTTCTTCTGTGATTGGAAATTATACAACTATTACTGGTCATTATATTACCAATGATTTTAGTTTAAAATCTATTTTATTGAAGAGTTGGCACTTTCCTCAAGAGGAATTTATTAATACAGATATTGGTCTAGTAAATGGTATAAATGCTGTTATAACGGAATGGAATCTACAAGACAAGGTTTATTATTTTAATATGTGATAATACATCTAAATAACTCATAATTTTAATTTCAGATTAATTTTGTAGTTTCTGATGGCAACCAAGAAATTCAAGAATGGAAACACTATAATTGCTATGGGCACATGTTGAATTTAATTATTGAAAAATGTCTTCAACAATTACAGCCCACACTACAAAAGATTAAAGAACTAATAAGCTATTTCAAAAAAAATCCTTTATCTTATGAAGAGCTTATAACCCACCAAAAATCATCTGGGGTCTCTGAGCCAAAGTATCTTGTTGATGAAACAGTTAGTAGGTGGAATTCAACATTTTGTATGCTGTCCAGGTTTGTTGATCTAGAGAAACCTATAAAAGCGGTAGCTTTGCAAGACAATAAAATTCCAGTAATAACAAATGCAGAATGGGAAACTTGTAGGCAAATATGTGAAATTTTAGGGAAATTTAAGGAGATGATTCAATTTGCAAGTGTGGAGAAAATCATAACTGGAAGTTCTATAATTGTACTTACAAGATGCTTAATAAATTGTTGTGAAAGAGTGATGGAAAATCAAGAGTATTTACAAGAAGTGAAGACAGTAATTGCACATATAAGATGTGAGCTCGAGAATAAATTTCATAACATTGAGCAGAGCATTACGTTTGCCCTATGCACATTGTTAGACCCAAGGTACAAACATTATGCATTCCAGAATAAAGGTGCTTTAGAAATGGCAAAGAAAAGACTTAAGGGATTAGTGGTTAAACTAATAGAGAAAAATACTGGCCATTGTGAACAGCCGTCAACATCAGGGACATCTCAACATACACATCTTATGAAAAATATGAGTGGTTTGCCTATATTAGATATGTTTGATATTCCTGGAAATCTAAAATCTACTGTATTATCAAGAGCGACTAAAGAAATTGATGAATATCTTGAACACAATATTTTGCAACATGTTAATGATAATGGTGAAACTAATTGCCCATTAGAATGGTGGAGGAGACATCAAAGCGCTTATCCGAATTTGGCCAAAATTTTTAGAACGAAGTGCAATATAGTGGTTACATCCAAATCATGTGACAAATTGTTTCCAACATCAGATGACCTGATTAGTGATAGAAGGACACAATTAACACCAAGAAATTTAGAAATGTTAATGTTCTTAAATAGAAATACAAATATAAATGCTTAATTGAGCTGTTTTTTTTTTACAAACCTGGAATTGATTGATTAATTGAGAATGATGATAAAACATCAAAACACTAGTAATAAATTACTAATAGTTAAAAATATAATTTTTTTCACTGTTTTTATTATACATTATATGTTCATTATCAATAGTTAATTGACATAAAAAATAATAAATACACTTTGTGTTCAAAATGTACATATAGTGTATAATAAAAACAGTGAAGAAAAAGATATTTTTAACTACTAGTAATTATTACTCTACTCTTCGCGTACTGAAATAATATTCAAACCAAAATAAGTAATTCATTTTTAAAATCATTATTTATGAAATTTTTAAACTCAGTGTTGCTTGATTTAAAAAAATCCTGTAGAATAAGTATTTTTAATTTATATCTCAAGCAGGTATCCATAAAATTCACATAATGAGAATTGGGTAAAATTCTATAAAGCAGAACAAAAGCGTACTAACCTTACACCATGTAGAAGTCACAACAAAATAGGCGTTTACGTTCTCTTCGCCAAACTGCTCAGCAATGTACAATCCCAGTGATCCGTAATTATCGTATATATTTCGTTTGGTGGCATCACTCAAGATGGAATGCGCCCTATTGACTTCTTTGAACTTCTCCGCCGCCTCCGGATTGTTGGGGTTCTTATCGGGGTGGTACTTGAGTGCCAGACGCCTGTAAGTCTTCTTGATTTCCTCGGCCGTGGCGGTTTTGGGCAGTGCTAGGATCTCATAAAGGGAATCCCCCTGGGTCCTAAAATAGTTAATAAATAATAAATATTGTTTTAAAAATAAATCTAAACTTCCTTCATATTTTCTATGTGATTGTCGAGTATTATTAATTAAAGTAAAATTGATGCTGGTCTAAATAATAGTATTCACTCATGAATAAGTAAATAACGAGGATATCACATTAGTATTTTATTTTTTTATGGAAAAACCATTCAAGATATCCAAACATTAAAAGACAACAAAACTCTCAAATAAAATAGTCTTTCAAGTAGTATTTTTCAAATTTTTTTAAGGTGCACCAATAATTGATGATCATAATAACTAAATAATGTTTTATATTATAACAATCATACATTTCAGTCAGATCTAATATAGAATTCTATTATTTAAAATAAAATAAATAAATAATCATATTTTGATCCCATATTAATTGGTATATTATTGAGGTAAAAAATATTATTTGGCTTAATAATTGATATATAATTTGTTATTTTTTTGGTCTCTATTAAAATATACTTCTCAATATTGACATTGGTCGTAAATTAAAAAAAAAAATCACAAATTATGAACTATGTTAAAACAAGTTGCTTTTAATTGTACACAGAATCTTTGTGTAACACGCAAATAATCATAATTTTATATTAAATTAAATCTATCGGTCATCTGTCATCAATATAGCTAGTTGGCTCCAAGTCAATCAAATGTTCTTTATAACAAAGCAACACTAAATTTATTTCTAAAATTAAATTAGTACTTAATAAAACAATGACGTAGTGTAAGGTTTCAATTTCTTATTATTGTTTTACACATTGGCTTTATCAGGTAGAGAGCACTATTTCACAGTTTATGGTTATGGCATGTCAGTCATAATAATTGTCATAGTACAATAAAAACAATTGGAAACCTTACACCAACATCAGCTTTTTATCAAGTGATAAAACGGATCCAAAATTAAATTAATGTATACATACATTCTTATTTGGACAAACATAATACATAACAATAATAACAATCAATATGAAACGGATAAATGGTGTCCGTTTGGGCTTTATCAGGTAGAGAGCACTATTTCACAGTTTATGGTTATGGCATGTCAGTCATAATAATTGTCATAGTACAATAAAAACAATTGGAAACCTTACACCAACATCAGCTTTTTATCAAGTGATAAAACGGATCCAAAATTAAATTAATGTATACATACATTCTTATTTGGACAAACATAATACATAACAATAATAACAATCAATATGAAACGGATAAATGGTGTCCGTTTGGGCTATATGTTAAATTAATGTTTTATATAGGATATCTTTGTGGAATACTGTTTATTATATTTGTGTATAAACCTGAATTAATCATCAACTAGTTTAGGCAGTATGACATAAAATTATCCATTTTTAAGCTATGTTTCCATTTTGTTATGTTAAAGATAAACTTTATGTCAAATTAAACACATTCAGTGAACTGCATCAACTTATATATCAATAATGACAGACCACTGGACCTATTAAGATATAGATCTCAATTATTTTAAAAATTATTAAATTAACTAAAATAACAAAGAATACAATATGTTAAAAATGAAAAAAACTAAATTGATTTTCTTTAAAAAATAAAAAAACATTGAAATAAAACAGTTGCGAAAATAATTGTGTTATTAATTAAAGTAGCATACACAATATGCCTATGCGCTTGTTAATCAGCCAAGCATGGCTTTAACAAATGTACCATGGACAATGATACGTTATTGAAGAGCTCAATTGTTTGATGTGCAGTTGATTATTGCTATAATCTGCAGAACTTCTTAATAACCACCATTTTGCTCAGTATATAATATAAACACAGATATAAAAAACATGCTATTATTATAGACAGTAATACACAATCAACAATGTGTTTGTTAAGTACTATCTAAATAAATCTTTTAAATCCTTTTCATAGCCAATTAAATCATTAGCTGTTTAGGTAGGTTAGATTATTAGATTCAGCCATATAATGTGGTACAATTGGTCCTTATAATACTTGTTGTAGTTCTATTTAAAAATATGATCTATGGTAAAACAAATGATGTAGAATAACTCTTTCCACATTATAAGTATTTTCTAGTAATATTTGCTAGTGACAGTTGACCATGAGGATGATTAGGTCTATTATTTTGTGGTTATAACATGTATCATTTATTAATTAACTCGCTTATTACAAGTTTACCATTTATTAAAGGTATTGTTGAAAGCAGTATGTTGAATCAGGCGAAATATTAGGGTTGATTTTTAGTCGTCCATGTTATGAATAAAGAAATCCTACCGATGATAAAGAGAATAACAGGCGGTAACGCAATGAGCGGTAGAATTTGTTTAAGACGTCAACAATAAACAGTATGAATAATGAATATTTCGGGGATCAAGGTGTACTCACGATAATTTTCTGCTTCGCGTGTCCATTTTCGTGCCGGGCGTCGCATCCAATGGTGTTTGAAGTGTGTAGCCTGTGTTCCCCTACGCCGGCATCAACAGCGGGCCATTTTCCCCGTGTAATTCGCGAATTGAATCGGCGCCCTATTGCCAAAAAAGATGTCAAACGGTGACTACTGCGACACCATCTACAAGATGGTTTTCCACATGTCAAAACACGCAACTTTGACAATTGAACGTCGCCGCACGCCGTGTTGCCGCGGTTAAACCGCAATTGCGTTATACTTACCGGGAAAACTCTTATCGCGAAAGCTTATCCTTTTTATTATTTCAGTTGGAAACTGGTTTTCCAATACGAGAGAATAACCTCCTTCTAACTTCCTAATTGACAATCTGATTCAGCACATTCCTGCCAGTCTGCGGCGTTGCAAAATTCTGGGAAATAAATAATTGAATTCAAATTTATGTAAAACAGGTAGATTGTTTTAATCCGTAATATACATCACTGGCAGTAGACTATTTTGCCTGAATATTTAAATAATTACAGGAAAATGGTAAACTTTCAATATTATCACTCCATGATTCACATGCGTCTATAAATGGAAAATGTTTTCTTACGTTTTGTCGTTCGAAGGATATCTCGGATAAGATAAGACAAGTACTAAACGATTCTTAGCGAACGTGGTGATAATTTACATTATTGTGTATGTAAAGATGCATACACACACTTGCACACCAAAAGTATTGGTTTGGTATAAAAATTCAGGAGGTATTTATAAAAACCTTATCTTTAGGACTAAATCTTGTAGTGATTAAAATCCTTAAAAATATTAAGACTATGTGTTAAATAATTTTCTATGGTATGAAATATTTATAAATTATTGAAGTATACTTACATTAAAATTAATTAATAATAAAATTTACGTAGTTGTAAATATTTAGTAGTGATTTTTTTTTAAATAGTAGTATATAAAATAAACTAATAGCTAGAAAGAGTCTAAAATTATCTATGATGTCAGTGAATATTTATATCTATTGTTTATCCATGATTAAAATTAAACTAATAGTATGAATTGTGTTCTATAATGTGTAATTTATTGGAGTTTTTATTATCAATTAAACAATCCCTGAGATTATTTATAACGATGAAACTCAATACATCATTTGCATATACCGTGTGATTATTCTCAAGGTCGAACCTTGAATTTAACGTTTCTACTTATTTCTGCTTATAAAAGCACAAATAAGTTAATATATACATGTAGTAATAATGCTTATTTATATTTTTTATGGTGCAAGAAATGTTAAGGGCCACATCAGAACCATTTCGTCCAACCTTATTATGGATTGCAGGAAAGGACATTCCTAAGGATCCCTACTTATCTAGTTATACATATGATAGGTGTTTATTGTCATCATTACCAATCTTTTAATTTTATTACTAACAATGTGACGCAATAGCTTCTTGATGTTTTTTTATATATCTTGTTAATTGTATTCATCATATAATTCTTTTTTTAGTTTATCATAAGCAAAGCAAATTTTAAAAATTTTAAAACCAATATATCAACTATCTTGGTTTTAACTAGAAAACACTTAGTTTGTTTCACAGATTTTTATTATGTCCTTTCCAACTAGTTGTTACAATAAGTCATTACCAAGGAGTAATGAGGATAAAATGTATTTAACGCTTGTATATATGGATTACAGAAGGGTTAGTTTCAGGTTTCAACGGATATTCAAATCTCTTCGATATTGTATATTTAATGTCTTTAGAAAGCAACACGTGGCACAGAAAATGGGACACCACAACGAATACACAGATTACCCATGAAGGTGCATCCAGTGACATTCGACGTCCTTGGCAGAAGTTTTCTAGAGGAACTTAACCACATTGGTCACGTGCAGTACGTCAAGTAGATAAGGTAGCTGCATAAACTAAGAGAAGAGAACAAAAGAAAATATATTACAAAAGCACATACAAAGAAACCATTAAATAATGTTCACGTTTAATTGCTAAAGAAGATAATTTCGAATTAATCAAAATGAATCCAAAAGCTTCAGTCTTATATGGTCTATCAAAACTTCATATCAATGAATCCGGTAACTTTCTATTTATATACACTAAAATACGATCTTTGCAAATTTCTAAATGTTAAATTACCGAATTTATTTTGACGCACGCAGTTAAAATTTCAATAGTAAACAAATTAAAATTATTAAATCGTCCTCCAAATTTAATAAAGACCAACATCTTTATTTATTATCTGATACAATAGGTATTTACAATAATAATCGTAATTTATTTTCTTTACCACCAAATTTAAATATAATACCTTTCGACGTAATACTGATTTACATCTATACCATCAGGTGAATTGAAAGTAATTTTGGACAAATTAATGGAAAAAATAAAATGAAGATAATAAGGACCTGATTTTGATTTTGAAGAGCAAAAACAAATCAATACACATTTTTTAGTTGATGCCAATTTTTGCATTTGGGATGGTGCATTAGATTAATTCAGTGTATTTTAAAACTTAATTAATAAAGACATTCAATCCACTACAAAGTTAGAAAACAATGATAATAAAATCAAACAACAATTTAGAATTTGTAAATCTTATTACCGAGAGCTAAATAAGGTATTAACGAGAGGCAAAAATGTCTCAAATAATATCGAAGAAATTTGAAAACCTCTGACTATGACGGCTTTGATTATACGCTTAAGAAAATTAGTCGGAGAAAAAATAATGAATATCTATAAAACACACCAAGTAATTTCTAGTTAAAGCCGAGATAGTTCAACATTGTTTCACCACGGATTAATTAAGCAGTTAATTAAAGAATACAGCAAGTTTTTATTGTGATAGTTTGTAGATATGTTATTGGATATTTCGAATGTTTCTAAGTAGAACTTCGATGGCTGGCATTAATTTATGTCCGCATTTTAAATACTGTCTTTAACTTAACGTTTGGTAACCCCTAACCCACTCTCCAAAGAGTAAAACATATATAATTTTACTAAATGTTTGGTTATCTATAATGCAGTGAAATAACCGAGGTTATCAAAACGTTGAACCATTGGACGGGCGGGTGTAGCGTGCCAGTCTGTTCAGATGATTCGTGTCTATCCTCCAGAGTGTTCCATTTCTAGCCTGCTAGAATACCTTCAGACATCCGTCGGCAAACCATTGAAATAAATAAGTGCATGTGTACGTACATGGCTCATGTAAATCATTAATATATAAGCTTTTTCTACATACGAGATGAAGTATATAACCCAGTTAATATAATAATTTCGCCCAAGAAGGGCATTAAAATCACATGCTTATGTCTCCTGAGTATGTAAAAGAAGATGCTATATCAGTTTCAACAATTGTACTCACTTGTGATCGTAGTCTGACCACGTTTGACACCCAAACCCTTTTATACTCTTTTTCTTGCAGGTTTTTCCCATTCTTTGCTTTTGCTTTCGTCACATTGTTAATATAAAGATTAAAGTGCTTATGTTATTGGTTCCCATCCTTGTCTCTTTCTTGCGTACGAGTCTTGACTTAAGTATCCCATTAGTACCTCGCCCAAAAATTACGCCACATTTTCATTTCTTCCGACCACTAATACATATTTTAAAGTTATTCCCTTTTAATGAACTTATAAGAAACATACTAGATGCATGCCCCCATTTGGATCATTACAATGTGATTGCGGTCTACCACTATAGGAAGGTAAGTTTGGCTTTAAAAATATCAAACCGACGAGCTGGAAGTTTATTTTGGTATTCTGCAGGGTTCCATCCTACGCCCAACACTATAACTTTATCTAAATTTAAGACGACATCGCCGTATATTGGCTATTTCAGTGAAGAGAGTTTTACCTTAACCATTTCGTACTCCTTTGAACTTAGGTTACTTACTAGTAGAAATGGTCCGGACATTTTCAAACCAGGTGAGTAAGGATTAATATTGCAAAACATGAAACGGGAATTAGCTTACTTTCCAGGCATATAGCAGACACAGTTTATGTGCAGTGAGGAACGGAATTCCTAGAAAAGTTACTAGACCGGAATCTATATGTTAGAGCGACGACAGACCCGGATTTGCGTGGGAGAAAGAAATGGACTCATAGATTAATCCCTGCCTTCACAGCTACCACGGTACCTACCATATTAACTCACCTATTTCACACAAATGTCACAAATGTTTTATGGCCTACCTGCGCCTTATAAGAAAGACGAAATCAGAGGTCGGTAAGTGATGCTCCAGTCCCATAAATAGGTTTGTAGACACACATATGGAATCTGAAGAAATCCTGTATTGTCTCTAAGAAATGACGTTGCTGGTAGTTGCTTGATAGTCTTTGTAACTTGCGAAGATATATTTTACAAGTAGATGCCGTTCCCGGTCAAGGAATTTGAATAAAAAAGTAAACACATTTTTTATTATTTATTTATTTATTTATTGACGGATAATACCATTGTACAATGTTCACAGGAATGTAAAAAAACACAAGTAAATTAAAACTAGATAGATATAAATATAAAATAATTTACGGACAACACAAATACGTTAAAAATATGTAGATCATAGTCTATATAAAAAAAAACGAATACCCAAATAAATTAAAACTAGATGAATATAGATATAAAATAATTTACAGACAACACAATACATGTTAAAAAGATGTTGATATATAAAATAGAATATCTTAGCGCTTAAGAAACCGGCGTAAATTACAAAGATCGCCGCTGAAAAAATCATAACTGCAGTTATTAGCGTTTTGGGCTATCCTACATAAGCCAAAATTCTTGGCATAGTCAGTTCGCATGAATGGAACGTGAAATGTTTGTTTAGTTCTAACGTTCTTGGATGGTACATGCAATCCAAGGATCTGAACTAATTCAGGAGAGTTTAATAATCCATTAGCAAGTTGGAAGCAGAAGATAATGTCAGCCTGTATTCTACGTTCCCTTAAAGGGGACGCCTCCGAGAAGCTAATTATTGCAGCATAAATTTAACTTTCTTGAAAAAGTGATAACATAACATTTTGTGATGTTTAGTTTCATTCTATTAAGCCGGCATCAATCTATGAATCTGTTTAGATCCTCCTGCATCATAGTCGAAGATTCCGTATTATTAAAGGCCGAGTATATCTTGATATCATCAGCGTACAATAAATATTGACAATATTTAAAACCCTGCGGGACCCCAGAAGTGACTCTAACAGCTGTAGATATTGTACCACCAATACGGACAGCCAAGGTTCGATCTATGAGATAGGACTTTAACTAACTGAGCCAATTTATTAATCAAGATGTTATGATCAACGGTATCAAATGCCTTAGAGAAATCTGTGTAAACTGAGTCAACATACTCACCTTTTCACCTTTCTCTAAGGCACCAGTTATATACTGCCCGTACAACAGTAGATTGGTCGCTGTTGTGCATCCGGCTCTAAACCCATGCTGACGATTGTCTAATAAGACGCCAAGGCAACTAGACAAATAATGAGTCACAATTCTTTCAAATATTTTAGCAATATATGAAAGACAATGTTTCTTAAGCCGCCCTTATGAATAGGTGAAGACACCTTGGTTAAGAGATTCTCTAAATAGAAGCCAGATGGGTCTACTAAGAGAAAATGCGCATTCACTAAGGACGATAATCGGCAATCCAACGGCCCGGTACACCTTGTGACCTTTATTTATATTACTTCGGATGAATATCAAATGTACTTATTATAATCCCTACTTCTACCACCTTATGTCACTATATGTTCCAGTGCATTAGCAACCTACACCAATCCAAACGTTGCTGTAGTTAGTGGTAACACAAGATGTGGCCGATAGGATTGCAAGTCGAAAGTTCTATTCTGTGGAAATCCGTTCGAAGGGTTGTAGGATGATCTTAGCTAAGCATAGATCGGCAATTGATCTTGGAAAAATCGGTTTCTTGTTGCCATAAGTCGAAGATGGCGGTTTAGAACCTCATTTGTTTTCGTTCCTCTTTTGCGATGTTCCTGATCTTCTTTACTCCACGCCTGATAGCAGCACATGCTGGTGAATTTTTCGGTTAAGGTGATTAACAATTTCTCTAATCGAAAAACCAACGATACGACCTCTGAAGAATTCGCTTAATTGGCATAATCACACTTTTAAAACAATCGATGAAAAGCGAAAACAACTAAGAAGTGAACATAAATTCGCAAAATATACACCTGATAAAATTGTAAGAAAAACAAAATGAAAGACCTGTCAAATAAGTTATTTCCACGTGAATGAAATTTTAAAATTAATATCTTTGAATAGTTAAACGTTTATGACAGGTTTAGTAAAAAAAAACTCCTACCCCTTTTTGGTGTACACTGTGTGATATTAGGTTTAACTTTTGCATTAACTAGTCCTACTAGTTGAAAAAATCTGTAATTAGAAGGTTTCAGTGGAAATTGAAAGTTTAAGTAAGTATATTGATTTTGAAATAAAATATTAAATGATTAACATTATGAAAAATTAAAAAGATATATAGAAGGAAGATTCAAATTAATACCCAAGAGGAAAAATAATAGGCATAAACGAATTTACTGACATAGTAACAGAATTGAAGATGCAAAAAGGAAGGCAATTCAGCAAGAAGAAATGTGTTAAAATAATATTATTTATTATTAATTGAAATGAACAGAACTTTTGGAGGAAGATAATAATGATATTTGGGGAATACCTCATAAAATTGTAAGTAAAAAAATGGGCAATATAGAATCTAATTGTAAGAAAATTGTTCCAGACAAAAAAACAATAATTATATTTCTGATACTACTACTACTAAACATCTTTATTTACAGAAAAAAAAGATAAAATACAATACTTGTAATAAATAAAATAAATTCTAATGTGAAACACTGGGTTCTGGTTTTCTGTCCAACTGCTATCGACCCGCGGTCTTTCAGCCTATAATTATCTGTCATACAAATGTCATGATTACTTATATCTAGTTGTGTTAACTGTCTGTTGTTCTTCAAACGTCATGATCGCTAATGTCATTGAGAAGTGAGGTAATTAATTGATAGATGGTGATTTCGGGGTGTTTACATGGAGGTGTTGTAAGGGGATTGCGGGAGATACACATAAGGTTGAGGATCTCTAAATTATGTGGCTTGGTAGCAAATTTTTGCGAGGAATGTAAGGCGTTTATCAATGGGAATTAGGTTAGTTAAATCTGTATGGATTGAGTGGGTGTCTAATTGTTGTTAGTGTACGAAGGGCTGATCGTTCCGATACCTGGATATTTTTAAGGACAGAAGGACGAGGCTTATTGAAAATGATAGCAGCATATTCAAGAAGAGGCCAGTAGGTTTCTGATATAAGTAGCGATTTACCGGAATTAGAAGAGTTTTTCACAACAGAAGTTTTGGCTGCTTCCTCCAATCTAAAATATATAAAAATACTCTAGGACCGGGACAGATACCAAATTAAAATTATTGTGGAAAAATTTACAGAACATTTTTAATTGAAGGTAAATTTCTAAGATTATATTAAAAAAAACAACCATATAAAGCAGTAAATGAGGCCAGGTCATATCTACCATTATTCTGGAGAAATTGATAGCGTTTAGATCCAAAGAAATTTTAAAATTAAAGGGAGGGTTGGCAAAACAATAATTTGTTTTTATTTCTGGGAAATGTACTGTGAATGTTATCATAAAAGTAAAGAATTTTTGTAACGAAGCTAACTCTGGTGTGTTGCGAGGGAGAAAACATCATTTGGGAATTAAAATTGATGTATAGAATCCATTTAGTTCCCTTCCATGGTCAGCGTCGGCCCCAATGATCAGTTTTCGGATCATTACTATGGAATATAAGCTATGACGATATTTTTAGTATACAGGGTGTTAATACTAAGTCGTTTCACCCAAAAATAGCAGTTAGAACTCGTTAAAAAAACAACTTTTCTTTGTTCCAATTTGTGATTTGGTGCTTCAGTTCGCAGTTATTGGAGTTCTTTTGTTTTTCTAAAACTCCCTTATATGAAGGACTATTTTAAAAATCAAAAAATTTTCAAAAGTAGCTTTCGGCTCTCTAAAACATTTGTATTTAATTTTTTTATTGTTTCAAATAACAAAATGGTGACCGATTAAAAATTTAAAAACAAAATATTTTGATAACCAATCCATCGATTTTTGAAAGTAAAACATTAATGATTTTATAAATGTTATCAAAATATTTTGTTTTGAAAGTTTTGGTCGGTCGCCATTTTGTTATTTGAGACACTAAAAAAAATATAAATACAAATGTTTTAGAGAGTCGAAAGCTACTTTTGAAACTTTTTGGTTTTTTAAGATAGTTCTTCAAATAAGGGAGTTATAGCGATTTTTAGAAAAACAAAAGAACTCCAATAACTGATACTGGTAGAGCTACACTCTTGATGGAACGAGATATGTAAATTCAATGGGGTAAAACACTTGTTAAGTTCCATAATATTTTTATTTTCAGTTGCCTGACACGTGTTTTACCCCATTGAATTAACTCCAATAACTCCGAATTGGAGCACCAAATCACAAATTGGAAATAAGAAAAGTTGTTTGTTTTAACGAGTTCTAACTGCCATTTTCGGGTGTAACGACTTAGTATTAACACCCTGTATATTTATCTGAGGGTGTAAAATTAGTTTAATTTACAGATGAATTATTAATTATAACAAGAATGAAGGGAATTAAAGATTTGGAATTGAGATTAAAATTGGCAGCTGAAATGGACATTGGATAAATTGGGCTTGGAGGTTTCGATTAATAAAACAAAGGCAGATTAGCTGTCAAGAAGATGGGCGGAAGGAATACTGAGCGAAACAATCAATATTTTTAGACAAGAAATAGAAATGAAATATTTAGAAGAAATTGTTATATATGGCGACAGTGTGGGGAGGTTGTCTAAATTCAAGTAGATACTGAAGGAGGTTGTGAGGTGCGCTAAGATCAACAGCATTCGTGCAAATTAGGTGTTATCTAACAATTTCTACGGTTTTAAGGTGGACCCTTCGCGGCAGCTGAGGTATGAAGGGATGTCAAAACCCTACCAAACCGTAAGGCTATCTGTCTTGGGGGTATTCCAAATGAGCCCTTCAAATGGGTCCTGTCCGAAGACGCAATGGAATTCACCCGTTGCGCAAACAAATGTTTGGCGGAGGGTATTTTCCCCAAAAAATCCAAAGGGGCCAAGATAGTATTACAGCCGAAGCAAGGAAATCCGGTCGAGGACCCGCAGTCATATTGATCACTATGTTTGCTGGGCATGAAGGCCAAGCTGCTGGATAGGCTGTTGATTCCAGAATGCAAGTCTTTGTGGCCCTCTCCGACAGGCAGTTTTGCTTCAGAAAACGCAGATCGACGATGTACTCTTATGTGAGGATTAGGAGTGCGGCGGAGGAGGCAAATAATGGCCCATTGAGGGGGAGGAAGCACAGTTTTGCTGTCTCGCTGGATGTTCGAAACGCCTTCAACTGCATTCAATTGCACGTTATACATTTATTGATTTTACTTTACATGTCCGCTTAAAAAAATTATTCTAACAATTAATATAAATTTAAAAAGTACTTAATAATTTAGAGCAGGGAACATGTGCACCACCAGACCCATATTACTGAATGATGGTATCCTCACCAACTAGTAAACAACTATCTTGAAAATAGGCAACTTCTAGTAGAGGATTATATATATCTTGTAGGGGTCAGTCCTCGGGCCACTCCTGTGAAACATCGCTTACGGTGGGGCGCTGCGCCTAGAGATGGCGACAGAATGATGTGGGCTTCGCAGAGGATATCCTCATGATCACTAGGAGGAGAGAAACCTGCGATACCAAGCAGGCCGCAGCAGGAGCGGTAGACAAGATCGCCAAATGGATGGCAATGTCTTGGCTGGAGATTGCTTCAAGCTAAACCAGGACAAGTTCTGATAAGACTAAGGGCGAGACAATTCCGCTGCTAGGCCAGGATATAAACATCGAAAGAAATATGAAGTACCTGGGGGGAGATAATTTAAACAAACCCTAACCACAGCGCTCAGGTGATGGAGGCGGTCGCGGTTGCATCCTGGGCGGTGAGGGCGGTAGCCAGGCTCATGCCAAACAGCGGTGTGAGGCAGCAAGAAGAGTTCTTCTCTTTACGACCAGTAAGAAGCTGCCGTACACGATTTGGGTTGGCTGCACGGCTTCGAGAAGACATGCGGAGCGGTTACGGACGGCTGAGACTGATTAGTGGTTACAAAACGCTGTCCACGGAGGCTGCGAAGGTTTTGGTTTTAACGGTACCCCTGGATATCATGGCTAGGAGCAGAGAGTAGACCCGGCGCATCAAGCTGGGTAGATAAAAATGTGACGAAAGCGGAAAGTCGGTAACGCCAAATTTGTCAATGAAAACACAGGTAGAGTAGTGGAACAGATGGGAAAGTGACGAGCTTGATGATCCCAGACGACTAGCCATGGATTGAGAAGGGCCATTGAGAATTGGATCATTTCTGGACCCAAATCTTTACGGGGCACGCTTGCAAAGATCGATAAGGTTAGCTTAGAAGAGTACCAAGAATATTTGTCGACGAGGGCGACCTCAAGCACATGGTCGAGGAGTGCAGTAATTGGAATGGTAAAAGGGCGGCTCTCTCCTATGTCCTCTATGTCCTCGTTGAAGAGCCTAAATTAGTTAATCTGGCTGGCCACATGTTGGAGGGTAGAAGTAGCTGTCGAACGGGAGATTACTGACACCCAAGGAAAACCGGTAGTTTTTAGGAGCGTAGTATTTAGTTATGTAAAAGTTTTAGTTGTATATGTAAGTTAATAAAGACGTAGAGATACCAGGCGTAATACATCCGGCGCGCCGCTGTCTTGTATTTCAGAGGGGCCACTTCACCAGCAGACTTACCTGTCGATATAAGAGAGACAATTTTTAACTATATGTATAACAGTAAGTATTATGAAGTAATATTTTTTTCTAACCTACTGCGTATAAAAGCAAAATAGAAGTTTATTAGTGGCTGAATACTTTTGAAAGGTTTAGTGTTTCTCAAAAGAAAACCTAACATAGATAAACTAGATTTACATAAATAAGAAATGTGATTGTTGAAACAAGTCTTTAAATATAGTAACTGCTTCTAAAGGTGTTGATGCAATGCTATATGTGAAATTTATAGGATTAAGTTTACGATGAAATGACATTGATTTACATTTCATAATGTTTAGATCTAAGCCGTTATTAACACTCCACTGATTGAGTTTGAATAAATATTGCTGAAGAAGTGGACAATCTTCAGTAGTTTCGATTTTCCTAAATAATTTTAAATCATCTGCATAGAGTAAACAGTTCGAATAAAACTGACTAACTACATCGTTGACAAATAGCAAAAATAACAACGGACCGAGATTGGATCCCTGGGGAACCCCGCTTGTACAAGTAAATTCACTGGACTTCATGGATTGGTAGTCGATATAAGCTAGTCTATTAGATAAGTAATTATTGATTAATTCAATTAAGTTATCATCTAAGCCAAATGTATGTAATTTGTGAATAAGCCGGATGTGATCCACCTTATCGAAGGCTTTTGAAAAATCGGTAAAAATCACGTCTACTTGATACCGTTTGTCTAAGGCACATGATATAAAGTCTGTAAAATTACATAAATTTGTGGCTGTTGATTTATACTTAACGAATCCGTGTTGGTGTGGAGTTAAATAAAGGTAGCAGTGATTATGTATTTCCTCATATAACATTATTTCAAACACCTTTGCAAAATTAGAAATTATTGATATAGGTCGGTAATTCTCAACATTATCGATTTCCTTGCCTTTGTGAATGGGAATAATCTTTGAAATTTTCCAGACATCAGGAAAAATATTTGATTGTAAAATTAAATTATAAATATGTATCAAAGGCTCAGCTAAAGTAATACTACAGTCGCGTACAATCATCGCGGGAATTTTATCAGGTCCCATTGTTAAATTCGGTTTTAATTTTTTTGTTGCCTTTAGATAATCATCCAAGGTGAAAGATTTTACAGAAAAAGTATTATATTCAGTAGGTAAAGAGTGTGGATTTTTTATCAGATGTGGACTGAGGACTGTAAACTGAAGAAAAAAAAGATCCAAATGCTTCAGTTATGTGCATGGGTTCATCAAAATATTTATCTTCATATTTTTTTTCCAGGAATTCTGGTTATAATAAATGACCAAAGTTTTTTTGGGTCGCGCTTAATATCTAGTTCTGCATTATGAATAAATACAATAAAATCTTCATTTATATTCTTTTTAACCATGTTGCTATATTTTGATAACTGTGATTTATTCAAAGCAGTTTTATTTAATTTATACAGGCGATTCCAGTGTCGTTTTCGCCTAATATTATTAATAGTTAATTTCGAAAACCATTTGGGAAACTTACAATTATTATTATTATTAGTGACAGGTACACTCATATGTAAATATTGATACAATATGTTATAAAATTCAAGGTACGCACTATTTACGTCAATTTGTGATATTACTGAACTCCAATTAGTATTACAGACCAGTTACAATAGATTGTAATTTGCTTTCTTAAAGTTATATTGCATAACATTAGATTTGAAATTTTTTGTCGAATTTGCTATAAACGAGCAGTTGGCAACTAAAGCAGGATGAAAACAATCTTCCTTGACAAGCGGAAAGCTACAACGATTAACAGAACAGTTAATTTTATCACTACAAATAAATAAATCTAATAATTTACCTTGGTTATTGGGAATATTATTTGTTTGTATTTCAGAATTAAAGTTAATAAAATTTGTTATTGTGTTCGATTTAGTACAATTTGTTTCCGGGAAATTAGGTGCGTTAAAATCACCAACTATTATGAAGAGTTTGGCATCAAGCGACAAATGACGTTCTAATTGATCTATTACATATTCATAGGCTAAAAGCGGCGATTGTGGCGGAATATACAATGTTATTAAATAAAATGACTTATTAGATATTATTACATGCAAGCAAACAATATCAATATTGAAATTCCTTTCAATGGTTATTTCTTCTGCCATAAAATTGCTCGAAAGCGCAATGAGTACTCCTACGTCTCGACCAGTTTGGCGATCGGTTCTGAATACTTGGTACGAAGAAGGGAATATTTCAGAGTTGCGTAGAGAGTCGTTTGCCCAAGTTTCCGTCAAGAAGACAATATCAATATCGTCCGCTTCCAGCACATTATTAAGGAAAGTAAATGTCTTAGTATTTAAACCGCGGACATTCTGATAATATAATTTTAATTCTTTTAATTCTTTCTGTTGGATTTGTATGAGTTTTTTTGGTTCTCTATACGATGAAGTCCGTTATAATATTTCAGTATTATGTCTTCACCATTCTCTTTGCGTACTTTAAAATCATTTATGATTCGTTTCTTTAGTTCATTTTCACGTGGTGTTAAGTCTCTGTTTATATAAATACCAGAACAGTCATTGATTTTTCTTAAATTCTTTGCATTATGTAGAATTTGTTGTGCAGTATGTGTAGAATTAAATTGTACCTTGATAGGACGCGGTTTACAATCGTTGCGTTTATTGCCTAGACGATACAATTTTATACTGTTTGGTTGAATTACTTCGGGCGAGATTTTGTTAATCACATTAAGAGTATTTGCACATTCGGTTTCCTTAGATGTAGTTTCCGGAATATTTGTTATGATAATGTTGCGCTCTTTTTTCTTTTGTTCATGTATTTCAACAAAAACTTCGTTACGTATGTCTTCTTTTATGACTGGTGACACATTTGAGTTACTTTTTAGCAAAGATATTTCACGCTGAAGTTGAAGGATGGAATATAGATTAGAAACGGTGTTTTCAGTTTGGAAGATTTAAATTAGAAATTGATGGTATTATATTTTAAGTGAAAGTTGATTTATATAGTGGGTAAGTTTAATAAATATTTGTATAGAAAATAAAATGAGCAACTTTAATTTTGAAGGAAAGTACACCATTTTTTGTAACAGTAGTAGTAGTAGTAGTGTTAGGCTATCGACCACGTGGTCCTTCCGCCATGTGTCATTTGTGTATTTGTGTGTGTGTAAATGAGCTTGTTACTTTAAAGGAGTTTTTTTGTAACATTTAACATTAAATTAAAAAATTAGTGTAGAATGGGTTGCCTAAGCTACATCAAATCCACGCTTATTTGCTTTCACCCGTCGCTAATATCGCGCTAATATAATAAATTTCATTTATAATCATAGGTGCAAATTGATCCGTAGATGTCACCACTCACTCGCCTCCTTTCTCATCTCCGTGTAACGAATGCGCGGAGCGCTCAGTGTGCGCGGTTTTCGGGTCGCGACAGGTGTACCCCCTCGAGAATTCGAAATGCGCCGGTGAGTCTCGCAAATTTTTATAAGAAAACAAATGAACGATGCCGAGCGTACCGACGACGGGTGATTGCAGCAGCTAGTGTCACGAATGCGTTGTTTTTTTTAGTTTTTTAATTTGTTTGTTTTATTTTGTCCGGCCTCTGGGAACGCTGGTGAGTTTTTATTTTTGAGTTTTTTTAATCCAAAGTCACGGTCCCATTAATCCGTCAGCTGATTTGATAAGAACCACCGTTATCGGACGCGCGAGGAATTCCGCTTGTTTGTTTTCCGACCTCGACGTTAGATTTTTGAAATGATGCCTTGTCGCGTCGGTTATTATAAAAGAAAGTTTTAATTATATAAACTCGAAGTTTTTTTTTCTAATGTATATATAAAATAGAGAATAAATACATTCGAATTACAACTATATGCAAACAGTATATTAAGAATTGCGTATGTTTTCAATATAATAATTGTTTACAAGTGATTTGAAATAATTAATACGTCAACATTTATTTATAATAGGTATAAACAAATTTTACTGGTTCATAAAAATAATGATAATATAATTATAAGATTTTTTTTTCCTAGCTTGTAATAAAAATCCTTGATGCTATTACTATGCTATATACCAGGAAGATAATAAAAGTTATTTTGTTATTTTTTGACTATGTTAAGGATTATACCCTTAGCTAATAAAATTTATTTGAAATCGTAGTTTACAAACAAGAATTCTAAAATTAAAAAAAAATTGCACGGCATGTGACGGAAGCCATACCAAAATTCAACTTCAAGCTATACTCGATCAAAATCGTTTGTGCATTTGAATTATGTTCTCAAAAGTTTAACAGAAGCTCTAAAGGAGAACTTAAACCTAATAAGTAAATTGGGCAAGAGTGAACACTGCACAGAAATTTTGACAGTGACTCAAAATTTCTTAGCAACTTTGAGATAGAAAACTGGTGTACACAATACAGTATATGGCAGAATTATATTCTTTCTTCTAGAATATTGGAAACTTTATAAGATTTGCTTTATTTAAATGAAAGATTATTTAAAAATGCAACTAAGGAAATTAAGAAATTTAAACGAAATAAAAATTTCAAATCTCTGCGTGACTATATACGAGGGTCTTTTAAAAGTAAGAACCGTTTTGGTTAAAAAGAATTCCAACCAATGTCATTCCTTCCAAATGCCCCATATTTTTGTTATAACGGTCTAAAAAAGAAAGGAAATAAGTGTTTCTACGTTAGTCATCTTTGAACTCACCTGTCAAAATTCTTTGACTAATGCAAGTGTTTACATATTTAATTTCCAAAATTTTGTCTGTTAGTAATAAATTAGATCCCCAATTACTAAAATGAATAACAAATTCGATTTAACAATTTATAGAAAACATATGCAATTGCATTCATTCAGATTCAGTCAGACCTATTAAATAACGGGTGTCCAACAATTATTGCTGTCCCGGGTGGCGTTGGAATAAAAAACGTAGGTCGATTCTTACATGTTGCAAATAAATGAACTGACATTTTTAATGCACATTTAGGTTATGTTTGACAATTAACATGTCAGTTCATTTATTTGGCACATGAAAGAATTGACCTACGTTTTTGATTCCAACGCCACCCGGGACTGCAATAATTGTTGGACACCCGTTATAAACTTGCTGCATTTAATAGCATATTTTATAGAGCAGTAAATCTACCAAAAGAAAATAAGGATTAATTTCATATTTGAAGTAATTAAATCATTAAATTACAACTTAAAAACAGAGAAATATTAAAGTGTATATTTTTCAGCACAAATAGTATTTAGATTGTAATTGGAAAAGATATACGATTATTATCCATGATGTACTAATTGTGATTGATATGGACGATAACGGAGCGAGCATATTAATAAGCCGGCGACGAGAATCCAAATTTTCTGGCCCTGGTCCAAGGGAACTGGACACAATGTACGGGTTGACTTAGTCTATTTTGAAGTAGCTTTTAAAAATAAAGCGGGTACAACTTGTTGTCTCGCATGGCCCTGACGGTGTTTAGCACCTTGTAAATTAAGACCAGAGAGATTTCAAAATTACACGGATTATGTAGAGGCAAACACGCAGAATACGCCACAACACACGCATGAAATTAATGAGCCGTGCTCGTTTCAAATTCATCAGCATGTTTTCAAACGAATTTTTTATGAACCCACATCAAACATATTCGCGGTATTATATCTAATGCCGTTAATTAGTGGTATTAGTTGCTTTTTCTGTGAAAGGATTAGTCTTCTTTGAGGGAGGGTATTTAATAATTGTGCGTGGGTAGTTGTTAAAAGTATTGTTCATGAGTCTTAAGTGATTTGATCGTAATATTTTCTTCGAAAACGTTTTTTAAAGTTCTATCTCCTATGTGATAGTTAAATGCGATAATTGACAAACAAATTACATACTGGTGACAGATTTTCAATAGATAACAAATCAATTACAGATGGCCTAAAAGACCGCTGGTTGGGTATAACAGGCTAGTACATTATCATTATATATGATACATGTATTATATTTATTTTTGTTGTACTTTTGTTTGTTAATAAGGATGTTGTACATATATAAATTGCAGACAATGATAACATCGCGACAGACAATTGGTAGATAAATGACTGACAGACGGGAGATTAACCACAGACTGGCGATATTCAGATAATTCACAGACTAAATTGTTTAGAAGTAAAACGCATCGATGAAAGAAAAAGAGGTTGTTTAACGAAGGTCAATCAGGGCTTCATCCAAACTCTAGGGATCTTCTTCCTAGGACACCGTGTGCAAGGTGAAACTTGACATAGAAGTCTGCTGGCTTTATTGTTTAGACGGAACGCTTGCTAGGCAAACCTTTGACCTTTAGCTGTAATGCAGTTAAGGGTGGGCTGGAGTTCGGCCATAGAATGGAGTTAATCACTTTGACAATGGAAGTGTAAACGTAGGCACAAAAGCGGTAATTTAGTGAAGATCAATCCAAAACTCTGGCGGCGTTCGCCTAGAGATTTTCGGCGGTTTGAAGGAGGCATAAGTCCTGGTTAGGAAATCTCTAGAGGATGGGTTAGAGACATCGGCGGATAATTCTGCACTCCATGAAAGCGGTTTTGCTCCTTAAATGAGCTGAAGCGGCAATCTGAATTAAAACATAGTAATGCGGACGAATGGCAGACACTTATGCTAGATGCCAGGGCACCTATAAGTCGGAGGCGTAATTTGCACGTCTCGTTTATTTACTGGATTAAGGCTAATCTCGCAGGTCAATTCCAAGATATGTGATGTTTGCGACTGTTTGGAAAGTGAATGTAGCTCACACTTTTAAGAGCATTTATGGAATCAAATTAGCGCCTTGCTGTTGTTGATTGTCGGCTGTTAGCATACTGGTTGTTGTGTCAAGTCCAGTTTAGGAGATGAAGCAGTATCTAGAAGGCAGTTTATCGGCGTACTGCTGGATGGTGGTTTCGTCCGTTTGGGAATGGTGATGTTTGTTACGTAGACATTAAACAGATTAATACTCAATACAGATCCCTGGGCCAGCTAAGCATTGTCTTCGGGAATAGAACACGGCGGTGAGTTATATTAACCAGGCTGAAAATTTGAGGCGGGATAGCTTAAAGATGAGTCCACTATGCCATACAGTGTCGAAGTCAAGAAGTACGTATAGTAGACGTGGCATTGGTTAGGGAGTTTTGCCGCATCGTATCCAAAAGTGTTTCTAGCGCTGTTGAAGCCGTATTGGTCTGGAATTATTCTGTGGACTAAAGAAAGTGAGAATTTAGGCGGGAAAGTATAATTCTTTCGAACGCCTTGCTAATGATGCTGAGGAAAGAAATAGCTCTTTACGATTTTATATCACCAATTTGTTGCCCGTTTTTTTGTCATGATTATGTTTGATCATTTGCATATATGATTAAATTTGAGAGGGAGGTGTGTATCTCGGCGATTAGTAGGTTTTGAATAAGTGGATTTTTCTTTTTTTCTTGCTCCAACCGCAATAGTTAGCAGAAGCCACTATGAACTGTACTCTCGGGGTTGCTGAGATCATTTAATGAACTTTATTCCCAGAGCACTAAATATTCATCACGGTGTTATGGGTTGTATACTGGTTGACCGCTGACGAAGGTGTGGCCGTTGTTGGAAAGGCATTGTTCAGTGAAAACGAGGTGGTAGGTGAATCTAGAGAGATTCAGGTCTCTAAGGTTCATCTGCGAGCTAGCATAGGAGGATTGAAGCCGCCGACAAGAGATGGAAGTAGCACAGATGAAGACGTTGTCGGGAATAGACAAAGTTATTTCCACGAATGTAGTGACACCAGAAAAAGGCAACACCTTTACGTACGGGATCATCGTGACGGTGATTTGTGTAGCCAGGGATGTCGATGGACTCCAGCGACAAGAGAAATGTTTCTTGGATGGCTTACATATATATGCTCTCGGCGATTAGTTTAGGTTTTGAATGG
The DNA here is from genome assembly GCA_963969525.1 of Ontholestes murinus. Lineage (NCBI taxonomy): Eukaryota > Metazoa > Arthropoda > Insecta > Coleoptera > Staphylinidae > Ontholestes > Ontholestes murinus. Next base: position 15,387,986 of record OZ018396.1, read on the forward strand.
GTGGATTTTTCTTTTTTCTGCTTCAACCGAAACAGTTAGCAGAAGCCATTATGAACTGTACTGTCGTGGTTGACTTTGTTTCCAGAGCACAAAATTTTCATCTCGCAGTTATGGGTATTTTGTGTGTTTTGTGAATTATTATCCTTTAATTCATTTGTTTGTTCTTATTAAATTTTTAGGTTCTTTAGCTTTCCTTATTTTTTCATTTTATTTTTATTCGTGTTTTCGTTCATTGTTTGTTTTATTTATTTTAAATTATTTATTCACTTATTGATTTGTTTGTTCTTTCTGTGCTATTTATTTATTTTTTGTCTTCCCCATTTCTTACTTTTATTCGTCTGTTTGTTGCTTCATTGATTGTTTTTATTTCTTTTAGCTTTTATCGTTTTTCTTTTTTTAAAATTATTATTCTAAATAATTTGATTGTTCTTTCTTGTTTTTTTTAATATTTAGCTTTCTTCATTTCTTTATTTAACTTTTATTCGTATTTAAATTACTACTTTGATGTAAATTATTTCTTGTTTTTTTTAAAATTTATTATCCTTTAATTATTTTTTTTTGTTAGCTTTCTTCATTTCTTTATTTTACCTTTGTGTCTTCGTTACATTATTGATGTTTACTCGAGGCGTTTTTTTGTTTTTTTTTTTTGATATTTTTTCTAAATATGAAAAATTTTAAAAAACGGTTAAAGGGAATGAAATAATGAACAAGTTTTATTCGAACATGTTTTTCATAAAATTCTTAACCTAAAAAAAAAAAAAAAAATTGAATATTTTGACATTTATTGCCAATTGCTAATAAACTATAGGAGTTACATGAAATTTATATAACAAATAATTGTAGGGAATGTAAAAATTATTACGAATAACTTTTTTGCGCAAATCTCATAGTTTTTGAGTAAAATGGCCACATCACCATTTTTTTATTTGTATTCATGTCGTAATTGCTATATTCGTTTAAAAAAGAATTTCTTTTCTCTTTTAATGATTTACTTCATTATTCATTTGTTTGTTTTTCCTTTATTGTTTATTTAATTTATTCTCTTATTCATTTCTTTATTTTTTGGATTTTTAGCTTTCTTCATTTCTTTGTTTCACTTTTGTTCTTTTATTGTTTTTTCTTGTTTCTTCTAATTATTTTTTCATTAATTCGTTTTATTTATGCCTTCTGTGCTCCTTTAATTTTCTAATTTTTCATTTTGTTTCGTTGCACTATTATTTATTTAATTTGCCTTCCTGAGTTTTTAGCTTTCTTCATTCCTTAAGTTTGTTATATTCGTCTCTTCGTTGCTTTATAGATTTTTATTGTTTTTTTATTTGTTCATTAATTAATTTAATTTCTTCTACCTGAGTTTTTTTAAATTTCTATATTTTAATATTTTGGTATTTTGGTGTCTCAATTGCATAATTGATCTTTTAAATCATTGTCCTATTTCTTTTACTTATTTATTATTAAATACATTTGTTTGTTCCTGAGTTTTTGGGTTTTTTAGCGTTCCTCATTCTTTAGTTTTTTTTTATCTCTGTCTTCTTTGCTTCATTAATTCTTTTATTGTTTTTTTCTTTTCATTATTAATTGATTAATTAATTAAATTTCTTGTATAAGAGTTTTTTGTTTTGTTCTTTAGCTTTCTTCATTTCCTCATTTTAATATTATTCGGGTCTTCGATACTTTTTCGATTGTTTTATTGTTTTATTTTTGTTTCTTTCGATTATTTGTCTTTCAATTCATCTAATATGTTCTTCCTGAGTTTTATGTTTTTTGTAGCTATCTTCATTCCTTCATTTTAATTTTGTTCTAGTCATATATTCATTATTTATTTAAATTTTTCTATCTGAGTATTTTGTAATTTTAGCCGTCTTCATTTCCTCATTTTATTATTATTTTATTGCTTTTTGTTTCTTTTGACTGTGTATCAATTAATTCATTGCATATTTTCTTCCTGAGTTTTTTTGCTTTTTTTTTAATATTCTTCATTTTACATTTATTCGTGTCTTAATTGTTTTATCCATTTCTCCTTTTTCCGTTTATTGTTCGAACAACTTGGCAATTTTGGCGGGACGGTCGGGACAGTATTTCTTGAATTGTATCGAATACGAAGTTTACTTCAGGCAAAATGGGCGATTCACTAGGAGAGATCAGCTTCTGTTGCAGAACAGGGGCCACAAGTATGTAGCTGTTGTCAGGGCTGGTCATTGATACAATAGCGATAGTGAAGGTTTGCTGGGCTCAGCCCTGAACCGCGATTGAAAATTAGTAGGTCTTGGGTGAGCAAGTGGCTGCGCTAGTATTTAGTAAGAACATGGCTGTTACATCTAAGCCAATTATGGTTATGAAGCAAGAGTAGATAGCTGATCTAAGAGTTGCCAGAGATTCGTAGAGGTTCATGGACTAGCAGAACGAGTTTTTGGTGGACTATCTGAGTTTAATTAGCGTTGCTGTGGTGGATGGCGTCACCGTAGCTTATTTGTTTATGCAAGACACGATAGTTGCAGTAGTTCTTTGGAAGCTATTTAATTATGGTGTGGAATAAAGCTGATGTCTGAAGTATGAAGCGAAAGGGCCGATGAGGTGATATCGGGAGATTTTTGTAAAGGATAGTTTTTTTAACTGGCATTGCCAGGTTGGAATTAGTCAAGCAAAGTAGAAGCGGAATTTAATGATAAATTCAAGCTTGAGCTGGCAGTAGTTTGGAAGCTGTTAAATTAGGGTAAAGACTCCTATCGACTAAACCCACTTCTCAAAGAACTACTACTAGAGTAAAGACTCCTATCGACTAAACCCACTTCTCATAGATCGCTGTTGGGACTAGTTCAGGGCTATGATTTGGATGATCCGGTTGTTCTCAAAAGCAGGAGCAGCATCACTCAGCGAATTATGATGGCCTAATGATTTGAGGACGGTAATTGGGTACGAGTTTGTTTGAGATTTGCGAGGCAAACTAAGTATTACATTAGAGTTTTTAATCTCCAGGTATCCGTAAGAGTAAGATAATAGCATGATAGGTCATATAATATACTAAGTATTCTCAGTCGAGGGAATATTTGTTCAACACTAGCCAATAGATGGCATTAATGATATAACCTTCAAAGTCATATATTTTACACTCCCTATATTTTTATTCTTTTCTTTTAAATCGAAAAAATAATCCCCGATGGTTTCGAAATTATTAAGGATACCAATGAGAAAAAGCTTTAATATTAACATTTTTCAACAGCCAAGACAATTAAATTTAAACTCTTGGCATCATTAATAAAAATAAAATAAATTCAGTTGAAAATCAGATTGTGTCTAACCCAAAACATTTTTGTATAAAGTATTTTGATCATCCTTATGATGTAGTTAACAGTTTTTTTTATGAATTTTGTGATTCTGTACATATTTCAATATTTCCATTCCAACTGATCCAGTCCTGAAAATTATTAAAGGGCTTCTAAATAATTATTCCTTTTGCGTTCTTTTAGACGGATTGTGCCGTTTATCCCTATAACAAACTTGCCTAAAAATGCATCCCATTAACATATGAAATCGTATTTTTGAATGCCGGAGTCAGGATGCCACGAATAGTGCACATGTGCAAGATGAAAGGCAAAATACCAATTTGAAGGCCAAGAAAGCTGTCGAAGAAGACGCCAAAAAAAAAGAGGTGATGCACCGTATAAAATGGAGGAATACATAGGAATTGAAATTGAAGTAATCTGTTTATAAGTACATACAAACTCTCAGAATGATCTCTGGAAAAAGGAGTAGTTCTAAACACCTTTTATAGGAAGATATCAACAACATTAATGATTTAATTTTAACAATAAGAAAAATACTTTGTTTTTGTTGTTGGTTTAGTGATAAATATTTCTTATCAATATTATTATTATTTTTATTTATTTATTCTTACCCCCTTTTAACCTTTTGATGTAAGGTTATTTACATATTCATACATAGTTATTTTAACATCCAGTTTAATCTCTTTCCATCTCTCTCTGTCTTAGTGTTAGTTGTTTTGCTTCTTCCCAATTAATTCCCCTTCTCTCTATTGCACCTCTGATTCCATTATTCCATGTTTTTCTCTGGTTCCTTCCTTGTACTCTTGTTTCATATATCATTTTGGTTTTTCTTTCAGTTTTCATTCGGTTTATATGTCAAAACCATCTCATCTGTCCCTCTACTATTTGTTTCATTAATTGGCTCTATATTTAGGTTCTGTCTATTTTTTTAATTTTTTACCTTGTCTAGTTTTTTCTTGTTTTCTATCTTCCTAAGAAATCTCATCTCTGTTGCGATTATTCTCCCTTTTTGTTGCTCCGTCATTGTCCAGGTTTCACTGCTTTATGTTAGCTTAGGTCTTATCATTTTTTTAATTATTTCTGTTTTTATTTCCTTAGTTATTTCCTTCTTAATAAAGAATGTATGCTTCTTCATGTTGTATAGTTTCCCAGTTTTTCCTACTTTTCTTCTATATCTTTGTCTAGCTTGCCATTGCTTTCGATTATTGTTCCCAGGTATTTGTCTTTTGTAGGTTTATCTTAATATTTATGATGCAAATTCCCTGTTTAGTATTTGGATATTTTGTTGTAAGTCTTTTTCGGTTTCTGCTACAATGACCGTATCATCTGCGAATAGTAGTTCTGTTATTTGCGTCCGTCTCATCCTCCAAAATCCTAATTTCAGTGCTTTCATTTTTAGCATCTTTTATTGCAGAATCTAGCACTAGTGTGAACAGGAGGGGGCTTAGGACATATCCTTGCTTAACTCCTACTCTTGTTGTGAACTCTGTTGATTCCTGGTTATTGGTTCTTACGATGTTATTGTTATTGTCATACATTGCTTGAATTGTTCTCATTATTTGCTTTCCTATTCCCATATCTTCTAAAGTGATTCCTTATGTTTTCTCAATTTATTCTATCGAATGCTTTTTCTAGGTCTACAAAACACACATGTTCTTATTTATCATTTTTTCGCATACTTGTCTCAGTATGAAAATTAAATCTTGGATGCTTCTTTCTCTTCTAAATCCGCATTGACCTTCTTCTATTACATTTTCTACCTTGTCTCTGATTATTTTTTCAAGTATTCTTGCCATTACTTTACCTGGTACGCTTGTTAATGTGATTCCTCTATAATTACTGCAGTCCCTATTGTCCCCTTTCTTATATATGGAAAGAATTATTCCTATATCTTTACCTTTTTTTAATATTTCATTCATTAATTCTGTCAGTTTTCTAAGTCCTACTTCGCCCATGTTTTTTAATCATTAATCTGGTGTTATTTCATCTATGCCTGGTGCTTTTCCATTCTTCAGTTTTTTGATAAATTTTTTTTGTCTCTTCTACCGTAATTTCTTCAGGTTCGTCCATATCGCTGTTCATTTGGTTGTACTCTACTTCTGGTTTTCTTTTGGTCTGTGTTTTTGTACCTGTCAGCTCCTCAAAGTATTGTTTCTATCTTTGCATTATTTTGTCCTCACTTGTCACTATCTTTCCATACTCATCTTTTATGTTAATCAGACTGTGTTCTTTCTTTTGTTTTAATGATTATCTGATTATTCCGACAATTTTCGCTCGTCTTTATGCCAAATTCCTTCCATGAATCTTGTTTGGACTTTTGCGCCTCTATTTTTACTTCTTTTCCTCTCTCTTTGTATTCTTCATAATCTTCGTTTTTGTTCGTACTCAGATATTTTTTGTAGATTTCTTTCATTTTTTATCGTATGAGAATGGAGCAATTATCTTATTATTCTCTCCCTTAAGAGATTTGAAGGGGGCAACCTGTCGGTATTTTAGACCAGATTTTAGAAATTTCTATGGCTATATGCCGTTGAAACACTTTTATTGGGTTTAAAAGCTAGGTATCAGGTGGTCTTTCATTGCCTAATTCATACCGTTCTTACTGTACGCAGTATGACAGCAGTATTTTCGATGTAATGAGAAAAGTGGCCAGAGGAAGTGAAGCGAAGAGAGTCTAGTCGGATTTTTATAGTCATTGACGTTTTTAAAGGCTGGTAGTAGTATTGTGGCTTTCCTTAGTGAACAAAAGTGACAACGGGAATGTGGTCGCTGGCGATAGATTGGCCAAGAGAGGCATGCTGGTGAAAGAAACGAAAAATTGAATAGGCCACTAGGAGAGAGGTCAGTGGTGGATGCTGATTGACCGCGGACGAAAGTGAGTTCGCGCTTGAAAAGCATAGGTCATTGCCAAGTAGGTGGTGTGTGAATCTAGAAAGATTTAAGAATCGTTCTGGTCTCTAAGGTTCATCTACGAACTAGTATAGGAGGATTGAAGCTGCCGGCAAGAGATGGAATGGAAGTGTCACAGAAGAAGACGTTGTAGCGATGCCAGAAAAAGGCAACGCCTTTCCGTACCCGGGACGTGGATGTACCCCAGCGGCAAGAGGAATGTTTCTTGGACGGCTTATATATTTATGCTCTCGCGATTAGTTTAGGTTTTCAATGGGTGGATTTTTCTTTTTTTCTGCTTCAACCGCAATAGTTAGCAGAAACCACTGTACTGTCGTGGTTGCCAAGATCACTTTGTTCTATGTTTTTTTTTGTATTATTCTTTAATTCATTTTCTTGAAGAAAGCAAACTTAATAATGCCTTTAAAAGCGAAACTAGTCGAGTAAATATAGAAAAATTGTGAAACGAACCAAGTGTAATTTAATTTAATTTATATCAGTAACAGTATCGGTTACTTTTATCCTAGTTGTCCAAATAAAGAAGTTAAAATTTTCTAATCCGTCAATACTATCCTACTCCAAATTTGGCTTTTTTGAATCTCAACTTTATGTCTGTATGCCTTTAGGGTTTCCCTTCTATCCGTTCAAATGGATCGAGTAGGGCCTTTTGTGGCCCTTTTCGTCGTTGATGACGGAGGATCCTTTCTAGTTTTCCTGTGATGGCTGGACCTGGACAGAGTTCTTTTTGTAGCCCTACTCCGCTTTTCTCCCTCCTACCCTTGTATCTTTGCTTAACCTGGCCAAGTTGATAGTTGATATTATAGCCCAGTTTTTGCACCCTGTCACCGGACTGTAAATCCACGCTGTTAATGGATTCACACCTCCAACTTGGGTCTCTTCGGATTTCTCATTAGTACCCTCTAGTTGGAGGTCTTAAGGTCTTTCTGGGGTTCAATCAGTGATATTAGCTTCTCGTTGGTGTATACTTCGCTATTGGGAAAGTAGTCAATCAGCACTTTGGGATGAGATATCTCTGCCTCTTCCAGTATCTCTATCCTGACTCCCTCAAACAGATTGAGATGCCCGATACGCCTTCAGCTTGTCTGCTGTGGCATAGTCAGTACATGGCATATTTCTATCCATAATAACCACACTTCTGGCTTCAATTTGTTTCATGGTCATTACGAATTCTAAAGAACCTTTTAGGATTATACCTACTTTAACATTATTTACTGACTGGCTGTAAGACACAGTGTTGCCAGCGGGTGTTTGCCTTTTTACCTTTTGGCCATGATTGTATCCGGTGTATTCCAATTGACCGAGGTTCGAACGGGTTTTGATCTATTTTGGATCTCATCAGTGTAGCGCTGCAAAAATAAACAAACGCTTTAGACAGTAGATAATTAATCTTTAAAACAAAACGGACGATACATTTGAAATTTTTCAGGTAATTGCAATGGGGCAAAATGCACCCGATGTACTTTTTTGTTTGTTAATAATATACTTCCGGTTTAACCGGTAATACCCTCAACTTTTTTAATTTAAATGGGACATCTTGTATATATCTGCAGATGTTTAAATAACATATTATTTTAAATGTGTACATACTGGGTTTAGTGTAAAAAAATTGTATTGATTCTAATTTATGCTTATATTAGTAATTTAATACACATCAAATTTAATTTAAATTTCGTTTAACATAACACTAGATTAGAAGTCATAGGGTAAGCAAAGATGCTTTGTTCTTCTTACATTTTTGGGTTCTTTAGTTTTCTCATTTCTTCATATTAATTTTATGTCTTCGTTGCTTCATTGAACTTTTCTTCTTGTTTTGTTTAATTATTATTCTTTAATTTATTAAAAATTTTTAGCTTTCTTAATTTTTCAATTCAATTTTATTAGTATCTTAATTGCTTAATTGAATTTTTATGTTATTTTCTCGTTTCTTTTAATTACATATTTATTCATAAATTCATTTGTTCCAGACTTTTTGGTTTTTAGCTTTCATCATTTCTTCAGTTTTTTTATTCGTGACTTTCTTTCTTTTAATTAATTAATTTATTGAATTTATTCTACCTGAGGTTTTTTTTGGTTTTATTAGCTTTCTTTATTTTCTTATTTTACTTTTATTTGTGTCTTCGTTGCATTATTGATTCTTTTAGCGTTTCTTTGGATTATTTATTCATTAATTCATTTAACATGTTTTTCCTGAATTTATTTTTGGGATTTTAGCTTTCTTAATGTTACCTATATTCATGTCTTAATTGCTTTATTCATTTAAAAAAGAATTTTTTTTCTCTTTTAATTATTTACTTCATTATTCATTTGTTTTCCTGTGTTGTTTATTTAATTTATTCTCCTATTCATTTGTTTATTTTATAAATTAAATAAATTGTTTATAAGTGTTTTGGCTCTTTAGCTTTCTGCATTTTTTTGTTTCACTTCAGTTCGTGTCTTCGTTGCTTCATTGATTTGTTTTTTTTTTGTTGCTTCTGCTTATTTATTCATTAATTTGTTGTTTCTTTTATTTATGCCTTCGGTGCTCCTTTTATTTTTCAATTTTTTTTTTCATTGTTTCGTTGCACTATTATTTATTTAATTTGCCTTCCTGAATTTTTTTAGCTTTCTTCATTCCTTTAGTTTTTTTATTCGTCTCTTCGTTGCTTAATAGATTTTTTATTGATTTTTTAATTAATTAATTAATTAATTTAATTTCGTCTACCCGAGTTTTTTTTTATTTTTAGCTTTCTTCTTTTCTTCATTTTAATATTTTCGTGTATTGATTGCTTAATTGATCTTTTAAAGTATTTTCTTATTTCTTTTACTTATTTATTCTTAAATACATTTGTTTGTTCCTGAATTTTTTGGGTTTTTTAAGCGTTCTATATTTCTTCAGTTTTTTTATGCGTGCCTTCTTTACTTCATTGATTGTTTTATTGTTTTTTTTTCTTTTCATTATTTAGTCATTAATTAATTTTTTGTTTTGTTTTTAGCTTTCTTCATTTCCTCATTTTAATAGTATTCGTGTCTTCATTACTTTATCGATTCTTTCACTGTTTTATTTTTATTTTTTTGATTATTTGTTTTTCAATTCATCTAATATGTTCTTCCTGGGTTTTATGTTTTTTGTAGCTATTTTCATTCCTTCATTTTAATTTTGTTCTGGTCATTTATTCATTAATTATTTAATTTATTCTAACTGAGTATTTTGTTATTTTAGCCGTCTTCATTTTCTCATTTTATTATTATTCGCGTCTTCGTTACATTATTGATTCTTATATTTCTTTTGTTTATGTAATAATTAATTCATTGCATATTTTCTTCCTGAGCTTTTTTGGATTTTTAATATTCTTCATTTTACATTTATTCGTGTCTTAATTGCTTAATTTTTCCTTTTTCCATTTATTGTTCGAACAACTTGCGGGACGGTCGGGACAGTATCTTCTTGAATTGTATCGAATGCGGAGTTTACTTCAGGCAAAGTAGGCGCGGCTTTGCTGGAAGAGAGCAACTTCAGTGAGATATTTAAAAAATGCTGAGTGGTCAGCTAAACCGCAGGTAAGGCAGGTAAATGTTTTCGACGGGCAATATGAAAAGTGGTAACCTGTGGTCGAACAGGTGCCACAAGTAGGTAACTGTTGGCACGGCTCGTCTGCAGAATGGAAGCGGACACAACGGCGACATTTATACAATAGCGATGGTGGAGGTTTGCTGGGTTCAGCCCTAAAACAGTGATTGAAAATTAGAAGGCCTTAGGTGAGAAAGTGGTCGAGGCTGCGCTAGTATTTAGTAAGAACTCACATTAATCTGGTGGAAGCAGTTAAGGTGAGGAGGACCTTTATGGTATAGTTAACAGTGCTCCTGAATTTTGTGATTCTGTACATTCTTATTTGTGTAATAATTTGAAGTCTGCTGCTAGCTATATCCTTACCCATTTTTACTGTTTCCTTCATTCCAACTGAAAGAGAAGTCCTGAAAATTCTTAAAGAGCTTCTAAATAATTGTTCCTTTGGCTATGATAAGTTACCTGCGTTCTTTTAAATGGATTGTGTTGTTTAGCCCTACAAGCAACTTGCATAAAAAATGCATCCCACGCCAAAATCATTTTCATTGATCAACATTAATAACTTTTGCCTTATTGTAATGTGTGGTAAGATTGAAATAAGATGAAAAAAATCTGACTTCAATTGGCAGGACAACTGCCGGAAAACAGAATGCCAGGAAGAGTGCACAAGTGCGAGATGGAAGGCAAAAGGCCAATTGGAAGGTAAAAAAGTCTTAAAACTGAAGGGTTGGCGAAGAGTGGCGATAGACCGTACATAATGAATTTGTCATTTTTAACAGATTCAGATCTGGTTCCTTCTTCCCAACTTTGGGTGTACCACAAGGTTCAGTTTTAGATCCTTTGTTGTTTATTATTTACTTTAAGCCATTAAAAGTTATTCTATTCAAAAAAATAAACAAGAAAAGTTTAAACATATAGTTTACTTGCCCATTGTATTGATCCATTTATATTTATCTTATGCTCACCCCAAATTTTAATATTATTGAATATTTCATTTAATGCAGTAGAGTTCCTTTATTTAAAAGAAAACATATTGGCTCTCATAATTGTAATGACAAAGGATAAATATGTGTTTTTACTGATAAAATCTTTTGTATAGAATGTTTAATTAATTAATTTAATAATTATATATTCGAAAGTTATATTTAACGCACAATGGTTTTATTTTAGGCAAGACAACCTTGAATCCTGCTATCGCGTATCGTCCGCATTGTTGGTCATAATTTGAAATTTTCTTCTTAAATTACAGATTTCATTGGTGTAACATAACCATTCGTATCAAATTTATTACGAGCAGATCATGCAAACGTGCGCACACATTTGTAATCCAATTCTTTACGCAAAATAAACGTGAATAAATCATGGTTTGTAAAATTAAATATTTTAAACGAGGTATATACAACAATAACATTGATGATCGCGATAATTAATTGCAATTAACCTAATTTTTTACAATCAAGTTTGAATAGTGAAAATTAAAATTAAGTAAAAAAGACCTTCAATACAACGGATGCAATTAATGTGAAATACATGAGATTTTATTGGATATTAGTGATAATTAAATACGTATGAACCAAAATGATGAAATAAACCATTATATTTGTAGAATTAGAAATGAAAATAGTTTTGACTAGTAGAGAAACGATAAACTATATATTGTTTAGTAATTTTACAAATACAGTATAAAATCAAAATGATATAATTAATTTTTTTTTTCAACATAAATAACACTTGTATCCTTTCTTCTCACTTAATTTTCTAATGCTTAAATATATATTTCGAATATTTCGAGTGCTAAGCACTTATTATCAATGTTAATTATCAATTTGCACGTAAAATTATTTTACTCCTTATGAAAAAGTCGATAGGTTGGCGCAATTTATTTTGCTGTAGAAATTAACAATTACATTTTAAGGAAGTAATTAAAAATTATAATGATTTCCTTCATTACGAAATTACGTGTCACCGAAATGTATTCCCTTTCACTGAATGTCGCTGAAGCATGTCGTTTTGTCGTAATTACCAGTTTTTTTACTTCAAATCTTTGAAAACAAAAAGGACAAAATTATGATTCTGAAAAATTATTATAGATAATGAAATGTGGAATGGACAGTGAATAGCCAAAAATACTCTCATATATATTTTCTGTTTTTTTAAGAAGTATTGTAGGTATGTTGATTGTCAGTTTTTTTACGATTTTGAAGGTTCTGTTGCCAAACGCCCCTTCAATATGCCCCAAAGTTTTCTTAGCTAGCCTCTTGAGGTGACCTAATAAATCATTGTTCCCCTAGAGCACGTCTCTGAAGGTAGGGGCCTTTAGGATGCAGTATCGCTTTAAAAAATATCAGGTACGCCATTAGTACTGTCCGTACTATAGGACTCATTAAGAGGTATTACTAAGATTACTATTAATGCTGATGTTTTAAAACAAAAAACTCTTATCGTTCCGTTTTGTTGATATTATTCCTCCAATAAATTTAGCAGACCTCTCTTAGCTTACCGTAATAAATACTTTGATTATTTTTATACAAATCATTTAAACCATTCCGCTCAAGTAAAAATTACATAACCCAATCCGCTAAGGAATTGAGTTTTTTTTTCCTGTTCATCCACTCACCTCGATTGAATTACAAATGAATTTTCCAGTACGCGGAAAACGCTTACATAAGAACCAATTTCCAGCCACTTAACTTAACGTTCATTTAATAACATATTGGAAGTTAACGTGTAAATTGTGTGTCTATGTACACGCGTTAAAGTCGCTGAATTGGCAAGCGCGTCAATCGCGGCACTAAAAAGTGCAGACCATATAATTGCATCACGTGTCGTTATAATTATTATAATAAATCCGATTGTTGATAAGTTAATTATACACGATGGTACTGCCGTAGGTGGCGTTTAGTGCTAATTGCGGCGTGTTTATGTCACTAATTAAAAAATCACATAAGTGTACTCAAATAATTATCGTTTCGGTGTGATGTTGGAGTAACCTAAAAATTTGTAACTAAATTAAAAAGCTGATTGTACTTGGCACAATTGAAATATAGTAAATTGTGTTAAAAACATTAACACTTTCTTCACAAATTTGTCGCAACCACCAAAATATTTTACATTACAGCACACGACTGATGTCATTCTGGTACGTGTTTGGTAATACAATTTTAAGTTTTAAGCCTTTTTTTAAATCGCCATTAATAATTCTTTAAAGGCCGAGAACAAGGCATAAATTTCGCATTTTGAAATCCAAGCTGAATGGGCGGTGGGCATCATCATCCGCGATGACCGTCGCCACTCGCTGCGATGGTGAAACTCGATTTTTTATTGCCCCCAAAATCGCACCAATTTTCGAACTGGTTCTCTTATAATTGCGCTCCCTACCCATCTCCACACAGACATCATCCGATCATCTCACTGGTAGGTCAAAACATATCCACATATAAACTAACATATACATATACTTGTGTGCAAAATTTCTTGAATAATTTTCTCACTTATCTCTTGATGAAACATTATAAAAAATAATAGGTAAAGAATTGATTAACAAACCAAGTGTTAATTATCCACTTAATCGATGAAATAATGAAATCAGTCCATTGTTTAGACAATAGATGTAACTTAATCCAGTGTTGGAGGTTTACAAACCTCTTGTTTTCATCTGCTCTACTCTGACGATACTCAAATAGATTGAAACCGGCCCTTAGCTGTTGTTAGCAAAATAATAATTTAATGTATAGCGTTATTAATCTTCTATCTGTTACAAACTCTCTAAATTTGATAGCATCAATAGGTAGATAGTATATCAGAGTTTCATCATACCCCTACAATTAAAAATACAGTTTTATGTAGTTGGTAACATTTATCAAAAATTACAGATGTTTATTCCATAAATGAAATCGATGCAATTATTCTTTTAGATAACTGAGATTCTACTAATTTTATTTAGTTCTTAATTTAAAATATATCACAAAGTAAACACATTGGTATCATCTGCATTGTTAATATTTATTTATTTAGAGCTATATTTAAGTCGTGTGGATCTGCCTGACATGTTGTAACAATGAGATGACGTTCACTATTATCCTGAAATAATTGCTTAGTGCCATGTGACCTTCTTTAACTAACCCGTATGGTTCTTCTTTTGTTTAAGTTATGATTATATAAATTAATGTAATACAATTAAATGCAATATCTGTTACAAAAAAACATAAGGGCCTTTGGATAAATAAGCATATTCAATTAATATTCAATTCAATTGACGTTGTATATTAATGAAGAATTATCGTCTTACTGTTTCTGTTGATAATCTGTCCCTCAATCGAAAGGAAATATTCCCATGAATTACGATGAAATTCAATAGACAGTTGACGCTGTATGTTAATCTAGAACTGTCGTACTATTCTGTTGACAAACTGTCCCTAAATTAAAAGGAAATCAGGCAATATTCCCATGAATTTTATTGAAATTGAATTGAACCGTTGTCCTCCTATTCTGTTGGTAAACTATTCCTAAATCAAAAGGGTATTAAGCATAATTCCTATGAATTTCATTCTAATTCTATTAATTGTTTGTTAATCCAGAACTGTCGTCTAACTATTCTCTTGATAATTTATCCTTAAATTAAAAGGAAATTAGGCAATATTCCACTGAACTTTGAAATTTAATTCACTTTGGAGGATATATTGGGCTGTTGGGAAATATCCTCCCTCGATAATTAACCAAGTGTTGAAAACTATTTTTTATTCACCACGTGAATACATTAATAAACAATTACTCGCGGTAACGAGCGCAGTTGATTTCCCACATACCCCCTTGGAGTCACCCTTGAAAACGTACTGTACGTTTGACTCGCCATCTATACTGCGTCCTGAGGGATGCCTCTGTGTTCATTTTGCCTATCGCGCAAGTGCTTGATTCGTCGTGGGTCTCTTCCATAAATGCGGGTTTGATTCGAGCTGCTGTGACTGTGACGGCTACACCGTGTTTTTTAATCACCACCGTGTTAAGGGCCTTCGTAAGGGGGACTTTCCGCATTGTCTCTTTCCTGACAAACACTTATGACGCCGTTTTCAAGTCTTCGAATATAAACAGCCTGATTTTGCAGTGGTTTGACGTTTGGTTTGATTTTACGTCCCTCGTGATGCTCTTTAGTCGGGTTGCGTACGTGACGTTTTCTATCGCTCGTTTGTCCGTGTTACTCGTTAGTAATTCTCCAGAAAGTTGTAGTGAGTCTCCATACACCATTTCTGCTACTGTTGCCCCTATGTCTTCTTTACGGACAGTCCTGATTCCTAGCAGGACGACCGGTAGTTTCAGTCCATTGGTCGTTTTTGTGGCATGTTAGTGCTGGCTTTAGGTGTCTGTGGAACCTCTCTACTAAACCAGTCGCCTGTGGATGGTACGCTGTCGTTCGATGACTTGAGAATCCTGCAATCTCATCTAGTTTTTTAAACAATTGCGACTCGAACATGCCTCCCTGGTCCGTTGTTACCCTAGGCGGAGTGCCGAATCTTGTTATCCAATGTGTAAAAAATAACCTCGATGTCCGCCACGGGGATGGGCTAAGTCCACCTGGTGATAAAATATATTAAAATCCTTTAGGCCACCTGGTAAAACGGTCCATACATGTCAGGACATATTGTTTTCCGTATGCCTAGGGCAGGGGGGCGACGATGTCGATATGCACATGCTCGAATTTCGGAAATGATAGTTGGAATATCTCTACTGCGGGCGTGTGGTGCCGTGAAATTTTTGCTTGTTGACACGCCATATATTGCCTGCTCCAGGTCTTACAATCTGCTCGCATCCTGGGCCACACAAATTTTTGCGCTACGAGTTTCGCTGATGCCCTTTTGGCGGGTTATGATAGCTGGTGTGGACTGTCGAATGCTAATTTCCTAAACTTTGTCGCCACGAATGGCCGGGCTGTATTTGTCGATACGTCGCAGTGAATTTCCGTGTCGTAGTCCAGAAATACATCTTATTTATCTGCTACCTTCTACTCGTATAATAACACCGAGAAAACATAACACTGGACTATTCTCCATCGGATGTTTCTTGAGAGGTCTCTCTTACAGGGTCGTAGTTTTTGGAAGGTGTTTCTGGGTGTTTCTATACATGCTTGAATGTCGTACTCGGGATCCCATCGTTCGTTAAGCCAGCCAACTAAATACTTGTACTGTTGAACTCGCTCGATTCATGATGTTCATATCAAGCCCGTATTCAGAGCTTGGTCTATAAAGTATTGTAAGTCTTCGATCGTGTTGGTTAAGACCACGGAGTCGTCTGACTTATATCAATCCAGAACTACTATACTACTGTGATAACAAATTGTCTCTAAATCAAAAGAAAATTAGGCAATATTCCCATGAATTTCATCAAAATTCAATTCACTATTGTCGTGCGTTAATCCAGAACTGTCGTCATATTAGTATGTTGATCAACTTTTCCTAAATCAAAGATAAATTAGGCAATATTCCTATGGATTTCATCGAAATTCAATTCACAGTTGTACTATTCTGTTGACTATCCTTAAATCAAATCAAAAGGAAATCCATAATTCATAATTCATAATGTTTATTGATGTTATTGACATAGGTCAGAGAATCGCAAGGTTATTCAAAAATGATATAACCATCATGTTACTTGTCCAGTATTTTATATAGTTTTTTGCGTCCTTCAAAAAAATACTATTATTTGCAATTTATCCACATCATTATTCCCCGAAAATATTTTTCTAATGCTTTAATGTGACAGTATTAAATGTGAAAAAGTCCCTTCGATAGTTTTAGTTTTGATTTTTTTCCTCCAAAATCAAACCATTTCCTTTTAATGAAATGCACGCAATTTTACTAAAAGCTACTCAGTTTTTCCGATAAAGAACCTTAAGTTTCATCAAAATCTTTAGCAGTTTTTAAAATACAGTGCGCATTGATAAATGCATACGCACAGCGCATTTTTTGAATTTGACTTATTTACTTTTATTCCATTAAATATAGTCTTATAGAAATTCTGAAAAGCTTTAGGTAAAATTTTGCTGTCCGAAAGTATATGATATCCAGAATCAAATCAAATCATTTCTCTACTCACTGTATCTATCCTTGAAAGCAATATCTTAAGAATCGCTAAATTTTCTTTGCTCTAATAAAAATTTAAAAGAAATACGTTTCCCTGTCTTCAATTACGCTAAGCTAATGAGATCAAAAATAAACCACAATTGGTCCGTGACTGTTGTTGATAGACAGAGAAAAATAAATTAATGTTAATATTATTATTGATATAGTTCTCGTTATTGACATATCTTCATGATTTGTCGGTGGTTATCCACTCAAAGAGGGAACTAGTGCAGCGCTCAGACAATAGATAGCACCTTTATGGTAATATCTTGAAAAGGTCTTAGTCAAATTACTTCTATCGGAAGTAGATTTTTATCTGAGACGCATTTTAGTGTTCTATTCAAAATATAAAAATGTTACATGAAGTGAAGAACTAACCATTTTGTGATTTTTTAAATAAAGAAAACACTTAACATTTTTATATCACTTATATTTGGTATAAAATAGTTAAGTGTTTCCTTTATTTAAAAATGATGATGTGGCCATCATAGTACTTTCCCTATATCTTACTCGAAAACTATGGGGTTTGCACAAAAAGGCTATTCTAAATAATTTGTTCACTTTTGAATAATCTACAATTATTTGTTATATAAATTTGATGTTACTACTTCAACAGTTTATTAGCAATAATATTATATTTCTTATAGAGTACCAACCTTGACTTAGATGCTGTCAAAATTTCAAGATCATTCTTTGACACGTTAACAAATTGTAGCTTTCGAATGATTAAACTTTGATTCTTGTTGGCACATCCGGCCTACAAAATTCAACCATTAAACATTGGTTTGCCGAGTTTCGTCGTAACTGGACGAACACAAATGATGCACCACATTCAGTAAGACCAAATGAGACGGTTACTCAAAAAAATCAAAATAACATCATGTTGAATGATGAAATGAAAATGAGTACAATTTAAAATATAAATTGCAGGCAAAACCTATAAATCTGATATAGAGATTGTTGGAAACAATTATAGCCCTAGACAAAGATTCTCAGAATTTGGAAATTTTTAAGATTGAGTAGGTATTAATGGTAAATTTAGACAAAACAAAATCAGAAAATTTATTAAATCCTGAAGACAATTTAACGGAAAGGAAAATTCTTGCAAATTATGGGAGAAATTAATAAAAAACTAGACATTTTTAGAGAAGAGAAAACTCTAGAAATATTTACATTCAACTTATAGGAGCAATTGCCAAAAATTCTAGAAATCTAGAAAAAAAATTATTTAAAAATTTTAGAACCCTCGAAGAAATAGTGGAAACCTTTCAAAAAAAACGAACAAAAACTGCTGGAAAATTCCAATAAAAAAAGTAAAACGCAAAAATAGAAGAAACATGAAGAGAATTTAATCCAAGTTAATTCGTATAAATTTTAAAGAGAAACTTCTGGAAAATCCCAAAAATCTACAACAAAAATTGCTGAAAAATTTTAGAATCCTTAAAGAAAATTTTTACAATTATATTTTTTTAATAAGGAAATTTTCGATAAAATAGTACAAGAAAGTCTAAAAAAAATATGAAAATGTTGAAGATATAGTGCTGACAAAGCCTAGAAATCTAAAAAAAAAGATTGATGGAAGTTATTAGACGCTTGGAAGATAATTTTCACAATTTAGGAATTTTCAGAAATTTTTTATTTGATTAAGAAAACTCTAGAAACCTAGAAGAGAAGTTGCTAGAAATATTAGAAGACTTGAAGTTAAATTGCACAATATGCAGGAGTAATTGCTAAAAATTCTAGAAATCTAGAAAAAAATTACTTGTAAAATTTTAGAGAAAAAATACTAGAAAATTTGAAAACCACAAATAAAATTCTAGCTGATTTGAAGATAATTAACTCGAAAATTCTAAAAATCTTGAAGGGAATCTAGAAATCTGGAAGAGAAATTACTTCAGTTAATCCGCATAATTTTTAAGAGAAAGAAAGGGAAAGAGAACTCCTAGAAAAATATTATAATTGGAAAATGCTCAAAAACATCGATAAAGTAAAGTGATACATCACGAAAAAAAATTGAATAGAAATAGTTGGCAAATTTTGTTAAAATAAATTAATTTTGAAAAATATGGACATTCGGAAGATTTCTGGAAAAGTCCAGAAATCTAAAATGGGATGGATTGAAAGAATTAAAACACTAGAAGAAAATTTCCACAAATGTTTGTAAAGTTCCAATTAGATAAAGAAATTTTAGAAGCGTCGTTGCTAATTCATGAAATTAGTAAGAGAACTTGCAGAAATATTTGTTAGAAATTCTTACAATTAGAAAGTTATTTTAAAAAATACATAAATTCCGGAAACTTCTCAAAAATTGAATAAAAATTGCTGAAAAATTCTTGCAAAACAAATGAAAAAAATCTAGAAAATGCAAATGCCTGAAAAAATTTAGATATCTGGAAAGAGATTGCTGGAAAATATTACAATTTGAATCAAATAAACGATAAAAAATATAGAATAAAAGAGGAGACGAAGAAAACAAATATCTATAACCTGTGAATATGCAATATTATTTATTTATTTATTTATTTATTTATATATTATTTATCAAACTTGCTTTACAAATACAATTCATAAAAGATTAAACAAAAATATAGTATTTGCAATTAGATACAGACTAATTATTACCAATTTAGATTCTTTCACGAAATCGAGCTTACACCACAACAAGAAGAAATTTTAGAGATTTTAGTTACTGTTTTTAGGTGTTTATTTCAGCACATTCATTTGTCTGTTGGTATAGCTGGTGTAAACTTTCTTGAAGTCGTGACATAGTTTTTTATATACTTCTATTATATTCCTTAATTTTCAAGAAAAAAATTGTTTTAGAGATAGGAATGGTAAAAATTGTTGTTATGTTATGTATTTTTAATTTTTTTTTTCAGAATACCTTTTAAAATATCTCGTATATATCAGAGAAATATCAAGTTTGAATATTTTTGGGACATTTCTCTGTGGCAACTGTATGATCTTTGTATGAATTAGGTAGTATTAGACATGAGTCTTTGGGGTAGTGTTTTCTGTTGCCAAGAGTTCTGTCAAAAAATTTAGTTTTGTGTTGATGAAGGTATTTTGTTATGTTCTATTTCTATTATTAATTTTTCAGTTATTCAGCAGAATGTTGAAGTTTTTTTTAGCTAGAAACATAGGTAAATCAAAAAAGCTAATGACAGATCAAAGATTTTTGTTTGGTATATGTGTTTTAGATAGATGGATATGTAAGTTTCCCTGTTAAGAAACACTTTCATAATTTAAGTTTTAGCGTTTTTATAATACGTCATTAGATTAGATGCGATCAATCTGTAGGTAGTTATCTTATACAAAGAAATAATAGAATTTTTTTTATTCTGATTTATAAGAACTACAGAAGTTTCATTCTCCGATATGACAATGATATTTGTCTTTAGTGCCCAAATTGATTTCGTATTGGATTGGACTCATATGAGCGTGATCATTAGACTACTTTAACCCATTTTTAGCGCACAATTATTATCAGTCTTATGAAGATTAGTATACTTCTATAGGAATCATTTGTAGAAAAATAGTAAAATTATACGATATAGCTCAACTGGACTCAACTTATTGACGAGGACTTAGTTGAAACTCGATATTATATCTAATTAATAATCAGTGGTTGATTTTCAAACTTACTACAATTATTTCGACACAATGTGGCTTCTTCAGGTGAAGAATATAGTAGTAGTAGTGAGTTAAAAATTTGAAAATCTACCACTTATTATTGTTACAGTTTTTGAAGTTGGACTTGGACTTGGATTAGTTCACTACACAGTTTTGTAGTGCTTGGTGTCGAAGAAATCATAATGGGCGCCGCTTGTTTATTCAATTTCTTCTGGAGTTTGTCAGTAGAAATTAATATAATTGTTTCCGTTTGTAATTGATACACGTGTAAAGCACGGCTGCATTTTCTTAACAATCGTTGCCTGAAGAATGTCAATTCCTTGATTGAAACGTAGCAAAAAGGTTTTTATCAGAACCATGGAAACATGCAAATTCAAAGATTAAAGGCGGAGTTTTAAACTGCAAATACTCTACAGTCATCACAATGGTTTATAATTTTTCTTTATTTCTAACCACATATCAGCAGATTAGATTTTTTGATAGCAGAATTTACTATTTTTCTTTTAGTACCTAAGATCTAATTCATTCGTATTTTATTGCTATTTTTAAAATTATTTTTACAATTGATATTTCATATTTAAAATTTTTCTTGCACATTCTGATTTCAAGAAAATTTTAAATACTTTCTAGACTCTATAGATATTGTCCCATTACATTATTTAAGTTTATTAGAAAATATTATTACGAATTCTTAAACGTTCGTTATATTTAGATTTAGTGTTTATTTATATAAAAATGTGCTTTCTTCTATTTTTATTTAACACCTCTTAAGATTTCCACGTCATTCAAAATGAATTTACTTTTGCTGAGATTTAAGATATAATAAATATAATAAAGTAAATTCGATTAATTGTATATTAAAAAAAAGTTGTTTGGAATTATGATGCGCGAACGAAGTCAATCGAAGCCGCAAAAAAGTCTACAATCTTCTTTCTATCTGTTCCAGTTTTTATCAACCTAGACGTACCGGTGCTGCGCTTCATCCATCCATCCGTCCATCCAGTATCATCATCAGTAACGACCGGACGACAGGCGGTGATGGCCGCGCGAAGGCTGCCATGAATTTTTCGAAATACTCCGAAACCGAACTCGCGTTGTAGTGCACTAGTGGGTGTTTCGTTAATACGTTTATTTGGTTTTAAATTTTGAGTGTGTGATTATGGGTGCCGTGGACGAACTCGACGCAGATGGGAAACCCAACGAGCAGTATGGGTTGGGCTACCAGAATACTATTGTGAGTAGTTTTTAATTGTTTTTTTTATCAAATCTAGATTTTTCCCGATTTCCCTACTTTACACCGATAACGTCGGCATTGCGTAATTTTTGTTCTGATAAGGATTCTGTTCCAATTAGATTTCCACGTATTTGATTACATCTAGTGCATGATCATTAAATAAAATTAAACAATTAAAGATTGTTTATGTGTTTAATTAAAATAACATTAACTATAGGAAAAGCATGATTCAAATTTAATAAGACTTTTTCGACTTCAAACTATATTTTTTACTTAATGAAATTTATTTAACAAATTTTATAATCTAGAAATCCAATCGTTTAAAATTTAATAGTATACTCTGGGTGTTCCTGCATAATAAAACATCACAAATGTAATTTCAGATAAGATTATTTTTATGTGTCAAAGATATAACAACTTATATATCACCTAAGACAGTTTCGTAAGGAAAATGTTTAAATATTGTGACGTAAACAAATAAAGTTTTTAAATATACAAATTAAATATTGAAGATTGAGTCCAGTATTAATCATGATAATTAATAATGAGACAAATAATTTTTCTTTATGAGCATTTCTGCACTTATGTTATATTATAATGCAAAAACTCCAGCTAACAGTTAACAGTTAACGGTGCTTTAGTACGGGGAGTAGTTGTTTTAACTATTAGCTGAAGTTTTTACATTATATGTAAAACATAAGTGCTGAGAAATGCTCATAAAGAAAAATTATTTTTCTCATTATTAAATAAAGTTTTCTTTATTTTTTTAAGATTAAGACTTTAATTTCATAACTTAAATCTAATAAATCCATTTTATTTACACTGAATTGAAAAATTCACTATGTTTTAACCACCAATAATTTATTTACTTTGGCACATCTAATGATCATAAATACATATTGAATCTATATTTTATTTAAAAAGATTCACAGAAAATGTTAATATTACTCAAATCAATAGGAATAATTGTATTTGTTTTTAGTTTTTTGGATCAGTATGTCTTCGATTTTCTTTTTAAATCTGGTATAATCAAGAATTCTAATTATTTGAGGTAATGGGTTATATAATTTGATAGAGTAGTAAAAGCAAAGGACATTCACGATTATAGGTTTTATAATAATAAGCCCATATTGAATGTGCACTGTATTATGCTATTTGCAGAACTTCTTTTGAGAATTTTTTTGATAGGAAGTATACAGCAAATATTGATGCGAAGCATAATTTCCTGGTAGTTGCATCATCAAGCGAAGACCATGACAAATCGATGGAAATATGCATAGCGAAAATTTTTCATTTCTAATTCACTTTCGGCACATCTTGGAGAAAACATTCTAAATGCTGTTTGGTTATCGTTTAATTTTAGCCGATTACAGGCCAACCGAATGTAAAGTTGTTATTGCATCTAGATCTTTAGACGTGAAAATTAGCGTAGTATCATCTGCATATGATATAATTTTCGCATTTTGATTTGAGCTGGGTAAATCATTAATGTATAGTAAAACCAACAAAGGCCCCAAAATCGTACCATGCGGCACCCTATGTATAATTGGTAACTCAGATGAGGGAGAACACATCTTTCTTAGAAGGATTGAGTTTAAGACACACCTAAAAATGGTGTATTTCCTCAAAACAATCAGCTATCATTACACCAAATTTACAAACAACTTCAGTTGTTGAACGACCTTTTTAGAAACCATATCGTTCATTACAGAAAATGTTAAATTTTTCGAATTATTCTATCAGCTGCATTTGTAAGATCTTTTCAAAAATGTGTGCTATCAAAGGCAATAGTAATATCGGCTGGTAATTATTAGGATCCGAGTATTCACCATCCTTATGAGTGGGTATTACTAGCGCCTTTTTAAGTGAGTTAGGGAAAATTTGATTATTAATATATTTATTTATTAGTTTTGTGTGTGGTAAGATTATTGTTATAAGTACAGATTTTAAGATATTATATCGAATTTCATAGATTTCTCTGCTTTTGTATCGTCGATTAACATCTCTTCCACTTACTATGATGATTTAGAAAGCAGAGCATTTGCAGCTCTATTTCTGGATGTCCAGAAAGCTTTTAACTGTGTCCGGCATCGAGGCTTATTATAAAAGTGCCACCTCCTAAATATTACTCCTCATATCATTTTCATTATTAAACAAAACCTCTCGAATAGATCCATAAAAGCTAAAATCCACAAGTCATTCTCTTCTTCCTTTACTCTCGAACAAGAACTCCGCTAAGGCATCTGTTATACAACATTTTTTGCGTTGATGTCTATAACCCTGATCCTCTCTACCTTAATCAATCCAAATATCTCCTGACATTTACAGATGATACTGCCCTAATCACGCATGCTCCCACACTATTATAAATATTCAGCTTCAGTTAAAAATGTAAAGGCTTTTTGTAGGGCTTTAACTGTTTATAACTTTAATCACTACACTAGATGACACTTCTATGAATTCAAAATACGTTAGAAATGCTGGGGAATGGCGACACATAAAAGTTATAGGATCAATATTTCTTAGATAAAGAGCTTATGACATCAGTTATAAGATTAAATTCCATTGCACATATACCACAATTTTTGTTCTTATTTTTGTTATTTAATCTTCTGCTAGAGTTGATGACCTCCCACATGGCTTTTGGTTTGAAAATTGAATTGATAATGTAACCAACATTTTGTTGTAACTTGTATTTTTTTATTGCGTTCCTATAACCAAGTCGATTTTTGATTTTTATTACGTGAAGATAAACTTGATTAATTAATAAATCACTTTATTAATTAATAAAGTCGATATTTATTCTTTATTTGCTTTAGTTCAGGGTCGTGGGTTTTATTATAAACTCCTGTAATTAAAAGTGTTTCTTATATTAAAGGTATTGTAATTTTACCATTTGGATTGTATTTGAGTTGTTTCTTCATTAAAAATATATTAAAATGTCTTATGAATGCTGATAAAAACAGATCAAAAAACTCCACGACTCCTTATCCAACAATTGAAATAAGGCGAATTTACCGTAATTAGTGATAAGAAGTACAATTTCAGAAGAAGACTTACGAATTGATTGTTGATTAATTTTTTGATATTAAAGAATGGTTTACTACCATATCTTCTGAAAAGGTGCGTTTTCACGTTAACCTCGCCAATTCAAATCCCTTTTAGTCAGTCACTAATTAGTGGCGTAGTTTCCGATTTATGTCAAGAGTCTTTCATAAATCTGTTATTCCAAAAATTTTGGATGAGTTGATATCCAAACAGGTGATGTGGCTATGTAAGTGTGTGATCTGTGATGAACAGCATGGTTTCCTGCAGGGTAAATCTACAATTACAAATCTATTAACATATCAATGCTTTTTATTAAATGCATTAGAGAATGGATTTCAGGTGGATGCTATTTATACCGATCTTTCTAAAACATTTGATCGTGTCAACCATAATATCTTATTAAATAAATTATCATTGCTTGGATTTCGCGACATAGATATCAAATTGTTTAAGAGTTTTTTTGTCTTCTCGTCGGCAGTTTGAAAAAATTGATTATTGTGTATCAACAACAATAAATATTACATTTGGTGTACCTCAAGGTTCTCATTGTAGGCCAATTATTTTCGTACTTTTTATTAATGATATCGGGCAACGTATCAAGTATTCTAAATTTTTAATGTTTTCAGATGATTTGAAATTATTTTCTGTAGTACAAAGAGCAGAAGACCATAACGGATTTCAAAGTGATCTAAACAATATTGTTACTTTGTGTAATTCCAATAAATTTGACTTAAATATTAAAAAATGTGTTGTAATTTCTTTCAGTCGTTGTAAATAAAGTTCAACTATGTTATATATATAATGATGTTCTACGATTTATTGATGAAGTTAAAGATTTAGGTATTTTATTCGACACTCGATTGACTTTTTCGTCTCATATTAATATACTGAGGAATAGAGCCTTTGAAATACTTTCAGATTTTCATCTAATTTCAGCATTGAAACTGTCAAACTATTATATGTATCGTTGGTAAGATCGCAGCTTGAATATGGTTCATTAATTTGGAATTCTTTTTTATGTCAGTAGTAGTAATATAATTGAAATGGTTCAAGGACAGTTTTTGTCATGTCTCTAAAACTTGCAATCATTTCTAGAGACTTCAGTCATTCCTATATGCTGACAGCGGTAGGCCTAAAAACCTTACGTTATAGAAGGGTTATGTTCGATATATGCTTCGGTTTTAAAATAATAAACGTCTTCGTTGATAGCAGTAGTTTTAATTGTGTTAAATATACTCGTTGTCTATCATTGTTTTATTTATCATTTCTTTCAACTAATTATGGATCGCATAACCCATTAAGAAGGATAATGAAATATTGTAACACTTCTAATCCAAATTATAACATATTTGATTCTACCTTTATAAAATTTAAATGCAGTTTGAATCGAATTGATTTATCGACAGCCTATTGACTGGTGTATCCTCCCAATTATGCTTTACTGGCGCAGTTAAAACATATCCGATTATGAATTGTCTCGAGTTAAAAACTGCTTCAATCTGTAGTAGCAAAGTGAACAACCAGCAATCAAGACTTGCTACTATGTGAAGATGACTTTTCACACTTATCAAAGCAGCATCCCAGATGCTTCAAAAATGAAGCGCTCGTGGTGGTATGAAGGTTCATTTAATCCCTCGTTGAGTCATTTCATTATTAATGGTTCTTGAGTCACGAAGAAACAGGCCGAAATGATTTCTCGCACCGAGGAAATTGGTAGCATTATCGCTAATGATTTCAATAACATAGTCCCTCCTTGATATGAAACGACCAAATGCATTTAGGAATCCACCAGTGGATAATGTATAAACTAATTCGATGTGCACTTCTTTGTTGCACAGCACAGAAATACACAGACATAAGTATAAGCTGTATTTTTCGACCTGCGACCGCCATTTTTGATTTTAACTCATGTCCGTGTGATAGTTGGGTAATGGAGTTATGAGTAGCAACTGGAATCTTGGTTTGGTTTTTAAATATTCAATGCAAGATCGAACAACACCACGAATAAGACTTCTTCCATTTATGATTCAAAATGTAAGGCGTAAAGCTGCGAGTTTTCCTTGATTAATTGACTTGTTAAAATTACACACAATTAATTTATAAGTAATTACTTAATTAAAATACTGCACCTGTAAATCTATATTTAATTAACACACTTAATTTAGTCAGTCTATGAGTCGAAGGCAGAACGATGGGGAATCATTGGTCACCCGGTAGTTCATTGTATGCTAAGCGGTCATCAACACGAATTAGCATGTTTTCATATATTTTGAACTCGTTCACAGGAGGTGAGTTAACTAGAAATGGCGATTCGGTCCACCATAGATCACTCTCAAGCAGAGTAGCTTGAGAGTGATCACCTCAGATCCACATGTGATGATGTCAGCTGGATTCTCCTTGGTTGACACATGAGAACAATCATCGATATTAGTTAGGGTATTCATTTCTCATAGTGTGTTTGCAACATAAGTTTGGAAACGTCTAGAATCGCATTTAATTCATGACAGTGTAGTAGAATCTACGAAAATTGAATCTACTCATCGTATCACACACTCGTTTACTAAATTCTGCTAATAGTAGTGCCCCACATTATTGCAACCCTGGCATACTTTACTTACTTGAAAGGGAGGACCAACTAGAACTAATGTCACATGAGGTTGTTTCTTTGTAAAAATTTTCACATCTTATATTAACGGGCGCAAGTAATTTTCTTTTTCCTAGAATTTAAAAATTGCTTAGTGAATGTTTACCAATCCTATTGCTGAGTTGCTAATATCAACGATTTGAGTATAACCTCTTCTTCAAGCAGGATGTCTCTGTAGTGGGCGTTACCTTTTAAGAGGTCCAGTTCTTGTAGCTCCAAATACAATTGGTGTTGCAGGAATTAAATCTGTTGTACCATCGATGACAAGTGCACTTATGTATGTTTATGGTAAAATCAGAATAGCGAGAACTGATTTGTGTAAAAATAATTTTTCGGTCGTTGGTCCTTGACTGCTACCTCACAAGTGGAAGTTGAAGATTGTTTATTTGGTTTGTTGAAATGGAGTAAAGTATGAAGTTTATAATAAACTGTGTGTTATTTTCATGTATGATGTTTTTATCGTATTATCGACAGCCTGTCAATTTGTATTTGAAAACCGGAAGATTTCTGGCAAGGCAGTTGTAATAAAGCCTTTTCTCCTTGACGAGGGTGTGTCTTACTTCACCACTTTTCGCATTTGTAGATTAGATGTCCTCCGTTGCACAGGTCACAATTGATGTTCGCAATATGATCAAGAAACACTTTATGTTTTTGATTAATGTTCGACTGACTCACACAGGTTCTTGTTACACTTTCTTTACAAATTGATTTTTATTTACTAGATTTACATTTCGAGTACAATGTACTCATTATCAATAGTTAAATGTCCTTCTAAATTTCGGGTTGAGTAATGTGAAGTGTTATATATTATGACGAAACGAAAATAAAATTCCTTACTTCACATCCTTCGACTATAAGAACTTTGTAATGTCATTTTATCGCAGGTTCGTCCTTTCCACTCCTTCTGTAGAGTGTTGCCTAATTTTTTTGCGATCAATTGATCTAGGATGCGTTCAATTAGTTGGCCAAGTTTATGCAAAGCAGCATAATGTATCGCAACTGCATCGATGAGGTGGAGTAAGAAATTATGACTATACCGTTTTATTTGTGGCAGATGAATCAGCGATTAAATGTGCCGTTTCACAATAAATCGAACGTTTTGATAACGATCCTTCAGTTGTTACCATGCGAGGTCACATTCACTATGGGAGCCCTTTGTACTTCAGTATGAGAGCGGCGTCACTTTTCAGAGTTCCTTGAAGATAATACAACTTCTGCGTATTTGATAACGAAGCATTGTTATGTTTTACGGATTGGAGTGAGTCACAAAACTAGGCCAGTCTTCATATTTCCCGCTGAATGTTTGCAACTCTATTATCGGAAGTTGTACTCCTTGTTGGGGTTTCGCTCAAGTTATTAAAACTCGTCCTTTCCTCTTTATTGTTTTAGAAACTCATCCTTTTCATATTTTATTGAGTATTTCAGAACCGTCTCTTTTCTTTAATTGCCACAGTGTTTCGATGCTCATGCCTACAGTATACAACATTAGTATACTAGATTGATGACGCTGTTACTTGTTGAAACTCCATATCACTTAATAAAATACTAACACAGTGGCTTCGTCAGTTAAGTGAAAAATGAAATTTTCATTTTCATTTTTCATCTACCTGACGAAGCTACTGTGTGTTTAACATTGTCGTAGGATAATAAAAACGTTTTAGAAACAATACACTATGTCAGTATTTTATTAAGCCTTCATGTTGTCTTCTCTTGCAGTTCTTCCTCATTTAATCCAGTACTCTCTCCAGCTTCTCTAATAAGAAACCTTAATATTGTAGCCTTCCTTTCATGTAGGTTATTATCTTCTTATACGAGTCCATTAATGTAAAAACTTTATGCCTGTTTATATCTGTAGTTAGTATTTCTTCATATGCGAAATACCACAGATTCCTCTGTATATTTTATTAAGTATTTTTAGGATAATCCGTGGTTCTTAGTGACTTCGGAATTTTAATATTTATGTCTCAATACTCTAATATCTCACAACTCTTATCTAATTAAGCCAGTAGTCGTTTCCCCTAATAAAAAATCTTTCTGTTTATCAAACATTTTCCTTCGATTGAATTCCTTCTTCTCTTCCTCCAGTTTTCCTAGCAAGTGCGTTTTATTAGTCTCTTGATGTTAGGTTATTTTAGCCATTTTATAGTTCCTTTAATTTAGGTTATTAGATTTTTATAACTGCGTGGATCTCTAGCAATCCCACATTTGTATCTTCTATATATTTTTTTAAAAACTCGTCCTCTCCTCTTATTTTATTATTTCAGGACAATATGTTTTCTTCATAACAACAGTTTTCACGCATTTTCCTTTATATTGTTATGAGCAGCTCTTGCCCATTTCATTCTGACCTGAACCTTCTCCAACTTCATTAAGGAAAAATATTTTTTTAAATTGAATTTTCTCTTTTTTTATCCTATATTTATAGCAATTTTTCAAAATAAAATATAAAGCTTACGAAGACTTTAGGTCCTCTTCAATCACTTCTTCTTCTAGCTTTTCTGTCATTAGTCATTTAGCACAAAGAGTCTTATTATTTTTATTGGCATATTCTTTAAACCAATTTTCATTATAGTATTCCATTTACCAAGGTCATATTGTATAAATAATCCTTTGTGAATTAACTCCATAGCATCTTTCTTGTATCCTTTTAAAACTCATCCTCTTCATATTTTACTAGGTATTTTCAGGACCGTCTCTTTTTCTTCGTGGCTACAGTGTTTTCATGCATTTGCCTTAATGTTGTCTTACTCGCAGTTCTTCCTCATTTAGATCACTAACCTCACCAACTCCTTTAATGAGAAATCCTCATTTTATGGCCTACCTTTTACTAAATTGTAAATTTTTATTATTTGTTAGAATATTTTTTTAAGTAGACATGTAAAGTAAAATTAATAAATCTTCTTGTACATAGAATCCATTAATGTAAAAGCTCCATAACTGCCTATATCTGTAGTATTCCTTCCTATGCGAATTAGCACAATTGTTCCTTCTTTGCATTCTTTTAAAACTAGTTCTTTCCTCTGTATATTTAAGTTGTATTTTTTAGGATAAGTGTTTCTTAATGAGTTCAGAATTTTAATGTTTATGTCCTTATGTTGTCATATCACGTAGCTCTTCTCTGATTAAATCAGAAGCTTCCACCAATTTTGTTAGCACGTGCACTTTAATGGTCTCTTGGTGTTAGGTTATTTAATTAAGGTGATTAGCTTTTTGTAACTGCGTAAATCTCTAGGCATTCCCACCTTTGTACTTCTCTACATTCTTTCAAAAACTCGTCCACTCTTCTCTATATTTTATTATCTCAGGACCATCTGTCTTCGTAACATTTACATTTGCCCTAACATTGTTATCCCCTGCAGATCTTGACCATGTTATTTTGACTTGTACCTTTTTCAACTCTATTAGGGAAAAATATTTTAGTTAATTGAATTGTCTCTTCTTTTTCTCCTATATTCATAGCTATTTACTAAAATGACTCGTAAATATAAGTATTTATGACATCAGACATTTTCATTTGTCTTCTATTTCCGATATAATATTTCTCATTTACATTTCTATGTTTTTTTTTTCTTCAATCAATATTATAGACTCAAACACTGCCTTCTTCTTACCCATGAACCTCTACTAGTTCTAGCTTTCCATAACCTCTTAGAGCTCATTTATCTCCCATGCACTTCTTCTCGAAACAACATGTTTTACTTCTTAATTATTGTATTCTTTACCTTCTTCCATAAATTTGTAACTGAATGCAGTCCCTTAAAGTCTACCTTCTCTATGTTGTGCATCTACTTTTCTTTCACAGTATCTCTCTAGCTCTACTTATGCTACCTTGTTTTTTTTTTGGTTTCTTCATCAATTATACCATGACATTTTACAGAAGGAGACCGAAACAAATATATGCTTTACGATCAATTATTTTATCTTCATTCCGATTTCTTTATGTACCATTATGCAGGAAATTTCTGAATTTTATCGCTCTGAATATGTTACTTCACACTCTCAATCTCTATTTACACACTCGTTTAAAATTTCTTGATCTTGTTGGTGTGCCTATTTTAGCCATTCAATTACTACTCTATCCTTGGATTTTCTTATTCAGTTATGTTTATTTTAGAGACATAAGAAGCCATAAGAAGTCATTATTTGCAATGGGTAACGTACTCCTGACCTACCGTAACAACTCTTGCTTGTGATAGTAGCGTACTCTTGACCTACCATAATAAATAATTAATTATGGTAGGTCAGAGGTGAACGACCTGACTACACGAAGATTTATTGTCAAGGTTAAGGTCAATAGTACGTAACCTTTATAATAAATAATTACAGTAGGTCAAGATTTTTCTGTATAACGCAAGGTATTAGTTGCCCTTATAAGGTCGAGAGTACGCTTATTTTATTGTAAGAAATTCTTCAATTATTAAAACATTAAGGTGGTGAAAATAGGAAGGATTTGGAAAGCAGCTCTCGATGAACAATCAAGTCAACCCTGAATTATTTCTGTATATCATTGTATATATCATCTATTTTGTTAGAATTTTGCAGAAGAAGCGATGGCAATAAAGACTAAACTATTTTTTGGTTTTTACATATTAATTTAATTAATAATAGGCTGTTCCTCACTAATAAATACTTATTTTATTTTTAAAACTATGTATGTAACTGGAGGAATTCTTTGTAAAAGCATAGTGATTCTTTCCTTATAACCAGAAACATTTTTCAGAAAACGAATGTTAATTTGCTCGAATGCAAATAACCTCGTTAACATTCGATTTCTCCCAAGGTGACACGTTTTACAAGAATCGTTGTTCCAAAAATTTTTTCACGTTTAGAGTTTTAAGTGTAAAATACAATCATTTGAAATTAGATATATTTGTACAAAAACAAATATCAATTCAAATCCATATTACCTACACCTTGAAATACAATAACTGGCACTCCTAGAAAAGCATATTTTAACTTAACCATAATCAATCAGCCTCGACAATTACTTATACAATCAATCAGCATTTTTTTTAATTTTTAAAATTTCAATATCACTACGAAATTTCATGAAATAAAAGTAAATTAAATTAATTGTGTAAGCTTTATTTATTTATTATTATTTCATAATTTCATAACAAATATAGAGAGACTTAAGGTTTGTAAAAAAACTGTTATGACATTGTTTTATTTTATTGTGGCAATAATGCATCAATTGGCGCGAGTCTTAATATTATTGTTGTTTACTTCCAAGAATGGTAAAGCAGGTAAGATGTGGTAATGAATTCACGTGATTGGAGCGCTGAGGTCACGGTCTTTGTGGCCAAAAACCCACGTCGCGCCGCTACTGCTCGTGCATTTCAGAGATGGTGTTAATTAATCAATGGCGATTCGTAATTGGTTGTAATCAACGTCGGTTACCTTTTGTTTAACATCGGAATGCTATTACGTAATAGTTATTTTGTTAATACAGTGATGAATTTGTATTAGTAGTAAAAAAATACGAATTGATTTCCTAATCTTAATTGGTAAATGTTTGTTCATTAATAATGAATTGATTAAAAATTAATGAGTTAATTTGCAAATGACTAAAAGAAAAGGCGACGAAGTAACAGTATGTAGGCCCCTAGTTGGGCCTCCAGTGATGGGAGTATTAGTTCTCCAGCCACCATAGTTCTTTGATAAAGTTGAGGATTTTGCTGGGAAACATGCCTCCAAGATCGGCAGGTTTTAGCCATGATATCCCCAACAGGATCTTCCTTAATGTTGTTCAAGCAGGACTCCGACTCCGCTTCCTCGTTGCACCCTCTGCGGTTGGGATCTTCAGCAACTTCTGATCAATAAAGGTGTTTCTTTAACTAACAGTTAGGATATCAATCAGGGATTCTAGTTTTGACCTGGATAGATTAACACAATATTTGACAACTTTAGCGTTGGGTGTTCGTATTGTGTTATCTACAGATCTTTGAAATGACTGCTAGTTAAAAAAGACAACAAAGGGCCTCGAGTAAATAATTATACGCCATAAAAGCTCATTAAAAGCTTCAAAATTCCTTACCTTACTTCGAATTCTAAAATTTTAATCTAAAATAGTCGCTATTCTGTGACGGTCAACTGGTGCTCGATTTTAAATTATTGGTAAACGTGCGTCCGACAAAAAAGATTATTGTTTATAAATTGCCGATTTTGCTCGAGAACATCTTTCAAGGATTCTCCAATGAGAAAATGGACAGAAGTAAGAACGGACAGGTATTTGGGAATGAAAATTTAAAATAGCTTCAATTTGAGTAATCAACGTTTGGAATGATTCTGTCAGGACTGAGCAGATTGAAACTAAGAAAAATCACTGAGCACTGTGACCTGAATAAGCATAAACATAGGATGCTAATTGAGGAAAGCCCCCTATGCCGTAGGTGTCTGTAAGAAAAGGAAACTCCTCAATACCTACTGTGTACATGCGAAGCATATAAACGACAACGCACAGTGAAATTCGGGAATTCGACTATACTTCCTGTAAAACAGCTTATAAACATCCCCTGGCAGAAGCTACTGGACTTCATAGAAGACACAGGAGTACACAGGGAGTAAAACAACTAGAGGTGCAGAAGAGGACCTCGTAGACCGCAATGCAGGGACGTTAAGCGACACCACCAAAAAAAGTAACATTTTTCTTCAAATGTGAAATTAGCATTCTTTTTTATTATTATTTTTTGTTTTTTTTATCCCTGCCTAATTTTCATTATAAAAATTATTTGATGTTATTTTCGTTTACTGAATAAAAAACACATCCAAACAAATTACCAGGAAGTATTTTTAGGTTACCAAGATTTGATGGCAACTTTCCATACAGCAAAAAGCTAAACGATATGCACCAATTCGACTTCTGTAGAAATCTATATGGTTCGAATTTTATGGCGTTTTAATGTTTACTGCTAATTCTTAATGTGCAATTTATTTCGGCTATAAAATTTAGTAGTTTAATGGCACGAATATATAAATATATGGATGAGTTCGTAAATAGAATGAGACAAGAATATAATGTTCGGTTTTATTACGTACTGGAATTATTAATTCCCCACGTTATTCTCTAGTAGTAATAAAAAAAGCGTTTTGTGGTAATAGTTACTATTTCCACAAGTTATCGTACTAGCAATAAAAATATCTTTACAAATATTCGATTGTGAGAACGTTATCCCATAACTACCATTCATATTAAAAGTTTGCATTATCGAGTTTAGATTTTAGATTTTATTTATAAATTTTACATTAATATGAAAAATAATCTACTTTAGTTAGCGTAAATTTCTATTTCTCTAGTGACTTTGTTGAAGTTTATGGAGCACTAAAATATATTAATATAGTATCGTTTAATTCAGCCCAAACTAACGCTTCGTTAAAAATTCTTACAGCTTGGACATTAATAAATATTCTTAAAATTTTCCCCCTTTAATCAGTGGGTCGTCATATCTACCCACCCAATCTTCTTCATCACTGGCTACAAAAGTTTTTGGTCTTCTTTAGATTTTTATTCAATAATTTTGCTTTATTTTAAATTAATCACCACTAATGGTAACATATTTACCTCCTCCTACCATCAGAAACGTTAATGGTACCCACCTAATGAAAAACCAGCAGCAGTTAAGGATCTTCAAGTAAGCTACAATAGATGTTTATTTTATTATTATTAAAATAAACACAAACGTTTTCAATCAGCAACAGCTAACATTTAGATCTGTGAATTCGCTATTAAAGATCCACCTAATTTTTTTAATAACCAGAGTTTTGAGTTCCTAAAATATTCCAAAATGTGTTTTTTTCAAATTCTCTAAAAAATTCTTAGATTAATTATGATAATGATTATCCAACATTTAGGTTATATAAATTCCCTATGGCTTTGATGACTGAAAGATTCTTCTAAGTTTTCTAAATATATATGATTGCATTTAAAATTAACATATAAATTACATGCAATAGAATTCACCATCTTTGATGGTTTTGTTTGCGAAAATTATCTAAATTAAAGAAGAAAACAGTTATTTCAGAGTCAAATGTATCCTCTAAATTTATAAATTTTTGAAAAGTTACATTAGTGCCAAAGAACAAGCTCTCCTCTCTCAAAATCTCAGTTATAGTCATTTTATTAATAACAAATCTGACAAGTTCACAATCATTCTAGAATCAGAACTCAGAAGAGTGCTCAAAGCTCTCATCGCTAAGGCCCACATAGCAAATCATATAAAATCCTACTATCGCAATTTCCCAAAGATTCCAAAGTGATAAAATCACTTAAAGCAAAAATATCCTCCCATTCTTGAGTCCTTGCTAAAGCAGATAAATCAATTTACTAGTAATACTCGAAAAAGAATAGTATATTAAGAAAATGAACGTTTTCATTGCAACGGAAAACTTAATTTGCTTTAAGAAAGATGCTACAATTTCAAACCCAAAATCACTTACCTCCTAGACACGGTGGTCTTTTTAAAACCCATATGCCTGATTTCCCTATACGATCTGTAGTTTTATATATTAATAGTTTTACAAGAGGTTTAGCAAATAAACTCAATGTACTCCAAATTTGCTCCAAAACATTCAGTGAAAAATTCACTCGCTTTATCCGAACAACCTAACTCCAAAAAACCTAAACTTGTATACTTTGATGTTAGTAGCGTGTTGTCCAATATACCAATTAAAGAATGCCTAGAAAATTATTCCAAATTTACTCAATTAAGCACATTACAATTACTTGATTAAGTTACAATATTATCAATTTTTAGAAACCTGTGTAAATCAAAAGTAATTCAATAATAAATTCTATCGGCAAACCACAGGTCTTCCAATGGGATCTCCCTTAAGTCCTCTTTTAGCTAAAATGTTCATAGTCAACATTGAAGAAAAACATTTTTCACTGGGCTTCAAAAAAATCACATTTCCTTTGGTACAGGAATACCCTAATTAACTAAAAAGTTTTGTATTTGATTTTATTGGAAACCGCGAGACGATAAGGGATTCAAGTTTATATGTATATGTAGGTTGGGTGGGTGGCTTCTATCCACCCTCCAATTAAGAATACATAAGCGAAGGTTTTAGTTCAAAGTTGTAAAATGTAAACAAACACAAAATAATTGAATTTTTAAATTGAAATATTTCAAATAATTTTTGATGATGTTTTATTGACTGGATGATGTTTAACTTACAAATTTTATTCGTTGGGTTAAATGCTACATTATTATGATATTTTCATTTTTTTTTTTCTACTTTCGGATATGTATATAAACTTTTCTAAAAGGTCTTTGTTTTGTTGTTTTAAAATTAAATAATCTATTGTTTTGTTCTTATAGGTAATTTTTGATAAGGATAGATCATTGAATTAAATACAGCTAATTTATGTTTTAATGTTTAAGGGAGTGATTTAGATGGTTGGTTTTCTTTTTTTTTCAAAATTGTCTATATTTGTAATTAAGAAGTCAAGGAATTTAACATGTTTGCTTTGTTTTGTCTTAATTAGTAATGATCGAAAGTAGAGTCATTTAAAAATAAAGTGTGAAGTCAATAAAGAAAGCATTTTATTTAAATTACCAAGATGTATTACGAAGATAAAGCCTCAACCGTTATTAATTAATGAATTTCTCAACTTTCAAATCTGTAAATTTACTACGAATTTGATGCTTTAAAAATTCTTCTTTTAATAACTTCAAATTTCCTAGAATATTTTAACAAATTATAAAGGTATGTTAATAATTATCCAAAATTGAAATCTCTAAATTCAGTACGAACCTGATTTCGATTTTTCTGTAAACTATGGCATTTGATTTCTTAAAAATCTCTAAACATTGTTTAAAAGAACTGATGTTAAAATTTGATTTCTTTAAATTCCTAAAATGTTATCTGTAAATTCACTTTGAATTTGATAGTTCAAAAATCATATTTAAATTTTCTAAAAACATTTTACTTTTGATTTTTAACCATTTTTAAAATTTGTTAATATAATTTGAGTTTATCAATCAATTTCTTCAAATTCTTTTTACAGATTACACGAGTATGAAAATAATTTCCCAGGCACGGTTGGAAAATCTTTTTCGATTTTCTAAAAATTTTGGATTTCTTCAAATTTCCTAAAATATATTCACAAATTACGTGAGTGTGTTAATGATTTCTGAAAATTTAGATCTTCAAATTCGTTTACGATGTGATTGTTCAAAATCCTTTGCAGTTTTCTAAAAAAAAACAACTTTAGATTTTCCAGAAAATTTGCCACTTGGAGACAGGGAAACGAGTTTTGCTTTAGCGTATTTAACTCTCTAGGTAAACCATCAATCAAGATAATACCATTAAAATGCGATTTACACTTTTATTGGTAATTATTTAATAATTTTTTTTTTTTAATTTTCAAGATAGTTAAAAAGCTGAAAGTAACAAAACAATTTTCTTCTTCTTCTATTCAGAGGTTGCTGATCGACATGCCAATGTCAATCCTTAGTTTAGATAATAATAAGAAAAACACGAAAACATTTCATAAATCTACAACACATAAGTCTTATATTAAGACTAAAAAATAAATTACTTATTGAAACAACTACTTCTCTGACTAAGACCTCGACAGACTTTGTTGACTTAATTTCATTGGCTGTGAGAAAATGCTGCAAAGGCCTATGGTTCTACGTCCAATGATTTTGCCTTGTATAATGAGCTGCAGACTTTCATATTTTGAGTTTTGAGCTATATGCCCAAGGCATTCCAATTTCCTCTTTTTATGCTGAGTAAGAATTCCAGTTCTAAAAAAAAGTAAAAAAAGCTGAAAAAACTTTTTTGAACACTAATACATTTTACGCTTGAAACAAAGAATTTCTGACATAGGTTATGTGTAGATTATTAAGGTAGGTCAGGTAGGTCATTGTAGTGATTGTTGTGGTAGCTCAAGAGTACGCTAAAATTCTATTTTTTGTTAATAATTTCCCAACTATTGAATTTGCATAATCGCTACGAGTTTGATGATTTAAAATCTTTTTTTTAATTTTCAAAAAACCTTAGCTTTAGATTTCTTCAAATTTTCTAGAATATTTTCACAAATTATGTGAGCATGATAAAAATTATTAAAAATTCCCTTTGAATTAAAAAGAAACCGCTTTTGATTTCTTCAAAACCTTCGCTACGTATTTAATTGTAAAAAAATACAATTTTAACATTTCTAAACAGTTTTTTTTATTTCTTGATTTCTTTAAAATCTCTAAAAGTGTTTGATAAGGTACATTGATAATATTTGATTTTTTTTAATTCTTCTAAATATTTTCACAAACTGATGAGATTAAAAATAATTTCCTAACATTTAAATCTGTAAATTCATTACGAATTTATTTGATGGTTCAAAAGTTCTTTTTGAGATTTGAAACATTCCTTCTTTGCATTTCTACAAATTTGCTATATTATTTTAACAAATTACGTGAGTATGTTAATAATTATCCAAAATTTAAATCTCTTAAATTCAGTACGCAGTTGATTGTTGAAAATCCTTTTGAGTTTTCTGAAAACCTTGGCATTTGATTTCTTAAAAATTTCTTAAATCTGTATAATAGGCAGCCCAATAAATGTAAATACCATACTAGTATATGCCCCTATAGGGGACAAATATTATGAAGAGGTGGGGCTTTTTTATGAGAACATTAAGATACTAATGAAGTCAACTAAGAAGGAAGCCATGAACATCATTATGGGAGACTCCAACGCCAAAATCAAAATTAAGAAATTCCAGGATATTGTAGGCAACAAAACAAGCGAGGATACCAACAGCTTCGGCCATAAAAGGAGCCAGCAATTATAGGGAAGCTACGTTCAAGAATTATTGTACGAAATTAGACCTGAATTGTATCTACGGAGTTGAGCAACCAAAAATCAATTCTAAGCATTCCTAAAAGTGAAGTCGAATGCCATGAGAAGAACAAAATCAGGAAAGGCCTGTGAAATAAACAACATTCCAGCAGATTTCTTGAAATTGGTTGATCAAGAAAACATAGATAAACTAGTTTCTTATTAACTTAATATATGAAAAACGGCAAATTTCCTTTAAAATGATTAAAATCCACTTTTAAACCAATATAATACTCTTGTACAGCTATTGAAAATGTTTACATCGTAAACGAAATGTACATTTAGGAAAATAAAAATAAACTGCGGAGAAAGTGATTACAAGTTTGTTTATATTGCAGAATCTTCACGTAACTCATCAATCAACATTATTTATACCAATAGCTAAGAAGCCAAATAGCAAAAATTGCGACCAGTTCAGTCTTATCAGCATACTGATGCTTCATTCAACTTTAAAAATATTTCTGAGGGTAATACATACTAGAATCTTCAGAAAATATGAAGATTTTGGATTTTTACAAAATTCCTAAAATATTTTCACAAATTACATGAGTATGTTAATAATTTCTGAAAATTGAGATCTGCAAATTCGTTCTCGATTTAATTGTTCACAATCCTTTGCAGCTTTTTAAAAATCCCAACATTAGACTTTCCAGAATTTCTTCACAAATCTCGCGAGTATACTAATTATTTTTTTAACATTTAGATATAAATTTGCTATGAGTTTAATTGTTCAAATATCCTTTTCTAGAGTTTTCTACAAATCTCAGTTTTCAATTTTTTCAAAATCTCTAAAATGTTTGATAAAATTGAATTTCTTCTTCTTCTTATCGGGATATTTTCCACTGTATATTTTTATAACAATTCAACATTATTAATCAAATTCATATTTATAAAGTTTTTAACAAATTGCATATTGGATGGTAAATTTTTGAGTGCTTTTGAAATATTTTCTTTTTGCCTTGCTAAAATTCTAATTGAAGAGAAAATGTTTATTTTCATTAGTTTTTCACCTAAATTGAATTGGTTTTTGGAAAAATAAAAAATTAAGAATTTAAGCCAATTGAATTATTTTTAATATTAATTAAAAGTTTTGTAGCAAATTTTCGATTTCGTTTTTGTTTATGATAAAGCAAAGCATTTTTTATTTTTCAGAACCTTATTTAATTGATTTAAAAAAATAAATCATATTTCCAGTTTTCTATAAGGAAGATATCATGTGTTACGGATTGATAATGTAATTTTTCAAATAGCTAATGTGGATTCATGTGTCCCACAAGGTTCTGTTTTAGGACCAATTTCCAACTACTTTTTAGAAGAAATTTTCAACTGTTTTTTTTAATGTATTTTTTCACCAATTGTAATTCATTATTGTTCTCTGTCAATATCAGTCACGGAC
Organism: Ontholestes murinus; assembly: GCA_963969525.1. Lineage (NCBI taxonomy): Eukaryota > Metazoa > Arthropoda > Insecta > Coleoptera > Staphylinidae > Ontholestes > Ontholestes murinus. The sequence goes on from OZ018396.1 coordinate 15,428,629, forward strand.
CAGTTTCGATATAGTTTGGATCTCATCAGCGTAGCGCAGTTGGAGATAGAGAAACGAGATTTAGTTTGGAGTATTTAAGTCTCCATGTAAACTATCAATCAATATATTACAATTAAGGTGCCATTTATTTTGTGTTGCAATTTTATTTGTAATCAATGAATAATTCATTTTTTTTTAATTTTCAAGTCTGATAAAATTTCAACTTTTTCATTGTACGAAAACAAATACGAAAAACTGAAAAATTTCAGCATTTTCACTACATAAATAAATTGTAGGCTTGAACCATCGAATTCCTGACCTAGGTTAATGCGTAGTTTATTAAGGTAAGTCAGCACTACGATAACTCATTGTACTGATTATTGTGGTAGGTCAAGAGTACGCTAGAATAAATAATGTTCTAAAGCATAATGAGACATAATTAAATAAATATTTTGGTAATTATATTTTAAAATAACTAAAAAACTGGAAGCAAGTTAACAAAACAATTGAATATCTTAAGGAGAGAAAAAATTGAAATAACTTGATTTAAAAAATGGCAATTGATACGAGTTTATCGAATGAAAATAATTGCAAACATCATTTAAATAAATTGTTAAAACATTAAAATAATTAAATGTCGCTTCAGATATTATCTAAAATTGTAAATTAATTTTAAGTTTATAATAATCGTAATGAGTAATGATTAATACATTAATAAGGAACAGGAAAATTCCAACTAAACTTTTTTTTAGAATTTTTTTTAGAAAGAGAAAACATCTTTATTGAAGCTAGTATTTACATTATGTAGTTATAACAGTAATTATTGTGCTTATTCAACTTCTTCACGATTATCGGCCGTAGTTCTCTCAGCCTATTTTTTAAATTTTCAACTGTTTTTAGTAATATAAAACCGTAAAACGTATTTAAACAAAATTTGTATTCTTGTTAATTCAAGATATGAAAAGTTTTCAATTTTTATAACAAATAGTAAATTGTATTGAAAATATTAACACTTTCTTCACAAATTTGTTTTTATTTACTAAACTTACATTTCGAGTACAAAGTGTTCCTTATCAATAGTTAACTAACAAATGATTGTTTTGTTCAATTTTGATAAAGCTAAGTAATTTCAAGTGTTAATAACTCTTCTGTCGGTATTTCCAATGATTTTAATTATTTTTTTAATCAATTTTCATTAACATTTCAATTGTTTTTGGGTAAAACAAAGTAACCATTTCATTTCAATTTTAAATAAATTATTAGGACATTTTCAATTGTCTATATCTAATCTAACAAATTAGAAAAATAATCAATTAAAGACAAATTTTAAAGTATGTTTTCAACTTATTATAATATTTTCAATTGTTTTACCACATTTTCTATTATTTTTAGGCCATTTTCTACTGATTTTAGTTTAGTTAGTTTCTCTAGGAAGAAAGCTGCTTTTCAACTATTTAATATACTTTTTTATCTTGTAATTTATATATTTTTGATATATTTCCAACGATCTTAAAATCACATTTTAAAAGTTTTTAACAAAATTTTAATTGTTTTTAGAGAAAAAATCTAGTGTTTTCTGCATTTTTTTTAATTTTTCAAATTGATTCTGCTTTTTGAAGCAGAAAAAATATTTTTTGTTAAAAGGTGTTATAAAAATAAATACACTGTTAGGTTTTGTAATTTAAACACAAGCTTTCAAAGACTATTGTTGCTTTTACAATGCTCTTTGAATGTTTGTGTTTAAGTTACAAAACCTAACAGTGCATAAATGAATTTTCAACCATTAATAGCCAATACAATCAAAGTTTTATAAAAATAAGAAAAAATATGCTTGTTAATATTTGAACTCGTGTAAAATTATCGTATTTGCATTCACAGTGAACTGAACAGAATCACTCGAGTGATTATCGTAATCTCTCTGCACCATTTCACTCAAGTATTGTAAACAAGTTTTGAGATTATCATGTATGTGGTTTTATTATTCATCGCACGTGATTTGCAAAGCAATTATCATAAATGTGCTGTTTGGGTTTTATTAATAATCGTGCTAATATGTATATCAGTGTTGGTCGTTATTTTTTTTAATGCAGATTGTTTTAAACACAATTGTACAAATTTTTAATAGAACTTGTAAAGTGTATAAAATAAATAAATTAATTGTTTACCTAATATATTTTATTTTTAAGTTTTACGAAAACGAAATTTACAATTTTTATCCTTACAAAATAAAACACTGAAGAAGAATTTTTATCCTTATTCCGAGTAGTGTTCTTAACCAATTAAAACCAAACTTAATCTATTTAAATAAATATTTAGACTTATTTTATATAATTAAATTTGGTACATCTCATAAAGACATCTAAAAATATTTGGTGTTATTATGCTAGAGTCTATATTTCTAAATATAATGATGTAATCAAACATTTTGAAGGTAATCAATCAAGACGATTGTTTTTACTATTTGTTTCGTCTGCCTTTTGTTTGGCGGCGTACATCAAAAGAAACACGCCGCCTCTGATTTATTCGCTGACATACATTATCCATTTTGCATATGTCACTATTTTCCTTGCCCGTATATGTTAATGTTAAGGCATTACCAATCATATATGTAAGTGTATCGAATTGATTAATCCACTATATCAAATAAAGATTTTCATGATGATAGAAGTGTCCAAATTAAAGTTATATGACGGTATAGACCTAATTATGCGTGCAAGTAGCAGCTGGTTGGTGTATTTTGATGATTATCAACGATGCGAAAATTAGGTTGGTAAATACAAGCGACGTTGTAGAATATGAATAATGGTTTGGAGCAAAAATCGCGTCTGAATATTTTTAGAAAACGCGGCAGCGTCACGTGCCTCGAACGCATCTTACAACTAACGAAAGTTTTATGGGTGCAGTTTTTGGCTACGATTTTGGCCAAGGAATAAAATTATTGTTTTTCCTGACACGTGTTTCTGATCTTATAAATAATGTTTTTCGTTTATTATGAACAACAACCAAAGACAGGTTTTGATCTATTTTGGATCTCACCAGCGCAGTTGAAGACCCGAATAGGTCAAATCCAGTCTGTAATTACTGTTGACAGGGAAACAATTATTCAATATAAAAGATTTATTAAAGAATCTACAATTATATGTAAGTTTTGTAAATGAGACACAATAACTTTGTTTTACCAGTATATTTTAAACAATTACAGTGACTATAGTTTCGACTATAAGCTATAATCACTGTAATTGTTTAAAATATAGTGGTACATCAAAGTTAAAGTGTCTAATTTACAAATCATTCAAGATGTACCACGAAGTAAACGCCTCTACCATCAAATATATATGAGTTGACAAATTATTCGAATTGTAAATAATTTAAAAGCACTTGTAGCAAACACAAATTTTATATAAACTTTTAAGTCACTGTTTTAATTTTATTTAAAATAGTGAAACAAATCCAAGTGTTTAATTAACCTTCTAATTAATATAAAAATGATTCACCATGGATTAAGTGAGTATTTAATTTATCGTAATTATAAGCTAGTTTTGAAATTGAAAGAATGGTCATTACAAAATTGACCCGTTTCATACATCGCCTGTACATCAAGCGTATGATGAAACACGGCATCGATTACAATACATTAGCATATTAATCACGGCAATGTAATCCGATGAATTGTAAACAATTGTGTATAAAATCCATGGCATTACCGTGCGCAATTGACGCTTGACCGAATCGGCTAATTGTCGAGATCGTTTTACATGAGCGGCTCGTGTTCCCGATAATGTCAGCCGCTGTCAGTGACAGTGACAGTGACCTTTATATCCTTATTAAATGGAGAGTGCAACACCGTTTCAGGAAATTGTAATTTATTTCATGCACACAAACACTCATGAACTCTTAGGAATGGGAATGAATATAGATAGTAAAAGAATGGTAGCGATTGTAACTCATACTAATTCATACTTCACACTGAATTAAAAAATTCTCTATGGTTTTACACGTTGTATAATAATGTTACCATTGTAATTTGTGGTTAACACATGGTAAATTTTTCTATTCGGTGATGATAGTAAATAGTTATCCCAAGCGAATGTAATTTTTAAACACTTCAAATTTTTTTCCGGGATCACAAAACTTTATGTCTATAATTTCCAATTAATTTTTATCCGAATTATTGTATCCTTAAATTTAGTAGATTTGTCTAATTTTTTTGCATAGAACTTCAACACAACTTTCAGTGAATTTTCATTATTAGAAATCTTATTGATATTAAAATCATTTCTCTTCTGAAAACAAAAACTGAAGATTTTTTTGTTAAGACCATTAGGCTGACCTTTAAGCATCCTTGAAATCTCTCTTTAAATACTTAAAGTAATAATAGATTGTTTGAAAAGATATGTTATTGTTTTAATTTAACATTTTTATGATTACACACATGAATTGAATTGTTTGAATTTTAATTTCCTGGCACTGAATCAAAGGCGATTACAGAAAAAAATATTTATATTTATTTCAGGAGCACAGTATTTACGAAAGAGTGAAAGCACGTTTTATAGATAAAGTAATCAATAACAATAATTTAAAAAAAGCACTAAAAACCTTTCTTAGTATTTAGGGGTTTTAGTGACTTTTCAATTATTCAAGTTTGTCTTCACGTAACTCACAAAAATCAAACTAAGCATAATCCATTTCATTAAAAACGGAAAAATAGAAAATACTTTGGAAGCAGGGAATAATAACATGTATTCACAAACAAGGTGGTGATCCCTTGGCAGTTTCTAGCTATTACCCGATTACTCTGCTTCTAGTCTTGGGTAAAATATTTGAGGTCATCATCATTAAGAATAAATTAAACCTCCATGTATCAAACCATATTCTTCTTTAGCAGTTTCGTTTCCTCCAGCATAGTTTCACTAGCTTACCCCTATTCATACTCACATCACTCTGCCAAATAGTTCACCTAGAAGGTAAAAAGTCCGCTATTCTATTCCTTGACATTCAAAAAACATTTCACTTCGTGTTTCATAGAGGTCTGCTTTTCAAGTGGAATTCACTAAATATTCCTTCACATTTCCATCTAATAGACATCTTCCTAAACACCAGAATCCTTAATGTTCGTATCCGAAACACACTATCCCCTCCTTCATTCCCCAACCAGGTGTGCCGCAAGGTTCCCCCTGCCACCACTTCTTTACAACTACCCGCACTATATTTATAACACCTCAATACCTCAATCCTTCCACCCACTGCCTGCTCTGCTGATAATACAGTACTAATCTTGCATGATAAAACGATATTAAAGGATCTAAGGGCTCATGAGAGGCTGATAGGTACAATCCTATAATGGTTTCCTATATGGAGAATTTTCATCAATCCTAATAAATCCCACCTATTTATTCCATTTCACCGTGCTAAACCTATCCACACTTGAAGTTTAATGGATTAGGTTCAGTTAACTTAATTAAATATACCTAATATCTCCCCATCACAGACTTGTAATATCTTTGATCCTAAACTCTCCTTTAAAACTCACACCCAAAACGGGAAATTAAAAACATTTAAAAATCAAGGAATCTCTAATTATTTGCCGTCCCTTTCTTGATTACGCTGCACTCCTGTTTCATACAGCCCCCCCCCCCCTCCAAAGAATTTGCAAGTCTGTGTGAAAAATCAAGACTTACGTTATTGACCAAATCAGGCATCCCAACTTCCAATAAGAGGTTACATTTTGATATTTAAAAAAAACGAGTATATTTTAAGAGAAATCAATGGATATTTATTTCATTGCAAAGAGAAAGGTATACCCTTAACCCTGGAAAACGATATCAGCCAAATGGCCGCCACAACTACGGTTGCAGCACAATATCCTTTTCATGAAATTTTCCATGACCAATTCGCACATTTGCGGCTGTGTGTCCTCGATAACTTCACGAATTCCATCTTTAAGGTCTTGAATCGATTTCGAAGCATTGGCATAGACCTTACCTTTCACGTGGCCCCAAAGAAAAAAGTCTAAAGGTGTTAAGTCACAAGATCTCGGGGGGCAATTGTGATCACCTCTTAGCGAAATAACACGGCCAGGAAACTTTTCTTCCAAAATTGCAATTGTTTCGTTGCTTGTGTGGCATGTAGCGCCGTCTTGTTGAAAATAAACGTCGTCCACATCAATATCTTCCAATTCCGGCCATAAAAAATCATTAATCATAGCTCGATAGCGCAATCTATTCACCGTAACAGTTGCACCAGCCTCATTTTCAAATAAGTAAGGTCTAATCACATCGCCAGTCCAAAAACCGCACCTAACAGTGACACGTTGAGAATAAAGAGGCTTTTCAATAAGCATTCTTGGATTTTCCGAGCCCCAAATGCGACAATTCTGCTTATTCGCGTAGCCTCCGAAGTAAAAATGAGCCTCTTCACTGATGTGATTTTTCGACGAAAATCCGGATCATTTTGATGCATTTCAAGGACCGTTGCTGGTGATCGACCCGTTTGAGTTCCTGTGTTAACTGAACTTTGAAAGCCTTCACGCCCAAGTCTTTATGCAAAATACGATGTAATGTCGTTTTTGGAATATCTAATTCCAAAGATCGATAAACCTGGGTTTTCGTTAACACTCAATTGTTCTTGAGCGACGCACACGGTTTCAATTGTCCCAACAGCACAAAATTTTTAACCAGTTTTACTATTGCTGGCCGAGAAGGTGTTTTACGACGACCCAAAAATTCTTTGGTTTGGCGAACTGTGCCTGCAAAATTTTCACCATTTCTGTAGTGAATTTTTACAATTTCAATGCGTTGTTGAAGCGTGTATTGTTGCATTTTTACTAATGGCGTAGTTTTTACTTGTCAAATGTCAAAGATGACAGCTGCAAAAGTGACAACTGCCCAGATAGCGGGCTATTCAAAATGAAACCTCTTATTGGAAAACCCTATACATCTTTATTGACAAATGCATAGAGTATATAATAAAAATAATATACATACATAGAATTAAAAAATATACCAGATTTATCAATTGGCTATGAACCATAGGTCTTTTTGCATGTTTTAATTTTTTTGATTAAATCATTTCTTGAGAGTTCATGAATCCTAACAGTCTTTGTGAAGTTCCTGTCTTAAATTAGTTCGTAGTTGAAGCGTCGTTGAGATTATGAATTGATGAAATGAATTCGTATTTTGTTAAGAAAGGGAATTTACGTTTATGGATAATGGTTTTGTTTCTGGTAATGCATAGTGCATTTAGGATTTGGAAGTAGTTTTGATTTTGGGTGAATCTTTCTTGAATTGGGATTACCTTTGTAGAATAATACAGCAATTAATTTGATTGGTTATGGAGAGGATTTTGGGGATGTCGGATTTTGGTTAGCACCCTAAGGGCTGATCTTTCTGTGATTTAAAAGTTACGTAATTTTACTTTATTTTTATACCTTATTTTTTGTAGGTTAGGCTTCTGAAATGTGCTGCGATTTGCTTGACTTTTGCTTTAAGGGAAGAGAAGTGGATTTTAAAGGTTAATTTAGTATCGAATATTATTTCTAGGTATTTGCAGGTGATTGAGGGATACATATTTTTACTCCATTTTACAAACTAGGTCTCTATAGTGTCTATCCTGCCCTGTAGGGTGCTGAGGGCTTCGGAGAGAGTTGAGGCTTGGAGTGGATAATTAAGGCAGTATCGTCAGCGCAAAAAAGCGGATAGGCGGATTTATTGAAATATTTTGGATTGGGACAGTAGATATCGTGCACCAGGAGATTGTAAAGAATGGAAGTAAGAGGCCTTGAGGAAGAAAATTAGTTAGAAAGGAACTGAGGTGTTTGATCTTAAGGGAGCGGTTGTGTAGGAAACTGTCTAAGATATTCCATTTATTATATATCTTAGACAGTTTGCTGATAGTTTAAGGGTATTGCATTTAAACAGCAGATATCGGTGCCAAACGGATTCGAAAACTCTTTTAACGTTTAGGAAGATAATCGCGGATTTATTTCCTTCAAGACCTGCTGTTTGGAAGTTAGAAGAGAGAATAACTAGTGGAAGGGTTGTGCATTTGTGTTCTAAGAAGCCAAACTGATATTGTGGGATGAAACTAGAAATATAGGACATTACGTTTGAGGAGAGTTTCAAACATTTTTTCAAGTACGGTAAGTAGGGTGACCAGAAAAAAAAAACCTTTTTTTAGAATTGGCTCTTCTTCTGGAATTAGTCATATTGATCCTTGAGAAGTCTTGCTACCAAATATTAGGTCATTTGATTAAAGTTTAGAGGTCGCACAAATTAAAAGTATGAAGAAAAACCTGAAAATCTGGTTTTTCGGCGGATTAAAATCTGTGGCATTTCCAAAACTCATTACTGTAACATACTTTTCCATTGAAGAATATTATATAGAAAAGGTTTTGATTATTAAACTTATAATATTTGGCGGTATTTGAAACGCAGCGTGCATTTTTAGATGTTAATTTTGAACAAAATTTTCGAATTTACGTGAAACTTGACGTATAGCTTCAGTTGACAGATGACTTCATCCCTGTTTTTGGTCTTAAACACTAAAGAATACATGTAAGACTTAGTGCAAGACTTACTGGTACCTCCCACTTTCTGTAACCCGGAATTTCATCCAGGTGCTCTGAACGGCGATTTCAAGATTTTTGTCTTTATTCATTAAACACTTATGAAATTAAGTACTAACATTCTAATAACATTCTCATGTGGGAAAACATGTTTTTAATTCAAAACGTAGTCAAGATCAGGCTTCAACAATTGAATTTTTGAGAGGTAGTCCAAGTATTTACATTTTATAGTGCCCTCCAAATCTGTTTCAATATTCTAAGATTAGATTTCTTATCATTCGGGGATTGCTGTTGATGACTAGGCACATATTTATACAGGTACTGCTTTTGCCTTTCTGAATTCGTAATCAAGGTGTTAAACTTTTTAGTCGACGTTACGCCCTTTCAGACGTGTCATTTTCCACGCGCAACTGTGATAAATATGTTTTTGATTTACTATATTCATCATTTGATTCCCACAAACTAGGACCAATGTTCAGAAAATCTTTGTAGATTTCGAACCGCGAGAATAATTTTTTGCTTTGATTCGAAACCAAGTCTTGAATTTCATGGTTGTTCCTCAAATTGATTTTAACCCGCTTAAACTAAACATCCCACTAAATGTTGTTTTTTCAACGTGTCGACAAAAATTTCTTCTATATTTTGTGACGTATTCAAACAGTTATGTATGTAACTTAATTGTAATGTACCGTATTATGATTAGGCTATGTACGACTACGAATAAATATGTTTATTATTTAAAAAGAAAAAAAATTTAACATCATCTAAACTTCTAAGTCGATGTTTTAAATTTAAGAATTTATACTTTTCTTCAGCTTCAACATGTAAAATGTCGTCCAACGGAAGTTGGCATTTAATCGAAGCCATTTTAAATTACTGATTGTTGTATTATTTTCTAGAAATTCAAATGTTTTTAAAAATATTTTTCAGACGTTTATATATTTTGCATGTTTTATATTTTTGAAGATTCCGCAGTTTTTAAAATCCTAAAAATTTTATTTAATATATTATAATACAACTATTGACAATTGTATCTGATTGTCAACTGTTAGAACAACGTAATACTTAACTGCATTTGAATTATTTTAAATATTCTTAGAGACTTAAACCCAGTTTGTTTTATATTCATATTGTTATCGTATTTTCTACTATTTTAGCAATATCCATTAGTACATTTTCCTAATTTCAGCTGATTTTGGCTATATAAAATAACTTGTAATCACTTTCTCCACAGTTTATAAACAAGTTATTCTATATTGTATCATTTTCACGTAACTCATCAATGAACATTATAATTTTATCTGTTATTTTTGCATATCATGTTACTTTTCAAAGGTATAATTTTTTAAAACTAAAATACCTTCAATTATTGCTTTTAAGTGTGGATAATAAATAATTTATTGAGAAGAATCAATGCACGACTTATTAATATAGGTCAAAGATTCGCTAAGCAATGAATAATTTATTGGGATAGGTCAAGAGTACGCTAGGACAATGAATAATTTGTTAGGATAGGTCAAGAGTACGCCAGTGAAATACAAATTATTCGTAAGGATGAGTCAAGGGTATGTTAAGGCAATAAATAATTTATTGGAATAGGTCAATAGTATACTATGATAATGAATAATTTATTGAAATAGGTCAAAATTACACTATGATAAGAAATATTTAATGAAGATTTGTCAATAGTAGACTAGGAAAATTATTAATATATTGGAATAAAAGCAAAGTCATTTCCAAAAATAATCTGTCAAAGTAATAGCATCTTTTTTTTCTCTGCGCAATCCACTGATTACCTTTTGTATTTACCCATAATTAACCCTACAGCCATGCGGGTAGAAAGGGCCATCGAACATATAATCTGCATTTGTATTTATTCTTGTGTTTTTAGTTAAAAGTGTTTATAAACCATTGATACGTAGGTATTAATAAAAACAATAAGTGAAGCAAGGAATTTGTGTTTAATTCAATATAAAACACTATATAAAAATACATAAATATAATATAAAACACGAATTTTAAAATCTTGTTTTATTTATTGTTTGGTTCATTTCCTGCTTTCTCTTTTTGAGTTTTAAAACTATTATTATTCAAAAATTTGACTATTGACCTGCTATTGACCATTAATGTGTGACTCTATGTAAAGATTTATGTGACACCGACTTGTCATATTTAAATAAATTCTCGGATGTGGAGCAAAGGTCAATCTATTTTTATTAATCCCGTTTCTAAAAGCCACTTAATACATATTACCCATCACGGTGGAAATGTGCAAACATTACTCTGGTTTATAAAAAATGCATTATATCAACATATTTAAGGGAAATGTCCCATTTTATAATCTACAACAATCAGTCTTACTAAGTGATTTGTTTTGTAGTCTTAGTAGACTCATTGGATTTTTTCGAAATGTGTTCATATTTAAAAATTATTAAGTAATTTATCCAAAATATTTGAACAGGTCATTTATTCCACAATTTTCAATAACGTGTCTTCGTTCATACCGTTTAACCAACATGGATTCACGCCTGGTAGGTCAACAATAACTAATATTGCATCTTACTCGCAATATATTTCTGAAGTATTAGATAGCAGATGCCATATCAATGTGATATATACCAACTTTTCCCGAGCCTTTGAAACCCCTGAACACAATATCTTTCTTAAAAACTTTTCGACTTTGTGCTGCTCCGAATCTAAAGCTAATTATAAAATTGCACATATTTAACCACCAAGCCTATGTAGCTTTCCATGGCTATCACTTCTATAGATTTTTGATGGGTACTGGTGTCCCTAAGCGTTGGAATTTTGGGATCGCTCCTTTTCATAATTTGTATTCATTCTTTGCTGGACTTCTTAAGCTGTCAAGTTTTAGCATAAGCAGATGCCCTGAAACTCTTTACTAGTATCAATTAATTGAGTGACTCCGTATCTCTGCAGCTGAATATTGATAATTTGATAACGTGGTGTAAAGGAATTAATCTTGATAAGTGCTGCTCTATGTCAAATTCTAAAACTAAAAAATTTCCAACATCATATAAAATGAATGGACATGAACTGAAAACATGCATTGAGATAAAGGATTTGAGTATTTTGTTCACAATTGATCTAAATATGTGACAGCAATGTCATTAAAATATGTCTATTTAAAGACTAAAATATGCTGTATTTAAGCATTGAATATAAAAATGGATACCAGTAATGGTATTTAGAAGCACTATTGATGGTTGTTATTTATGGGTTTGAGTGGAAGATCCTTTGAGGAAGTGAACTCCGCCTGTTCTCCCTTCGGCTAAAATTTTAAGTATATTTTCATACTTTGTAACATATTTTTTGAGATATTTTGTAAGAAAAGAGTACAAAGATGTAATAAATAAATAAATTTTACAAAACATATCATAACTATAGCAATGTATGCTTCCAGGATGATTTATTTTCAGAATATGTGCGTTGTTTAGAGACATAAATCTTATCAAATTATTGTATTTTACTTACTTTAATATAAATATCTCATTTACATGTACCAGAACATTCCACTTTACCGCATTCATCGTAGATTTTTAACGTACCTGTCATTCAGAGAAGATGGTATCTATCCGGAACGCAGTATTGATCTAAACTTGCTTCTGCAAATGCGTGGTATGACTTCATTCGCCACCAGAATAGAATAACAAACTGCCAAGTTTCTTTGGAAGGTGAAGGAATAAAGTTGACTCTCCGGTTTTATTGTTAAATTATTCTAATTGTTTCCAGTGTGCATCTGGCTTGACACTATACCAAGCAACGAACATTGTGCTGCATAGTCATCGGTAGTACCAAAAATGGAAGGAATGCATAAACTGTTTGTCTAGAAACCACACATCATGTTGCTGCAACAAAGGCATCTCGAACTTGTCACAAAGTGTCGTGACGATTACGTATCGCAAGCAGTCTTAGGTACCGTTCTTGACCACCCTGTATAATCCTAGGCCTACCAGAACGTCTCTATCCCTGATTAGTCATTTTCTTCAGACCATCTTCTCCATACTCGCATTACAGTTGAGAGTGTAGTTTTGAGTCTTCAGGCTATTTCCCTCGGGCTTCAAACTGAAGCCCGCCTCTTTCCGTGTTTATTGTTAGATATTAATTTACATGAAAAACAACTGTAAGTGTTGAGCTACAATTTATCTGTATACTGTTTTTTAATATCGATTAAAATCCCACCACCTCTAATAGATCCATCAGTGGAACAATCCGATCTGTACTCGTATATAGTATAACTGAAGAATCGAAATTGACTATTGAAAATAGATTCATATAATCCAGTTTTGACTATAATAATAACATCGTAATTTACTTTGATTATTATATTTTGAATGTCTTATAATTTTGGATAATTGGTTGAGATAGGTCAAGAGTGCGCTAGATCAATAAATAATTAGTTAGTATACGCTAGAGCAATCAGCAATTTATTAGTCTAAGTCAAGAATATGCTAGAGCGATGAATAATTTATTGGGATTGGTCAGGAGTACGTTAGGGCAATGAAATATTAATTAGCCTATATCAAGTGTTCACTTTGCTAAAAAATAATTAAGTTATGTGAATAGTAAGCTAGAATAAAGAATAATATATTGGGATAAGTCAAAAGTACGCTAGGGCAGTGAATAATTTATCAGCCTAAGTCTAAATAAGAAAATGCTTGGGCAATTAATAGTTACTTGGGGTAGGTTAAAAATACGCTGGGACAATAAATTTATTTATTTATTGGAATTAATTATTAATTAATTAAAAGTGTATTGTAATAAAACAACACAGTTGGGAGGATATCGCGTTTTATTGTAGCTTCATCAGACAAATGAATACTAATAGTATTTTAATGTATTATGGTATTTCTCCTGATCAATTCAATACCAATTAAGAATATGTTATTATTTTAAGTGCTTAGTTCGTTCATAATAAATATTGAAATACAACCGCGGTGTAAATGCAATTAAACTATCTATTAATTTCTTCTGCTCTTCAAATTTGGGATATTTTGTCTGCACATCGGTCCAAGTCTGCTTGTTGTAGGAGATATTATGAACGACTTGAGCGATTTTAGGAAGAATAGTTCTAACTTGGCCCATGGTATCCTTTTCATGTAGAGTCACACTGCTGGGCTTCTTTAGAGTATCAAAATTTATTGTGATGCCACATGGAATTGCAATTTCGTCAGTATGAGCATATCTTCTGCCAATTGATCCAGAGCTATCATCTACTTTGTGTAGAAAAAAAAAGCTAAATCTTGTCCTTTATAAAAGGCTGAAACTCGACTGTAACTCAACGGTAGTACGCTCAATTTTAAGAGTACCACCGTCGCCGAAAAGGATAATAACGTGCATTGTTCGTGGTTTTCGTGCATTTTGAAGTTATGCTCGAATATTGCATACATTATACGCCCAAAACCAAAGGAGAAATTATTTCCTCAACGTAAACCGTTTTTTGGTACTTTTTCACCGAAATCATATCCTCTGTCAAGTTGAATCTATTTGGAGATCATAAGATCCATTGCTTCCAATTTTTTATCATCATTGACATCCTCACTGGAAAGTAGAGCCAAGCTGTCAGTAATTAACTTCGCGTCTTTCTTAAAAGTATTCCCCAGCACGCTCTTGTTCGGTGTTATTTCAACAACGTCAATAGTTTTCGGCTCGCTCAACGTTTTCTCGGCTTTCAAACGAACTCCGGTTGCTTGGATGTGTTGGGTTAAATCGTAGATAGATCTGTCCGCATATCCTGAACACTCTATCCAACCATAACTGCATTCCAGCAGTCTTGAGCGTAATGAGCTCGATCGAAGTTTTGTGGGTTGACCACCTACTCTAACTTTATTCTTGCCATAAAGTAACCTAGAGTTTTATTGGCCACTAAACCTTAAGTGACTGCATCACTGATTTTCACCTTCTCTGCGGCTTTATCGTTCATCTGATTGCAAGCCGAGTAGAGAAGCATTTCCGTGTCGGCAATGAATTTCGGATGTTTTTTATCGGAAGGATCGCAAAAGTGTTCAATTTCCGCCATTGTAAATTCACGAACTCTGATAAGGCCGGACCTCGGTGAAATCTCATTACGGAATGCATTTCCAATTTATGCAACAGCAAATAGAAGGCGACTTTGGTTGAATTCCAGAAGCCTCTTGAAGTTCACGAAAATGCCTTGTGCTGTTTCTGGTCTCGGAAAACCTTTGATTAATCCAGAAGGTTCGATTTGTGTACCAAACATCAGATTGAATTCAATGGGTTCTGTTAATTCGTTGTTCATGTTAAATTTCATCATAACTGCAAACATGTGCTTATTTATACCATCTAACTTAATGATAATATTCTGACATTCAGCACGTGTTTCTTCAGTAGTTTTCTTATCGGTAGAAATTTTTTTCAGCCTAAGACACTCCTCGGTTTTCACACCCTTTGTCATTCAATCTGCAAATCTATCGACGTGTTCAGATGCCTTTAGGACAGGTTCAGGTGTCAAGATGAAGCAATTCACCTCAAGCATTTGCAGAAGGTTTGCTTCGAAAGCACATCATATCGGTCCGAAATAAAATTGTCCAGTGATGCCCCCGTAAATAGCAAAGGACTGATTGTAAAACAACCTCATCTTGAGGAGGTCCTTCATTTTAGCCCTGTCTACGGTATCGGGCACAAGGCTGAGTTCCTTATCCTCGAGCAGCTTCTTTCTGGTCTTCAGTTCAGCCACGGCCTTCTTAACTTCTAAGTCTGTGGCTCCGCTCGACTTCAACTGACGAACTAAATCACCTTGTCCTTTAACACTAGCCCTGAGAGGTGCTAATATTTCTTCAATCTTTGGATCTGTCATAGTGTCCAAATACAAGTGCAGTTTGATGTTACGGTGTCTCTTGTTGACTGACTTACAATGGAGAAATTAGTGAGAGGATGCGGCGTGTATTTCTGCAATATGCTCAGGCCGTGTATAGTGAAACTCTGCAAGCGCTCAGTTAAAATCTATGTAATTGCATTTATGTGTATTGCCACGCGGCGAATTAGTTTCCGAGAAATTATGCTGGGACAGCAAAAAAAATATTGTGATAGGACAAGAGTACGCTAAAATAATTAATAAATTTTTTGTCCAGCATTAATTATAACCTACTAATGGCCATAATGCGACAATATCATCTTCATTATCTTTAATTCATACATCACCACAATCATCAGAAAATTTAAACAAATATTTAGTATGATTGAAGTAAAGAATATTGTGATTGTATAAATAATGCAAAAAGATACAAAATAGAAGTAAAGAGCCTTTTGGAAGTTCTTGCTTTTAAATAAAATAGTAAAAGAGGGTTTTGGAATTTGAAAGAGATCTGATGGAACAATTTTCTTGAGTTCTAGAATTGTGGGTTTCCAATAATATAACAATTGCCAGGATTTGAAATTCATTTAGTTAAAAGCGCCAGGTTTTTATTGAACGAGGCTTTTTGAGTCTGTCAGGATTGGGCATCAATGAAAGATAGTTTTTCCGGAAATGTCGAAATTTTCTGTTTTTGTTGGTGAGATTTAATTTTTTTATTTTAGATCCATTATATTATTTATTTTTCGATATAGGAAATTTAGAAACTTTATGAAAGCATTAATATGTATCGGTGCCAACTAAACAGACTTTATAATAAACTATAATACATATGTTTATTCACTAACGATAACTCACTCTAAAATTGTTTTGGTAAGGTTTTACATGCCAATTTCTGGAAGCAGAAGACTTAATAGTGTCCCAACTCAAGGCCTTCTGTTTAAGTTAATATTTTTGCTGATTACAATTTCTTAAACTAATTGTAATATTTCTGAATTAGGTAAGAATACACTTGTTGTGTTCCATATATATATTTAATCAGATAAACTGACACGTGTTCCGATCCTTACGGATCATTACCAAAGTTGAAACTAATTTGTAAATAAAATTGTCAAATGTCGGTGTTGGAAATAACATAAAAACACCGCACTCTTCACCTCGTTTAAAACATATTAGTTTTACAGATTTTGATTTTTTTTTACGTTTGTAGGGTCAAACTTTAACGATTGTTTGTGAAAGCCAATTCTATTGAAATAGGAAGAATCTACAAACTTGCGATAGTGTTTAACTCTAAATGTACTTCTAGTCACGATGTATCACAAAGTAATGGCTTTAACAATAGTATTTGGAATTTGTTGGTTTTATTTTTAGGATATACAAGGTTGGGAAAAAGTATGGAACCAAATAAATATCTTTTGAAATTTTTGCAGGTGCAATGGGGCAAAAAGCATCTTATGTACATTGTTTTGATATTAATGTACTCCCGTTTTAACCGGAAATACTCTTACTAACAAAAATATGTACATCAGATTTTGCCTCATTTTACTTACCTGCAAAATTTCAAAGATATCGTCCGTTTTATTTAAAGATATTACTGATTTCATACTTTTTCCCAACCCTGTCAAGTTCTTACTACGATAGAACATATTAAATTGGAAGAATTGGAGTTTGAATATAAGTTAGGTCCTTGTCCTAATAGAGGGTATCAGATAATTTTATATATTTTGGTAGTGGTGTTCATGTTTTTTCCTTGTTTTAGATCTTCAGAAATATACATCTGCCTCTTTATCTTTCTTATTTACATACTGGTTTAGGTGATAGTTGTATGCCATAGATAGGGAGAACTGTCTATAAAAAATGATTAGGAGTTAGGACAACCATCAGCAAATTGTAGCAAACTAATTTAGTTTAGTCCCTATTTTTAAAGTCCGCGAGAGTTTTGGTAACTTTTAAATTTGCAGGTACTGATTAATTTATTTCTAATCGTAATTGCCATTCCTAACGTACTTAAAAACCTACCAAATCTTCCTAAAGAGGTGTCAGCATAATTGAACTGCATAGGAGATCAATCAATGCATGCGTTCAAAAGTAATGAGTGTTGATGGATTACTATTAGGAAGTGAGCCATCGTTTTAGAGTAACGGGAGTGATCCTTTAAAGTAACAAGCTCATTTACACATATAAATATACAAATAGCGAAGGAAATACTAAAAAAACACTAGAATTAGAATTCATAAACTGATGGTTTCATTTTATGCTTTATTGATTTTAGACCATTTCCACACTCTCTATAGTTTGTAATATTAATTTGATATGATATGTGTTAGATAGCCAAACACTAGAATTTTAAATCATAAACTGATGGTTTCATTTTATGCTTTATTGATTTTAGACCATTTGCACACTCTCTATAGTTTGTAATATTAATTTGATAATAGCTATTAGCATTAATGAACACCCTACATATGAATTAAAAGAAATAATTTCATATTCCAAAGATATACTATGAAATTTTAATTCGGATTCAACATTCTTGAAAAACCTTCAATAAATGCGTCACCGCTTATTAATAAAACCGACGCCTTCGCCTATTTCCACCGATTTTCCTCAAAAATATTTTTTAGAAAAATCATTCCTAGACAACCGGCAGCCAATTGTTTTATTTATGTCACTGAACTGTCTGAAGGTCGCACAGAAAACTACGACGGTAACGTAAAGTTTTGGCCGGCGACCAAGACGTGCAGCTTTTGTTGGAGGTGCACCTTTCGAAATAGAAGCTCGCCACGGTATTCAGGTCTAGGTTACTTTTATTGATTAGGAAAATGCCGCTGCATGCGCCCGAAGTTTTCTTTTACTATTTGTTTATTTACAACGACGCATTTGTTCTTGGCATAACGGCACATAACCGGTTTCGACGGCGTGATTGGTTATGTCGATGGGTTCTAATCGATCATATGGTTGAATAATAATGAATTTGTGTTGGTTTTTTTTTTCTTACCTTTTCACGACCAGAATTAATGGGTCGGTTTATATTTGAAATTCTGAATGTTAATTTGGGTATTTCTACGTATCATCGCAAAAAATTGTACATTTTAATCTATTTTTCTTGTTGGGATTAGTATTTACATTTTATAATACAGAATTATGATGCGAAATAATAATAGCTTCACTATAAAATTATATATTAATTAATTAATTAAAGCCATGAAGCGTTTGTCGGTGGTTATCCACTCAAAAAGGAATCTGATGCAATTTTTAGACAATAGATGGAACCTTATAATATTCCTTGAATGACTTTCTCATTTATCACTTGGTGAAGCATTTTAAATTATTAGTGATGAAGGTTTAAATTAAATTACACTTGATTAATATATATATTAAGTCATTAATTGATTAATGGTTGAGGCAGTAACTTCCTTATACATCTTGGAAAATTAAACAAAAACGTTTATTTTGTTGATATCCCACTTTATTTTTTTTTAAGTGACTCGAGTTTCGATCATTAACTGAGTCACTTAGAAAATAAAGTGTGATATCAACAAAGTAAACGTTTTAGTTTAATTTAAATCATTAAATTTTCAATTAACTTACTTAAATAATAGAAAAATTACATGAAAAAATATTGAAAAAAAAGACACTAGTCGATAGCTAGTTGACAAATATATTACAGATTTGTAATTGTATTATTTATCTTGTGTATCCATCAATTTGCCAATAAAGATGTTTGTATCGTATATATAAAAAAACAATTGAATTATCTGGACTCAAATTACTTAACTCTAGAATAGACAATATTAATTATGAAAAATTATTTAATAATGACTTTAATAGCTATATTTCAATGTAAAACGATCTGGTTGGCTGGTTCCTTACATCACGATAGTTTAGTGCAACAGAGAGTCAACAAATTAGGTCCTATTACGGAAATAATGTACCAATTAAAATAATACCCGTCTTTTTGTACTTCTATTAAGGTGGTGCAGCTACGTGCAAGCCAATTTTCTTCCAGAACAATTCTAAAAAAATATATAAATGAGCTTCAATGGTTAACTTAATATGTAATGAATTATTATTTAATCCTATAAAAATATATTGAACTATAATAAAAATTTAGAAAAACACGTGTTTTTATTTTTTAAGTTAATTTTTAACAACGTAAACTATAATAAATTTAATGAAATTTACATAAAATAAGTTTAAATATATTATTTACTACTTTTTTGATGAGTTACATGGAGATATAATAATATTAAATAAATTAACTTTTAATAACTTTCTCCAACTGTTGGAGAAAGTTGTTACAAGTTATTTTATTTAATAATATTATTTACTGTTACATACTAATAAAAATTTGTAAACGTGTCAAATAAACTTTACTAATTTCTAATAATCTAAACGCTGCATGTAATGCCAGACTAAACGTATTCTAATTATAATTATTCACGGCAATTTTCAAGTCAGAAATTGATTTATGGCCATTCCAATTTTGCTCAACGCCGATAAATATGTATATTATTCCTCGAGTCTGGCCATTGAAATGCACTTTTACGTCTCGGGTCGGTATAAATTAAAATAACGGGCCTTAGTCTAGTTCATGGCCAAAATATATGCAGCCTTAACACACAAACTAGGGCAATTATTGTTAATATAATGCCGAGAAAAAAAAATTAAGAAATGGACCGTGTCTTGTACAAACGAAATTTTTATTGTCTGTACATGCACACGACCTTCAGGTTAATGTTGCATGTAATGTTTAATCGCAGAAAAATGTTTTTACAGTTGATATTTAACTTGTTTAAATGCATTTTTAAAATATTTCTCTGTTTATTTTCAAAACTTAAACGAAGGCTTAATTTATAATTTAACAATCCTATTTTTTGGGTAGTTTTTATTATAATTTAAACTTTTTTTTTGCCTAAAGTTTTCAATAGTTTTTCTCAAGAAAGTTAATTGAATTTTTCTCTGTTTAATAGCAAAACTTAAATGAAGGCTTAATTTTTAATTTAATAATCCTATTTTTAAATATTTTTTGTTATTTTTTATTAAAATTTAATCTTTGTTTTTTGCTTAAAGTTTTCAATAGTGTTCCTCCGGAAAGTTAATTGATTTAAGAAAAAATCTACCGTCATTAAATTAGCTTTAGGTTAGATTATTTTTCAACTATTTTAAGAGAACTTTAAAATACTTTTTTTAGCAAAATTTCAAGGAAAGTTTAATCTGTTTTTTTAATTATCTTTAGTAGTAAACATATTTTCAATTGAATTTTTTAAATTAAAATGGTGAAGTAATAAATATAACTGTTTTTATTTAATAAGATAGTAAACTTCAAATAACTCACAAATTCATATTGTTAATTTTCAATGGTTTGTTTTTAGAAAATATTAATACTTTCTGTAAAATTCAACTGCTCAAGAGTATGTTTTATTACCTAAAAATTAATTATATTTTGTTATTTTAAAAAGATTTTCAATTATTTTTTCCTCCTATTTGTGAACAATATTTTTAACGAAATGTTCCATTACAGAATTTCAACTGTTTTTGACTAATTTATCTTTAATAAAATTGCCAATTTTCTTTTTAAAGAAATTTTCCATTGTTTTTTTAAAATGGCAAATGCTCTTGATTTTTTTTGTCAAACATTTTTCCTTTATAAATGTTTTTTTTTAGTAAAATTTAACTTTTTCTTACACAATTCTAAACAATCTTTAATCTGTTCCTATTTAAACTGTTTTATTCTGAACAAATCTAAATTGATATTGATTAATTGTTTTTTTTCTGTAAGAATTTTAAACAGATTTTCAATTGTATTCTTTAAAAGTTTAACTTTTTGGCAATTTACTGTTATTAGACTGTAGAATTAAAACTGATTTTGTTTTGCTTGAAGCATTCAAATGTTTTTTTTTTAGAAAAGGTAGCTTTTGAGTATTTTCAAGAAAACTTTAAAATTAATTTTCTAATTCACTGTTTATTAGTCAAAATTTAAATAATATATTTATCGGTGCAATAACATAAAGTAAGTCAGAAATATATTGAGTAAATCAAAGGCGTTTTAATTTTAAAATAAAAACGGTTGCAGTCAAACCATGTGTTGATAGTATTAATATCGTTTTGTATTTGCAATTCAAAATTTTGTACAGTTCTTCCTTTAAAGGAGATTGTAGTGTCATCTGCATACAAACATGTTAACCCATGTGATAGTTGAGAATGCAAATTATTTATGTAAACTAAAAATAGAAGTGGGCCCAAAATTGAGCCTTGAGGGACACCATGCATCATATATTTTTCTTCTGAAATTGAATTGTTAAATGATACTCTTTGCCTCCTGTTTGATAGGTAGGATGTTAGAAGCCTACAACTCATTGGACTCAAATCATAAAAATATTTAATAATTTTTGTTTTTACCCATTTCTCTTACCCGAATATTTCCTATTCGAGTAATTTTCCTCTGTTCTTTTTTTAAAAAAAATTTAAATTATTTGTTCTAATTTGTAGTATTTTTTAGTAGTTCTAACAGTTCTTTTAAACCAATGGAGAAAAGAGCAAATGAAAAAAATCATTCAAGAGTTGGATCGCTTACATTCAATCGAAAAATACAAGGAAAGTGCGGGTGGAAATTTTGTGCCTTATATGGATGACAAGGATTAAAAGATTAAAGCAATCACAACTTAAATAATAAATATTGAAGGGAATAATTAAATACTAGGTATTGATTGTTCGTTCTTTATAAAAAAAAGCTTAAGTTAATGTTTTTTGATTTTTGAATGTTTGAGTGAAATGTTTACTTTCTTAAGCAAATTTGTTAACCTTTTTTCTAATTAATTTATTTGCTTTTTAATTGTTATTTAGTAAAAATGTTTTCCAACAGATTTTCTATTTTTTTTATTTTATTTTTGATAAACTTAAACAAAAGTTCTTGATGTTTTTTTGCTAAAATTTTAGATACCTGTAAACATTATGTTTCATTTTTTTAATTGCAAATTATTAACTATTTTTAACAATTCCGCTGGTTCTAGTGATTTTTTTAAATATTTTTGACTGTTGATATTAATTTTAATTTTGATTTTTTATAAAACTTGTTTTAAGTTTAAGAAGGTTTTGACATTTTGTTTAAGTTATTTTTTTTTCTTTAAAAAATAGTATCGGTTTCTATCTTAACATTTTTTTTTTACAAAAAAAGTAACATTTCTAAAGTTTATAACAAATTTCAATTGTTTTTGTAGTAAATTTTATGCAATATTTAAAGAAAATATTTAATTTTTTTCTCAGCACATCTCAAAGTAGCGATTTCTATCTTAAGATTTTTTTTTTACAAAAAAAAAAGTAAAATTTCTGAATTTTTCAACAAATCGAAATTTTTGTAATTTTGTATAAGTTTGTAAGTCTCGAAATAGTTATGTATATTCACATTGGATAAATAAAAAAATATGAAATATCAAAATCAATTGTTTTTTGTAGTAAATTTTATGCAATTTTTGAAGAAAAGATCTCAAAGATATTTTTTTAATGATATTTTAACAGATTAGTATAATTAAAAAGAATAGAATGATTTTAATGTTTTAAGAAGGTTTTATCCTTTTCTTTAAGTTGTTTTTGTTTTCTTAAAAAATATATATCTTTCTTCCTTAAAAAATCTAAATTTTACAAAAAAAAAAGTAAAATTTCCGAAGTTTTTAACAAATTTCAATTATTTTTGTAGTAAATTGTATGCAATATTTAATTTTTTTCTTAGCACATCCCAAAGTAGCGATTTCTTTCTTAAGATTTTTTTTTACAAAAAAAAAGTAAAATTTCTGAATTTTTCAACAAATCGAAATTTTTGTAATTTTGTATAAGTTTGTAAGTCTCGAAATAGTTATGTATATTCACATTGGATAAATAAAAAAATATGAAATATCAAAATCAATTGTTTTTTGTAGTAAATTTTATGCAATTTTTGAAGAAAAGATCTCAAAGATATTTTTTGAATGATATTTTAACAGATTAGTATAATTAAAAAGAATAGAATGATTTTAATGTTTTAAGAAGGTTTTATCCTTTTCTTTAAGTTGTTTTTGTTTTCTTAAAAAATATATATCTTTCTTCCTTAAAAAATCTAAATTTTACAAAAAAAAAAAGTAAAATTTCCGAAGTTTTTAACAAATTTCAATTATTTTTGTAGTAAATTGTATGCAATATTTAATTTTTTTCTTAGCACATCCCAAAGTAGCGATTTCTTTCTTAAGATTTTTTTTTACAAAAAAAAAGTATAATTTCTGAATTTTTCAACAAATCGAAATGTTTGTAATTTTGTATAAGTTTGTAAGTCTCGAAATAGTTATGTATATTCACATTGGATAAATAAAAAAATATGAAATATCAAAATCAATTGTTTTTTGTAGTAAATTTTATGCAATTTTTGAAGAAAAGATCTCAAAGATATTTTTTTAATGATATTTTAACAGATTAGTATAATTAAAAAGAATAGTATGATTTTAATGTTTTAAGAAGGTTTTATCCTTTTCTTTAAGTTATTTTTGTTTTCTTAAAAAATATATATCTTTCTTCCTTAAAAAATCTAAATTTTACAAAAAAAAAAAGTAAAATTTCCGAAGTTTTTAACAAATTTCAATTATTTTTGTAGTAAATTGTATGCAATATTTAATTTTTTTCTTAGCACATCCCAAAGTAGCGATTTCTTTCTTAAGATTTTTTTTTACAAATAAAAGTAAAATTTCTGAATTTTTCAACAAATCAATTGTTTTTTGTAATAAATTTTATGAAATTTTTGAAGTAATTTTTTTTTTCTTATCACATCCCAAAGGTATTTTTTTTAAATTTAAACAAATTAGTATAATTAAAAAGAATAGAATGATTTTAATGTTTTAAGAAGGTTTTAACTTTTTCTTTAAGTTGTTTTTGTTTTCTTAAAAAATATATCTCTTTCTTCCTTAAAAAATCTAAATTTTACAAAAAAAGTAAAATTTCTGAAGTTTTTAACAGGTTTTGATTGTTTCTTGCCTAAATTTTAGTTTTTTTTGTGCAGTTTTCAAAGAAAATATTGATTTTTTTCTAAACACATTCCTTTAATTATTAAATTTACAAAAATAGAAACAAATTATGTTTTATAATGTTCATAACCGTTTTTTATTCAAGTTATCACTGCTATCGAATTTTCAATTTAAATTTTTTTTACAAAACTCTTTTTAAACAGTTTTTTTAACTCTTTATTCACAAAATTTCAAGCAAGGTTTAAACTGATTTTTTTTTTTTAAGTTTTAACCGTTTCTTTCTTAACAAATCTTGTTTTTATTTTGGTGACACATCAAAAGTTTTTAACAGATTTTAAATTGTTCTTTTTTTGTAAAATTTTAACTTTTGTAGAAATTTTTATTAAAAAAATCTTAGTAAATTCCAATTGTATTTTCAAAATGAAATTTTAACTGTGTTTACAAAATTAGAATGGTTTTGGTAAAATGGTCAGCTACTTTCAAACATTATATTTTTATGTTTGTAACTTTTTTGTCTTTATACTGCCTGTTCTTAATCAATTGCTTCTATTTTGCAAAAATTTTCAGTGTTCTTATTTTATTTATTTATTTATTTGTTTATTAATTTATTTATTTATATTTTTTCTAATTTCACCTGTTTCTAAGAAAATTTTAATCTGTACTTTTAGATTTTCAAATATTTTTGTTAAAATTTCAACAATTTGTAAAAATATATTAATGAGAATTTTTTTTCTGCAAATATTAAACTATTAATTTTTGCTGCCTTTTATTTAGTCAATTGTTTATATATCGAACAGTTCTTAAAAAAAATCAATTACTTATTTATAAGATAAGACCAGTTTTAAGTGTTTTTTGTTCATTTTCTTTGGTTTTAAAGGACTTTTTATGTTTTTACTACTACTAAACATCTTTATTCACAGAAGGAAAATAAAATATAATACATGTAATGTAAGAAATTAAAATAAATTCTGATATAGTTGATTTTCTGTTCCATGGCTATCGACCGGTGGTCTTTCAGCCCTTATATTTTTATTTTTCCTAATTCCAACTATTTTAAAATAACTTTTAATCTGTATTTGAAAGTTTTCAAAATCTTAGGTAACTTTAATTTAACAATCTTTAAGCTTTTTATGTTTGTAATACATTTTTAATTGTTGTTTTGTTGCTGTAAAAATCAAACCATTTTCAGAAAGGTTAGTTTTTTTGAAGATTTCAATTCTTTGTCAGCAAAAGGTGCAAATATTTTTTAGGTAAGTAGGTACATAACGTTTTCAGCAGTTAATAAACAGTGTAATAAATTCTTAATTGTTTCCTTTGGTAAAACTTAAACTAGTAGTAGTATATACATCTTTATTGATAAATATGTACAATAAATATTTAACATTGAAATAATAAATAATTGATGAAGTGGTAGTGTGTTAATCTGTCAAAGGCTATCGAACTTAAACTAATTTTATTTATTTTTTTATAGAAATATTGTTTCCTTAGCAAAGAGAGATAGTATTTTGTTAAATCAAATGTTAGCTATTTTAAGAGAGTTTTAAAATGGTTCTAACTGTTTTAATAGAATTGAAATTGTTATATTGCAAATTGCTGTATTTTTATCACGTCTACAACTGTTTTTTTTCCAAATTTCTACTTGTTTTTCCCTTCTTTTCTTTAATAATTGTTTTTCTTTGAAAACTTTTCTTCTGTTCTCTGTGTGTTTGGGTTTTTTAAGACAATATTATAATATTATTATTATATTATTATTATTATTATTATTATTATTATTATTATTATTATTATTATTATTATTATTATTATTATTATATTATTATTATTGGTAAAAGTTTAGCTCCTTCTTAACATTTTTATCTTGCAAAATTTTTAATTGTCTTTCTTTTGACTTGTTTTTATTGCCTTTTCTGAATTAATTGCTTTTAATTTGAGAAATGTTTCGCTATTCTTATTTAATTTATATATATTATTTTCTTATTCCAGCTCTTTCTTAGAAAATTTAAAACCGGCCTTTTAAGTTTTCAAATATTTTTAATAAAACTCAGTTACTTATAAACAATATTTTTGAGAATGCTTTTAGGTATTTTTTTGCAAATTTTAAACTGTTTTTGAATAATTTCTGTAGTTTTTCTTTTAATCAATTGTTCGTATTTTAAACAGTTTTTTTAAAAATCAATTATTTGTTCTAATTAACTATTTATAAGCTAGGGCCGGTTTTAAGTGTTTTCTGTTCATTTTTTATGTTCATTTTTTTAATAACTTTTCTCATTTACGAAAATTTACCAAAGTTGATTTTTTCTTAATTCCTAGTATTTTTAAGCAAGTTTTAATCTGTATTTGTAAGTTTTTATATTCTTAGGAAACTTTAATTTAACCATCTTCAAGCTTAATATGACAGCATTTTTATGTTTGTAATAAATTTTTAATAGTGATTTTATTGTTGTAAAATTCAAACTATTTCCAAAAAAGGATAATTTTCTTAAAGCTTTCAATTCTTCATTAGTGAAAGGTACAATTATATTTTTTTTAAATAAGTACATCACGTTTTCAACAGTTAATAAACAGTGTAATCAATTCTCAATTGTTTTCTTTGGTAAGACTTAAACTAATTTTACGTATTTTTTTAAAGAATTTTTGTTTTCTTAGCAAATAGCAATATTTATTTTAAATAAACTAACTATTTGAAGAGAGTTTTAAATGTTTCTGACTGTTTGTTTTAACAGAATTGTTATTTTGTAAATTGCTACATTTTTATCATGTCTAAAACGTTTTTTTTGCAATTTTCTAATGGTTTTCCCATTTTTTTCTTAAACAATTACATTTTTTTGTGTGCTTTGTGTTTTTGATTTTTTTAAAGACATTTTAATAGTTTAAAATTATTATTGGTGAACTTTATTTATTTATTATTGGCTACTTTTTTAAAAAGTTCTTAGCTTTTTTTGAGAAATTGAATATTTTTAAAGAAATTTTTAACTACAACGGTTTCCCAAATATTTTCTTATAAAATAAAAATTCAAATTTTGATGTTTGTTTTTTTATAGAACGCTTTCAATTATTTTACGCAAGCAAAATTTAATATAAAGAAAATTTTAACTATTTTTGTTAATTCAACTAGTTCTTTTTGAGAACAGTTTCTTAAACGGTTTTTTTTTATAAAAAAAATATTGTTCAAACAGATTTTAATTTTTTTATATGTAAAATTTTAACTTCTAGCCGACACCGAAAGGTAAAAGGTATTTAGATTTTTTTTTAAATTAACATCTTATCATGAAACTAAGCGTCTGCATGTCTTATTTTTGTTTTTTTAGGTTTGTTTGGTTTTGTTTATATACTTATATTTAAGTTTGTTATATAGTATTTAGTTAACTTTATAATTATATTGCAGTGAAATGAAGTAATTCTAGGAGAAATTTATTTAGTTATTTAATCAGTATGTTATACACAATTGTATTTTTGTATTCTATTGTAAAATGTAATATTACATATAATAAATAAATCACTTTTACAACTGTTTTATCATAAAATTTACTAAATGTCAAATTTTCTGAAATTTTTTCTTTGAGATGTTTTCTTCTGTTCTTTATGTTATTCTTATTGGTGAAATTCCAGCTATTCTTTTTTAAAAAACTTTTTAAATGTTTAGATCTTTGAAAAATTGAATTGTTTCTTTCTTAACGTTTTCAATTTTTAAGTACTCCACTATAACACGTTTTACCATATAATTTGTTCTAAGGTAAACTAACACATATCGTAAAATAATGTTTTACAAATAGATTAACACCTAAAACCTATTGGATACGCATATGGATTATTTGTTGTATGTAATGTTATCTATATCTGATAATACATAATTATGATAAATATTTTTGATCGTATCCCAATAAATTATTACTTAATTATTTTTACCTTACAATAAACATAGAATTTAATATTACAACCTCGAGAGGTGAACTAATTGAATCAATTTAAATAATAATTGTGTTCTTCAAGGGTCCTACTTTGAACCACTTTATTTCTATTTTCAGACAATTGATTTAAACGTTTAAATTGAATTGCTTGACAAAATATTATCCTTATTTCAAGAAATAATTTTATGTCGGGCTGATTTTATTATAGATATTGTAGAAATGAAGAGATAATTATAATAGAATAATAAAATGTAATAAAATCCTTTAGTTCGTTGTAGAAAATTAAATAATAAATTTAAAAATACGAAAACATTTCGTGAATCTACAACAATGAGTCTTACTAAGACTACAAAACAAATTAATTTGAAACAACTATTTCTCTAGCTAATACTTCGACAGACATTGAATAATACAAATTAATTTGCGTGTTACAAATAGTACAACTATTAAAGCAACACTAATTTGAATGAAATTATTTCTGTTGAATAAACTAATAACTGATAAATTTAAACAATCTAAAGTACATTTTATCAGTTATTAGTTTATTCAACAGAAATAATTTCATTCAAATTAGTGTTGCTTTAATAGTTGTACTATTTGTAACACGCAAATTAATTTGTATTATTCAATGTCTGTCGAAGTATTAGCTAGAGAAGTAGTTGTTTCAAATTAATTTGTTTTGTAGTCTTAGTAAGACTCATTGTTGTAGATTCACGAAATGTTTTCGTATTTTTAAATTTATTAGATAATTATAATAATTTGATTCTTGAATCGTAAAGGAATTGACTTCGTTTATTTCGATATTTAGAATAAACAAAACACTTAATTTGATAATTTTATTTATTTATTTATATCTTTGGTCTTCTTTCTTAGAAAAATACATTTAAAAACAAATTAACTACAAAAATATACATAAAATTTTGGCCGAAAGAAGCACGGGCGGAATTCACAATGACAAATTATGTTCTTCCACTCTTCTTGCACCATGATGTTGGAAAGGCGGTAATCCTCGTCCAAATCCGGAATCTTGCTCTTAATACCATCTTTTTTTTATCCATGATTACCGTGTAGTCGAAATGAGTCACTGTAAATAAAGTTTAAATTGGTATAAACAAGTAAAAGTGTTTTCTTTATTCTTAATAAGAATTTGAATAGGATTACATTTTTTAGTATTCAAAAATGAATTTTATTGGCTGTGTAAATGAATAATATTTTTTTCTGTTTGCACTATTTATAGGCAAAATCATCATGGCCATCATCCATTTGTTCCACTTATAAATTACTTGTATTTACTTCTCTCGAAGAAACAAAAGAAATTTTAATTTGTGTTGAAAACTTTTGAATTTGCTGTAAAAATACAATATTTTATTATAAGTAGATAATTTATAATCAATTTTTAATTGATTTGACGTCAACAGAATAACAAGAATAAATGTAAATTCCAATATAATGGTAAGCGGGGTTTACCCAAAGATTTCAAATTACGTGACACAACTGTTTGTGTAGAAGAAACGATTCACAAATAATAAATTTCACCTATTTCACTCAATCTGCTTTTACTTTAAAACAAATTTTAAACACTTAAAATATTGTACTTAATAAAATACTGACACAGTATATAACCATATTTTATTAAGTGATATGGAGTTTCACGAAGTAACATCCTCATAAATCCAGTATTTAAAATATTGTAAGTTATGTTCCAAAAAAAATGGTTGATTAATTTCGCACTTAACCTATTTTGAAAATATTTTTTTATTATCTTGATTGATTAAAATACTTGGTTTTGTTTCACTGTTTTTATCAATATGTACAAATCTCTTTGAAATTGACCAATGGTTGAAACTAGTCGGCGAGAAAATAAAAACGGTAATACAAGACCAAATATTTTAATCAATCAAGATAATCGCTTATTAATTGTATTTCTAATTAAGAATGTTTATATATGGAGTAAACGTATATGCTTTCCATAATAAAATATATATATATAAGTCCTTTTGTTGTAGAAATTAATGATTGAAATGTATTGCTGTTATAAAAATTTATAAAAGTAAACTGCCATTATTATTATAAAACTTTACACATTCACACCAAACTGCATTGATCACTCCTGTGGTTTCTGAACTATGTGCGATTTTTCCTGTGGATCGAACTTGATTCTGAGTATCCTCCTATCAAATTAGTCTAATCCATAGGATAGCTTTCGAATTTTATTAATTACTTTCTTACTATCCTACCTAACTGCTTTCTAAAGGCTTCAGCAATTCCGCTAAACATTTTTAAATTCCTGGCACATTCCCACAGACAATAAAAAGAAGATACGGAAAATAGATCCCGTTAATTTGTTAAGTTATCGACTCTTGCATATATGGGAGTGTTGGAAAATTAGTTACTCAAATTATTCTTCATCCTTCTGCTCCAAAACGGCACGAACGGCATACTTTTTTTCTGCATATAAGGGGTTAGACGATTGAAATAAACAACTCTTGATCTAAGTCATTCTTTTGATACATTCTGCCATTTTGTAGGGTCCATCTTTTGACATTTTCAGGTTTCGTCGTAGTTACGTAGTTGTAAATTAAATAACCTTGCCATATTTCCATTTTGCTATTCGCTGTTATCTTCCTTAACGTGTAATGTTTCTTCATTCGATCGCTAATCCGTTTAAATATTGGACAGTATTTTTTCATAGGTTTCACTCATCCTCCATCTCAGATCACTTACAAAACCTTTCCACTTCTTCTTCCGGTGAGTAATTAACCATCAAATCACAAGGAAGACTAAATTCATAAACCATAAAGATACTTGCTCAAATCTTTCCTGTTGTTTTTTATTGTTATACAAGCAAAAAACAAATGAGGACGCCGATCCTAGTTTTTTTTATAGGTCAGAGACTATCTTTGAAAAAATAGATTGATAATTCCCTTCATTCGTTCCACTTTACTATCAGATTGCAGATGTAAAAGTCTCATCATCGTATTGTTGATTTTAAGTATTATGCATAACTCTTGTAAGACTGACTAAATACAATTTCAAGAGAACACCGATTCACCACTCAGTACTTCAGCGATTGTTGATTTTTTGAAAGTTAATAATGGGCTTGCGTCGAACTCTTACTAAATAACTCCTTTCTTACGAGGATGTACCAATCACCTTGGTGAGGCACCGATATTGGTCCAGCAACATCAATTGTAATAGATACTACTCACATTATTCTGGTATATAGAAGCTCTCCTTTATCGTTGGGGATAGTTTATTGCCGGATAAACTATACATTTTTTGAATCACTCCTTACGGCAATTTTACAGTTCACCCAATAGAATCTCTTCCATAATTTTCCAAGATCTTTCAAGACCGGAAGATCCAGTCTGAATATTTTCCAACGCTTCTAATAATTTACTTCTAAGGATGAGAATCTGATTCCGTTCTTTATGACTCTTTGAGTTTTGAAAGATATGTTTTAAGAATCAATTTTCCAATTCATAAGAACCCTATTGGGCTTAATATGCTTTCTATTCTGGGGAATATTTTGCAATTTCGTCCCATTACGTTGGTTTGTAATTATCTTTCCTCCATTTTATCAGGAGTTTTAGCATAAAATTCTAATCCTTTTATATTTTTTTTCCCAACGTTTTCTGTACTTTGCTGACTCTTCGTTAATTACGCATTGTTACGATACTTATAATTCTGGGCATGATCTTCGAGGTAAAAGATTTGCGTTCCTAAAAATTGACACAGCTTAGTATTCAGTATCAAAGACCCCTTAAGTTTTAACAGCCATCTGCTGTTGTTTTTCTTAATTTTTAATCTGCAAGAGCTATTTAAGAACAACCATATTCCCCTCTGATTTTTAGTTGATTAACTTCTTATGTCTACTTTATTTATCTTTTAAAAAATACAAAAATAGGTATGTTTATGTTTATTAGTCTTTAGCTTCCTTTCCAAAAAAATATACATATGAATATATGAATATACACAAATATATAACAAATCGTACAAAAATTTTGGATGGATGAAGTTGAAGGCGAAGTTAACGACTCCTCATGATCTTCCACTCGATCCATTGTATTTGGTTGCTGATTATAATACAATCACTTCAAAAATTTGAAGCATAGGCCTTGAAAGCGGAGTTCACAACTTCTCATGGATCTCGATGGATCGAGTGGAAGAACATGAGAAGTTGTAAATTCCGCCTTCAAAGCCTATGCTCCAAATTTTTGAAGTGATTCATGTATGTATTTTGTGTATTTTTTTAAACAGAATCAGTGAGGGTTGCCGCTGAGGCAATATTTTAGCCATTTCTAGCGTATTTAGGTCTAATTTTTGGAGACCTTATTATTAAATATGTTATGTCAGTATGATATGTGATAACATGGTTCCAACTTCCACATTACTTGCATAGGTAGTCAAAATGAATTTTTCATTTATACGATTGTAAGTGGATTCTTCAGTATTTGTAAGGTTTTCTAATATTCTTCGTTCCACTTAAACCTTGGTTTCTTTTGGTAAGGCGATTTAGTAAGTTAGCAATATTGGAAAATCTTATAACGTACCTAATCCAAAAAAAACTTCGTAATTGATGTATGTCCTCTGGAACCGGTCATTCTCTTGGCGTTAAAATATTTTACACATCCACCGCAACACTTAAAGCGATGTGCAAGTACACCGTACTTCATTCTATAAACGATTTTTGATACAACGCCAGTTTAAATGTTAGGTTTAGTCTTAAGTCATTTCGGTTTTTTTCTATAACAAACAAAGGCAATATATCAAGTAACATCATGATGCCACAGTCAAATAACTTTTGGCCCTCCTCAGAAAACAAATGAAGCAAGTGCTGTTTATAGAAATTGTCACCATTGTCTGAATTAAATCGTTTGCCATTCAAAGAGTTTTGTAAAGATCGAAACAAACAGTGGTCGGAGGGCGAAAGGTCTGGTGAGTATGGTGTATGGTCCATCAAATCCCATCTAAGCTCCAACAAATTCTGGCGGGACACTAAACTTGTGCGTGGTCTCGCGTTGTCATGGTGGAACACAACACCCTTATAACTTACCAATTCTGGCCTCCTTCGTTAGTGGCTTCATTCAATTTTTCCAATTAGCGATAGTACACAACCGTATTGATGGTTTGGTTCTGTGGAAGCAACTCAAAATACCCAACGCCTTTGTAATCTCAACAAATTGGGAGCATAACCTCTATAAATATGGATATTTGCTTTCGAAGTGACTACAGCTTGTTCACCAGTCTGAATCGATTCAATTACATTTTTTAATGACAATTGAAGTGTTTCCTGCCAAATGGTATTTAGGTTAGATGATGGGACTGAAGATAGTTCGATAAAAATACAAGTGTAGACATCTATTGATTGGAACCGATACGATTCAACCCAATAATTCTTTTAGTGGCATCGATTTCTACTTAATATATGTACAATAATAAAGTGTTAATTATCTTATATATGTTAGAGGCTTTCGTTATACAGTTTTGAAAATTGATTGTAAAGTGATAGAAACAAAGTTATTGTGCCTCATTTACAAATCATTCAAGATGTACCACGAAGTAAACGCCTTTACCATCAAAAATTTATCGTGTTTTATTCAATAAAGTATTAATACGATGTAAAAAAATATGCAATTTTCATAGCTCTTCCTAATATATAAGACGATAGTTCCCCTCTTTGGTTAATTTTTTTCGGTTCTCCGATTCTTCATTGGTGAAATTAATGAAAATTTCGGCGACGTTAAAAATGACGATATCTTTCCCACACCCAAAATTTTACTTTCTTCTTGTTTAATAAATTAATTAAATTAAATCATTTTTAAGTTCTTCTATTCCTTCGAGGCAATTCTCTATTTCCTGAACATTGCCTTGTTATCTAATAGTAGTTTTGACGTCTTCCATCTCTAATTCGACTAATTTAGTTTGTCAAGTAAGTGCATCACCTTCACACCCCCATAACTAATAAAAATGTAGGATTTTTCGTAAAATCGATTGCGACGACTTTTATTCTAGGATCTGAACCCAAAACCTCTCGCACCCCAACAACGACTGTTTCGATTATTAAATCGAATTACGTAAACTTTCCAAAAAAAACTCATCTACTTACTAATTAATCTTGAAGTTTTTTGCGTGTTACGACATTTTTGCCTAAAAAAATTATACATCTACTGATATATGCTGAGGCATATTATCTTTAGCGGATATAAATTTTGCATAAAAATTTCGCAGATGTAATAAAATGTGTGATAAATTGTAGAAAATATGGTTTACATGTATTGTTACATAACAAGCAATTTTATAATCACCGCTCTTTTTTGTTTAAATTTTCGCTTTCACTTTCTTAAAAAATATGCCTGCATGTTTCAGAAATACGAATCTCAATTATTCACAAATATACACAACTGTTTTAAGGGCTTAATATATCAATATATTAACTAATTAGGCTGAACAATAATCTATATAATTTTACGATAAATTAATTTCTCACTTGAAACATTTTTGTATTAATTCGATTGTTGATTAAACCACACGAAATTAGTCGGAGTAAAATAAAAAAAATCATGTGAAAGAGCACCAAATGCTTTAATCAACAATCGAATTAATATATAATTTTAATACTGTTATAAAATGCCTTAGTTTTTATCCGAGGTAATTAATTTATTCACATAAAGACATAACCGACTGATAAACTAAACGGCTAAATAATTAATCAGAATTATACTTATTTATTTAATGTTATCAACAGGCAATACGTATTTTATCAAACAAAACAACAGCTTAGCACGTATTCCAATTTATTTTAATAATGGTCATCTTGTGACCGGAAAACCTACTTACATCTAGTAGTGACAAACTCTTAATATTTTGTAGTACTGTATTTGATTGTTTAAATGAATAATTATGTATTTTCTCAGGAATAAAGAAATATTTTTATCTTGAATCAACAACATTATATATAAAAATTAACAAAATAACAAAATTGAATTAAAACATTTTTTCCTTTCTTCACTTTTATAAAATAATAAATAAAAGTGAAGGAAGGAAATTACAAAGTGTTTTAATTCAATAGTGATAAATTTACACAACTCAAATTAAACCGTGAAAACAACAAAACTTAATTTCTGATGTGAATTCATAAATTATCAAGAATAAAGAAAACACTTTTACTTTTTTTATACTACTTTAAACTTTAAATACAGTGCTTAGTTTTGACTAGACGGTAATCATTATCAAACTAATTTTGATAATGATTACCGTGCAGCAAATAAAGTTCAAAGTGGTATAAAAAAGTAAAAGTGTTTTCTTTATTCTTAATATCGAAATGTACCACGAAGTGAAGTGCCTTTAAGATCCAAGAATTCATAAATGATCTTTTACTGTTTTATTTCTCCGAAAATATTATTTATTATTATTTAGAATATGTTTTTATTATTGTTAATAATATTAAATTGTTTACCATTTAAATATTTGATGGTGGAGGTGTTTACTTAATAATAATAATAATAAGCAATCTTTATTCTTATATATGTATAGACATATAAAAATATACATAAATACTTAAGTACATCTTGATGGAGTTGTAATTAAAATAAGATAACTTTGTTTACCACTATATTTTTTATAATTACACTGTTTGATAATGGCTACCTTATAGTCGAAACTATAGTAATTGTGTAATTTAAAAAAATTATAGTGGCAAAACAAAGTTATCGTGTTTTAATTACAATTTACCATTTACATTTCTCAATAGTAGCGTATAATTATTTCAAATGCGCGTAGAAGTTGAAACTGTGAATAAATTTCACGATCGCGAACACGTTTTTGTAGAATATTAATTAACCTATGCGAAAAGTTGTAGTTTGTGTGTGACAGTTTTCTGTAAGTTGGTAATTTACTTAGTATGTGTGCAGGCATCTGTTATGTGACTATAAGTACCGAATTTTTATTATAGATGGCTAAATACGAATCGTATTTATGTTAGGCAACCCAATAATCACGTAAGTCGTGGTTTGCTATATAATAATTTTAATAATATCAGAACTAATTTTATACCTACAATTAACATATTAAAGATTAGAAGTTATGAAAGGGTTGGATTTAATTTGTATTATATTTATGTATAATATTAATTAATTACATTTTCATCATTTAATGGTAGCATTTATGAAAGAGAAATATATTGTGAACCAATTTAATTAATAAAAATCAGAAAACATAAAAATAAATTTACATTTAGGCTGAGTTTTTTAGATGTTCTCTATTGAGATCTCGCAAACCATAAGAGATCCAAAAACGGTTAAATGGGAAAAGAAGTGTTGGTTTACAAGACGAATAAAATTCCACTTTCAAAGTTTTCAAAAAAGTAAAGTGTAGATATTTTGAAAAAAGTAAAAAGTCAAATCATCAATATATCTCGGTTATTATAACAGAAAGCAAATTTTAGGTAATTTTATGCAGATTAGTAAAATAAATTCAGAAAATTTTTATCGCCATTATTTTCCGATATAGGCATTTTTTTTAATGCAAACCATAGTTGGTTATGGCCTCATTCCATAGATTATTTTTTCTCTTTAATACAATATCACATATGACATAGTTATTTCTAAAAATAAGTGAGTTAGTCATCAACTGTCAATTATTATATGTCAGTAGTAAATTGTAAATTGCCATTTGTCAGTTCCCAACTATCAATTGTCAGCTATCAACTGTCATTTTTCAATTGTCAATTATCATCTATCAACTTTTAATGGTTAAGTTTCATAGGTCAATAGTAAATTGTAAGTTATTAGCTTGGAACTATCTCCGTTATCTCTCAACGGTTTATTTTTATATGTCAGTACTAAATTGTTATTCGTCATCTCTCAACTACCAATTGTTATCTGTCAGTAATCAATTATCAATTTCTGCTGTAAATTGTCAATTATCATATGTCATATCTCAACTGTTAATTTTTATATGTCAATAGTAACTTGCAAATTACCATTTATCAGCTTTCAACTATGAATTGGCATTGATCAGCTTTCAGCTGTCAATTTTATATATCAGAAGTAAATTGTAAATTGCCTTGTGTCACCAATCAGCTAGAAATTATTTATTATTAGCTGTAATTGTTATTTTCGTATATTAGTAGTAAATTGTAAATTGTCATTTGTCATCTCTCAACTATCAATTGTCATCTTTCAGCTATCAATTGTCAATTTTTATATGTCAATAGTAACTTGTAAAGTATCATTTGTCAGCACTCAATTATGAATTTTTATCTGTCAGCTATCAACTGTCAATATTTATTAGTAAATTTTAAATTGTCGTTTGTTATCTCTCAACTATCGATTGTCATCTCTTACATCTCAACTGTTAATTTCCATATTTCATATGCAAACTTTCAATCAGCTATTAACTGACAATTTTCAGCTACAAATTATCAATTATTATGTATTAGCTCTCAACTGTAAATGTTTACATGTCACTAGTAAAATGTAGCTTGTTAATTGTCAGCACAACTATAAATTGTCATCTATCAGCTATTAATTATCAATCTTCAACTGTTAATTGTCAATTATCATCTGTCAGATCTCAACTGTCAATTTTTATATGTCAGTAGTAAATTGTCATTTGTCAGCTCTCAACTGTCAATGGTCAATCTGTCAACTATTGATTATTAGCTAGAAATCGTCAATTATCATTTATCAACTTTTAACGGTTATGTCTCATATATCAGTAGTAACTTGTAAATTGTCATTTGTCAGCTCTCTATTATGAATTGTCATTTGTCAGCCATCAACTGTCAACTTTTATATGTCACTAGTAAATTGTAAATTGCCATTTGTCAGTTCCAGCTATAAATTGTCACCTGCCATCTATCAATTATCTATTTTTCAGCTGTAAATTGTCAATTATTATCCGTTAGCTCTCAACTGTTTATTTTCATATGTCAATAATAAATTTTAAATTGTCATCTGTCATTGTCAACTATCAATTGTCATTTGTCACCTAACTATTTTCTAAATATATTTTATTAATTTGCATAAAATTATCTACAACTTTGTCATTTACAGTTTTATCCTATCTGTCATAATAATCGAGATATATTGATTTGAGAAAATTGTCAATTCTTACTTTTTTCAAAATATCTAGTTGCCCATGATATTTTTGAAAACCTTAAAAGTGCAATTTTATTCGTCTCTTAAAACTACACATGTTTCCTTATTTAACCATTTTTCAATCTCTTATAGTTTCCGAGATGCCCATAGAGAACATCTAAAAAACTCTCCCTGTATATATTTAAATTTATCAATTTCATTCTTATTTTAATGTTTAAACTATTTATGGTATAACCTTAGTTTTATTTTCCGAATTATATGATTAATTTCTGTATTTTATTTAACCGAGAAACAATAATTCAATGTCGACGTTATGATTGTTCATTTTCGCAAGTTCCCTAATTGTGGGTGGTTTATCCAAATTCCAATTAGGCGAATCAATGCAAGGTTCAGATAGTAGTGACATCTATAGTGTCTCAATGATGCCTCTAGCCTTGAGGTTTTGTACCTCTACAATAACATTTCGTTTTCTTACCTTCAACTGCACTGCGTTGATGAGACATGAATTAATCGAAACCGGCCTGTACATGTACGAATTAAGGGAGTATTTTACTTCCCCTGTAAGTTGTAATTATGTAATCTTCTTTAATGGCAATTTATATACCCATTTTGAGATTCAAGAAGTTTCATTACGACAAACTCGCATAGGGGAGTTGATGCATTTCGAGCCTCGTCTTTTCCTAAATACGGAAAGCCACTTACCACCTATTTTGTCTCTACATGAGATGCCAGCCAAAATTTTTGTTTTTTTGGCATATACTGGATAAATATGTATCTGGCATTCGTTGGAAAGAGTTGCTCATCCTGGTTTGAAGCAATTTCGAATGTTTTCAATAAATTTGTCCCAAACTGGTGAGACTAACGCAAATTTGTCTATTTGCAAACGTTAAATTATTTGATTTTTTTGTCCAAACGAATGTATCTCAATAAAATCACGTCTACTCATAGTGCTAAAGAAAAATGATGGCCCTCACTTGTTGTTCCACAATTATTGAAGCCTCACAGTAATTCCTTTGTACGCCCCACGTGCGTACAGTATTGGAAGAAATGGCTTCAATTTTGCTTGCGTAATTGTACAGTTCTTCTTCAAAATTCGAGAAAGTTCTAACTCTGTACAAATTCGTACATGTACTAAAATATGGTTGTCAATCAGTAATAGGAGCTCACTAATTAGATTTTCCTTCATGGTGATTCTTTTAGCATGTGCTGTTGGTCTGTGTTCATCTTTGAAAACACTGTGACCTGTTAATCTACCAGCAACGCCAACTTCTTAAATTCTTTTCCAAATATTTCCATCTGAAGCAATTTCAGTTTGCTGTTTTGGTACGTTACTTCCACCTTCGTTTTCAGAGCTGGAAGGGAATCACTGTCGTTTGACTAATCTATATTGTCTTTATCAGGAAATTCCCATCACTACTCTCGATAATAATACTATTATCGTCTTTGCCTTGTGTACTTGTCTCTCCAATAATTTACCGTCGCTATCATATAATTCATTACTTTTTACATATGAACATTCCAGAGTTATGCTGGTTGCATTTTTCAATATAGAAGCTTTTATCTATTTTGCCATTTTTAAGACCTCAATGCCGATAACGGAACGAAGAAAAACGCATGGGCC
Source organism: Ontholestes murinus (assembly GCA_963969525.1). Lineage (NCBI taxonomy): Eukaryota > Metazoa > Arthropoda > Insecta > Coleoptera > Staphylinidae > Ontholestes > Ontholestes murinus. Next base: position 15,468,622 of record OZ018396.1, read on the forward strand.
GCTATAAGTATTGCACTGGTCTCATGATCCTTCCGAAATCATATTTCTGTGCCGATAAAACATTACAGTAGCCAGTAGCAGTCATTACATCACAAAATTTCTTCATATAAACATGTACCAGTCATTTTGACTGGTACTCGTATGTCAATAACAAAAACTATATTTAGTATGAATATATATAAAGTAACATAAAATATATTCTCTGCTTATAGCTGCAAACATCAAAACATCATTTCGAAAAGCAAATGTTCTATGCAGTAGGAATTTTGAAATGAAATTGCACGACCAGTCATTTGACTGATCTGGTAAATCTAGTCTTAATCTTAAAGAACCACAAATAGGTAACATATGTATCCCTTTTTAAGCCGCAAATATTTAATAGTGTTTGATTCTAAACTAACTCTCTACAATTACTACAGTTTAATTAGAGCAAAAGTAAAGAAATAGATGGCACATTTCAAAGGCCTAACCCACAAGAGATAAAGTATACATTTACAAACAAGTACATACATCTATAAAATGATTTTCTGCCTTTAACTTGAATATTCAGCCATCCTGATCTACAACCCTCACCCCCTAACTCTAAGGTCAGCCTTTAGATTGCTCTAGAAAATTATACATCCCCATAATCATCTCCATAATTCATCAAATTACTTCCTAAACGGGTCATTATACAAGAAAGGCTATCCAAATTGGCAAGTACATTCCCAAAAACAAAAACAAACATTTCTCTAAACGCTTCACGAATGACTTTCTTTATTTCATAACTTTGACGTCGCTTCAATCAGGAACTTATTTAAAACAATAACGTAACAAAGACTAGCAGTCAAGACCTCTCAAATAAAAACAAGCAAAATAATATTAAAAAATCAAACAGAAAAACAGCTGGTCGATAGCCAGTCGACTAAGGTATCAATTGTAATTGTGTAGTCATTATCTATATGTTCTAAATGTATCAATTTCTCAATAAAGATGTACAAATGTAAAGATCTGTAAATAGTCCTGTAACATTAACGTAGATGAAATATTAATGAAAGTTACCTTTCTGTCTTTCGAAATAGTCATCTCCCATAACTATGCATCCCTGAGATCTGCTATACGTGTTCTGGAAACTTTTTAAGAAGGCTTCTTTTAGGGTGGAGTTCAAAAGCCTCGTGATGTTTCGTTGGATGTCAGGAATATCATCAAATCTCTTTTATTGATCCATTTCTAGTAGCAAAATTAGTCCTCAATTTTAAATCTTTCCTTGATCAGTAAATAGTTATTAACGTAATTTACGTATGAAATAATATTTGCTTTTAAAAGAAGGTGTAGATATAATTATTATCTACAAAGAGTACATTTTTAATCTTATTTAAATTACTTTATTTCCTTTTATAGGTATTTGTTTTTACTAAATACGTATTCAAATAAATTGTTGATATCCTCGACTTATAAACCTTCCTATGGAAGTTTTATTTAAGCAAAATTTTGTATTTGAAAATATTGAAATGTGGAAATATGAAACCATTTGTTATTATTATTTCACACCAAACTGTTATCAATTAAATCGCACGTGTTTTGTCTTAAATAATGCATTCTCTGGTGAGATGTAGAGTTGAATTACCACAGGGATTGGTCATTGGTCCTGTTAATTACGCGGGTTCGCGATTTGGTTTTAAAATTACAAATACCAGTATATTGAATAAATGTATTTATTTCAACTACTGACTAACAAATAATAACAAGTAACAAAAAAGGATAAAGACAAGACTTAGAAAAATAATAATAAAGAATTGAAATAATATAGCGCGGACACGACCGAATGGTTATATGTTTCTTTCACGGCAGTTTAGACAACACTCACTTAGAAAAATGGTTAAAGATCGAGGTTTGGGGAAGAAGTGCAGGGATTGGTCAGATTAGAAGAAAGAGGGAGTTTACGGAAGGAAATAGATATAGTATTTTATTCAAGAAAGACAAGGATCGCAGATTGCGGGGTGGAAATTACCAAGGGTTTTCAGGTCTGGCGTTTGGGCGAAGAAAGGTCGTTTACAACTTAAGCCGTCGCGCGCGGATTAGCCCTTATAGCCCCCAATTGAGCACGAATTTAACACGATGAATAGAAATACGGAAAATTGTACACAATGGTTTATTACCCTTCGGTCATGCCCGTAATGCGCAAGAAAACACTAAAATCACGTTTTGAAATAATGCAAATTGTTCGAAATATAAATGTATAATTTCGCGTTAACATTCCGCGCCCCATTGAATGTCAACCATTCAATTATATTTAGATGCACTAATTTCACCATAATTTCACAATGGGATGCACAAATGAACCGGTGCTGGTCTTCACTGTTGCACTCCGGACGACCCCATCGGAACCTGGGTGAATTGCCTCGTCTCTCGCGAGGTGCTACTGAAGGGGGCACGTTATCTCCACGGATAATGACCAAATGATCGAAGCTGCCACCGGAAGTCCCGTCCTGCTGCCACTTGTTCCGTTTGTGTACCTCGGAAAAATACTCCTTCTCCCAACGTTTCCATACGTGCTGTCGTAATTTTGAGACGTATTGAAGATCCATTGGTTCCTTGATGACTTTGTAATAGTCTGGTACTTCATTAGGATTCACTGGTTCCATAAACGACCAAGCGCTTTTTACTGCAGCCCTCTCGTTCGCAGTCGACTTCGTCGGCGGGTTTTTTGGCGACGTCGTGTTACTATCTCTCCGGTGTACGATTCTCGAGGCCACCACCTCGAGACTCTCGTCCATTTTCAGCACGTACCTAACTGAATCCGACTTCTCCACTACGGCCTTGACCTTAGGCGAGCTGGGCGGTAAGAGGTCGTCGAAGTCCTCGAATGAATTCTTTGAATTGCTAGACGGTACCGAGCACTGGCTCACGTTGCTCTTGTTGCTCAGCGAACGCTCCCTGAAGCTCTGCATGCGCTCGAAGTTTGGCCTCTGGATGGAGGAATGTCGGTCGTTGACGCTGACACTTAGTAGGGTAGAACCCGTCAACGCCGGAGTCTCCGCTTCCCCCAACACCATGGGGACCACCTCCTTGTTCTGCTGGAGTTTCCACTTCTCCACGTCGTCGTTGCACCTGCTCGCGAAGAGCACCTCGTTCTCCGTCCGCAATCTCGTCGTCTCCTCGTTCTGCTGGAGTTTCCACTTCTCCATGCCGTCGTTGCATCTGCTCGCGAAGAGCGCCTCGTTCTCCTCCTGCAATCTCGCCGCCTCCTCCTGAGCCACCGCCAACTGCTCCTTGTAGCCGACCTCTTTGGCCACGTAGTCCTTGCGCAGTTTCTCGCTATCGCAACGGTACGCCTCCAGCTCGCGGATCCTCGCGTTCTTCTCGTCGATTTCCTCGCGTAGCACCGGCAACTGCTCCTTGTAGCCGACCTCTTTGGCCACGTAGTCCTTGCGCAGTTTCTCGATCTCGTAATGGTACGCCTCCAGGTCGCGGATCCTCGCGTTCTTCTCGTCGATTTCCTCGCGTGCCACCGCCAACTGCTCCTTGTAGCCGACCTCTTTGGCCACGTAGTCCTTGCGCAGTTTCTCGCTCTCGCAACGGTACGCCTCCAGGTCGCGGATCCTCGCGTTCCTCTCGTCGATTTCCTCGCGTGCCACCGCCAACTGCTCCTTGTAGCCGACCTCTCTGACCACGTAGTCCTTGCGCAGTTTCTCGCTCTCGTAATGGTACGCTTTCAGATCGCGGATCCTCGCGTTCTTCTCGTCGATTTCCTCGCAAATGGTGCCATTCTTCTTGCGCAGAATGTCCATACTTTCCTCGTGCGTCTTCTGCAGCTTGTCTATCTCGGTCTTGAGGACGCACATCTGTTCCTCGTGTTGCTTAGTCGTTGCCTCCTTTTCGTTTTGTAATAACTTCACTGATTCTGCATGTTGTAAATTCAAATGAATAATTTCGTTCTGGTGCCTTGCGATGAGCTGCGTGATTTCCGCCATGTACTTGCTCCTTTCATCCTTGACGACGTCCAGATGACGCTGTCTCTCCTCGTCCAGCGTCTCCTCCAACTGTTTGCATGATAGGCGCGCTTCCTCCGCGTCCAGGCGCATACTCTCCGCAGTCCTGGGAGCGGGCGGCTTAAAGGGGGCCCATGGTTGTGCGTAGGGCCGAGTGCTGGGCGAAACTCGACCCTCTTTCACCGTAACTTTTCCAATCTCTTCCGCGGGATCCTTTTTCACGGTAGGAATATGCTTTTTGAAAATGAAACGCTCGCTCTGGTACCGCTTTTTCAATTGAGTCCACACTGTTTCATATGAGGCATTGGACAACTGAATTGTTTTAAGCATTTGAGCTGCTTCACCTTTAAGTAAGCTTCGTAGACGATACAACTTTTGCACATTAGCTAGCGAAAAGTTGTCGTGTATAAGGGATGTAAAGGCGTCACGAAATCTCTGCCACTCGTCATATTTCCCGCTGAAAGTCGGTAACTCGATCACTGGTAATTTCACCTGTGGTGCTTCGTTTTGGTTTGATAAATGGATATTGTTGGGTGTGGCTGCAGCTTGCGTCTTCGACTGTATTCTTGAGATTACACTCTTGATTTTGAAATAATCACATTTAAATTGTCGAAGTTCATTCGCGATATCCACATCGTTGTCGAAGAGCTCACTTGCAATTGTTTTGAAATCGTTGAGACTTGGTTCAAACCCACTCCATTGTTGCATGATTACTTTTTCATCACGATTCGTGTCCGCGAGGAGTAACTGGAGTGTGTCCTTTTCACTGATGATGTTTTGCTTTTGGCACTGTAGCCTTTTAACAATCACTGCCATGTTGATGATTTTCACACAAAATACACAAAGAGTTCTGGTAGAATTGTTCGTTTACGTACGGTTGTAGCTTAGATAACTCACGCAATAACACAACACAAAAAAACGGAGAGTTACTTAAGACGGTGTACTTATAAACGACGCGAAGTTCCACCAATGACTTAGCACGTTTGCAAAGTCCACAAAAGTTCACGAAATAACACTATAGCTATAAAATACACAAGGAGTTCAGGTAGAATTGTTCGTTTACGTACGGTTGTAGCTTAGATAACTCACGCACTAACACAACACAAAAACGGAGAGTTACTTAAGACGGTGTACTTATAAACGAAGCGAAGTTCCACCAATGACTTTGCACGTTTGCAAAGTCCACAAAGTTCACGAAAAACACTAAACCTTACTTTATCCGGTTCGAAGGACCATGTTAATTACGCGGGTTCGCGATTTGGTTTTAAAATTACAAATACCAGTATATTGAATAAATGTATTTATTTCAACTACTGACTAACAAATAATAACAAGTAACAAAAAAGGATAAAGACAAGACTTAGAAAAATAATAATAAAGAATTGAAATAATATAGCGCGGACACGACCGAATGGTTATATGTTTCTTTCACGGCAGTTTAGACAACACTCACTTAGAAAAATGGTTAAAGATCGAGGTTTGGGGAAGAAGTGCAGGGATTGGTCAGATTAGAAGAAAGAGGGAGTTTACGGAAGGAAATAGATATAGTATTTTATTCAAGAAAGACAAGGATCGCAGATTGCGGGGTGGAAATTACCAAGGGTTTTCAGGTCTGGCGTTTGGGCGAAGAAAGGTCGTTTACAACTTAAGCCGTCGCGCGCGGATTAGCCCTTATAGCCCCCAATTGAGCACGAATTTAACACGATGAATAGAAATACGGAAAATTGTACACAATGGTTTATTACCCTTCGGTCATGCCCGTAATGCGCAAGAAAACACTAAAATCACGTTTTGAAATAATGCAAATTGTTCGAAATATAAATGTATAATTTCGCGTTAACAGGTCCTTTTCGGCTTAAATCAGTGATTCGCCTATCTTTAACGGCTTAATATAAAATCGGCGAACAAATCATTTGATCTAAAGCATGAATACAAAAATTAAGTCAGTTTTCCCTTATTGATAAACATTATGTTTCATATTGATAAACATTATGTTTCATATAGATTACACGTGATAATTATCAATTATACAAATTTGTTTATGTATGTATTTTCAATAAATTATTAATTAGTCACGGAAATACAGTAGATATTGATGTGTGTCACCAGATATAAACAGCATAAATGATAAAGTTGCTAAACTTTGTGATCTAGAACAAATATGATTCATACTTCTTAGGTCTATGATTCCCAATATCTTGAAAGAAAGTGTTACTAATACGTAGGAATAGAATTTACACAAATGCAAACTTAACTTTATTAGAAAAACACGAAAACATTTCATAAATCTACAACAAATGAGTCTTATTAAGACTACAAAACAAAACGCTTATTGAAACAACTACATCTCGACCGACATTGAATGATACAAAAGTAAAAAGTAACTTAACTTTATGATATTACACACATTAAGTCCATTGAAACAGATCACAGGCGGCGCTGATTGTTTCGTGCAAACATTGTTGTTTGTTCAGCAGACTCTAACGTAATTGCCGGTTAAGCGTTCGTACGCACATTAGTAAACAGTAATTAAAGGAAATGGTATTTGGTGCGATGGTACCGTAGATTCGGATCGAACCGGTTCGTACTGAAACCCCCCCCCCCCCTAGAAAATTTGCATTTGATATTCAGGGTCGCTTATCGCGAAAGGAATATTCATTGTTGAAAATTTAATTAGATAAAATGTGTATTGTGAATAATGAATAAAAATGTATATTACGCAAAATAATAGTAAAAATGGTGATGTGGCCATCATAGTACTTTCCCTATATTTTTTTGGAGACTATGAGGTTTGTGCAAAAAGACTTAAAAGTAAAATGTTTCAGCGAAAAATTTTGGAAAGTTTTAGGATTTATAAATATTCAATTAGAAATCCTTAGAACTTTTGAAAAAACCAATCATAATTTGAAACGGAAATTGGAGAGTGTAAAGAATTTACTGGAAAATTCGAGACATCTGAAATTGCAGAAAAAAATTTCAATTTTTGACGTATATTTCAAAAATCTGAAAAATAATTCTTTAAAGTTTTTGAATTTTAAAAAGAAAATTTTGAAATTAAAAAAAAAAACTAGTGATTCGGATTTTATAATGATAAAAATTAAAGAAGTTACTGTAAAGTTCTAAAAATTAAAGTTTATAAAGCAAATTCTGAAAGCGCAGAAGTAAAAAATTTGGAAATTTCTAGGAATCTGATGAAAAATTGCTGGACAATCTAATCTACTTGAAGGAAATCCTAGGAAATTAGAAGTCATATTCCTAAATTTCTAACAAGTTTTTGGATCTGTAAAAGAAATTGTTAAAATAATTTAAAACTCTTGAATAAATTTTGGATTTCTGGAAGAATCTGGAAAAAGGAAAATATTAGAAATATTTATGAAATGATTCTAAAGGGAATTTGCTTGAAAATTAAGGAATGATCGAAAACATTTTTAAATTTGCAAGGAAATTAAAAAGGAAGGAATAAAAGTAGTTGTAGAATCCTGAAATTTTAGAAATAAATTGCCGAAACAGTTTACTGTGCTTATTTACAAATAAATATTTACTCTCGTCATAACAAATATAGTTTAAAAGTATAACACACATCAGTAAGTGTAACTTGACAATTTCACTATGAGATGGACATTTGTTTTATAAGTAAATTTGGGAATGATGAACAAAAGGAAAGGTTCTAGGAATCTAAAAAGGTACTGTTATAAATTTTCTTTAAGAAATTCTGAGACTGGAAGAAATGTTGCTGGAATATTATTAAAATCTGATAAATTTAGAAAGACGGAAATAATTTCAAACCTTAGAGCCTATGAATAGTTAAATCTAAGTCTAAAAATAATCTTATAATTTCGGAAATCTTTAAAAAAAAGCTTATTCGAAAATTCTAAACGCATCGAAAATTGTAGAAATTAAAATTTTGAAATTAAATTGCTGAAAAACAAATTTGGAAATTAGGTAGAAAAATTTTTGGTAATTCTAGTAATCTAAATAAAATGATATTAAAATATTTTGGCCCAACGAAGAAAATTCTAGAAATTTGGAAGGGAAATTTCTGAAAGAAAGAAATCTCTAGAATTCGAAAATTTTTGAAATATGGAAAATGAATTGATGAAAAATTTACAATTACCTCGAAACAAATTCAAAAAATATTGGAAAGCATTTTTGAATTAAAAATAATTAATAAAAAAAAATTTTGAACTCAAAACAAAAAAATAAATTTGTAACAGAAATTGGAGGTTGTACGAGAAATTACTCGACAATTTTAGACATCTGAAAAGTTTTAAACTTTTACCATAAATTCTAGAAATCTGAAAAATAAAATCTTAAAAGTTTAGAATGTTAACGAGAATATTTTGGAATTTTCAAGAAAATTTTACAGATTCGGTTTTTATAATGATAAAAATTAAAGAAGGTGTGGAAATTTCTGAAAATTTAAATTTAAATTTTGAAAATCTAGAAGAGAAAAAAATGGAAATTTTTAGGATTTTCAGTTATTGAAAATGAGCACATGGTGCTCGAAATGTACATTTAACGTTTAAATAAATTAGTGAAGAAAGGAAATCAAATCGTGTTTTATTAGAAATTTTTAGGAATCTGAAGAAAAATTGCTGGACAGTTTGAAATACTTAAAGAACATTCTAAAAATTTGCAAGAGATATTCCTTGGAAGAGATATTCCTAGATTTCTAGCAAGTTAGAAGTCCAAATAAGAAATTATCAGAGAAGCAAATTTTTAAAAAATAAATTTAGCAAGTGATAAAAAAAATAAAAATTTTTATATATTTTTTAGAAACATTGCAAATAAATTTCTGAAAACTATATTAAAGAAGCTGTAAAATTGTATAAATGTGGAAAACTTTAAAAACCTGAAAAATAAATTACTAAAATAGTTTATAAGCCTAAAGCAAAGTTTGGAAATCTGATTGAAACATTCTGCTGGAAATTTTCTTCGAGAATTTCAGATAATTGTAAAGAAAGCTTGTGGAGGCTGAAAGAAATGTTGCTGGAAAAGTCCACAGACATATTTACATACCTTAGAGTTTGTGAATCTATAAATCTAAATCTAAAAAAATGGAAATGAAATAGTTTGAAAATTCTAGAAATTTGCTGAATAATTTTTAATATTTAGGAAATAATTTGCTGATAGAAAAATCTGCAAATTTGTTAGAAGAATTCTTGGTAATTCTAGGAATATAAAAAAAAATATTAGAAAATTTTGGAACCCTTGAAGAAAATTCTAGAAATTTGGAAGGACATTAAGAAAATTAATCGAAATGTTGAAAATATATTTCTGGAAAAATTTACTATAAACTTATATAACTTAATATAAACAATATCCAAAGATATTCATTTTTGAAATTTTTTAGGAATTATATATAATTAATTAGAAAATTCTCAAACCCACGAGAAAAATTATATATCCCCTATATATTCTATATAGGGAAAGTAAAAACATGGATAATCTAATTGAACCTCAAACCTAGAATCTTCATCTCGTAGAGTATTTTTTGCACTTGACATGCTTAAGGCATTTTTGGTACAAATAAGATATTAACTAATCTGATATTATTTATAAGCTAGCTTATATTAATTTAAATTATAATCTTTAATATACCTTGGATATTTTTTAAGCAAGAAAAAAATGTACTTACAAATGTAAAAAATATGCTTATGCATTTATTTGTATGAGTATGTTACTGTATAATTAGCTCTAGATAAGTAACAATTTTTGGATTTCAATTATAATATACCATACGTGGTCAAAGTTATGTTAAATATTTCTCCAATAGAGATATACAATATCATCACGAAAATAGTATACATAACTCAGACTTTAAATTGTATTATTCTAGAGACTAATTAACGAACGAAAATATTTCTAAATTATGGTATTTCAACAAACAGAAAGATTTGTTTGATTTTCATCTGTAAAATAAAGCAAATACGTACATAATTAATTACTTGCTACTGTCTAGTAAAACTGGTTGTTTTCTTCACTTAAAATAAAAGTAAAAATATTGATTTGCCAAATTTCGTTCTGGTTGAGAGGTCGCAGAAATATTCAACATTCCTCAAACGACCGTGGAAAGACATTTGCACCAGTCATGAAAATTACCAATTCATCAAACGTATTGTCACTGGCAATGAGAAATGGATAGTTAACTACAACGTCGTGCGAAAACGATCATGATGTAAGCCCAATGAACAAGCTGCAATCAATAATTCATCAAAAGAAGATTACGTTCTCAATTTGGTGGGATTACAAAGGCGTCGTATTTTGAGCTGCTACCATAAAACCGAAGCATCAATACGACTGAAGCGGACAGAATTGGCAAATCGCGAGGGTGTTGAATTCCACCATGACAATGCAAGACCACACATAAGTTTAGTAACACGCCAGAAGTTGCTGGAGCTTGGATGGGATTTGATGGACCATCCACAATACTCACCAGACCTTGCGCCGTTCTATTTGTTTCAATCTTTGTTAAACCCTTTGAATGGTAAACAATTAAATTCAAACAATTATAATCACTTTGGTAAATTTTCGTAAATGAAATACGATAACACTTTCAAATATTTATTTTGCCGTTCGCGACAATTGTTTAGACACACTGTGGCTTCTTCAGGCGAAGAAATGACAATGAACTTTTAACAACTAACAGCCTCTACTATTCAGTTATCAAACAATTGTGTCAAACAGCACTTGCTTCATTATTTTTTCTGAGAAATGCCAGAAGTTCTTTGAGCTTGGCATCTTGATGTTACCCGAAAGATGGCAAAAGGTCATCGAAAAAAAAATGGTTAATACATAACTGAATAAAATTATTTCTTTCTATAAATTATTATAGTAAAAAGAACAAAATGACTTAAGAATCAACCCTATAGATATTAATTGAAGGCCAATTTAATTGAACAATAAAATATTAGCATTAGAAAAAAAAATCGCCTTTGAATATAGCGACGCGGCCTCAGTATTACCATAGCACATATTAACAATCATAACAAATGGATTGTAAAAAGTTATCAGCGGTGTGTTTAAATTTTATCTATACAAACATTGAACGAGGACTGACGCAGAATTACCGGCCACGAGCAACCGAGTGGCTGCCGAAGTGTTCGCAAAATTGCACGTGCCAGTGCGAATTTTTGAAAGATAAAACACCACATTTCAAATCGATATGCGGTACAGCAGGCTTCCTGCCCAGCAACTGCAAATTTACCACGATCTGTACGGTGACGGAGAGGTAATACTGTAAAAATAATCTATTGTACGAAAGAATGCAATGATTTAAACTTTCAGAAAATTTATGGTGCTAATGGATATTGTATTATAACCACTAAAGAAGTAAGTACACATCTGATTCTAGTTTATAAAAATATATTTTTAAAGTAATAATTATCGAAATATTAAAAATAAGATAATTAAAAGTTTTGGCCTTTGGTACTTACTACATAAAATTAAAATTTAGTAAGTGATATATTTCACACTGAATTGTAATGTTTTAATATGGAAAAATAATTAATGGTCGATTATAAGAGCTATAGACCTATAACTGCTTTTGGAAAATTCACCCTTTTCCAGCTTACTTACCGGGAGATGACCCAGCATTAATGTGTAACTTTATTATCAATAATTTGAGCTATTGCTTCAATAAAACTTTTCCTACCAATAAAATGTAAAATGAGGAATGGGAAATATTTTATGAGAACTTCCGCCAGTTTTTTTTGTTCGTAAAACTGGCTGGAAGTACTAAAAAAATAATTCCTATTTCTCAATAAACCAAACCAGTCAATATGGATGACTCCTGTCATCATAAAAGTAAAATGGTTTAATGATCATATAAAATACATTGTCTTTTATCGATGAAGTTTGTAGGAAAAATAATGGTCCCGCTTTTCATCAGGCAAAAAGAAAATTCAGAAACGAATATAGAAACTAGCAAATGATAGATATATAAGCAATTCTTCAAATAAAAAATAAATCTATGGGGAAGATGTTGAATACAAACCGAAATTGCAATTCGCAGTCCGTTCATATTGATTGAAAAGTTACTGCCAATAATTTTGATAAGTTCTTCTTCTTCTATTTTTGCCAGCAATTTATTATACGATTTAGAAACATGTGATAATAGTTCTGTGATATTTACACCACCTGTTAACAATATTCGGAAACGGCTAGTAATTCTTATTAGGGTATTCATGTTGTGTCAATAAAAAATCACTTTCAGCGCTTGGTTAATAAACGAAGGAGGATATTTCCAAACAGCGCAATATATCCCCCAAAGTCCGTGATGTAATTATGAATTTTAAGTCAAATAACAGCTGTGGTATTTATAATCTATCAATTGTTTTGATAGTACCATTGACCAAACTAATAAACAGGATCATTGAAGCGAGCAAAAGTTATCCCTACGTATAAAAAGGGCGATGCAAATGATGTTAATAATTATCGACCAAAAAAATGTTGTTTCTTCAAATTCTAACTTATTTTTTTAACGAGAATAGATTATTTACGGTTTCACGGAGAATAAATCTACTATTGATGCAATTATAGATTTTGTAAATCGATACATATGAACAGGGGAATTCATCGATCTGAATAAAGCTTAAAGATTTAATTAATCACGAAATTAACAAACTGAAATGCTATAACTTTGATCAGAACAGCCGTAATTTAATATTTTCGTACTTGAAACGTCGAAGGCAAAGTATGACATATATAATAATAAATACCCGGGCGAGGCTACAGTAGACCTCGACGTGCCACAGGGATCAATACTAGGACCTTTACTATTCTTAATCTTTATAAATGATTTTCCTAATTTTATAAACTCCTCAGATGTTATTCAATTTGTAGATGATACGACATTAATTTCACCAGCAACAAATCCGCAATGTGCCTCCCAGGTCAATATAGAAACTTTAAGAGTGGTTAACAGTTAATATGCTCATTATGAATGAAGACAAAACGATTGTAAAGAATTTCACATTGAATCGTACTCTATTGAATCAAAATACAAGTTTCTCGGGCTTATACTTGATACTCACTTATTATAGGAGGCTCAATTAAATGCACTGGTCAAGCAGATAAAGAAATCAATATTTATTCTGCGAAACTTAATGGAAAATATCTCTAATGCAGGTATTAAAAATGCATACTTAGCATTATGCCATTCACGCTTAACACATGGATTTATGGTATGGGGTCATTCTACTGCTCGACATAGAATATTTTGTCTCCAGAGTAAAGCATTGCGAATAATCTCCGGCTTATGTTACCAAGATGATTGTCATCAAAAATTTATACATTTGCGAACTTACTCACATTACCTAGTCTATATATTTTTGAGTGTCTAAAATATGTTTAACAAAAAACATTTCAAAATACCCTAGAAACATAATGAATCATATAGGTTATAGGTTAGGGGTTAACATAGGGTACTAATGAGGTGTGTTAGCCTCTCTTGAACTGCGACCTAAATGATCTATTGTTATACCCTTAACCAATAACTTCCCAATCAGTCCCACGTCCTCCATGAACCTGGTAACTTTTTTGGGGGTGATATTGCTCACTTCTTCGTGGGATAATCGGTCCCTACCGAAGTGTGAAAGACGCTTGTAAGCAATCGCGACACAAGTGCATAGTATGTGCTCGGTCGTTTCACCTACCGAATCACATAATCTGCAGTTTCCACTTTCCTCTTTTCTCATTTTCCACAAATGGTATCGGAGGGCACAATGCCCTGTCATGAGTCCGGTGAAAGTTCTTAGCTCGTTCCTTGTGAATTCAAGCACCTTGTGGCTGTGGTCGAGTTTCATGAGTCGTTTTGATTGACGTAGACCTAGTACATTGCTCCAATGCTTGCTTCTTCTCTCCTCTTCCCATTTTTGCACCACCTCTCTTCTGTGCGCCATGGGGAGTCCGCAAAAAGGCTCTGGTCCTATAGGAGTGGCATTTGCACCTCTTTTTGCGAATTCATCGTCCACTTCGTAGTTTTTAATATCCCCGTGCCCTGGGACCCACATGAGGGTCAACATGTTGTGAGAGGGATCTTCGACATTCCCAGACAGTCCTTATAAAGCATAACCATTATACAAAATTTTGTGTAAATTTGTGTTTGCCTCAATTGCGACCAACGATATCAACATCTTAATTATATTGAGTTTAAGAATAGACTAGCAGACTTTATTGGTAAATTAGGCATTTTATGGTTTTAGTGAGTTTTAAAATTTTATTTTTTTAATAAACAATTTATATTTTATGTGTTTCATCTAATCCATTCATCTAAAAGTGAAACCATGCCTTCTATTAATTTGTCTCCGTCTAAGCTTTAGGCATTCAAATGAATCCCTCCTCATCATAACTATAGTATTTATCTGCTTTTCATAAAATTATATTCTACTTTATAATTATTTTACCTTAAATCAGACAGCTAATAACCTCACATCCTTTGATTAAAAATAAATAAAACACTTTTCACTTTGTTTTACCACAATAGATTATTTAATGAATAAGTTCTACAAAAACATGTTTTTTGTAAAATTCTTCTTTTGAGAAAAAAAAATTGAAAATTTTGATATTTTTTGCCAATTGTTAATAAACTATAGGAGTTACACAAAATTTATATAACAAGTAATTGTAGAGAATTAAAAATCGAACAAATCATTAAGAATAGCCTTTTTGCGTAAACCTCATAGTTTTCGAGAAAAATATAGGGAAATTACTGTGAAGGCCACATCACCATTTTTTTATTGCAACTTCCTTTATAAAGAATTTTCATCGAGCAGTCTAGAAATTTTTACAAGTTTAGCAAAGATTTTATTCAAGAGTTTTATTTATATTTATAGAAATTACATCGTGGTTTCAATACAAGAAAAAAAAATTCTATAATTTTCTCAGATGATCCATACTTTTAGTTTTTTTTTACATTGAGGTTTCTAAAAATTTTCACAAGATTTAATTTTAGATTTATAAAACTTTTTTTGAGGATTCTAGAAGTGTAGAGTATTTTTTTTTCTTATCTAATAAATAAATAGATATTTCCAGAACTTTTAGCAAAAATTTTATTCGAGAGATTATTCAGAAAGTTCTCTCAAGATTTTGTTTAACTTTACAATTTATTAGAAAATTTTCTTCTAAATTTCTAGAACTTACTTAGAGGCTTCTAGAAGTTTCAGGAACTTCTCCTCCATATTTTCAGTTTTTTGCATCTTCCTTTCCAAAAAAATTCCAAAATTTTTCGCAAGATTTCCTTGTAGATTTCTAGAGCTTTTTTGGAGGATTCTAAAAGTTTACAGTAATTTCTTCTTCATATTTCCAGAATTTTTAGCAATTCGGGAGTTCTAGATTTTTTTTAAAAGTTCGTTTCAATATTTATAGACTTTTCTTCGAGGCTGTGTCCAGTAATTGCTCTTTCAGATTTTAATATTGTCTTATAAATTGCAAAGATTTCCTTAAGGGTTCAAAAGTTTAAAAAAAAAATCTTTTCCACAACTTTAGACTTTTTTCGAGAGTTCAGAAATTTCCAGTAACTTTTATTCAGATTTAAAGGCTATAGATTTCTCTAGAAAATCTGTTCTTAGACATCTAGACTCTTTTCAGTAGTTCTTTCTCCCCAGATATCAAAATTGTTTTTTTTTTTTCAAGCTATCTTTTAAATTTTCTGAGAATTCAAGCCTTTTCAAGTGCGATCGAAATTTTTGTAAAGAATTATTATGTACAATATTGGAATACTTTTGTTAGCATCTTGGATAAAATAAATAATACCTAATACCTAATACCTAAATGTAGATTTTTTGGCAGAATTCATGAAATTTCCTGTAAATTGCGAAGATTTAAGTTTCTTCTAGAAAATTTGTTTTTAAAAATCTAGACTTTTTTCGAGAGTTCAGGAAATTTCTAGTAATTTCTTCTCCACATTTCAAGATTTTTTTTTAACTTGTCTTCTAAATCGCAAAGATTTTCTCTGAGGTTCTAGAATTTTTAGAATTTTTTTTTTGAAGTAGTATTTTAAATTGTAAAGATTTTCTTTGAGGCATTAGGATTTTCTAGAATTTTTTTTTCTAAAAGTTTAGAGTTTAGAAAATGGCCAATAACTTCTTCCCCAAATTAATTCTTTTTTTCAACTATTCTTATAAATTGCGAAGATTTTCTTTCTGCTCTAAATTTTTTTTAATTCGTCTTCTTTTCAAGAATTCAGGTAAATTTCAGTAACTGCTTCTCTAGAATTCAAAATTTTGTTTCAACTAGAGTCTACAAAATTATTTAGAAAGTTCTAAATTGCGGAATTTTTCTTGGAGTGTCTAGATTTTTTAGAAAGAATCTTTTCTTATTTTCGAGAAAGTTTAAGGATTTTCAGTAATTTCTCTTCCCGATTTCAAGATATTTTTTGAACTGGTCTTCTAAATTTCTAGGAGGCTCTAGAATTTTTAGAAAGTTTTCATTTAGAAATCTAATCTTTTTTTCCAAGGGTTCCAGAAATTTCCAGAAGTTTCTCCTCCAGATTTCAAGGTTATCTTCTTATCTTCTAAATTGCGGATTACGGTAAATACATACCTAATGCTAATGTACATTTATATTACATTATTTACTTCTTCTTTGAGGTATCGGCCGTAAATACCCTTAATATATAATACTTAATCTTTTTGTGAAACTAACCAAAATCATCTTAGATGTGAATGTTATGTTGATTCGTTTCTTCAAAATCATATCAAAGTCATTTTAAGGTAATTGTTTTTATTCATTAATAATTCAATCTAAGCATTATTATTATTCCCTGTCAACAACAGCCACGGACCAGTTACGATCGGATTTGGATTTCCTCAGGGTAGCCCATTTAGAAACAGGAAATCGACTTTTACTATGGAGTCTTTAATTCTCGAGTTAACCATCGATTACGATATTACCGCAAAGGTGTCATCTATTGTCTAAAAGTTGCACTATATCCCTATGAGTTAGATCATAGATGGCACCTTTATGGTATTATCTTACTATGTTTCACCACTATATTGTGTATAACAAAGTATTGTATCCTAATTTCCAAGTTATTCGAAACGCCTCTATTATATTATATAAAACAAGGTAAATAACTCAACAGTTGCTACCAGAAGTATATAAAATAAACTACCTTTAATGTTTATAAATATTTAAAGTGTTGAGAAAAACATTTCAAAGACATTTGGTAGCAACTGTTGAGTTATTTACCTTGTTAAATTAAAAAAAAGAGAGGAGCGAAAGGCGTAGGTTTAATAATAAAACCTGACAAAATAAAAAACATAATAAATATGGGAACGGCAGAACAATAAGCATGGAAATCCAAATAAAAGAAACTACATGGAATATAATTGTAGCATACGTACCAAACGAAATAGAGAAAAAAGGAGAGAAAGAAGAAAGAACTTTTATGAGAGACTGCAAAAAGAAATAGACGATAGCAAAGGGAAACGAAAATGGAAAAAGAATTATAGAATTATGTATAGAAAACAACCTCAAACATACACAATCACACTAGAAAAGGTCAACAAAGAGAAATCAATAATAGACTACTACTAATTAATACAAGAGCAGAAAACTACAAAAGGGTACAAAGACGAAATAGTAAACAAAAAAACAAAAAGCTATAAATTGAATGAGGAAGAAACTAGCAATGAATACCAAACAAAAATAGAGAAAAAGTAGTAGTCAAACAAACAAAATAGAAGGAGCAGAAAGCAAATGGTAAAAGTTCAAAGAAATCATAAGTAAAGCAGCCCAAAAAAGCTGACGAACAAGCACTATATCAAACAAACAGAGGAAGAAAAACATGTGATGATCAGAAGAGATAAAACAATTAGTAAAAACAAAAAAAGAGAATTAGAAAACTTACATAAAAACAGGGAAGAAACTGAAAGAAACGTTCACAGAAAACCAAAGTATGTTTTACAGCAGAATAAACAAATGAGGAATAAAAGGATACTAAGCCAGCCAAGTATACCAAGAACTATAATAACAGAAAAAAAGAAGAAATTAGAAAGATGGAAAGAATACGTTAACGAAATAACACAAAGAGACCATAATGGAGATGAATAATAAATTAATGGTGAAACAAATAGAGGAAACAAAGAAATAACAATGGAAGAATCCAGCAGCAACCAAGAAAGTAAAACTGAATGATGAAATTTATAGGGGGAAAGGGGAAAAAAGAATTTCTGGAAGTAATAAATGACACTATGAAGAATCTCAAATTACCCCAGGAATGGAAAAAGGGAAATATAATACCCATACACAAAATGGGAGACATAAATATATATGACAACTACAGGGGTATTACTCAAGCATACTAGGGAAAATCTTTGTTAGGATAATAGAGGAAAGAATAAAAGGAAAATTAAATCAACAACTGGGAAAAGAACAACACGGATTCAGAAAACGTAGAAGCACACAAGACCTAATAAACATAATGAGACAACTAACAGAGAAGATGATTAAAAAGGGAAAAGAATTACACATACGTTTCATCGAACTAAAAAAAGCATATGACAAGGTAAGAAGATAGGATATATGGCATATACTTGAAAACAGAGAGATATAAAGAGACATAATAAACATAGTAAAGGAAGTAACAAAAATAAAGTAAGACCAAAATGTGACTGGCAGAAGGTTGTATATTAAGCCCTTTACTATTTGCATCACTTTTAGATCAATAAGAAATAGCAAAGAAAGAAAAATAATAAAAACAGAAGTATATAAAAGAATTGTAAGACCTTCACTGTTATTAGTAGTGAATCATGGGTTACTAAAAAGAGTAATAACAGCAAAATCAATACCTAAGAAAGATAGAGGGAATTACATGAAGAGACAGAGTACTAAATACAGAAGTAAGAAAACAGCACAATATTAAATCAATAAAATAATTAATAGAAGAGAGACTATTAGGAGTCATATATACAGATTAGAGGAAAAGTAGAAATACAAGGCAAAAGTGAAACCATGTTTTTCTTAGGATATCTTCAAGATCCTTCCCATCATTAATTATAGTCGTGTCATCTGTAAATAATATTACATTAGCATCTTTGACGTAGTTGGGCAGATCGTTAATAAAACTCAAGAATAATATAGGGCCAAGTAGTGACCCTTGTGGAACACCATGGAATGTAGGCAGAGATTCAGATCTTTTATTAGTGAAATCAACGACCTGAAACCTATTTGCCAGGTAAGATGCAACAAGTTGTATACTTTCATTACTGAAATTATAGGATTACAATTTGCATTCACAAAAAAATATTGAATTTATTTTCTTTACATGATTTATGACTATTTTGTGGGCAGTTCTCAATATTGTTGACAATTTTCCACATAGCCATTTGTTTATTTTCGCTCTGATTAATGTAAAGTTGTATGATCATTGATTAGAAGAAGATTTTTTTAATGTGTCCATTAAAATTAACTATTGAAAGACGACATTATCTTTAGATCCTCAGTTGAATGATGTAGTAAGAATATATAGTTTTACAGTTAAACTACGAGAAAATCAGCTTGTCAATAAAACATCATTTTATTACTCCAAGGAGTTTCCTTTTACCCCCTTAGATATAATCAAAATCTTGTCTAATTTAAGACTTAAACTATAAGAAAATCAGTTCCACACAATTTTTTACTAAACGGTTTTTTATTTTCACATCACAATTAATTATAGCAGTAATTATAAATTTCCTCTTCATATTCAACTCAATAAAACGTCTGTATTATATTCCCTCACACACACGCTATTTTTTCAAATATATAATAGGCGTTCATGTTTTATCTCTTTATTATTAAAGGCCATTAAGTCTAGAATTATTTTTAGTACTTAAGTGCACCTTGTTTTTACGTTACTACTAAACCATTCTGTAATTACTTTATTATCAATTTTTCATTCAACACTATTACACATACGACTCTTTGATACATTTTAGAGCCTAACAAATCGGCCAATTATATTATTAGACTCGCCTTTTATATTCGTAATGAAGGATACCCAAGAACAAATTATTCGCGTCCGGAAATATGAAATACGATAGGAATTTGTAGTAATTTATGGTATTTAAACGCACACGCACAACAAAAATTGTCTTGAATTGGTAAAATCCGCGCGTAACCTATATTTCTTTTGCCTTCTGTATATTCTTTATATTTTGTACTGTTGATTTTAATTATATCCTTAAAATTCATACCTTTTTTAAGAAGAAATCTTTCATATATAATAAAGAAAAATAATTAAAAGCATGATAATTTAACGAATAGTGTAAAAAGAAATATGCTAAAAATATAATATACGAGGACCACCCGAAAGGTAGTACCTTTTTGAGAGCATAAAAATCTAGTATATGTTTATGTATTTATTTATTAATCTTTGGTCTCCTTTCTTGAAAATTACAAATATTACAAATCAATGAAATTTAAAAAAACATACGTCAAATTTTGGGCGAAAGAAGCACGGTTGAAATTCACAATTTCAAATCGTGTTTTTCCACTTAAACCCTTTTTCTTTAAACAAATATTAACGTTTTATTCGTAAAAAAAAAACATACCTTAAATTATTTATCTACAGAGTTACTTCGCAAATTTAAGCATTTGTTGTAAGGTATGATGAGTTTTTGTATCCTCGCTGCCAATGTATTAAAATACGTAATCTTTCTTTCCTGCCAAAAAGTCCTTGAGTTCTGTGAACAGATGGTAATCTGAAGAAGCTGAGTCTGTACTATAGAGTGGATGGTTGAAAGTTCGTCCCGAACACTCGTCATCATGGGTGTTCTCTCTTCTCTCTCATAAGATCTTTCAGATGAAATTGTTAGTTTAAATAATTGTTACGAGAAAATCCGCCTGTAACTTACATTTAAAAAAAAAATCGTACATAAAATCGTTCGTCATATTACATTGATTACTTTTTTGGCACGAAAATATTAAGTACTTGTTTTGCCGCGCATCAAATTAAAACCTCTTCTCGTCCGTACCGAATGCGAACGCCAATTATCCCTTCTCTCGTCCGGTGTTCTCGCAAATCCAGAGAGCAAATCACTTAAGATTACGAGCGCGTGTGACTGACACATAGAGTGCCACCGGGATAAACGAGGTAACGAGTCTTAAAGTGGAAAATTGCCGCGTTCAAGTCTAGCAAAGACGTGACCGTCGGCGGACGGTGTGGAAAACCGCCGCCGGTTGGAGGAGGACGCCTTATCGGACCAAGGTGCAGCGATCCATCTATCCTGATTCCGAAACCAGTCTCTGGTGGCGGAGATGTGCCTTCGGAGGAGTTACGAGTACTTCTAGTGCGTGTGTGCGCGGAAAAAATTATTTCCGAAAATGGAGAACATTAATCCGGTGCCGGAGTCGTTCTACGGGGAGGAGGACGCCGACGCCGTCGACAAGGAATGGGACGAGTTCGCCCAGCTGGTCGAGAAGCGGAAGGGCAAACAGGACCAAGCGTTTTATCCGTATCCGGCTCCTGATGAGGAATATATCAGCTTAGTAAGATTTTTCAATACAATACTGACTTAATTTAAAGATTGTTGCTACTAGGTATCACCAATAACAATAATCTGTTCGTGAAGTAGGAGGCAAAAAGATTAATTTCCTTCCTTTTTCTCTGTATTGAGGATTTATAATTCCTGATTAAAGCTGAGGTTTTTTGAGAAGCTTGAGAGCTTGAGGAAAATACTATGATGGCCACAAAACAATTTTTTTATATTTCTTTATATTTTACAACTTTTAATTTTAAACCCTCGCTTATAATTGACTGATTTGAGGGTGGGATAGAAGCCACCCACCCACCCTACATATATAAGCGAACTTTAAATACTAATCATTGAAGATTTTGCTGAAAAAAACAATACAACCTTGTATATAATAATAAATAAAGCATAATCCAAATTTAAGTTTAAATATAAATGACCTTCTATAGCTAATCTTATTTAAGCTTGTTTTAAAGCCTTTCCACTTATCATGTATATAATTTTTTATTAATTTAAACACTCGAAAATTCTACTTTGTCAATTTTCTTTAATTCAAATTTTGTATTTAAAGATATTGCAAACCGCAAGGCGATCAGTAATTAAAGTTAATATGTATATGTAGGGTGGGCGGGTGGCGTCTATCCCACCCTCCAGTCAGTTTTTTTTTTCAAAATTTTTTTTGCGGAAATATCCGTTTTGGGGTCCCCTGAACCCAAAAAACTAATTTCTAGAAAAAAAATTTGTGTGTCTGTGTGTGTGTGTGTGTCTGTGTGTCTGTCGGTAGGCGCTGTATCTCAAAAACGAATAATCTGTTTGAGATGAAACTTCAAACTTAAGGTTTTATCGTTAAAAACTGGAACTGAAAAGCTTTTGGTAAACATTCATAGACCGGAAGTGGATGTTTACTCGAGGCATTTTTTTGGTTTTTCGTTTTATTTTTCTAAATATTAAAATTTTTTAAAAATGGTTCAAACAAAAGCTAAAGGTAATAAAAAACTGAACAAGTTTTATTCTAACATATTTTTCATAAAATTCTTAACTTTTGAGAAAAAAATTTAAAATTGAAAACTTTGACATTTATTGCCAATTGCTAATAAACTGTCAGAGTTACATGAAACTTGCATTACAAATAATTATAGAGAATTCAATGGTGAACAAATCATTAAGAATAGCTTTTTTGCGTAAACCTTATAGTTTTCGTGTAAAATATAGGGAAAGTACCATGATGGCCACATCACCATTTTGTTTTACTGATTTGAGGGTGAAATAGAGGCCACGCACCCACCCTACATATACATGATAACTTTAATTGCTAATCGTTGATGATTTTGCTGCTAAAAGCAGTCAAACCCTTTATGTAATAAAAATAAAACAAAATCAAAATTCAAGTTTAAGTATAAATGACTTTCTATAGCTAATATTATCTTATTTAGATTTAAAGTCTGCCCACCCATCATGCATTATTTTTTTTAATTTACTCTCTCAAAAAATTTACCTTTTTAATTCCTTTTTTATTCAAAGAATTTTGTAATTAATTTCATTGGATACAGCGAGACGATAAGGAATTAAGTTTATATGTATATGTAGGGTGGGTGGGTGGCCTCTATCCCACCCTCCAATCAGTAAAGCATCATCAAAAATTGTTTGATTAAATAAATCTATTAAATTTTTCAATAATGTTGTGTTTATTTACCTTTTACAACTTTTAATTAAAACCCTCGCTTATGTTTTACTGATTGGAGGTTGTGTTAGCTTAAAATTGTCAGGAATTGTGAATGACTGAGCTAAAAGGAGTGCGTATTTAATACAAGGCCAAAAAAGGGCAGTTATAAGTTATATTTATTTATTACCATTTTTTCCTGACCTGAAAATAAATTAATAATATAATTAGTAAAATACCACAAATTGAACAATTTTCTATTATTTTGACCTTTTCTCTACTTTTTTTCTTATATAAGTCCTTGAATTTCAATTTGTACGCTGTTGCATTTATGTTTGAAATATCTCAAACCATCATTAATGTACAAATGAAAAACATTTTAAAGGAAAATCTAAAAATGGTGAGCCGAAAGACCAATGTTTAGCCCATTCACAGTTAAAGCACAAATTGTAAATACTATTATTGTAAAAGGAAAAATAATGTGAATAAAGATATTTATTATTAGTCTAAAAATTAAAATGTAACAAAATGAACTTTTTGTAAATAAGATGAGCTTGAAAATCAGAAGAAGTTACGTATGTTTATTGTACAACGATCAAAGTTCAACAGCATGCTTACAACGTTTGCAAGAATTAGTCAAAGAGATCTTCATCCTCAAACTCCTTTTCCCCTTTCTTCTCCTACTTCTTGGCAGCGAGGGCAGAAAAATTAGCGACCGAAGCAGCTGCGGCTGCGAGCTTGCTGGGATCTTTAATGATCTCCTTAACACCATCCTTAAACTCAACATCATTAACAGCAGTGATATTCTGAACCAATATCTTTTGTCATATTTCTTATAAGCATGCTCTTAACATATTTATATCTTTTGGTGGTGATTTTTGATCTACTCATTCGAAGTTAAGGTCTCAATGTATACAAATTTTTGTAGACAGAAATGAATAATAATAAGGTGCCAGATCTAAAGAATATTATGAGTGTGGAAGTTTATCGCATCGAAGCTTTAGAAGCTCTTGTCGAGTTTCTAAACTTGCAAGATAATAAAAGACCTCTATTATTTTGGTATGACACTACACTTTTTCTGTTGATTACTTCTGGACATTTCATATATTTAATCAATTGCTCACTTAATCCGTGGTAAAACATTTTTGAACTATCTTGATTAAAATTAAACAGACTTGGTTTGTTTCACAGAAATAAACAGACCAAGTGTTGATTAGAATCTTGATTAGAATTAACTAATCAAGATTTGGTCTTTTCTGTTCTGTAAATTATTCAATTAATTCAGCTGATTACAGTATGAAAATAACACCACAGTTTATTCCTTACTTCACTTGTTTCTTATTAATTATTGTTAAATGTATATTTCGTTCACAAGGTGAGCATTATCAATAACAAACTCAATAATCAATAGTGATTACAGTATATTAAAGAATTGATCATTGATTTCCGGTTCTTCGCTTTAACTCCACGATCTCTGGCTTTAACATTTTTGTAGACAATAGAAATAAATGTGACACAATAATAATAATAGTAGATGAAATGCAAGGGTAGAAAAAGATGTAAATAGAGGACCAGGGTGCTTAGGACAGCACGGTGAAGATATTATAAATAGAAATGGTATCAAAATGCTAGAATTGCATTTGCTGGGAAACACATTTTGGAAGCAGTAAATTGAAGATAAATATACATTTGTAGCTGAGGATAGAAACGCAAGAAGTTTAAAAGATTATATATTATTCACAAGAAACTTAGAAAAACACGTCAAAAATGTCAAATCAGAAATAGAGCCGGAATTATCAACAGGATAGTTACAACGAAACTAAAAGACGTAAAAATAGAAAGGATACAAAAAATAAAAGTGAGCAAACTCAAAATGGGAAGAGTATAGGAACAATATAGAAAGAGAACGGATAAGAAATTTAAAAAACATGAAGACCAGAAAGACACTGAAAGAAAGATGTAACATATTTAAAGACAAAATAAAAACATAGCAACAAAAATGTGGTGAATCAAAAACTGTGATGGAAGAATGAAGAAGTGAAAACAGAATTGCATAAGAAGAAACTAACACAAAAGAAATACATACAAACAGGAGAAAAATGATAAAGAAGGATGCAATAGACAAAGGCAAATGTTTTGGAAGGGAACTATAGGAAAACTATGTAACAAATAACAGATTATTCTGGACAAAAATAAGGAATATAAGTGGAGGCAAGAAAATACAAGAAATTACAGCAATTAGGAATAAAGAAGATCAAATCCAATCTGTACTGGAACAAATAGAGAAAGTATGGAAATAGTACTACAAGGAAAAAATCAACACAGGAACAGGGGAGAATAATCGGAGCCATTTCTGATAATTTACCTCTGTATGATACCTTTTGTTGTCTGTCTGAAATATATGATTTGAGCAACAAGACACTGTCACGGAACATACCAAGAAGAGAAAAATATACATATGAAAAACATAAAAGAAGCGTGGGAAGGAACAGCATACATAGAAACTGATAGGGCAGGAGAAGAAGATGACTTAGACCCGGAAATGGTAAAGTACGTGGAAGAAGAAGATACAAACTGGTTATGTGAAATATATAGAGAGGAAAAGGTAGGCAATACCAAAAAGTTGGCAAAATAATTTAATCCGACGATTAAGGTGAATTAAGTAAACTGCAAAAATTACAGAGCGAGATGTTTTTTTTTTGGATTTCATAAATTGTGAAGATTGGATACAATCTTCTTCTTCCCTAGCCCTGTTTTGTCAACTGCTGAACGTAAGCTTCTCCTAGTTTTTGCCATTCCTTTCGATTGTTGGCAATCAAGTACCACTTTCTTCCGGCTAATTTGCAGATGTCATATTTCCGTCGTTGTTGTGGTCTTCCAACTCCGCGTTTATTTTGTCTTGGTCGCCAATGAGTTAATCTGTGCGTCCATCGATCGGTGTCTTGCCTTGCCACATGATCCGCCCAGTTCCATTTCAAGCGTGCAGCACGCGTCATTAAGTCTTCTACTTTGGTTCTCTTCTGCGTTTTCTATCCGGCCTTTTAGGCTCACTCTTAGTGTTGCCCGTTCAACCGAATCATAAGTGGTTTAAGTTCTTTCCATCCATATTTATTCCCTTGGATTTCCAGTGTAGTTTTTTAAACACGTTTTCTAAAACTAGCGTAAATAATTTTGGAAAGATATGGTCACCTTGTCAGACTCTATTTTTATATATATTTTTAAGATGACCTGGAGTCTATCCTAGCATCGTCCATTCTGTTGAAGATTGTTGATAATTCTATAGAGCCAAACGCCTTATGATAGTCGACGAATGCCAAATGGAGGGGTATATTATATTCTGTACTTTTTTCGATAAGCGTTCGAATAGTTTGAAGACCACCTTCAAACTATAGTACCGTAGCCTTTTCGAAAACCAGCTTGTTCCGGAGGCTGGCAAAAGTGAAGTTTGTTCGTTAGTTTAGATGTAATAATATTAGTTAGCAATTTGTAGGAGCGTGATAAGAGGCTTATGAGGCTTATCGGTCTGTAGTTCTCTATGTTGTTGTCTCTTTTTTTATTTTGCAGACATGTATTTAGTAAGATAAGTAGAGCGTTGCCTCCTATTTTTAACATATCGCTGGTAATATTGTCTTCGCCCAGTGCCCGCCCATTTTTCATTTTTTCATTTGGTCTGAAATTTATTAAGGACCGTCACACAGTTACTATATATTTTCTATTTGAGATGATGTAGTCTATTTCTCTTTTTGTCTAAGAGTCTGGGCTTTTCCATGTCCATCTTCTTTGTTTTGGTTTTTTGAAGAAGGTATTCATACAGAACAGGTTTTCGCTTTGTAGATAATTTGCTAGTGCTTCCCCTCTAGCATTTACTGTGCCGAAGTCCGAAGTTTCCTAGACTTTTTGTGTTGTAGTTTTGCGTTTCGAGAATTTTAGCATTTAAGTCTCCAATGATAAGAGAGAAGTACGATTTTGTCTCTGATCTAGCCACGGTGATGTCCTCATAGAGTTGCTCGACTTCTGTGTCGTCGGATGTGCTTGTAGGCACATATACCTGTATTATTTGAAGGCTGTATTTGTTGGATAGTTTAAGAACGACATATATGACTCTTGCTGATACGCTTACATTTTTATGACAATGTGTTTCATTTTCTTGTTAATGATGATCGCAACTCCTCCGTGGTGTGAGTTAGTCTTCGAGATATTTTGGTATAGTACGTGTCCTGATTTAAGTACTATACATTTTTCTACTGGTAGCCTTGTTTCGCACAGTCCCAGTAGGTCCCATTTTATGCGTGACAGTTCTTTTTCTAGCTCTATTAGCCGATCTCTTTCGATTTCATTGTTCTTATATTGTACGTTGCAATGTGTAACTTTGTTGTGTGGTAGTGGTTTTTGGTATGTTTCTCAAACTTAATCAACTTTTTGCCTCCCCTAGAATCCGAGAGGCAGACTGACTTGTCTACAAAACTAATAAAAATAGTTGAAAGTATATAAGACAGCAAAGGAAATACAAATAGCAGAAGTAAGATTGTAAAAATTCGAATGGTAAAAGGTATCAAGGAAGGAGACAGTCTTAATCTGCTGCTGTCCATAATAGTTATGAATGAAATAATTAGGAACACAAAAATAAGAGCAGACTAAACACAAACAGTAATGAAATACTACAGAATTCAACCAATAAAAATTAAAGCACTAATGCATGCGGATGATAAAGAATTAATAGCAGATACACAGAGTAAAATACAAAAATTAGTCAATATATGGGTGGAACAAATAGAAGAACTAAAATCATTATAAAATGTAAGGAAGCATAGCTGAAATCTATTATAACCTGGGAACCATTATAATAAATAAGGTAAGAATTGATCTAGAATTGGCAAATAGAGCAAAATAAAATCTAACAAACTACACTATGCACTATCTGCAGTATTAGGAAAGAAAGAACTTAGTCAACAAATCAAAGTAAAAATATATAATACAATAATAGTATTGACAATACTGTACGCAAGTGAAAACTGAAAAATACAGAAGGAACACAACAGCAAAATAAATGCAATAGAGATAAGACCCAAGAAGGATAGCAGAAAAGACTTACCAACGGAGAAATCAGAAAATCAATTAAGTTGGAACCGATAATAAGAAAAATAATAAAGATTCAATTAATCTGGTATGGGCACATGATGAGAATGCAAACGAACAGGTTAACAAAAACAATATTCGAAGCAAAGAGTATAAAAAAAAGAAAAAAAGGAAGACCTAAGAAGAAATGGGTACAGTATTTAGCAGAGGTCGGGAAGATACGAGAGAAAACGATAAAGGAGATGAAAATGATTACTAGAAATAAAAAAATATTGGAAATGATGGGTGAATGAAAACTCATAGAACCCAAATCCGACGCTCGAGAGGGTGGATGGAAGGGGAGACCGAAGGAAATAAAGTAAACAATTCGTTTTACGTCTCCAGTGATGATATACTTCAAGAAATTTCTAGACTCCTTCCTTTTTCCATAAAAACATATGGAACCTATATGTCGAGCTTTGAGATTAAATTTAGGCGTTTCAAACGATCTCAAACAGTAAAATTATACTATGGTGCCTTCATGATGTTATTGTTTTCTTAAAAAAATCCTGACAAAGTCTCACATCAAATCCATAAACATTGGCAATAATAATTTGATCGTATTTGAAACGTGCTAAATTCTTCTACTCATATCCAAGTATGGAGAAAGCTACCTGTTGAAGATTATCTTAATTACACGTCTTCTTTTGTTTAATAGGATTTGACGTGGTCCTTTGCTACTATTACAAACACTAGTACTAAAAAACTCGTTATTTGATCATTTAAACGTAACTTCTACTATTTAGTATAAGTGACCTTAATTATCACAGTTGATGACTACTAGCGTTTTTTTCTTTTATTTACATTTTCCCCTTTCGTTCTAATATTAATATTGCAAACATGTTTGTCTAAAAACTTAATAATATTGATTATACTTGATAAACAACCACTCGTTAGAATAATTCCTTTAATCATTACCACAAGATTATACCCATTAAATTCTTAAAAACTTCCTCTATAATCTACTCTAAGAAAATTTTCCCATTCGGTTATTATAAATATATTTATACATAAAATAATTGCGCTTTCAATATTGACACCATTTATAAACATCGTTATCAACATCCCGCCTTTGATGTTTCCAAAGTCGGTTTAAAAATTGATTCTCGAGTCAACGAATTTTCTGGTGGTAAAGACATTTTTTTCGCCGGAGCGTCCTAATTACGGAACCCTGCGGTTCAAACAAGCCAAACGTAAAATCGTAAACCTGCAATATTAATAATAATGATGATGGCGGTAAATATTTACTTCAGTAAAAATTAACCTTGATAAATCTAAATCCTCCCAAAAGTTATATTATATCGCCAAATAAAAATAAAGTTGGGAAATGTTAAATGTATGTATGTATTCAATTTTGGTGTACTGTAGAGAAGAGGTTATGAGTTTGAGTGGAAGTTTATGTATAAGTAAATTCCAGAAAGTTTTTGATTCAGTATGGTATTTTAGTTAGCTGTTTATTGTAACCCTTGCCTGCTTATCCAAATAATACGTTTATTCATAAAAAATCTATAAAAGCAAAATAATCTTTCCTATTTCATTGTTTTCCAGGAAGGTAATGAAATAACGAATGGGGGAGGGAAAGAGATTAAATAGGTGGAAAAATGAATGTAGTATTATTTTTCATTCACTTTTTCCAGAGAGGTGGTGAAAGAAGTAAAGAGAATAGAAGGAATAAAACATTTTTCAATTCAGTGTAAGAATAAAAGGAAATTGCTTTCAAAGAAACGTACGAAAAGTAAAAGTATAGCGACGTTATTAATAAAAGAAAAACCTGTAAGAAATTACTGACCTACAAACTGTACATTGACCTAGCGTACTCTTGACCTACCTCAACAGATTATCTGTTTTCCCGTACTCTAATAAACCTTATGTTGCCTTAACGTACTCTTGACCTACCTCAAGAAACCTAATATTGTGAAAGCCTACTCTTGACCTGCCTTAATAAACCTAAATAAAAATAAAAAAATTTATTGAGGTTGGTCAAGAGTACACTGGGACAATATACCCAGTGTATTCTTGACCAACCTCAATAAATTTTATATTGTTCAAGCGTACTACTGACCTACCTTAACAAACTATGTATTGTGCGAGCGTACTCTTGACCTACCTCAACAAACTTTATATTATTCAAGCGTACTCTTGACCTACCTCAACAAAGTATATATTGTGCGGGCGTACTTTTGACCTGCCTTGATACACTTTTTATAGTCCTTGATCTACCTCAACAAGCTGTATATTATCGTAGAGAAATGGAGAGTAAAATGAGACGTGCAAAACGAAAGGCAAAAGAATACAAAAGAGAGAGAGATAAGATATAACAGATAACAAATGACATACGTTAGATCACAGATAATAAACGGCGGATCAAAACACTAATATTATATAAAGGATGACAGGTGATAGCTAACGGATGACAAAATGATGGACGTGACTGATGATGACTGATAACATATGGATGATAACATAATATGATGACATGGCAGATGACATACAATAGATGCCAGATAACAAACAACAGATGGCATAACACCAATAACAGAAGATAGATCATAAATGATAAATTATTGATATAAGAGTTAAATAATGTTGTCATATCGTAAATGACAGATGATATACGATAACTGTTAGATGACAAATGATAGATAAAATACTTTAGAAGGCACAACGTAGATAAAAGATGATAACAGATGGCAGATGATAGATAACAGATAACGAATGATAGATATGACAGATGAAGTTTGACGGATGACTGATGCAGATAACATATAGCAGATAACAAATGCCATATGAGAGATAACAGATGATAAATGGCAGATCAGAATACATAAAAACATATAAAAGATAACAGATGACTAAATGATGGATGTGACTGATGACTTATGGAAGAGAATAAGTGACATGGTAGATGACATACAATAGATTCCAGATAACAAACAACAGAGGGGATAACACCAATAACAGAAGATAGATCATAAATGATAAATTATTGATATGAGAGATAAATGATGTTGTCATATCGTAGATAAACAATGACAGATGACAGAAGATGACATACGATAACTGTTAGATGACAAATGATAGATAAAAGACGTTAGAAGGCACAACGTAGATAAAAGATGATAACAGATGGCAGATGATAGATAACAGATAACGAATGATAGATATGACAGATGAAGTTTGACAGATGACTGAGGCAGATAACAAATGCCATACGATAGATAACAGGTGATAAATGGCAACATATAAAAGATAACAGATTGATGATGACTGATGACATATGGAAGAGAATAAATGACATGGCAGATGACATACATTAGATGCCAGATAACAAACAACAGAGGGCATAACACCAATAACACAAGATAGATCATAAATGATAAATTATTGATATGAGAGATAAATAATTTCATATGGTAGATAACAAATGACAAATGACATAGATAGATGTTAGATAACAAACGGCAGATGAGAGACCACAGAAGGCAGAACACTGATAACAGATGGCCAATGATTAGATAACAGATGGTGAATGACAGATATGACCGATGAGGTTTGACTGATGAACTATAACAAATCACAAATGGCAGATGGCATACAATAGATAACAAACATAAGGCATAATACTAACAAATGATAAATGGCAGATAGAAGATAATAGTTGACAAATGAGACCTATGATAGATGATGTTTAGCAGATAACAATTGACAGATCAAAAATAACATGTGACAGATGGCATACATCGACAAACGACAAAAGACAGACCGCAAAAGGCAGAACACAGATAACAGATGAGAGTTAACAAATGACAAATTATTGATATGACAGATGACTAGTGTTGTCATATGGTCGATAACCAAATGAAAGATGACATACAATAGATGTCAGATAACAAACGACAGATGAGAGACGACAGATGATAAATAATGTTTAGCAGATGACATATGACAAATGACAAATGACTGATAACAGAAGACAGACATATGGAAGATAATAAATGTCTTGATAGATGGCATATAATATATGCCAGATAACAAACAACAGAGGGTATAACACTAATAACAGAAGATAGATGGCAAATAATAAATTATTGATGTGATAGATGTGGTCATATGGTAGATGACAAATGACATAGATAGATGTTAGATAACAAACGATAGATGAGAGCAACAGAAAGTAGAACATTGATAACAGATGGATGATGATCAACTCTTCTGAATTGACAACAACATCATCAATAATTAGTAATAACAAAAGAATAATTTGAAACTATTTATTAAAGTCTGGCTTTGGATTTGCATTCTTATTGGCACAGATAAAAAAGAATTGATGATTATTTCTTAAATATGTATGGATACAAACAGAAAACATCACAATTAATGTTTAAAACAATATTTTAGTAGCTAAATACAAAAAAAGAAAGAAAATGCAAATGCGGAAAATTCATTTGCATAGATAAGGGCAAAATTACAGTAAAAACCCGATTCGTCGGTTGACAGTGAAATTCTCCAAGGGCAATGAAGTAATTGCTTTTATTTTCGAAAACAGTCAAATTAAGTCAGTATGGTATTACATTAAGTAATTACAATTCAAGGATACTTTTACTTATTTAAATGCGGAAGTTGATTAAAATGCATAATATATGTTCTTATGATGAATCACAACATTGTTTTCACCCTTTCGGAATGAAAGTAAATTGTGATTGTGTGAATAATGTCATATTTGACATAACTCAATGAGTATAATAAAGCTCTCCTTTTGAATATATAAAAGCCATATTTGGCAAATTAAATGATGAAAATCATTAAGCAGAGCTTCAGTGGCAACATCCTCAACGGTATTAAATTGGGCAAGAGTGGAAGATCATCTATGTATGAACTCAAGCCTTTCCATGTGTGTTCAATATTCTCGTGAATACTTATGGAATTATGTTTTTTTTTTAAGAAGAATTGTGTAAGCATGTTGGATAAATAAATAAATACAAATACAAAAGATGTTATACAAGTAAATTGCATATGAAAAAATAGAATATACATATTTTGACAATAGAGGTGTTTAATTTACTTTGCTTAAATTGGAATTGAAAACACTATATATTTTGCTACTATATAATATGGTGATAAAATATAAATTATTAATAAGATTAAATATTATATTATGAAAAAATTATTACATTTACATTATTAAAATAAATAATCTCCTATTTAAGTTTGTTTATTTACGGAGAAGTAAAATATTTTAATAAAATGTCTTTTCGTTCAGCTCAATCCAACGCTCGAATCAAAGTTCCTAATGCTTGTGCATTATTTACTGTACTTTTACTTCATTTTTTCTTTTAAAAGTAGCACTAGTTATGATGGTGCTGACAATTTTTCATAAGATATCGCATGAAGTATGGAACTCGACTCGTTTTAAGTCTTTTTAGCTAACCATCCCAAGCTGCAAAATTTTTGGTGTTCTTTTTTGATTCAATAATGTTTCCGTAATATAATGTTGGAATGATATAATGATGAAACATCATCGTTCAAATGGATTCAACGGAATAAAATGTGTTAAATTACAATCAAAACACCCCGATATTTACTCATCCTAAAATTTCTGTTCCAATGATACATCTTAATAATGTAAAGGATCTCTAAATATCTTGCATCACAAGATTCTTTGAAAGAAGATCTGATAATGTTAAAAAATTACTAATAAATCAGAATCAAGTGAAATGTGTATCGAGTAAAACAATTAATATTTTATTTTTTAATATTCAATCGCTTAGAAATAAAATACATCAAATAGAAGCACTAATCGTGGATAAATCATATATTTTGTGAACATTGGCTAACAAAAGAAGAATGTGATTCATTACGTATTAATACATTGTTTGCAAAAGCATATTACGCTCGTAAAAATAGTCGATATGGATGGTGGTTCAATTATATTTTCTAAAAGTGGCATAGATGTAAAATCTTTTAATAATATTACAAATTTGTTTAGTACTAAAAAGTGTCTGAATTATCCTGCGTATACCTATTCTCTAGTAAATGTTATATGTGTTTATCGTTCGCCGTCAGCAAATTTTAACTGATATCATGGTGGAAAGCATTGCTCATAGTTTTCCTCAAAAAATTATCAAAAACTGGCCAAAACAAGTCATTAATGTTAGATGGTTCAATAGGGAACTAAAAAGGATGAGAGATAAAATTAATTGATGAAAATAATAAAATTCATAATAGCCCTGAATCACGTGCACTTAAATCTGGCTTTATTAAAATTTATAAAACTGCTATAATTAACTCAAAAAAGAAGCAACTTATAATTTAATAAACCGAAAGCAATTTGGAAAACTATAAATTAAAAGAGGTATAAATCTGAAACAAACTGTGATATTTCCTGTGATCAACTCAATCCATTTTTCTGTAATGTTACGAAAACTATTACCAAAGATTTACCTGATATAAACTATACCTCTAATATTAATATGAATTTAAATTATGAAAGCGAATTTAATTTTAAAAAGGTTAGTGAAACAAAAGTAAGGGATGCTATAAATAGTATTAAAAACAGTGAAAGCACTGATGTATACGACATCTCAATTAAATTAAAAAGGGTAAATGATATGTTGTAGATAGTGACGATCGCTACCATCATTTTCAATTAAATTAATAAAATCAGTAAAGAATATTTTAATACCTTATCTAACCATACTTATAAATGAAATAATAGCTACAGGTGTATTTCCATCAGTATTAAAAGAAGGTAATTTCAATATTTAAAAATGGTGATATAAATCAATTAAATGATTACACAACTATTTCGCTCCTTCCGCTGTTTTCTAAGATCGTTGAAAAAATACTTAAAGATCAAATAGTCGAATATTTTGAAACATACAAACTTTTTAATAAAAATCAATTTGGGTTCAGAATATGTTCTAAATGCGTTTGAACAAAAAAAGATAGCGACTGCATCCTTTATTGATATGAGTAAGGCATTTGATTGTGTTAAACATGGCATAATTTTAACTAAGTTAAAGGCATATGGCATCTCTAGTAACAGTATTAATTTAATAAAAAGTTATTTTTCTGATAGGAAACAACAGTTTTTTTTAATGGAAAAATATCTGATAACTCTTCATTCCATTTAGGTGTTCCACAAGAGTCTGTCCTAGGTCTAATACTATTCTTAATTTATATAAATAATACGCCGAAAGAACTAAGTATGGCCAATGTTACACTTTTTGCGGATGACAGTACAATAATCGTCAATGGATGGATGCATTGAAGAAGCATCAGAAAGAACCAAATTGCGACCAACAAAATAACACGTTGGTGCGTTGAAAATTGCCTTGTCTTAAACAAGGCAAAAACTAAAACAATAACTTTCACCCTTGCTAGAGATGACCAAATAAATAGGGATCAAACAACGCGATTTCTTGGACTTAATATTGCTGCAAACTTGAGATGGGATTGTCACGGTACGGATCTTGCCAAAAGGCTAACAAAAATATGTTTTGCAATACGTCAACTTGCCGGTACAGTTTCAAATTCTACTCTCCAAACGGCGTACTATGGATATTTCCAATCAGCAATGGTATACAGTATTCTGATATGGGGGCACTCATTGTCATCGCATATTCGGAATACAAAGAAGAGCAATTCGTATCCTAGCAGTTATCGTAACAATTGCAAAACAATTTTACAGAACTCGAAATATTAACTCTTCCGTCGTTGTATATATATATGAATGTCTTAAATACATTAGAAAGTATCGGGAAAGATCTTGACCATATACACGAAACACGATATAAAGATGATTTGGTAACAGATTTTCATAGGCTTGCGAAATCTCGCCCTGGTGTTAACTATCTTGCTGTCAAGTTTTATAACAAACTACGAATTAACCTAACAATTCCTATTTTTAAAAATAAGATCAAGAAATTATTAATTAACGAGGCCTTCTATTCAATCGAGGAATTTTTAGAATACGATATCAAAACATTACAACTATATAACTTACAGAGTTCTACTATTTTAATTCATTATCTTTACAAATTTTAATTTGTTTACTTTGTATTTATTATATTTGTCGTTTTGTATTTTATGCATTTATTAAACTATTTTAAATATAATTAATTAATATTTAGGCTAGTGTTTATTATTATTATCCCTTTATTTTAAAAACCATTTATACAAACGATTTTTCATTCATTTCGTGTTTTTCTTTTAGAAAAGACAGTCTTCTATATTATTCCTATTGTATCCAAAAATTATCAGTTTGAAGAATTGTTTTTCCGTGAAGAACGACATTGAAAATCGAGTCTAACAAGAATTGCGCTCCGTACAGTATACCGAAAAACAAAAACTCAACACACGCGATCGCCTTAATTGCAAGAATCCAACGATTAACACAAAGCCATTAAAATAATTACACATTCCGGACGCTTTAAATAATAATAAACACCCAAGGCGACACGGCTGTTATGTAATAAGACCGGACCAACATAAATGACATACTATAGTTGATGCTTGAAGCCATTACTTTGTGATACATTTTGAAAATTAGGACGATAAATAAAATTCACTTTGTTGTTATCACACACGGTTTTTATTATTAGTGACCGGTTTCGACCATTACATGGTCATTTTCAAACTACAAACAGAATTGTAGTTTGAAAATGACCATGTAATGGTCGAAACCGGTCACTAATAATAAAAACCGTGTGTGATAACAACAAAGTGAATTTTATTTATCGTCCTAAATGACATACAATTGGTAACATGTTAAAGCATAAATTTCAAAATGAAAATTACAGAATTCTGTATATCATATATACAAAAAATGAATGTAACATAGCCATCATAATGTTTGTGTTATAAAAATATTGGTTATAAATTCGGGTCGGCAATTGCATGAGTGACCGATGCCATTCGCCATTTGGATACAATTGAAGGCGTTTTTGAGTGATAGGTGCGATACTTTAATGTAACACGCTCATTTATTAAACACAAATAACACGAGGGTTCTTCCCACGTGGTCGATACGCAAATTATTCCTACCATTACTATTTTTTATATAGGTTTTACTTAATTTTAAAGGCCCTTGATTTTGATATTTATTGGCTATTATGAAATGCCCACAAACAATTTTAAAAGAAAATATTAATTAATTAATTCGCCCTTATTAAAACTCTAACGTCCATTCTCTTCATACAAGGATGAAATATTGGACACCCATCCACCCTACATCTTCATTTACATTCAAATTATTATTTCTGCTCTGGTTTTTCAGAAAATAATAGTAATATGAAGGAATTTATAAGTAAATTAAATTGCACAAATTTGTATAACATGAATCTGCAGTTATGAAAATTCTTACAGATTTTCTTTTGATTAGAAGACACTCACAGACCCTGCACATACATTTACAATTAAGCCGCCATTTAAGCTTTCAGTAACAAAAATACGAAAATTAATTTTGCAGACTAAAGTAGCTGTAAGGTTATATTATATATTTAATTTAAGTCTCCTTCTTTTCGTCTACATTTTTCACAATTTTTGCATTAACCTAGCGTACTCTTGACCTACCGCAATAAACTATACATTGGCCTGCTGAATAACTGCCCTAGTTAATTTACGCTTCATTGCGGTAGGTCAGGGTAACGCTAGGTCATTGTATGTTATGGTAGGTCAAGAGTACGCTGATTGAATATATTATTTATTAATAAACGTCGGGTTTAATATATTTATTTTATTTATTTAATTGGTTAGGTCAAGAGTACGCTAGATCAAAATTTTCAAAATCTTTAGAGGTTCAAAATTGTTTGAATTTAATTTAAAAATAAAAGGATTAATTAAGCACTTACATAACCAAGTGCTTAATTAATCACTATTTAAATAGTGAAACATAAAAAAAGTGCTTAAATAATCATTTTAAAGTTACAAGCTCATTTACACACACACAAAATACACAAATCACACGACGGAAGGACCACATGGCCGATAGCCAAACACCACTACTACTACTACTATTAACATAGAAATGTATCACCACGGGTTGAGGGAGAAGTTAATTAATCGTTGATTTAAAAAAACCTTAAAACATATATTTCAGTTGAAATTTTAGATTTGAAAAATTACAAATACAATAATTTCTCGTAGTTCTTTAGAGGGAAAAGTAAAAACAAAACGAAGAAAATTTTAATATTATGTAGTTTTGATTATAGTTTTCGCTGTAATACTTAATATTTATCTAGTTACATTTTAAACAGCTTTTACATTACCGACTGATTGAAGCGTGTGTAATTTTCGTACTTGCAAATTACAATTTTTGAAACGGACCTAACTAGCAATCGTTAAGTCCTAATTATGTAATGCGGCGGGCACTAAGTACAGTTTTGTGGACGTTCAAATCACGCGGACGTTAATAACAATAATATCGGATGGTCCGTCGTTTGGAAAATTCTCAAAATTGAATAGTAGTCAAGTAGAAAATCGCCGAGCTCGTGCACACCACCACTTTCTCGAAGTGCAAGGTGAGTTCACCACTAATCTTTTATTAACGACCAAGAAATTACACAAGTGAACCTAACCGTTTAAAAATTATAGCCTCTTCGGTAATAATAAATAATTTGTTTTTACATTCATAACGTCATGTCATAATTTGTGATTTTAAAATTCGATTAAACTTTAATAAAAGTAATTGTGGATTTAAAATTTCTTGCAATAGTTCAATAATAGTACAAAATTTTTGTTGTCCTTTTTTGATTCCTTAATGTCGTCGTGTGAAACTAATGATTTTAAATTTCGATTAAAATAAAAATAATTATGGTTTTAAAATTTCTTGCAATAGTTTAATAATTTTTTTGAATTGGTTAAATTAGAAACGAAATGACATGTTTTTATATTATTGCATTAAGAGTGAGTAAATGACGCTGATACGTTTTAAATATTACATTATTATTATACTTTATTTAATTAATTAAGTTTTTTATTAACTTTTTATCTTTTTAAGTCTTAAAATCAAATTAGAAGGTAATTAACATAAAAATATTTTGCCACGGGTTAAGTGAGAATTTAATTCATCGTTTAAAATCAAATATTAGAAATCTCAAAATAGACCGATTCATAATAATTTAGCATACTGCTAACCTATTTCAATAAATTATTATAGCATACTGCTTGCCTATCACAATAAATTATTTATCCTGGCGTATTTCTGATTCTTTTGAAATGAAACTTTAAACTTAAGGTTCGATCGTTAAAAACTGGAACTGAAAAACTTTTGGTGAACATTCATAAACCGGATGTGGGTATTTACTCCAGGATTTTTTTTTGTTTTTTCTCGATATTTTTCTAAATTTGAAAAATATTACATACAAAACAAACAACAGTTAAAGGGAATGACAAACTGAACATGTTTTATTTAAACATGTTTTTCATAAAGTTCTTAACTTGCGAGAAAAAAATTAAAAATTAATCATTTTGACGTTTTTTGCCCACTGCTAATAAGCTATATGAGTTAAATGAAATTTATATAACAAGTAATTGTAAAGAATCCAAAATTGAATAAATTGTTAAGAATAGCCTTTTTGCGTAAACCTCATAGTTTTTGAGAAAAATGTTTACGAAAGTACTATATTACTCACTTAAAAATTTTACCTTTTGAATTTCTTTTTTATTTAAAAAGTTGATTATATAGTAAAAAAAATATCTTTTTATCTTTAATAAAATATTTCTTCTAGATTTCTAATTATAATAATTTACCTCAAGAATTATAAAACTCTCCTTATTTTTTTCAACATATTCTCTTCTAGTTTTTAAATTTATCTTCTATTCTAAAATTTTTAAGCAATTCGTATTTTTAATATCTAGAGTTTCTCTGTTTACACATTTTCAAGTTATTTTGATCCTTGATTTAAATTGCAAGCATTATCTCTGAAGGTTCTAAAAATTTCTAGTGGTAGTTTTCTTCATAATTTTCTGTCCTATAATGTTCTCTATTCAATCAATCAATAAATCAACCACTTTATTTATGTTAACATATACTACATCTTTACACAAGTCAATTTATTTAATTTCAAGAATTTTAATTGAGGCTTATCCAAATTTTCAAGAAATTTCTTTTATGAAATATTTCTCCAAAATTTCTAAAATTTACTTTACTTACTTTTTCCAGCAATTTCTCTTCTATATCTGAAGAAAAAAATATGATGATTATAAGACTTTTAGCAGTTTTCTTTACAGTTTTCTAAAGTGTTTTTTTTTTCGTAATTGCAAGAACTTTCTTTGATTTTTCTTATGAAAGTTTCCTCCCAGATTTCTAAAATTTTCTACAATATTTCTTCGTACTCCATCTTGTCGAAAGTTTCAGAAACTTCTCTTATACTTTGCAATAATTTTCCTCAAGGAAAAAATTGTTTTTCCTTTTAATTTTTTCACCAAACTTGTAGGTTTATAAACAATTTTTACTTAACACCAAAATTACAAAACTTAACCAGCGGTAGTTATTTTCAGCGTTTTCTGTCCTATGTTTTTCTTTTTCTAGAGTTTCTATGAAATTATTATGTTATCGAAATTTTTCAGAAGTATTTCTTACGAAACCTTTTTATTTATTTATATTTATTTATTTATTTACGAAAGTCCATTTAAGTGCAATATAAATTATAATACATATTAAAAATGAATAAAACGCTTTAAGTATAACAAATTTTTCTAAGTACATATTAAAATATCATAAGGACGTGCACATGTACAACAAACTAAAACTAAGTCTTAAAATTTTCTAATTGTATTTGTTTCCTTCATGTTCGGCAATTTCTCCTCTATATTGTACGAATAAAAACGTTTATAGAATTTTGAGCGATTTTCCTTACAGATTAGAATATTTTTTCTTTTTTATTGCAAGAATTTTCATTGAAGGTTTCACAATTTTTATAAAAGTTATCTCCCAGATTTCGAAAATTTTACAATGTTCCTTCTGATTCGATCTTTTTGAAAGTTATAGAAATTTCTTTTCTAAGTTGCAATAATTTGCTTCGAGGGTTCTAAAATTTTCCAGTAGTAAGTTTCTCATTTTTTTTTCAAACATTCTATCTTCTAATTTTTAAAATTATCTTCCATTCTAGAATTTTTCAGGAATTCTAATTTTAGATTTCTAGAATTACTAGGTTCCCAAACTTTAAAGTAATTTTTATCCAAGATTTAAATTGCAAAAGTTAACTCCGAAAGTTTAAAAAACAATAATTCTAGTATTCTCTCTGTTTTTTTAGCATTTTCTATTCTATGTTTTCCTCTATTTAAATGCAAAAATTTTCAATAAAGGTTGTAGTGTTTTTAATAAAGAAAATATTATTGGAATTTTCCAGGAATTTCTCTTGCAAAATTCCACGGATTCTAAAAATTCTTTATGGTAGTTTTGTCTTTCCAGCAATTCCTTCTCTATATTTTTACGAAAAATAAAAATTAGATGATTGTAATTTAGCAATGTCTCTTACAGATTTCTAGAACTTCCTTTCTCTAATTTCTGAAATTGTCATTAAAGGTTTTACAATTTTTATGAAATATTTCTCCACGACTTCTGTAATATTTCAACAATGTTTTTCTTTCTTTTACCTTATCAAAATATTCCAGGAATTTTTTCAGTTTTTAAAACTTTGATGATTTTGGTAGTTTTGTCTTTCTCTTTCAGCAATTTCTTCTCTATATTTTACAAAAAATAAAAATTAGATGATTATAATTTAGCAATTTCTCTTACAGGTTCCTAGAACTTCCTTTCTCTAATTTCTGAAATTGTCATTAAAGGTTTTACAATTTTTATGAAATATTTCTCCACGATTTCTGTAATATTTCAATCATGCTTCTCTTTCTTTTATCTCATCAAAATATTTCAGGAATTTTTTCAGGTTTTAAAACTTTCTGGTGCTTGTCTATTCGTTGCTATTTAGCATTTTCTTTTCTTCTTAGTTAGAATGGAAGAAAATTATAAATTTTCTTCTATTCTAGAATTTTTCAGCAAATTCTATTAAATATTTCAGATTTGTAGGATTTCAAATTTTTAAGCAATGTTTAGCTAAGATTTAAAATGGAAAAAAATCCAGCAATTTCTCTTCTAAATTATACAAAAAAATTAGATGATTATATTAGTACAGGTTTCTATCGTAGAATTTTTTTATTACAAGAATTTTCATTGAAAGTTTTATAATTTTTATGAAAATGTTCTCCTAGATTTCTAAACTATTTCAATGCTTCTTATCGTAATTCGGAAGACATTTCTCTTCCTATTTGAAATAGTTTTTTCAAAGGATTCTAAAATTTTCTCGCTATTTTTCCAGCACTTTGAAGTCGTTTTTATCTAAGATTAAAGAGAAAAAATTACCTCCGAAAATTTTCCAGTGGTTTATATTTATCTTTTCTAACTGTAAAATTTTTCATTGATGGTTCTAGAGCTTTTAAGAAAAGTTATCTAGTCAGAACTAGTCTAGAAATTTCTTTTGCGAAAACTTTATCGAAGAATTCTAAATGGTCCACTTTCTATTCCAACAATTTTTTTCCAAAATTTAAGTATTTTCATCAAGGGTTTTACAATTACTACGAAATTTTCTCTCAGATTTAAAATATTTATTTAACAATATATATTTTCGCTTCAGTGGTGATTTTCTTGCTGTTTTCGCCTTTCTAGATGTTTTTCAATTTCTATTGCAGATTTCTAGAATTTCCATATTTTCAGTTTTTTAGTAATATTAATTATAGATTGAAATGGCAAAAAATATCTCCGTAGGTTCAGACATTTTCCACTTGTAGTTTTCTTGTCTCCATTCCACCATCCAATCAGAAAACATCATCAAAAATTACTTAAAAATTTTGTATAAATAAATCTCTAAAAATTGCAATTATTTTTTGTTCATTTATATTTTACAACTTTTAATTAAAACCCTCGCTTATTTTGTACTGATTGGAGGGTGGGACAGAGGCCGCCCACCCACCCTACATATACATGATAACTTTAATTGTTAATAGTTGATGATTTTGCTGCTAAAAACAGTCAAACCCTTTATATAATAAAAAATAAAACAAAATCAAAATTTAAGTTTAAATGTAAATGAATTTCTATTTAATTTTTTATTCAAAGAGTTTTGTAATTAATTTCATTGAATACAGTGAGACGATAACGAATTAAAGTTTATATGTATATGTAGGGTGGGTGGGTGGCCTCTATCCCACCTTCCAATCAGTAAAACATTATCAAAAATAATAGGGAAAGTATTATGATGGCCACATCACCATTTTATTGTATATTACTATAATGCACATCAATTTGATATAGATTTGATGCATTATTATAAAATAATAATAT
The DNA here is from genome assembly GCA_963969525.1 of Ontholestes murinus. Lineage (NCBI taxonomy): Eukaryota > Metazoa > Arthropoda > Insecta > Coleoptera > Staphylinidae > Ontholestes > Ontholestes murinus. The sequence goes on from OZ018396.1 coordinate 15,512,164, forward strand.
AAATACAATCGCAAATTGCCGCCAATCCTTTCATCGTTTACCTTTCCGTATCCAACATTTATAGCCCTTTTAAAATTATATATAAAAAGTAATGCAGTATTCTAATATTATTTTATTGTTTTCTTTTTAGATGTATGGCCGGTATAGCCGGCAATTAGGAGAATTTGCAAAATTAGAAGCACTTAAACAGGCCGAAAAAAGGCGGATCAAAGAAGAGAAGGCTCGGAAGAAAGAGCTGCGAGGCTATCAAGGTAAAAATATTATTGTTTTTACTTCAGACCAACTAAGTCACAAGTTTGTATACGTGCAATACACTTAACTCAAATTATGACATTTTTTACACTGATAACTAAATATTTTAGACAATTAAACAAAAACGTTTACTTTGTTGATATCACACTTGATTTTTAAGTGACTGGAGTTTCGATCATTAAAGTTTTAAGTTTGAAACTTAAAACCTTAAGTTTAAAAATTATCAGTTAATGATCGAAACTCGAGTCACTTAAAAATAAAGTTTGATATCAACAAAGTAAACGTTGTTCTTTAATTTTCCAAGATGCATCACCAAGTTAACGGCTCGGCCATCAATCAATTAAATATTTTAGATATTATTTCATTTGGTACCTATGTTTAAATCAAACAATACCATCGATAGTTTAATCTTATTTGTATTTAAAGAAACAAATCGTTAACTTGATTGATATAATTTAGTTATAAAATCTAAGTCGTCCTTTTCTTTTTTGTAAACAGGCAAATTGGCAAAATCGATATCTTTCCTATGGAAACACACGTTTGCCCGTCTTGGGGAGGACTGGGTCTTCCTTGCCCTCTTAGGTGTCATCATGGCTGTACTCAGCTTCATCATGGATCGAGGAATTTCCATGTGCAACAAAGGTAATTGTAGTATTTAGTATAAACAGTAATTTTAATGTCATTATAAATAATTCAAGATTCTATAAATCTAACGATTGCAATCATTGGTGGTCATTATTGTTCTTTCCCTTTATAACTTTTAAAACTATTTGCTAACCTTAATTCTACTACTTTCAGTAATATAAAGTGGTTACCATTTTATCCTCCAGATGTTAAATTATAAACGATTTTCTAATGCTTGTAATCGAAGTAGTATTCAGTAAAACATTCGTATTTGGTCTACAGGGTCCATTATAAAAGTATTGCGCATTGTCTAGAAAAATAAATGTTTATTGATCGTACCGGTACAAATGCTTAAAATTCTTCAAAATACTCATCTCCAGCATAAATAGACTTGCGGAAACGTGTCTAATATGCTTGGAAGGCATCCTTAAACCCCTCCACGTGAATGTCTCCTAGGAACGTTGCAACATAATTTTGGATGTTTCCACGAACTCTCGATACTTTCCTACCAGAAAATTGTCTTTGATGCCAACCTTCAAGCGCGCGACTTCGCGTTTCAATTTCTTAACACCTGCAGGTAAAAGGTTAAGTTGATAGTTTCTTCCTGTGGTACAAACTCAAAATGGACGATTCCTCGGACGTCAAAGAAGATAATGAGCTTCATTTTGATGCGAGACTCTTGGGGCGGGGGTATGATTTTGTGTGCCACTCTCTGCTCTGCCTTCTTGATTCTGGGCAGTACTCTAACATCTAATATTCGTCTCCGTGTACGAAAGAGTTAAGAAAGTCCGGCTCATTTTGATTCAAATCCAACAATTTTTAATAGCATGAAACTCGAAGTCCTTTCTAGTCTTGCGTCAACACTTTCGACAAAAGCTTCGTGCAGACCTTGCGCATTTTCCTTACCGCAAATGTAAACATGTTTAGGGTGTCAGCGATTTGCTGGATGTTCAATCGACGATCAGAGCGAAAAACTTCATGCACACGATTCTTCGGACGTCAAAAATCCCGTTGTTTGGCGTCCAGAACCGGGTTCGTTGGCAATCTACTTCCGACCCTCCTTGTGTCATCTCCCGGACTGTGACCTTGAAATGTAGCCGTCCTTGAAGGCCTCTTGGAGCATCGGGAATGTTTCGGTTGCATTCATTCCAAGCCACGCAAAGTCGAAAAACACACTTTACGCAGAGACACCTCTTTTCACTTAGGCTGCTTGGAGCAAACTGGCGACTGGCTGCATTGAGAGGACAAATTCTTCACCATATTTCCCTACCCATTTTACCCCGCTGCGATCGATTGTCACGTCACAATAAAATCATGCGCATTACTTTCACAATAGACCCTGTATAACCTGGGTGGTTCGCACACCCTACATATATATTAGTACTTTCAGCACTGTAACTGTTTCAATTATCTCAAACAACTTTTGTAGCTCAAGTTTAAGCTTAAGTTAAGTATATGTAGGTGGCCACCCTCTAGTTTTAAATTATAAGCGACGATTTTCTTGTAAAAAAATATTAAAAGAAGAAATTTAATAGAAAAACTTTAGGGCCCTGTATACAAATTTAAAAAAAATTAAAGCGAGGCAAGGAGTGCTGAAAAATTCTAGAACTCCATAACAGAAACTTTTGTAATAACCTAGGAATATAGAAAGAAAATCTAGAAATCTGTTTGAAACATTTTAGAAACTAAAATTCTTGCAATTTAGAAAAAATTACCTTGGAATTCTAAAATCCAAAAATTATGGAAAATATTAAAAAATTGTTGAAAATGTTAGAAACTTTAGAGGAGATTAAATTTTTAGTAAAAAAATTGCACTGAAAAAGACATTTGTACTGTTGAGAAGAACTTTTAAATGAATAAATAAATAAACTAGGATTTTTTCAAGTGAATAAAATAAGGAAAAATTCTGAATATTTCTAAAAATCTAAAAAAGAAATTTCTGGAAAATTCAAGAAGTATAGAAGAAAAAAATGCAACAGAACTTCAGAAATCTGGAAGGCAAATTGGTGACTTGGTGAAATGATTTTTTTTTAAAGAAAAGAAAAATGAGACAAATATAAAAATCTTTAGCAGATTTTTTTGGAAAATATAAGAAAATTAGAACAAAAAATATGAATAATATCAGAAATCTGGTTAAAAATTTGCTGAAAAACTTTAGAACCCTCGAAAAATAAAGAAGAAATAAAAACAAGGCTTTTGTTTTAGAATATTCGTTAAATATAAAAGAGAAAAATTTTATAAACACTTTTGTAGCTTACGTTTCATTATATATGTAGGGTGGGTGGGTGGCCACTATCCCACCCTCCAATTTTAAATTATAAGCGATGGTTTTCTTATAAAAAATATTAAAAGAAGAAATTTTCTGAAAATCTTTAGGACCCTGGCAAAAACAAGAAAAAAATAGTGAGGCAGAAAGTGCTGAATATTCTAGAACTTTTGTAATATACTAGAAATATGGAAAAAAAATCTAGAAATCTGTTTGAAACATTTTAGAGCTCCCAACAAAAATTGCCAGGGAATTCTAAAATCCTGGAAGAAAACTTGTGGAAAATGTTAGAAAATAGGCAAAATTGTTGAAAATTTTAGAAAACTTTAGTAGAGATTAATTTTTTAGTAAAAATTGCACTGAAAAAAACGTTTGTAATGTCAAAAAGAACTTTTAAATGAATAAATAAATAAACTAGAATTTCTGAAATGAATAAAATAAGGTAAAAGATTCTGAATATCTCTAAAAATCTAAAAGAGAAATTTCTAGAAAATTCAAGAAGTATAGAAGAAAAAATGCAATAAAACTTCAGAAATCTTGAAGGAAAATTGGTGGAAATAATAGATTTTTTTAGAGAAGAGAAAAAAGAGATAATTGATGCTAAAAAATATAAAAATCTTGAGGAGATATTTCTGAAAATTTTTAGAAAACTAAAACAAACATTTTTTTTTAAATATTAGAAATCTGGTTTAAAAAATTGCTGAAAAACTTTAGAAAAATAAAGACGAAATAAAAACAAAACAGGAAACATAAACTTATGAAATGAACTATGAATATAATATAATATGAGAATTTTAGAAAATTGGTAAAGATTTTACTAAAAGATACACTGAAAAAAGGTGTTTGTAATGTCAAAGAGAATTTTTGAAGGAATTAATAAAAAATCTAGGATTTTTGGAAGTAAATAAAATAAAATAAAACTTGCTGAAAAATTCTAAAAAAAACTAGTAACGAAATTTCTGATAAATTCAAGAAATACTGGAACTTTGCTTCAAAATCTAGAAGGGAAATTGGTGAAAATAATAGAATTTTTGAATAGAAAATCAGACAAAAGATGCTGAATAAGTTTAGGAAACTTGAAGAAAAATGATGGAAGATTTCAGAAAAATTGTAATATCTGAGAAAGTTTTTCAAATAAAAAACAAATAAACTAGAAATTTTGAAGTGAATAAAATAATTTAAGAGGGGTGCCGAAAATTTCTAAAAATCTAAAAGAGAAATTGCTGAAAATAATAGAATCTTTGAAAACAAAAAAAGAAAATGAGACAAATATTACTAAAAATCCTTAATAGAAAGTTCTAAAATATAATAAAATGAAAAATAGAACAAATTTTACAGAAAAAAATAAAAATCTACTTATAATAAAATTGGCTATCACCAGAACATTTATATATGATGATCTATATTTAATGTGATATTGACTATATTTTCAGCCAGGATATGGCTCTTTCGCGATTTAACGAACCATCCACTGGCACAGTACGCAGCTTGGGTATCGTTGCCAGTGTGCTTAATCCTCTTCAGCGCTGGATTCGTGCATTTGGTCGCACCCCAATCAATCGGTAAGTATAATTACAAAACCACTATTATACATTCGTATATATATTTACGTAGTCTACACTTTTATTTGTTGGTAGGTTCTGGTATTCCAGAAATGAAGACGATTCTGCGGGGTGTCGCCCTGAAGGAGTACCTCACTTTCAGAACCCTGGTGGCCAAAGTGGTCGGTTTAACAGCTACCTTAGGCAGCGGCATGCCGTTAGGCAAAGAAGGCCCATTTGTGCACATAGCCAGTATAGCTGCGACCCTCCTTAGTAAATTAGTGACGGGGTTTCAGGGCATTTACGAGAACGAGAGCAGAACGACTGAAATGTTAGCGGCGGCTTGCGCCGTCGGTGTGGCCAGCTGTTTCGCAGCACCAGTAGGAGGTAAGCCACCCAGCAATCACACTAAATGGTGCATTTGAGGAAATATGACAATAATCAGCTACAAAATTTAATTTATTTCAATAAAACTAGTTTATATCGTCAGGGGCATAGGAATTTATATAATTTAAGCTCAAATAGTTATTTAGACATTCATAGATTTGATAAAAACAATCCTCAAATGCACTAAATCTAGTACAAGCTTCAATCATTTAAATCAATGATGAGCAACTCGAAGAAAAAGATAATTAGCAATAAATTAATTCATTTCGTTTGTTGATTTCTACCCTTCATCACTTCTATTTGGACAAATAAAACTAATCCCATCGCTAATAGCAACTATGGTCAACCTATTTGTGCAACATAGAAGTGGCGACTATGTATGTTATATATAGTATTACCTGTATTTCATCGATCTTTATATGTGTTTTTGCGTTGAATTCGTTTTGCTCATCACCGTTCTAACAAATCGTGAAACGCTTCTTCATTTCCCGCTGTCGTTTACAACCCACCCACGCCCCCCCTTCTAGTTCGCTGTTGTGCCACCACGATGCGCCCTCGAATTCCGACTTAATAACAGTGTTGATAACGTTTGTAGGTGTTTTGTTTAGTATAGAAGTAACGACGGTATATTTTGCTGTGAGAAATTATTGGAGAGGATTTTTTGCCGCCGTTTGCGGAGCGACAATATTTAGATTATTAGCGGTTTGGTTTGAGGGCGCAGATACAGTGACGGCTGTTTTCAGGACGAATTTTACCATGGACTTCCCATTCGATCCCCAGGAATTGTTCGTATTCGCGCTCATTGGGTAAATTGGTACAACGTCTGCTGGCGTTGGCGTCGAGCTAATCGGTTTTTGGTTTCAGCGTGATCTCCGGCATCGGTGGCTCGTTTTACGTGTGGGTGCACCGGCAGTACGTAATGTTCATGCGGAGAAACAAGGCTATCAACAGTTTCCTTCAGAAGAAGTATGTGTATTAACTCTTTACATTATACTTTTGCTCACCTGTCCTTTTGCAGTCGATTCATCTATCCCGGAATAGTTTCTTTGATGGTGGCGACTGTATCTTTTCCATTGGGATTGGGGCAATTTATGGCCGGGGATTTGACTACGCACGATCAAGTCGCTAGCCTTTTTAGTAATTTTACGTGGACCAGGACCAATCTGACTGTAGAGGAACAGGACATGTTGAAGCATTGGGAGACCCCGTATACTGGCGTTTTGATCAACTTGACTGGCTTTATTGCCTTCACGGTATATGACAATACCAATCTTTATTTAGGCTTCAAATTAATTCACATAACGAATTACAGTTCATCTTCTCCATCATTAGTTCTACGATACCTGTGCCCAGTGGGAGCTTCATTCCAGTATTCAAAATTGGTGCAGCTTTAGGAAGGATAGTCGGCGAGTGTATGCATATATGGTTTCCTTCAGGTATTTTTTATTAAAATTATTATAACAAGTCAAAATTTAACAAGCGCAAGCCAAAATAATAATCATACTTATTAATAATGACCAAAATTATGTACTCATTGTATTCTATCAGATGCAATAATAATATCACTTTAGTAATTCTGTTAATTTTACGTTAATTTATATAGGTATGAGGTATGGTGGATTAATTGCCCCAATCATCCCCGGCGGATATGCCACCGTGGGATCGGCCGCCTTCAGTGGTGCCGTCACTCACACAATCTCCGTATCCGTGATAGTCTTCGAAATGACCGGCCAAATCACCCATATCATCCCCATTATGATAGCAGTATTGATTTCGAATGCCATCGCCAGCCTCTTAGCACCCAGCATCTACGACAGTATTATCTTGATCAAAAAACTTCCATACCTCCCCGATCTACTTCCCAGCAGCAGTGGTGAGTAAATTATTATCAACTTCTACATAAACTTTTAACACACACTCCGAACTAAAGATACTTCATTAATTAATTCTTATATGTTGTCGATGTTTACTTAATGCTACATTTTAAAGTAAGAATTGGATAAAAAATCTTTAAAAACTTTATCAACAGTAGTAAATATTGACCACAAACTGGTCATTTTGATATTGACCAAGTGGTGGTCGAAGCAATGTTTCTTTCAATTTCTTAAAAATACCTCTTTTGTTATTGATTAAATTTAATAGTTACGTATTTTAGGTATGTACAATATTTGTGTGGAAGACTTCATGTTGCGCGAAGTAAAATACATCTTCAACACGATGACGTACGATCAATTGAAAGACACGCTCCGGACGACGAAAAAGCTGCAGAGTTTTCCGCTGGTGGACAATCCTGACAGCATGATTCTTCTGGGCTCCATACCTAGGATACAGTTGATACAATTAATCGAGCAACAGATCGGCAGGGAGAGGCGGTTGCAGGTCGCCGCCATCAGACAAAGAGAGGCCCAGGAGAGGGCCAGGGAGGAGGCCGAGAAGAAAGCCAGGGAACGACAGAGGAGACCGTCGAGATTTCAAGTCGTCCCGGCTCCGGATGACCTTGGGATCAAGCACGCTTCGGAGAACCAGTTGAATATTGAAAGAGAACGGGTGAGTGTTGATATTGCTTGTAAAATAAATTAAATAATTATTATTGTTATTTAAAGCCTGCTACGTATAATCCAGTATTTGGAAGCCAACCAAAGAAATCTATACTGAAGAAGACAAACTCGTTCACATTGAAAGGTTTTAGTCCGTTGGTGCAAACCAGTCCTGGGTCTACACCTTATACGACGGTGACTGGTGCCGAGAGCAGGATGAGGTTAGCTTTTGAAGCGATTTTCAGGTATGGTTTTTTTCATAAAATCATAACTTCAAGGCTTATTTTTATAATTTTTAATGTTTAGAAAATCAACGCAATTGCAAGACGTGCAGAACGCAGAAAGTACACCTGTTCTGGATGATGCTATGGAGACCAAACCACAAATCATCCCTATGAGTCCAACTAGCAAAAAAGTACAATTGGTAAGAATATTTAATCAATATAATTACAACATTTATAAATTGTATCGAATTTCAGCCTAGAGAAAGGGTTTGCGATATGTCCCCCGAAGACCAGCGCAGCTGGGAAGAAGAACAGATGTCCCTACCTGTTGACTTTTCCTCCTGTCACATCGACCCAGCACCGTTCCAACTAGTAGAACGTACATCCCTCCTTAAAGTTCACTCACTGTTCTCCATGGTAGGTGTAAACCACGCGTATGTGACGGCCATCGGTAAACTCGTGGGTGTGGTGGGTTTGAAAGAACTCCGACACGCCATCGAAGATGCTAACTCCGGCAATCTTCCTGCCCACGTTGACGTCAACGCCAACGGTGGTACCTCAGTACCAAACGACAAGGAACCACTTCCTGACAACGAAAGCGATGCGACCGCGGCGCTCGTCTCTAAAGTATAAACCAGAAACTAGATTTCCAATTTTTTTAAATATACATATACATAAACAAGGAACAAATGCCAACGGTTTGGCAGAAATGATTGATGGATCTTCAAGCTTTAACCGGGATTGTTTTTCACTTCCACCTCGCTGTTTTTGTACATACTTTTGGAGTGACGGTTCCGTTTTTTTTTTTAATCACCCCCAGTTTTGTTTTTCTATTTATTTCCATTACCCCCGCCCCCCATGTTCCGTACTCTTCTAACGTGCGACGTGATTTACTTTTATTATAAATATTCGTTAGTGATTTTCATCTATGTGATAGATTATGTTTAATGATAATTTATGTAATGATTATGTAAAGTTGCTGATAAATAGTTAAGATTTAAATTGTTTATTTTTGTTTTATTTATTTAAATAATCACGTGACCATCATACTCCTTATCCTGAGTTATTCATTTGATTTCATTGGCTTTTAAAATTATAGCATAAATTAAAGATAATCTTTAATAACTCAATAATATTCAATAACGTTTTTCAAATTTAGATGAAATATTATGAAAACCAGAAGAAATCTCGAGTCGATATTCCGGTGAACTACAAATCTTGAAAATAATTGCTTAAATGTATAGTTTATGAACCGCAATATTTAAAAGTACAAATGAACTCGACCTCCACATTTCAACCCTATAATGTAAATTCAGAACTGTCGCTGTACTGTACTGTCAGCAAACTGTTCATAAATCAAAGGGAATAATTTTCAATGACAGTTGATTTTTGATGAAATATGTATCTCGAATAAACCATCAAGGAATTAAAATAAAAGTTCATTTTATTTACAACAAAATATCACAAAGGATAAAATTAACGTTTCATTACAAAACATCTGTATAAAAATACAGCAAAATCTAAACATTTAAATGCCACGTTGTTATACCAAAATTGACAGTTACCATCACAAACGCAACAAATAAGTGAATAAAATAGTATCGTGTGTTCAAACAAAACAAAATGTGTAGAAGTAAATAAATCCATTTCAGTTTGTGTTGCTGGTGAAACATAATTTACAATAAAATAAATATTAGTATTAAAGTATTATCTTGTAAATATTTAAAATAAAATAATACAAATAAAAACGTCAACATTAAATTTTTGTTACAAAAATATTTGTAAATGCAATGTTATAATGGACAAATTGTTATTTTAATATTTACTCTTAATCTGTGTTCACCATAATAATTATACTTTTCTTTATATACAGTCATGAAAATCACAGGAAATGACGGTACGTGACAAAGAATAATGTCAAAATGTATGTTTATCATGTATATCAAAATTCATGGCTATATTTGAAATGACCAGGACGACTATTCAATTATATATCACCATGATAAACATATTTTTGGAAATCTAAAGAAGCAATCTATACCCTGGTCTACGGAATATTTTAATCCAGAGAAAAATAATTTCCCACTGTTTAAAAAATTTAATACTATTAGGAATGATCTTGAGGTGTACAAAAGTAAGCTAAGCGACGTTCCCCAACTTGTTGCAAACAAACGATGTTTTATCGACGACGCTTTGTATAAAAGGTCTTTCAGACGGATTAGTATTCAGCATGTAGAGGATGAGATCGTGTAGGTCTCCAGGAAAGCAGGAATCTTCGGGGAAGTGAATACCTCCTGAAAGCACTGCTAAAGCCACCGAGTCTCCACGCATGTAGACTATATCAAATGGCGAACTAAAGTAACATAATGCGTAAAGGATGCAGCCTAAGCTCCAAATATCGGTGCGTTCATCTATCACGCAGTAGCTTTCGACGTTAAAAAGCTCGGGTGCGCGGAAAGGTACCGAGCACTGTTCCGCGGCGATGTCTTGTAGTCTCTGGGCGTCTTGTGAACCACAAACTTGAACCCTAGCAGGTGCGGCGGAACCTGATAATAAATAATAATTATCATTAAAATTAACCACATTAGAAAACCGACTTACCGAAATCTATTAGTATAGGAGTGTAGCTATCATTAAAGCACACATTGGCAGTCTTCAAATCTCGATGTGCCAAAGGCTCTGGCTTTAATTCGTGCATGTACTTTACAGCCTGGCAAATATCTGTAAATATCCTGAATATTTCCGTAACATCTAAGTACTCTTTGTGAATCGATTTTGAGCTCAGGTACTCAAGCAAGGTCCCTCGTGTGTAATAAGGTAGCACCATTAAAGCCTCAGAGGTAGAGTTTACTACTATATCAGCAGATCCTATAATTATTTCAAACAAATAGTTCAATAATTAAATTTTAAAAATAATGATTAAATAGTCTATATTATCTACTGTAATTTGCCATTCCTCCTATAACATATAACTAATTTTGGAATATGTACTTACAATTGTTTAAAAGAAGTGTAGTAATTAATAAAATAAGCTTTACAACCATATGTATTACCTTTAAACGTAGAGTCAACTAGTTCCATTATGTTTGGATGCCGCAGCTTCTTCATATAATCAATTTCCTGAAGCACCTTCTTCTGGTCATCTATGCTATGACAAGTTATACGTTTCAAAGCGTACTTTTTCTTGTTTGTTTTATTTTCTACTAAATCTACTGTACTGAAACCTCTGCAAAAGAAACACCCAATTGATTAATAGTTGATTTTACATTATAATGGTTTTGACAAAAACATTTTGAATTTAAAAATAAATAAATAATATAGAAAAAGTGAATGTTAACTTTAAATATGTTATCTAATCTATTTTTGTGTTTATTTATTATTATGAATACAATATACTATTATCATGTGTACAATGGGCTAACTATTTATTTCAAGGAAAATTATTGTAGAAAATAATAAACAATTGATATTGCAATATATTTGAGGCAAAAATTGAGGAATTTTTTACAAATAATCACAACACAATTATAATACCATTCCCCAGTCATTGTTGGTTTGAGTTTACGTGAAGTGTTTTGTAAATGAAAATAAGTTTATTCCTTACTTCACTTCACAAGTGAAGTAAGGAATAAACTGTGTGTTATTTTCATTCCCCAGTTACTTAAATATTTTTTCAACTCTTGTTATATCCCTACACTTGTAACATTATTATATTTAGTAAAAAAAAAAAAAAAAATTTTTTTATTATATTTAGTATTTATTGATTAATAACGTAGATGTGCACAGCATTTAATTGAAAAGTAAAAATGTTATAAATTAATTTAATAATTAAAGAAGAAACAAAAAGTAAATTGATGTAAAATGGCCTTTTTTATTGAAGTTACTCTAAAATTGCCAATGTTTTACCTAAATTAACAGGAAAAAATTTAAACTAAATTCCATTTAACAATGAGGCACCACTTAATTTGTAAAATATTTTAAATACATTTAAATGCGTCAAATATATCCAATTTTCATGGAATCTGTTTTCTTAACATGTACAAATACACACTGAAAAATTAAACATTTCTGATAAGTAGTGATTAAATTAATAACAGTGTATATTGTTGATTTATATCATTAGTAATAGTATCTTAATGGAAAAGATAATTGCTGTTTTCGAACAGCTGGCAGAGTACTGACTCACCCTTCTCCCAATCTCTCTATGACAAAATACTTGGTGCCATTTACGTAGACGGTTTCCCTCGTGCAGAAGCAGCCCATCTTCATCACCATACTTAAACCTAATGCGTTCATTCTTTAAAATAATTTATTTACTATTTAAAATTACGATAACATAACCTAAACGGTGAGTGACGTTTACTTCGGCCTTATACATCACAACGTTGGCGACATTGATGTATTAAATGAATATACATTTAGAGATGTACAATCAAAATATAAAAAATATAAAATTTAATTATGCAATACTTTTCCATGATTGCATTTTTATACAATTATAATTTGATTAAAACTGTGTAAAAATATTAATTTTCTACACTATTTGTAACTTATAACAACTTGTTGTTGTTATTTAACTGTTTGCATATTGGCAACAATGATTCATAGAGAGTACATGACAAGAAATTTTACTATCTTGTATCCGCTAACATGTTAAAAACCAGTGGCGTAACAAACATATCACAAAGGCGAAATATAGTATTCGTAATTATATAATTGCTAATATAAAAACTCAATGTTTTCTATAAAGACACAGAGAAAAAACTAAATTAATTGTAATGAGTCAAAGAGGGCATTTTGATAATAAAAATGTATTATGAAATGTTTTCGTGTTATTCTAATTATTAGGGCATTTTGAAATAATTATTTCCCGTCCGAATTACTGTATCTCACTTTTATCTAACAAAAGAGTAGAATAATTTAAAAATTATCTAAGATTCAACTCAAGTTTTGGACCAATATTTTTCAAATTATATAATTAAATAAATATCATGATTAATTTTTGACTTATTTTCAATACTTATTAAAGACCATATCTCTTTTATGGTCTCAATTCTGACTAATAAATGATTGGCACGACTAATTTCAAAGTATGTTAGATTTAATAATACAGAGAATATTAAATAAATTATGAACACAAATCAATTATTATTTATATAACACTCTGAAAACTAAGATCAATAGGTATTAGAGAAACTGTCTAAAAAAAGAGATTCTTCAGTTTTAAAACCGCAAATAACTTTTTTTAAATTATTTTTAAAATTCCCTTATTACTTTATATTTATTTATGTGTTTTAATGTAACCAATCATGTTGTATCAGACAAGGGCCAAATTAATTTTAAAACTAGTTTATGATGCCTATAATTAAATAAAACAACATTTTCAACTCGGACAAATTCAAGATTTTACTCAAATTAAATTGTCGCTAAATTAGTATGGTTGTAAATAAAAGGCAACATTTTTGCGACATAGGTATAAACACCAGGTGTAGCTGTGGCACAACCAAAGCTCCATGATACTATGCCAATTAGTTTTCCCTGGGAAACCATAGGTCCTCCAGAATCACCCTAAAATCAGTAAAATAAGTTAAACTTTTTTTATAGATATTTAATAAATAATATTGATGTAATGACTATTTGGTTCTTGTTTTTATAGCAATAACAAAACAAGAACAAAATAATAGAGAGCTTGTAAATAACAATATTTTGTTTTAAAGTGTGATTCAATTAATAAAATAAATAAATCATTTGTCTTAGTCAATTTAAAGCCTTTGTTAATAGACTTACCGTGCATGAATCTTCTTTATAATTACTTAATGCACATAACATATTTTCTGTAATTGAATTGGGTGGAAACATAGTTCGACATCTGTTTACAGCGACTATAGGCAAATCGACTTGTTTTAAAACAGGTGACACTTCGTCATAGTTAGTGACAGTGGTTGTTCCCCATCCTAACACCGACGTTGTTAGCTTATCAGGGTATGTGTCTGAAATTGTAGGTAGGCCTATTTTGGACGCCGATCTTGTGAAGGTAATATTCTCTCTGTAGGAAAAATTTGTGTAACTTGCAAATCTAATATTTAATTGTGAATATTTAGGAAATAAAAATTATTATAAATTTATTCTACTGTTGATTTATCTTTATATATTGAAAGGTTGAATTATTATCATATTGTATAATGTATTATAAATATTTTAATATTAATACTAATAATGATTATATTTCATTGTTCGCTCGACTTATTTTACTGCAGCCTAAATGAATAAAAGATTTATGCTCATTAGTTTGGTTAGTCTGACATCTTTTCAATACTGACGCACATGAGGTATTGTGCATATCTACATTATAATTTGAAAGTAAATATATTTTAATAATTTTAAAACCCAAAATAAACGAGAATATTATGAGTTTGTCTGGGTTGCTTGTACAACTACATTTTCAACCCTTATAGTTATGTATTTGAAATTCAAAAATATTTACAAACTTATTAGTAGTTCAATAAAATTATTAAAAATCAAATATCCTACCTTAAGAAGACCAAACAGATATCATTATCTGAAGTCGATCTACTATATTTGGGATGTATTTTTATATCTGATACATTATGCACGATTCCACCATCATTGCTGTATGTACTACCTACACGCACAGTGTATGCATCAGGGGTAAATCGGATACCTGCATAAATTTGATATTACTTTATAAAGATATTATAACCTCTAAATTCTCTAAATAAATGTTTTCCTTTACACCATTTAACATTTAATTGTGATTATTTATGTTACTTACAATGTGCAGCACTAATAACCAGATTTTCTGCAACGATAGCCGCTCCACAGACATGTTGGTCGTCAGCTTGCAAAGAGACTACGTATGGATAAGCTACTATGGAGGTCCTTACCCCGCCAATAATCCTCATGGCCGCATAAGCTTAAAACAGCCCATTTTACAATGTACAAATTACTTTTATTATAATGATAAAAAAGCGGTTAAATTCCATTCTTCACTGTTTTTATTTAAGGACTAAATGTACATGAACAGTGAAGAAAGGAATGTAACAGCGTTTTTATTATTAATATAATCTTCACATAATTCAAGAACACATACATATCTTTCATTATACTTACAACATTTTACTAGTAGGAAAAACACATACACCAACATCCTTGAGAACAATACGAATACCCAATCGATAGATAATATACCTCAACGAATAACATAAATATTAATGAAGTGATAAGGATTAAACAAAATAAGTAACTCGTCCTGGTTTACACGTATTTTTTTATTGTTATCATAATTAATATAATAATTAATACTGTATCTGTATTTTACAGTTCACAATATACTTTATTACTATCATTATTATTATCGTTATATAGTAGTATAAAAATTAAATATTCTCATTTTTAATAATACAAAATAAAAGACTCGGTAGTGGGTTTCATTTACAGTATAATAATAATAAATAACGTGCGAAATTTGTCAGCAGTGATGCGGCGCTCGCTCACCCCCTCCCCTGCCCCGACTTGTTCGTCTCCTATCACAAAATTACAATCAATAATAAAATAATTGCATCGTCGTTGAGAAATGAAGCGTTCATGTGTGTACAACTTAAATACTGTGTTCGTGTATGTAGTAGGCCTCTTCTTTTCTTCACGTCTCTTTCTCCTCGTTCACCGGTACAACAACCTAAACTTTAGTTTCTAATTGCTGCTTACGCTATTTCAATAAATATACATCTTTGTTTAAAAAAAGACTAGTGCATTGCCGATGTGGGTTCCATCTGTTGCAAATGGAAAAACATCTAAAAAGAGATTAATTCCAGTCAGAAAATGTTCTTAAAGTATGTATATATAAATCATTGCGTAATTAAAATTAAATTGTGTTCTCGATTATTATTTCATTAAAATGAAAATATTTAATTAACATATATGTCAAAAATTTAGTTGTAGGCCTTCATGCTAAATATTCTAAAGACCTGAAATGATCAAAACGTGTTTGAAAACTCTTCTTAATTTTAAATTATAATCTTTTGATTTGTAATCAAATTATAATCATTTGAACCAATATTATAATAATCCAATATTTACTACATAGATGGCGCTAGTATCGACTTTTCAATATTATTTCGTTTCTTAGAAAATTACCCATTTTGTTATTTATTGACAGGTTTATAATAAATACAAACACACTACTGATTCTTTTTTTTCTGACAAAGTTTAAGAGTTTAAATATTTATTTGTTGCTTACCTTTTATATATTGACTAGTTAATGAGTGCGGATACGTTGGCGGCCTAAAGAGGCGTTTCCTTGCGCCAATGGAAACTGTTTGTCTTAGTGCTCGGGTTTGCTCCACTCGCCGACTTCCTGAGATTCGCTGCAGCTGTATCCAGGCCGTTCTTCACGTTGGCGACGAGCCGCAGCGCGGGATTCGTCACGATACCGTTACGCTTGGGCTTCGCGCTGCCGCTGCTGAAAAACGATTTTTTCCTGCTTGAACAATTAAAAACCACCAGACTAAGCTCCCAATTACCTCGTATTGCTCTCAGCCGGTTGGCTCTTTTTCTCCGCGCTCTTGTTCGCCGACGCCCCGTTTCCAGAATTGCCCAGTATGATGCGCATGTGCGTGTCGCGGGCGAAATGCGTGTCAGGCGCTTTGGCGAAGTTGTTCTGCCTCAAGACCGGCTGGTAGATGTTCATCGCACCTAAATCGATAACTTCAGATTAAGGTTATTAATGAAGTGGAGGATTGTGTGAACCGACTTACTGAAAGCGTTAGGTGGGGTGGAGTCGTGCACCGGGCTTAGAGGTGGTGACGCGTAGATCGGACTCTGTGGCTCGCTCTGTAGGGGGGAGAGTAGTTTGCTCAGAGGGCGCGTTTTTGCACCCCTAGAACACTGTTGCAGTTGTTGAGTGAATGATAAAGGCTAGAACAATATTCATCATTTAAATATTTGATGACAACTTATTACTGGCGATAAAAATTTTGAATACTAATTTTCGCTTATGTGATGTAACATACCTATAAATAATATAATAAGATTAATTTATCAATACTTACTTGAGGTGTGGTAACAGTTTCTCTCGGTCTTTCGCTGCCATGTCGACTTGAGTGACTCGAACCAGTCAGATTTGAACTTGATTTTGAATTTGAACTGTGGTTGCCCAAAGAGACCATTGATCTTCGCTGTTGGTCACACCAATCTGATGCTGCAGGATACAAAATTGCGCATGATGGTTTTGTTTCTGCTGTCGATCCTAAAAGAATAACAACGTTCAGTTTAAAATTACCAATGTTTATGGTAATTATATTTACCTGAAGTAATCGAATTGGCGCTGCTACTAGTATGCGCAGTTTTATGAGATCTAGCATTGTACTCCTCCAATAACCTCACCACTCCTCTATGGCCTGATTTGGCGGCAACCCGCAACGCGTTCCTTCCACAGGCGTCTGAGTGGTTAGGGTCGGCCCCGTGTTCCAGTAATGCAACCACACACAACTCGTGACCTTCCTGAGCTGCGATACCCAAAGCCGTCGCGCCTTGGTTGCACGTGTGATCCGGGATGGCTCCGTGCTCCAGCAAGAGTTTCACAATCTCACTATGCCCTTGCCAGCTGGCTGAATGAAGTGCCGTCCTATTTTCGTGATCAACTGCATCCACTTGCGCGTTACCAACATTTAATAATAAAGTTACCATCTCTGTGTGACCCTGCCAAGCGGATACATGCAGAGGCGTTCGGCCCTCAGAATCCCTCGTCTCCACATTCGCTCCCTGTTGTACGAAGTACTTTGTCATGGCTAATCTATTGTCTAAAGCTAGTACGTATAATGTGCTTCTTCCGTCGGAGTCTTTCATGTCGATGTCGGCTCCATGTGCTAAGAGTATTTGACAGATGTCATAATGACCTTCTAATGCTGCTAACCTATAGAAGAATAAATAATAATAGTAAACATGTATTCATACACAAAATCAAGTTCTTTTTTACCTTAATGCTGTTTTACCATCGTGAGGACGTTGATCGTAAGGCGATCCATACTTATCGATGAAGAGATTCACGAGCGCTGTATGTCCTCCCTGGGAGGCTAAAGCAAGCGGCGCTTTTCCCTCATTATCAGTCTCATCTATACGCGCGCCGGCTTCCAGCAAAGCCTCGCACACGTCCTGGTGTCCCTCGAACGCCGCGTAGTGCAAGGGAGTCCACCCAGAATTGTCGCGATGCTGCTCATCAAGACCGCGGTCAAGCAACTGCCTCACCACTTCCACACAACCCTGCGCGGCGGCCACCGATAATACTGTACGACCTTCCGAGTCCATAGAGTCGATGCAGCAACCCCAGAAGAGAAGGAGGGCCACGACAGGGGCATGACCCATGCTGGCTGCGGCCCAGAGCGGACTTCTACCGCCATTGTCACAGTGATCGACGTCTGCTTCATTTTCAAGGAGTAATTCACAAACATCTCTGGAAGATATAATAATGTTAATTTTTATAGATTCTAGAAAAATTAGAACATAAACATTCATTTTAATACTTACTTATGACCTTCGAATGAAGCCACTAACAGCGGTGTCATACCCTCCTTATCCCTGTGATCAACAGTGGCGCCTCTCTCTAATAAAGTTGAAACTACACTAACTCCAGGAGTTCTAGGTGCACACAGAGCAGCAACCAATAACGCTGTACGACCGTCAGCGTCTGCATGATCGATGTCCGCCCCGTGATCAAGCAAATGTTCGACAATTTCTGCATGGCCCATGTAAGCGGCAGCAATTAAAGCGGTGCGTCCTGAAAATACAATAAAACAAAAAAGTTAGCAACATATTTAAATAATGACTGGAGACACAAACCTTCGTGGTCTGTTAAATTGACATCGGCTCCATTCTCGAGTAGGACTTTGACAATCTCCTCGTGCCCCGACCACGCAGCAGCCCTCAGCGCCGTCCTGTTTTCCGCGTCCATGCTATCGAGAGAGCAGCCGTGCTGCACGAGGAGTTCCACCACCTCGGTGTGACCACCCCAGGCGGCCGCTCTCAAAGGCGTCCACCCATCCATGTCTGCTTGATCCGCGTTAGCTCCCGCTTCCAACAACACTTTAACCACCTGAGCTTGTCCCAATCGAGCCGCCACATGCAGCGCTGCTTGCCCGTGAATATCGTGCAGATCGAACAGGGGCTCCGGACTAGGTTCAGAGGAAGTACTTGCCATCGAGACCTTTACAAATAAAATAAAATATATATAGTATAAATAATATGGTATTTTAATTATACAATTTGGAACTTAATTTTTGTATATAAATACTTAAGACGAATGAAAAACGCACTTCGGACTAAAGAAAATAAGAAAAACTTACTTCTTTACGACGTCGCTTAGTGTCGATTAATGAATCGTGTTCGTTAGTTTCATTCTTAAACCAATTAATACAAATATCTCTCCCAATTAATGTGATATTCGCGACAATACTTTCACTCTAGGAAGAGGTGCATTTTCAACGGTCCGTTGCAATTACAAACACATTTTTTCCTAATAACAATTGCAATTACAACAAGCAAAAATATGTAGTCTTAGCCTGATTAAATAAGACTAACGACGACCTTTTAAAAACAGCAATATTGTTTACTGCAAACTGGTTTAAATTCTTAAGTTTTAGAAAGAATATAATAATTTAAATTGATTAAAAGTTTTGCTAGTTTTTCTCCGATTAGTTCCGACTTTTAGTCTCTAAACTAAAAGTCGAAACTACTTAAGGAAAGTGGAAAAGTGAAATTACCTAATGTTTCATTATGACAAAAAAGCTTCATCAAAGGTTAGATGAGAAATTAATACATCGTATTAAAAAATATGTATTTATGAGATACTATGCACTGCTCAAACAGGTTCTAATAGGAAGAGATAATTTTTATGAATGTTATAACTATCGTTTTTAACACATTTAATTATGATAAGGTTATAAAAATCCTTTGAAATAAATTTATTTTGCAGTTTGTATAAACTATTGATGTAAATATTTAACTATCTTTGGTACAGAATAACTGCTTATGTTACAACTACCTGACTCTCGTACTCGCATCCCTCGACGTCAGTCTGCTCGACGGCCCCCGCCTCCAATAGTAACTTTAACACCTTAGGATCAGTCGGTAGGAACGCTCCGAAGTTAACGCCGGCCATCTCGTTGCCCTCGAGAAGGCACTCTTCGACGTTGCATCCGCTCAGGACGAGCCAAAGGACCGTCAGCGTGTGCACGTCAAGACCGTTTTTCGTTCGCAACGTGCTGTCGCCAGTCAAGTCTTCCGTGTTCAACGACGTCTCTATGACGGCCACCTCTCTGTTCCTGTCTTTCTTAACCTGAGCGTAAATAGGAAAATCGTCGCGCTTCTCCGGCTCTTGTACGAGATCATCGTCGGCAACGTTCTCGTCACCCACAAAACTCGAGTCCATCTGTAAATTCTCGATGTCGGCTTCTAACTTCTTTACCTCTTCCAGAGCCTGAGAAATAAATTTTAATATCAAAAAGGAAAATATATACAACGAGATTCCATTCCGTACACACATAGTAGAAGAATTATTATTGGCGACTCAAAAATACTTGAACAACATTTAATTCTACTTCCTTTAACGTTGATTGAAATATTGTGTAGAATCCTCACCTTAGGGGGAAATGCGAGTCACTAAAAGATGCCGAGAAACAGATGGCGCGTGAGTAGTGACTCACAGTCGGTATATATTTAGTTCTGCGTACTGCAGTTTTCTGTAGCTTTGGGCATCTGTTGTTAGTAACTCGCATTTCTCCATAAGGTGAGGCATCTATACAATATTTCAATCAACGCTTATAGGTAAACGTTAACCTTAACTTATAAGTAAGTGGATTTAAAATTATTGAAAGAGAAGTTGAATACAAATCCACTTACAAGTAAACATTAAATATACTACTTTAATGTTTACTTATAAGTAAGTAGTTTTGAAACTCTACTTCTCTTATGTTATTTCTCTTTTTGAAATATAAAATATTGCTCAACAAGTGTTTTTTTTTGTATTACCATCTTTTGTTTTGTTGTTAAATATTATTAAACATCCCTACCTTTAAATCACAGTAAATTTCAGTCGACGACTTCTCCAACGTACTCTCAGCCGGAACGGAAGCGTGCCTTCTGTCACTCGACATCTTTATATGATGCTTGCAGTCGGACTTCTCGCTCAAGTACTGCTCCATGCGCGTCAAATGGAAGGCGTAATCGTAAATCTCCTGGTTGTTCAAATATCGTGCGTGCAGCGTGTAATACATGGCAAGAATAATATGTCCCTCGTAGATGTTGCACAGGTACTTCTGCGTACAGTGTTTGATGTCCAACAACCATTCGGCAAACGAGTGATGGAAGAGCCTAATCGATCCACTTCTGGACACCACTATAACTCGGCGCAGAAGTTGAAACCGTTTTTTGAAGTCCTCTGCCGTCACCTTATTTATTCTCATAATATCGTACAAAAGGGACTCGTTCAGCGAGCACTTTGCGGCCAATATTATGTTAAGTAACGGTTGGACTTTGGAGAACTGTCGTCGGTTAAATAACCGTTGGCACAGCCACAAGTAGAGGCCGTTGAGTGTTCCGGGGATTTCCCTGACCTCGCGCAGGACGATAAAGTTGTCGGAAACGCCATCTAGAACCTTTTCTAGGTACAGAAAACAACCGTTACTTTTTATGTGTAGCTGGTTGAGCATTTCCGCCGTGTCCCTGGAGATGTGTTGCCTTAAACTATTTTCTTGATCGAGCCTGGCTAATATGTACTGCTGAACATCACGAACGACTTGTGACTTTCTTAAATCATCTAAACTTAACTTCCGGAAGCCGGTGAACATTTTTGCTATGCTCTTTGACTGCTTTCTAGCGGTACAAACCAGCAGAAGCCATTGTGGAAAAAGGTGATGGTGATTGGCAAGTAACTCGGCTATGGTTTTCGACTGGGAACTCCTGTCTCGAGGCTTGGAACGTGTTAGAGTAGAATTTAGGTACACAAAGGAATGCTCATCGATGGAATCTATCAATATAAACAGGGACGTTTTAGGAGGGTCGATCTCCAGAAGGGGGAACAATAGGGCGCGTTTTAAACAGTCATCGGGGTTCGACTCGATGTTCTTCGCGCGCAACGCTATCTGAATCTCCGGGTCCGATTTTAGCTTTTCCAGATACGCGTCCGCTATCAGGGTGCGGGGATTGACCGGCAGGTTGGGGACAGGCGGGGTTTCATTGTTCGTCGGGGAGGCGTGCCGGCGTTCGCTGCTCACGTTGCTGTACAGATTCTCCTCGCAGAGGTTCTGCTCGTAAGAGATGTTCTTCGGCACCTGGTCACTTTGCTGGGCCAGTTTGCGCCTGATGCTTCGTTCCTTGTGGCTCTCGGTCGAGTGATTGAGTATTTGCGTTACCAGCGAGCGGACGAATTCGCTCAGCGAGAGGCTCTTCTCGTTGTGGCCCTGAAGGAAGTGGTGGCCGAGGAGACGGCGGTTCAGCGCCCTCTGTTGCCGGCCGCTGGGACCCTGCGACGGCCAACAGAGCTCCGAGCAGAACGTGGTTTTTCCACATCCCGGCCCACCTTTAAACAATAACAACAAAATTAATAAATACATTTTAATCACAAAATAAAATATAATTTTAAATGATTCGGTAAACCCCCTGGAATTGAGAACAATTTTCCAGTCTAATCTATTATCTAATAATTAATAAATTATAATTGAATGAAGCCAGTTGAGAATATGTTGTACCAAAAGGGCAAATAGTATGTGAAACATTGCAAAGCGTCTTAATTTCAGCTTAAATTATAAAAAAAATATAAAATAATCAATTACCTAGTAATAGAGCCCCACAAGTTTTTGATATCGGCCTCTGATCCAAACAATGAGACAGTTTTTGGAAAGCCCATTCCCGGCAGTAAAACTTCTTCCTATCGTCATGCTGCGACATGTCTCGGGCCTTAGTTTAGACGAAGCACTCTAAAAATCTAACATCCTAGATCTAACACTATTCGAAATCACTTTTTGCTGCAGACTTATTTGTCGAAACACGGACGTTATCAATTACGAGCGTTCGTTCGTTCACGCCTCTTGTCTACATCTTGGTGGTGGCGTTCCGAAAATGCGCCCTTACAACCAGCATCTTCTATAACTGGAATTCAGAAATAACAAAATCACGCATTGGCTGGAAAGTGATTGAATTATGCAATTGGTTGTAAAGTGCAATAAAACATGGTGCGATAAGCGAGTTGTTTGTGCGTTTAAATGTGCGAGTAAAAATTGTATAGGAAATGAAGTGGATTTTAATTTGTCGCAAGGACGTATTTATTTATTGTTATAATGTGTGCTGGTAATTAAGTATATACAAGAAACCAGTATGTTTTTATAGCTGTAATGTATATTGTTCATATGTTCCGAATGTGATAGGCGAAAGTTGCATGAAGGAAAATTTCCTGTTACAAATTCTATGAGTTTTATATACGTTTTACCAATAAAATGAAGATTTCTTTATTATAAAAGAAACGAATCTTATATGTTTTACAGATTATTATGTCATTAATACCATACGACAGTTGTGGATCGAGTAGCGATGTGTAAGGATGTGTGTTCATAGTAGAGTAGGCGTAAATCGGTATCAGATACAACGACCCGACCCACGTACACTTTTTTTTTATTCAAGCCTCCTTACGCGACAGAAACTACTCGAAAAGTTTTACAGCTTTAAAAATGGTTAATCCACATAGGGATTAAATAATAGTCGGGTCTGTTATCAAAAATTTGTCTTTAATATAGAAAAAGTATTCCTAAATCTAAGAAAATCAAAACTGCCAATAAAGAATTTAATTTATATAATCTTATTGGCTCTAAAAATTAATAATTTTACAAAAAAACTATAATTTAATAAATAAAACTCAAGGTCACAAAAATTAATTCTGAAAGTATAGAAATGTTAATTCCTAATGAACTATTTTTCAGAATGTCTAAAATATAATTTGGGAAATATGGAAATTTCTTGTTTTAGTCCAATTAATAAGAAACTACAAGTAACTTAATTTCTTAATACTTGTAGTCTATTACTCTAGTTTGCAATAACCTTCACACACAAAATAAATGAAAACAAATTTTCATTAAATTCTAAATCTAATATATGCCACCATTATAATGATACTCCCATAAAGGAAAAATGAAGTACATAAATACAATTATTAAGAACTCCAAGACTCCGATAAACAATGATAGTATTACTTAAAGGATATCTCTAACCTTTCCATATGTAATAAAAAATTGTATGTATTTTTTACTGAATTTATATATACGAACATTTAAATATTATATTTTAAACACAATAGATAAATAAATAATACCTAAATACCTACAACGAAATAATCACCATTGTCTGGAAATGTCATTATTAGCATACAAGAAAATAAATAAATTAAAAGGTGATAAAAATGTTCACATAACTAATTTAAGAAAGTTTGGAAAATCTTGAATTATAGCCGCATTAAGAGGTCATCAACCTCGACCCGTCATTTTCCCACAGTAATTAGACAATGGGATTGATGTTGGACCAATTTTGTGACGATGTGAATTTTTCCACGTCCCTAATTGCACCCGTCCGACATGCAATAATTTATTAAACATATACATCTTGTTAAGTTCAAGTTAACCATTGTTGTTCAGCCTTTTCGTTTGAATTCTACTCTTTATTTAGTAAAAGTAAGTTAATTGTAATTAACATGTACTGAGAAAATAGAAATAGAAAGTGCATTTATTTATATTTTAATACTTTAGTATTCTTATATGCATAATATTTAAAAAGTTAAATACAAATTTTACATATAATTTAGGTTATAAAAATTATGACCGAAGTTCACTCTTAGTTAAAAGTTATTGAAATGTTTTAATTAAATAATTAATTTATAAATATAAAGATTCAGAAGAGGAAAATGCCAATTAATTAAAATTACATATCCTTATAATTAAGTAAAAGTTTATTATGCTGGATTGGTAATACAAAGCAATAATTTAAATACTTTGGTTTCATGGTTAAATGTGAACCAATTACTTAAAGTGAAGGTATTAATAAAAGTAATAATTATTTAATAATTTAAAAATACGAAAACATTTTGCGAATAATAATAATAAAATAATAATTAATTATGACCCATTTATTTTGTTTATTCATATTATGGTAATGAAAAAAATCTTTCGTAACAGCCAAATTCATTAGCATAGCAGTGTTTAGTTATAAAGACCATCCATTATAAGAAAAGGTAAACAAAACTGTGATTTTCTTTATGATAATAATAATATAGTTAGTAGTTATGTTGGTACATATTAATAAATACAATACTACACAAGATATTAAAAACAAACTTCAATACAAAAATCATTAATCAATTATGTTAAATTACCCTTGAAACTTCATTTGGCAATGATAAACCTTCATTATTAAATTTAGCATTGTGTGTTTTTTAAATGTGAAAGCAAGTGCACAAAACTTATGCACTTATGTAACTAATTAAAAGTATGTTAGAAGACTTATAAATAAATCAAAATTACTGTCTACTAAATTGTACTACAGCCTGATATGAAAGATATATGATGTGCATTTACCTTTTTGGACCTTTGCCCAAAGAAGCACCAAATAAAACAGCAGTAAAATAAATTACAACTTCTGTCTACCACACTATAAAATACAGATTTTTTTAAATGTGATAAGAGTACTTAATTTGGAATCAAAGTAGTAACATATATTTATTGACAAATTTTGTATATATTTACATTAAAATGATGAGTAATGAATGTAATGATAATGTAATTTGGAATCAAATTTTCTTCATAATTATTTATTTTAAATTACCAATTAATTAAACAGGTATTAAAATGAATCCTCTTAGATAGAAATAAACCATTATTATAAAAAACACCAATTGATATTCAATTAGTTTTGAAAAGCTATTAATAAGGTTTATATTGTAAACCAAATAAACATTTCACAAATTTAAAAAAAAGAGCAGAAAGAAAGAGTTATTATTATTAACCAATTAACATTATCTTCAACAAAGTTTTAAACTTAAAGACTTATGAATATATTGAACTTGAACTTAAAATGTATCAAGAAATATATTTATTTACAATAAGTAACGGGAAACTATTCAGTTAGAAATATTATATTATTAATTTAAATGTAAATATAATTTAAATAAAAATTGATTACTCACTTTCATTTAATAGAAGTATTCCAATAAATTAAACACTAACACTACAAGGAAAACATTATATCTCAAGAAGGTGTAGACAACACAACACTATTTCACGCTGATTAGATTGTAAGGTAATAGACAACAACTCGTACATATGTGAACTAGCACAAACAAAACAATACATAAATTGCACTCGGTAGAATACATATGATACTAAATCAAGTTAAACCATGGCACATGAATGATTATCCAATTGAGAGTGCATTTGAATATGAACAGATGCTTTCAACACGCCGACTGTCTTTGATCTGTGTTTGTGAATGGATTAACAGGCAATTTGAATTTACATGAGAAAAACGCCTAATATTCATCGGGTTATGTCATAAATAGCATGCATAAGGTCATCAGGCAAACGAATTATGACTCATGCACCCATGCTAATTAATAATAAAGCGCATATGAAGAGCGTGAACGCGAGCACGTCGGGGCACGTCTTAATTGGATTAAACGGCGAGAGTGTGGTCGGAGTGTTCGCGGGGGTTGTGCGCCGTTTCGTAGGGGGGCGCGTTCCAGTTCCGGCGAAGGGTCAGATGTGGCGAAATCGCCGTCGTGCCGTGGGAACGGGTCTATAAATAGGTTTTGTTTTGACACCCGCGGCCCTGTTCCCTTTTTCGGCGAGACGGTCACCGGTGCGCGGCGCGTGGGCGCACTCACCTGGGCGACGGTCGTGCGGGTTACTGCCTGCGCGCCCGTATTCCAAAGCTCTGGGGCCCTTTTATTTACAATCTCCACGGATTTCGCATAATTTTTTGTTGGTTATGACATACCGAGAGTACAGAGATGTCAACTGGCGGTTGGTTCCTTTTTTGGCCGCTGGGCGCTATTGCTGTGCAGCGTTGCCTGTTTTCAGAGAATGGATCTAATTTTATATAAAGTAAATACATTTTATTTTAACAAAAACTTACAGTACTACAATCATAAATAACAAACGTTGCGTTTAAAATAAAGTATATTTAATTTTGAATAAAAATTATACTCTTTAGATCTATTTATTAGACCTACCTAAAAAATTGTATATTTGGTTGCCTATCCTATCCCTGCGCCATCTAGCAACTTATTTAATATCAGATTTACATTAATACCCTTATATTATTTAAAAAAAAAATCAATACTGTACATTATTCTTGATTAAATTAACAATATAACAAATTGCAATATTTTTATTATTTACGTTTTATGTGAATTAATTTTAGTTTGCAGTATTTAAGAATCTAAAATTTGACGTGTGGTTTAGATATTAAACAAGGTCTTAAAATCTTCCTAATCAACAATATTAGTTAATTGGGGTATAAAGAAATATTATACATGATAAAGTAATTCTTGCCTTGCATTTCATTATACAGTTACTAAGAAACTGATTACTATCAACATTTATTGTCTTCAAATTCTTCTACTTGATTAATTAATTAAATTTAGACAATAGCGATATTTTCGTATTGTAGTAAAAATTATAAGAAGGGTTTATTACTATCAACATTTATTGTCTTCAAATTCTTCTACTTAATTAATCAAATTTAGATAATAATAGCGATTTTTTGAATTGTAGTAATAATAGTGAATGCTAGTAAAGAAGTAAATAAATCAACATTCATCTGCATACATATATTTTACATTACGCAAATACATTTATAACAACAATATAATTTGATCACCTAATAAATTGTTATAAAAATAAAATCTATTTAAAAGATGCGTTTCAGAGAAATGTACATTAAAAATATTTTAACATAATACATTCATTTCTTATGATTAAACAGGGCAAAACAAAACAATATTCAATGTTTTAAATAAAGAGCTAATGTCTTCTTTCACACTTAATTTGTTTAAACAATCTGACTTGGTAAATAATGTATTTTTTTCTTAATTTATCATTGTTCAAACCGACTCATTTAAAAAGAAAACAAATGAATATTAAAAAAGAAATACGAGATTATGATGTGTCTTTTATTAATATATTAAAATGTGATGTTAATATATTTATTAATAAAAGACACATCATAATATTGTATTTCTTTTTTAATATTCATCTGTTTTCTTTTTAAATAAGTCGGTTTGAACAATGATAAAGGGAACTGCAAATAAATTCTTATCACGTTTTTTTTTTAATAAATCATAGATTACTTTATTAAAAATAAAAATGAAATAATAATTTGATTTGATTACGTTTGAGTTCTTTATGACGGAGACGTTTTCTTCATGGTACGTCTTGATTAACTTGAAATTGATTCAATTGAAAAACTCAGTGCCTTGTTCACAATATATTCAATCCTATAATTTGACTATGTTTGTTTTCATTACATCACTAGCTTTTATATAAATGTAATAGCATAATTGAGAAATTGTTTTAAATGTTAACTTGAAAAGTTTGAATTATGTAATCTTCGAATGTTAGCTAATGTCAACAATAAAATTGTAAAAATATAATATATAACTCTATTACAGTATAACAAAAACAATTTTATATCTTATGTAAGCTCATTCATTTTATAAGAAAGAGGAACAAACAATAGATGCACTTGTGCTTTGGCATTAAACAGTAATTAACTTTGTATGAGTAACAGGTAATCATAATCATAATAATTCATAACAAATAAAAAAAAATACAAGTAGATTTATTTTAATCAAAAGAGTTGCTTCAAATAAACTGATCAGACTACTTTACAAAACAGCACCATAAAAAATCACGTTTAAAATTAGCAAGATGATAAATAAGTAGTTTAAATCATTTGTTTAATATATATAGAGTCTGTGCGATACGTAATAAACTATTACTTAAAATAAGCACCTTTAAGATAATACGTAATAAGATGAATTTAAAAAATGACTGGACTTTACATTATATTTAAAATGAGCACCTTAAAAAGTAGCTTTTTTCATGTTTAACTTGAATTTCGTAGTGTATGAAAAAATATACAATAAATAATTCTTTTTCTTAACCTTTAGAAAAGATCACTTAAAACTAATAATATAAATATGTTAGGAAGACAAATCATATTAAATTAGCACCTGTGTATAAAGTTAATTGGGGATTAGTCGGTTCAGTCAAAGTCGGTGTGGTTTCAATTTATTCAGCGTGACCGGCCAGGGCGAGTTCCTCTTCTGGTAAGGCTATCCTCTTGTATTTTGATTCCGTCACCAAGTGTATCACCAGTATGCCGTAAAGCATCATAAACAATGCTATGAAATTCACAAACACTCCCTCAGACGGTAGCTGATCGTAATTATTCCTGAATAAATCAATGTGATAAATTATGAGAATTTAATCAGATAAATGAAGTAAAAATAAGTAATAATTGAGAAAACATTTTGTGAATCTACAAATAAAATTTGTTTTTCTAATTATTAGTTAATTATTTACAACGTAAAGGATTTTAATACATTTTTATTAGAGAAAAATTAGGTCAAAATGAAGACAGATTAGAAGCCTTCATCATAAATGAGTCAAAATGAAGAGTTGATAAATTAATAACTAAAATAGATAGTGAAGTGAAGTGTTATTTGAATCGTTTCTCAATTAATAAATAATTCAATTAACACTTGATTATATCTTGTATTTGTTTCTCATTTATCACTTGAAACATTATGCTAATAATAGGTATTTATATTATTGGTTTTTGAGTTATGTGAAGAGAAATTTCAATTAATAAAACAAGTTAGAATTCACTTTCTTCACAATTTATTTTGTATTTACTAGATGTACATTTCGAGCACTAAGTGTGATATTAGCTATTGATAATGAGCACTTAGTGCTCGAAATGTACATCTAGTAAATACAAAATAAATTGGGAAGAAAGTAAATTCTAACTTATTAATAATAGGTAGTTTAAAAATTCACTTGGTTATTTCCCCTTTATTATAAAGTACGTATTATTTACACTTGATTAATTTTACTATTCATAACATTAAATATATAATAGTTATACTTACACAGCCCAAATAGTCTTCTCAGTCAGACCCATGAGTGCAGCCGTTAGGGACATCATGAAGATCGCAATGCCGAAACTAACGTGTACTGGTAAAGTGATTTGCTTCAACTCTTTACTGATCCTCGGTAGCAAGAACACGATAAAACCTATGCAGAACTGCAGAAAACATCAACATAAACCCGAAAGTAATCCGTAACTAAGAAAATTACCTGCATGGCGAAAATAATAACGGCGGCCAGTCCGATCCACGAGTGCATCGTGTACAAATTTGCCATGGGAGGTTCATTTAAGTTGTGCGAATCAAATACAGCCTTCAATCCTACAACCGTGCAAATGAAGGCCGAAAAGTGTAAAATCGCGTGCCATATTTTCAACTTCATTTTCGGACCTTCTCTTCCAGTCCTGTATAAAAGGATACCTAAAAAAATACATAAATTATTTATTAAAAATATAACAAGATCTTAAATATCGGATATATAAAAATCTAAAATTTATACTAGAAATCTAGATTTGCAAATATAGAAAAATAAAAACAAATTGTTTGACATTCGATTGTATTTTCTCATATCGACGTGTATTTTTCTTTATAATAATAATGTCTGCTTCGGCGGCATTGAAACGCCTGGTGCCCCTGTTTGATAGGATTGTGGTGCAGAAGGCGGACCCGATCAGGCAAACCGAGGGCGGAATTGTTTTGCCCGATAAGGCGCAGGCGAAAGTGATGAGGGGCACTGTTATCGCGACTGGTCCCGGCGAGAGGAACGACACGGGCAAATACATCCCTTTGGAAATAAAAGTCGGCGACGAGGTCCTCCTTCCGGACTACGGAGGCACGAAGGTTAAGCTCGGGGATCAGAAGGAAGTGTACGTATACAAGGAGAGTAACATTTTGGCCAAACTGGAATCATAATTCGCTTTCATGTATATAAAAGTTTTGATTTTATTAAATCTTTCAATAAACACGTAAAAAATGATCAATTGGAACCATTGGGAACAATTAAAAAATTATCTTCCTTATTAATTCATAATTAAAGTTTTATTGCGTGTTTTAAATTTATTACCATAAATTAAGTAATAGCAATATCAAAATTGTTAAGTAGAGTGTTTTTATAAACAATTTCTTACTTTAACGTTTACTAATGCAACAATTATTTTGTCTATATGAGTATATATCTAAATTATCGGCAATTTCGCTCAAAAAACCGATGCCTTGAAATTTAAATGCGCCAGACCTCGCATAGTTTGATAGTAATGTAAACAAGCTGATAACCGAAACGAAATTAACAATATTATCGTTTTCCTTGCACAAGGAAAGCACTTTTGTTTTAAACATTTTAAACATGCTGAATTGATTTAGCTACAAGAAAATGTAAAAAATGAAACAAATATACTCTCAAATAACAACGTCACTTACACAATACAATAAAATAGACCAGTAAAGACAGAAACCCTTTTTATCATTAATTACCAACCTGAAACTTACAACTAGTACTTATAATATTACTTTAAAATATACTAGTAATTTTATTAAATTATTGTTTTCCTGCCAATAACGACTACAGACAGGTTTCGACCTATACGGGTCTCGTCAGCGCAGGACAGATGTAAACAGGGGGATGAAGAACGGTCCGGTCCATAGCTGTTGTTGACAGAAGAACAATAATTTGATATTTAACATTTTTATTATTAACAGATCCTTAATATCAAAATTTCTTCTTCAAATACAAGTCTACGAGTAAAAAAAATCTTAATAAATAAAAGAATAGGAGCTCAAAGATTTTAATAATCTGATTGAAACATTTTTACAAATTTTTAGAATTTTTGAAGTAAATCCTCACAATTTCAAAGAGAAATTCTTAGAATTTTTCGATAGGATAAAGCAAGAAATAATAAAAAATAAAGTAAAATAATAAAGTTTTCGAAAAATGTTAGAAATCTCTGGGTTATCAAAAAAAAAAAAAAAAAATAGAATAAAAATGCAAAATTCTGAAAATCTAAAAGAAAAGTAGCCGAGATATTTTAGAAACCTCGTAGAAAATTTTCAGAATTTGATGGGAAAATTTCTAAAAACTTGATAAAACAAGAGAAGAAAATTTCACTATTTGGAAATAATAACAAATTCTTATAAAATGCTAAACCCTGAAAGGAATAGCCAGAAAATTCTAGAACTCTACAAGAAACCTCGAATATAATTCTCGCCATTTGAGAGTAATAAAAAAAAATCTCATAAAATGCTGAAACCTAAACTAGCCAGAAAATGTTCCTAAAAAATTAAGAAATTATGGTAAATTTTTAAAATAAAAGTAATTTTCCAATACATTCTAGATTGTAAGAATTTTCATCAAGCATTATGGAATTTTTAGTAATATTTTAGAATGCTTGATTAAAAAAAATCCTTATAATTTAAAAGTAAAATGGATTAAATATCAGATAAAATAAAGTGTGAAATTCTCTAAAAAAGAAAGAACAAATTCTGAAATATTTTAGAAACTTAGAAGAAAAATATCTAGAAAATTCAAAATCCTTAAAAATTTCTTAGAAATTGAAATAGAGATGCTTGGAAATGTCGATAAAATGAAGTGAAAATATTTTAAAAGATCTGAGAAATTATGAAATTCTAAAAATAATTATAGAAGTCTCAAAGAAAATTCTGGTAAATTGGAAGATTCTTTTAAGCAAGAAGAAATTCTCGAAAAATGAAGTGCTGAAAATTTCTCGAAAATTTAAAGATACTACTATAGTTGTTGTAGTAGTGTTTGGCTATCGACCACGTGTTCCTTCCGCCGTGTTGTGTGTGTATGTAAATGGGCTTGTTACTTTACAGGATCGCCCCCTAAACTCTAAAGCGCCATTATCGAGGGTTATAAATGAAGCATGAAATAATAATTTAAAAAAGTCAAGAACAATAATCACAGGAGAATTCTAAAAACCTCGAAGTACATTCTCGGACTTTGATACAGTATTTCCTAAAAAAATTCCGATTAGATCAGAAAAGCATTTTTGCTTTTTTATTATAATGGACAATTATCAATCGCCATTTGGAAGAAAAAATACAGGAAAACTCTAAAATTCTAGAAGAAATATTGATGGAAAATTTTAGAAATCAGGAAGAAAACTAGATTCCTAAAAAATATGAAAGAAAAAGTGCTGCATAAAATCTAGAACCATTGAAGAAAAATCTTAGAATTTGGAGGAAATATTTCTGGAAAAACAGAAAAACGTTTAAGTTTGTTCTGTTATTCATTAAAAATGTACTAAGAATTGAGCGCATCCAAAATTTAAGATATATTTCTGGAATATTTCGATAAGTAAAGCAAAAAATTATAAATAATTCCTGAACAAGTGAAAAATAAATGCTGGAAAATTAACCTTTTTTCGAAAATGGAAGAAAAATTACTAAAAAAATTGCAAATTCAGATAAAGTGGTAAGACAAGAAATAATGAAAAATATTTAAAAAACCACAAGAAAAAACATAGAGAAATTAATCTAAAAATCACGATAAGATTAAATAAGAAATTAAAAAAAAAACATTTCGAATAAATGAAGAAAAAATATAAGAAAATACTAAAAATCTAGCATTTTAGAAACCTTAAAGAACAATAAATAGTTGCATATAAACAATGCTGTCATGTCGACATAATTTAGAGAACGATGGGTTCTTATTATAAGATAATAAAAGGTACTGGCATCGCAGGAAGTATAATGGAATATCTGAAACAAGAGGAAAGGCAGGGTTTGAGTAGAAGGTCATTTTCAGGAAGAGTTAATTCTTTTTAAATTTTGTAATTAAATTTTTGGAATATCATGCATATAAGAATACTAAAGAATTAATAAATAAAATAAAAATAAAACATTCCACGAATCTTATACAGTGGTTCCAAACTCACTACCGATAAGATAAAATCATACTTGTTTTTTTTTATTATAACGGAAAATTATCAAAAATCTAGAACAATCAACAATTTAATGTTTAACATTGTTATTGTTAACAGTTCGTTAATTGTCAGTGGTATATCCACTCAAATAGGGAAATACAATGTATGTCATTAACTGAAACATTAGTAATTCCTTTTCTTCACTAACCGTTAAATGTATATTTAGTTACTAAGTAGACATTTACGATAGCTGAACTATAAATAGATAAATAGATGTCATCTTAATTGTGACAAATTTATATTATCTAATTAGCTAATTGTGTATGTTTTTAAAGATACATATCAACTTAAACTACCATACTGTTTAATTTGTTTTAGGCACAATTTTTTATTTATAATTTTTAAAACTTACTGAGTTTACTGGGTTTTTGTAATATAATGAAAAATACATCAAATATTTGGTAGAACTTTTGTGTATAATCCGCTAATTGAAGGGTAGTTTATGGCCCCATCCACTGTGCATGTGTACGTTAACTTAATCTATCACACTGATTTATTGAATTTAAAACTAACATATTTAATCAAAAATGATTATGTGTAACCTTAGTAAAATATATATGTGCGATGGGTGTCTTCTATCTCCCCCTCCAATAGTATAATATACAGGGTGAGTTTTTTTCGATGTTCTCTATGGGGATCTCAGAAACTATAAGAGATAGAGAAACGGTTAAATGGGGAAAGAAGTGTAGATTTGCGAGACGAATAAAATTTCACTCTCAAAGTTTTCAAAAAAGTCAAGGGTAACTAGATATTTTGAAAAAAGTAAAAAGTGTTAGTTTTTTCAAATCAATATATCTCGGTTATTATAACAGATAGAAAAAAACTGTAGAGGACAAAGATTTAGATAATTTTATGTAGATTCATAAAAAATAATCAGAAATTTTTTATCGCCATTATTTTTCGAGATATGACGCAAACTTACATTTTTTTAAATAGAAACCATAGTTGGCTATGACTTCATTCAAAAGGTAATTTTTTTCCCATTAATCCAATATGACATACGATATAGTTATTTCTAAAAATAAGTGAGTTATAGTCATTTTAAGTTTTATTATAAATAAAAAAATGGGTAGCCATGAAAAAGATGAAACTAAAACAATTGCAGTTTTTGATAATAATAGCAATATTGTAATTATTGTTTTACGATGAGAACATGGAAAAAAACTCACACTGTATATCAAAAAACTGATGTATAAGCAATTTTCTTCCTATATACAAAAATGTTTCTTTCACCAGGGGTTAAGTGAGAAATTAATTCATCATAACCTTGTAAAGATTGAAACCGGTAATGAATACAAAAATTATGTGTGATAAAAAGTAATAATAACTAAGTATATTTTATTAATCTACCTGTTCCAAAATGTAGAACAAAGAAATTGTCTCAAGTATCAATCACATCAAATCTAAAGTCGTGAAATATTTTTATGGACTCCCTCAATGCACGTTCCATGAAAATATTTAATATTGTTGATGTTGAAGGCTTCTACTTCGTTATACATGTTGAATAGAATGAAATACACTTATAACTTTCTTTGTATAACATGTAATTTATAAATTAAATAAATTACGTGTTAAACAAACAAAGTTATACTTAAGTGTGTTTCATTCAAAACATTTAATATAATGACTTTTGCAGGTAATAAAAAACATAATATAAGAAACCATTTGCTAAACTGTATAATAAATCAATATCAGAGGTTGAATCGTAAGGACACATTAAGAAGAACACTTGAGTACATTAATCAAATAGGGAGCTGTTATCAAACAAGTTTAGTATTGGAGGTTAACGTTCCCTTCTTAAAGTAATTTTATTTTTGACATACAACAATTGTTACTTAGTAAATAATATGAATAATAAAAATACGTACTTTGTGATGATAAAATGATCATCCCCAGTGTCATTAGGAGAGGATGCCAGTTAAATTGAAGCTTAATGTTCGACGTCCAGGTAAATCCGCCCCTGTAGTGCAGACACCAGATCAGAACCATTCCCGTCACCAATGTACCAATTAACGTTGTGAACGTGTAGATGGCCTTGTACCTCTTGGCATTCTGATGTTCTGTCCGGGCCTCCATCTTACCTCTGTAAATAAATTTAAAAAAGTGGTAATTAATATATTATTTCAGAGCAAACATATAAATAGGCACATACATTAAAATTAGTAACATAAAAACATTGTTTTATAATTAATAATATGTTTTGTTTTTAAATTATGATTTTATGAAAATCGTAAGTGATTTTAATTATAATTATTTTTTATTATAAATTTACCAAGGGTAAGCTCTGTGAAATTAATAACCTTGATTATTAATTATGTTAGTATAATTGAAACAAGCTAACTGTGAATTTTGAAGGATTTCTTTGACCTCATCGCCATTACTAATTAAGATTTAAAAAAATGTAACTGTTATTCTATTCACAACATAATGGAGTAATTGATAATTAACCAGTAGATGTAATTACTTGCAGCAGTAACATGCAGCAGCTCTTAATTTACTAATACAGATTCAATTCTTGTATGTTGTCGGCATACATTTTTAAATAAAGATTTGAGAAAACCCTTTTAAAACTTTGTTTTACCACAGTATATATAAAAAAAAATTGGTTTGTGATGTTCACTTAGTGGTAAAAACTATGATCACATTTTTTTTAAAGTAGACAGTGGTAAAACATAATTTTACATGTTTTCTCAAATTCTTAAGATATATTTGTACAACATAAATATTTAAAAAATGATTTTATATTATATTCGTAAAGCTTTTCTTCAACTAGAACTGCCTAAAATCAAAGAATTTTAATCACTAAACTAAAACACTGAAAAATAAAAGACTTAAAATGGTAAAAACATTTTAATCATAAACAAATGGTCACAACCATTTTAATGAGAATTTTTTTTCATATCTTAAAAATGTAGTTATTTAATAATTGATAAATCATTAAATAAGAGCTTAAATATTTATTATTGTAACTACTTAATTGTAAGTAAATTATTTAACGTATTTTACTTATCTATAATACAAGCTTCATTACATAACATATAATGAATTACCTGATAACATATTTCTAATAGGAATGCCTGTACATTATGATAAACTAGAAATTAACTCCAATATAATAAGTTTAGATATTATAAACAAGATTTGTTTACATCAAACAGCAAAAATATGTTAAGTTTTAGATTGGGATTGAGATGATTAAAAAAAAAGAAGATAATGATCGTATTTGTCATGCGTGACTCTTATGAGGTTAATTGAAAAATTCGGAGCTTAAAAAGCAGTTTGTATAGACTTAAATTAAGTAACAATATTAATATTAAATTTTTTATTGGGATTGAGATGAATAAAATAAAAGGAAACGTCAGTTATAGCTGTTATCCGTTTAGGGGTCATTAGTGATTTTTAGTAGACTAAAATTAATACTATCGTTGCTGCATTCTTGATGGAACATAATTACAAGACTTTAATTTATAAATCCACCCCTTTAGTAGATTATTAATTCAAAATTGAGAAATGTGCCTAATACTTCGAAAACATTTTATTTATATCTAACTGCATTTAATTGACGCCGACATAAAAGTTCAGAGTAATTTAAATATATTATTTTGATTATAAAAATGAAGAACGCTTATCGTAGAACAAGTAAATAATAATGAATTATTCATTTCTGTATTTCAATTGCATTTCATATAGTTTTATTGTTAAAAATTGAAGATACTTTTTATATGATACCAACACAGTAATAAAAACAGGGATTTATATTTAAAACAGATTTAGACAAAATCTTATTTGTGATGCTTAAATATTTTTGTGGAGGTGTTTACTTTGTGATACATCTTGAATATAGTGGTGATGGAGACTTTATTATAATAAAGTGGTAAAACATAGTAATCATGTCTCCTTCTCCATGATGCTTATTTTTAAAAACGTATTCAAATAAAAGGATTAACTTTGTTGGTATAACATCACATATTTAAAAACATATTATGACCAATTTCAACAAATTTTGTATTGCACAATAAAACATATGTCTATGTTAAATTGCAAAATTTGAAAGCAGAATTGTGAACAAAAAAAAAACAATTGGGAACTTTTTTGTGTCGCTGAACTTTCTATTTTCTTGGGTAAATTAAATAAAATTATAAATTGCATGTTGTATGCTCTGTGGCTTTTTATTCTAAATAAAACCCTCACAACTTCCTTGTTAATTACCATTTTAAAATATTAATTAATTTTTATTCAACATTTCTTATAATGCTAATTAATTCACTACTTTCGTACTCATTTCCCAAAAATACTTAAAAACAGGCTGAATATAAATAGTATTATCTCAAGAACAAAGACTAGAACAATATTGACATTACAAAGACTATTACTTTACACACATTATATATGAACAATTAAACCATATTTTTCCATAAACTGTTGTTATTAATAATTAATTTATACGTGCCTGTTTTTGTGTTCAACAATATGTTTCACCACACCATTAAATGAAAATGAATGAGCGAAAGTGCTTTTAAACAGAGTGGTGCAGAAGGGATGAAAAAATAACAATCATGCTGGCAAACAACTGGAAAACAAAGCTGACACTGCACGAACAAAAATAGCACAACTCACCTGTGCTGAGAGCAAAGATTCCAAAAAAACTTTATTGGGCGATGTAACAACAAATACACCACCGAAAATTCTTTACCTCAAAAGACCAACAAGTTGCTCGTTCTCCGCCGACGACACGGACTCGGAGCTCATGAGAAGGGGATCAACAAGTTGAAAATCAATAGTGCATTTCCCCACCAGCCGGCTCGGGTACTGTTAGCTTAGTCGTGGCAACGTAGCCGTGACTAATTAACAAAAACGGCCCCCCGTACGCGGGGACGCTCTAATTCGCACAACAACGGGAAATTGTGCGAAAGTGCACAATTATTTGATTTATTTTTATACTCACGTTTTACTACCGCGACGCTTTCGGTGCATATTTTTTTGTTCGAAATTTGATATATTCAGTCTAATCTTTCCGAATCGGTTTATGACTAATTGTGCGAGATTCCAATTTTTAAATTAATTGGGTTACGCGTTTGACGGAAATCATATGTAAATATGCATCGTAATAAATTCCTGCAAATGATTAGGTGTCTCTTTTATCGGCCGATATGTTCCTGCAAATTTATAAATTATCATTTACTGTTTTACCGACTTCAGAATTATCCTGCTGTTTAAAATTAATATTCTGTTTTATCAACACAATTTGTACCAGAGAGAAAGGCATCTTATATTTCAAACGTATGTTTGAAAATTAAAAATATTGATGAGAAATGACTGCATATGTAATAGTTATATCCACTATCCATTTAATTATTTATACAATACAATTTAAAATAAGTGTTTTATTTTAGTTAATTTAGTTTACGCCATTGATGCTCATTAAACATTGCATGTACATAGGGTATAAAATTCTCTTTAATTATTTTCTTTTAACATTTTCAAAATATAAGATCGACTAATTATTATTTTAGATACAAACCTATAGTACAGTTACCATTTTAAATCCACCTATTGACAAAATTTTAAACTATTAACAGGAAATTGTTAACTATTATATAATAATAAAGTTTATTGCCAATTTTCAAATTGCCGCTATATCATTTATTAAGTCTTAAAATATTTGAACTTTAATATTTGGAGATAATGGAATATGAATATTATTATTAGAGTGGTAAAATAATTAAGTACATCTATGGATTGAACCGTGAATCATCTCAAATTAGGATCTTGGGTTCGCACCCTCGATAAACGCCACTGTCAGTTTTCCGACTTTTTTTGACATTTTCGGTCCAAAATTGGCCGAATTGTTGAACAAATCAGCGCGTTAAATCGTCGAACTGGGAACCGTCTCGTCGGCACTGTTAATCGACGTCTAGTCCAACGTATAAATGAACATTTAATTAATTACTAGTGATAACCGGTTGTCAGTGATGTCGGCTAAGGGGGCACATGTTCAGGACAGTTCGGTGCTCGAGAGGCGGCTCAGGCCCATTTACGGTCAGTAAACTAAACGAGCACGTAATCCGAAACGATTATTGCTTCCTATTATTAGTACATAAGACGAGCGCCCAACAGAAAGTGGAATTGTTTATTACTTTTTAGGTTATGTGCGGCGTTGTATCTAGGATGAACTATTTTTTTACCATTTATTTCTAATCACCTAATTTTAAATACTTTTG
Source organism: Ontholestes murinus (assembly GCA_963969525.1). Lineage (NCBI taxonomy): Eukaryota > Metazoa > Arthropoda > Insecta > Coleoptera > Staphylinidae > Ontholestes > Ontholestes murinus. The sequence goes on from OZ018396.1 coordinate 15,552,355, forward strand.
TTCACGCTGTACTTTTTAAAAATTTTATTTATTTATCTACAAATAAATAGAATTTTTTATATTAAAAAACATTTGTTATTAGAATTGAGCTCTTGCCAATCATAGTATAATTATTTAAAACATATATTTATCTTATATCCAGATATACTTCCATAATGTACAGATTTTTTATATAAAATAGATATTATTTGTAGCCTTAAAATTTATATGCAAATATTCCTATAAGTAGTAAATTTATATCAAAAGTAGAATCTTCGTGTATGCAGAAATGATTTTAAATGATGTTGAAACATTTTCAGATTGGTTGGATGTCGGGAATTACAAGAAGGCCATCCAGGAGTGCGAGAAGGTGTTGAAGAAATGCCCAAATTTAGACAGGGCCAGGGCTTTGAAAGCACTTTCTCTGCTCAGGCTCGGTAAGGAAAGTGATTGTGTTACGATACTCGATTCACTAACGGCACAGACACCCTGTGACGATGCCATCTTACAAGCCATGACTATGTGTTACAGAGAGCTACAGCAATGTAAGTTGAAATTGTTTACTTCTATGCAACCTATAAAGTTTATATTAATGGCAATTTCCTTGTGTGATAAAATCATAGTAGCATACTGTTACTAAAATTGTATAAAACAATTGAAAGGAAAATGTTTTTAAATAAATAATTTATTATTATTATGTACGATATTAACAAAGTTACTTGTGTTTTCAATTTAAAAAATGTTTTTGTTTTAAATTTAATTGCTTTTATAAATATCTATCATCCATTTGTTATTATTTTAAACGAAATTATAATATGTAATTGGTTTGAGAAAATCAATTTTTTAAAAGTTGCAGTAGTTATTGACCACCTGGTCCTTCTGCAGTGTTTTTTTATATATTTTTGTGTTTGTAAATAACCTTTATCACTTTAACATGCTGAATGCCCCATCACCCAAGCATCCAATAACCAATTTACTATTAACTGATTAATTAAGACATCTATTATTCAGATAATTATTAAACATTATCCTTTTTTTAGTGGATAGGATTTGTAAACTTTACGAGTCTGCTGTAAAATCTGACCCAACGAATGAAGAGCTGCATACACATTTATTCATGTCCTATGTGAGAACATCAGATTTCAAACAGCAGCAGCAAGCCGCTATGATGCTATACAAGCTCACTCCCAAAAATCCGTACTATTGTTGGGCAGTAATGAGTGCCATTTTGCAAGGTAAACAATGGATAACTTCTATTTTATATAGATAATTGTTCAAATATCAAAGACAACCATCAATGTTGCAATAGTTGGATGTACAGTCTAATTATTTATAATTTTTTTCAGCAACTAGAGGTGATGGCTTGAAGGATGTAAAAAAGCGCAGCTTATTGTTGTCATTGGCTGAAAGGATGATTGATAAACTGATACAAGAAAACAAGTTAGAGGCTGAGCAGGAAGCACAGCTGTATGTGATGGTGTTGGATGAGCAACAAAAATATGAAAAGATTCTGCAGATTTTGGAGGGCCCTTTAGGCTCGATATTATCGGGGGATAGCATTCAAAATAAATTACCTTATCTAATCAAGTTGGAAAAGTGGAGTGACGTCAATATCTTGTGCAAAAAAACACTTTCAGAAAGGTAACTTTTTATGTGTTAAAAAAGTGATACATCCATTATTTCTTATATAAATAATGAATGCTCAGAAATTCTTACATATCTACACACATTAGTATTGACAACAACAGTATTATTACTTAGAACTTATTTAGAACTATTTGTCTAAGTATAAATAATATACAATTTTTTAAATTAATTAATCTTTTGCAAATATTTTAAAATTTAATTATTAGATTAGGTTTTCCTTAAAATTTGATTTTTGTACATTGAAAAAACATATTACAATGTATTTTCATGTTAATTAACGCATATAAAAGAAACCAATCAGTAGATGAGTGAATAAAAAAAGGTATATAAATAATATTTCATATTTATAAATGTTAAAACTTTAATTTAATAGATGTTAAATCTTCAGTATGGACCGATGGGACGTGTGGAAAAACTATTTAATATCCGTTTTTGAACTGTATTCCAATCAACAAAATAACACCAACAATCATACCGGCAATCATGAAACCCAAAACGATGAGTCCGAATTGGAAACAGTCGACGACACACCTGAAAAATCACATGAATTCATCTGCAAACTAGTCGAAAATGGTGCAGAAAGTGGTAAACACATATATTTAAAAAAAAATTATTGTTTGAATTTTAAAAGAAATGTTTTGCTAGGTTATATTCTGAGGGGTCCATATTTAGCCAGGTTTGAATTGTGCAAACAGTTACACAATAAGTGCAAAAACGGGGCTGGGGACAGCAGCACGGAGCTCCTTGGAGATATTATGGAGCTGTTTATGGAGTATTTCAGAAAATTTGGGCATAAGCCATGCTCAGTATCAGACTTGAGGAATTACCTAGATTTACTGGATGATGAGAGGAGGTTGGATTTATCTGGGAGGCTAATTAAGGATGTTGGTATTAGTTCTACAAGTGTTCCGCAATCGGTAAGTTTTAATTTAATGAAGGGCTTCTTTTAAAATTTTAAGCAAGCTTTAAATTTATTACAAAATTATTAGGTATAACTGCTACCCAAAAATTATAAAACTAACTTAAATTAATATTACAATAATAATCTAAAAATACGAAATATTTAGTAAATATTTGTATTTACCCATTTAGGTAGAGTTTTTTGAGTTCATATAAATGTCATACTTTGAAGGGGCCTAATTAATTATAATTTGTAATTATTTACTAATTAATTTTAAGGAGCAACAGATGCAAAGACATATATGTGCTCTACAACTTTCAAGACTCTGTGGTTCACATTTAAATCTACCCACTGAACATTTGAGAGCACTGGTTACGGCCTTTTCTTACCACTATCTTCACGGGCATCAAACGTACGGACAGAACCTGCTCAGCACGGATCAAGCACCTGCTGACGCCTACACCTTGTTGGCGGCCCATTTGTTACATGATTTGTACAAAAAGACTGAATCGTCACAGCCCCTGCTACTCTCTCTTGTACTGCTCAAACACACGCTCAAGAACAGCCCAAGCAACTTCCATTTAAAGTTATTAGCATTGAGAATTTACCATATTCTTGGTGAGTAAAAAAATTGTTTAACTATTAATTTTCCTGTAAAATCTAAAGTGCACAAATATAAATAATAACTAAAAAAAAATTTGACAGGATGCTGTTTAGGTGCCCAAGTTTTATACGACAGTTTGGATATCAAACACCTGCAATTAGATTCTATGTGTTATATCCACTGCGCCCGTTTGGCAACGACGGGGCACTATACCCTGGCCACGTCGGCTTTCGACAGCACCCTCAAGTTTTTTAGTACAAATTACAAAGATGTAAGTTGTTCACTGCGAGATTCATTTGGGTGCAGCGATGGATTGTTTTAGAGTTCGGACCACCTGACGTTTTCCTACAAATTCGGTTCGTTCCTCAAGCTGACAGAGTTTATGGACTTTCGCGAACGGTTGAACAATAGCTTTCATTATACGAGTACTGCAGTAGATAGGCTGTTTTTGAGTGTGGTACAATGTGGGACCTTGGAACAGATACATGCACTGGAGACATCACCGCGGGACGATCCAGTAGATTGGGATAATATCAGGTAAGGCTTTATTTTTGTTATGAAACAGCACATCACTTTTACGGAAATTTATATTGGTTGTTTCAAAATCTTCATCTAAAAAGCGTTCAACAAAATGTAACGACGAAAATGGCGTTGGAAGTCTGGAAATTATGTGTGAGTTCTAAATCACCGCAGGTTGTCAATGTTTAATTGCAATCCAACGCCAATTTCGTCTATTAAATGTAAACACAAGGTGTTATATGTATTGTTGTAAGTCTAATTACTTTAAAGAATTACTGTATCATCCTAAACTTTTTAATAATATTCAATGATTAATTAGTATAACATTTTTTTTATTTACAGAAATAATAGTGATTTAAGTGTATACATATCATGGGATCCAGATAGGTTAAAGGGTCCTATAGAAGAGTGGCCCGAAAGCAAATCAATTAATGAACAAGACATAGAAGCTTTAAAATTAAGAGTGGCAATATTGAACTGTGTACAAGCGGCCCTGCAAGTATTCAAATCCCCTTCCAGTGTTAAGTCGTCCGTCGAACAATTGCAACACGAACTCGGATGTTGGGAAAAGCTGAGGCTTGAAGTCGACCAGAAAAAATATCAACCAGTCGATCAGGTAAAAGTTAACATTTTGTCGCCAAATATTAAGTATATATTCTTGTTTTATCCTTATTGTGTACTAGTTTTGCTACACAATAATGTATTTCTCTCAGTGTATAGTTTTGTTGTTAATCAACTGTATGATATTCATTAAAACTTAATGTATTTTTATTCTAATACAGTCTGAAGGTAGTTGTCTTTTTTTAAATTTTGTAGTAAATGTGACCATAATTATATGTTTTTACATTTTCAGAGGCTACTCTGCATGCCACTTCCTTCTAGACTGCATTCGCATTTAAATATACCTTATTCGTCAGTACTGATGCCAATTTTCCAAATGGTAATGGCGATCACCACCGAGGACATAGAAAAATGTGAACAAGCTTCAAATGTAGGGAAAAAAGAGTATATTATGATGATCAAGAAGGCTTGTGAGGTTTTGAAAAGCGAAGAGAATACAACAGATGTTTATTTGCAGAGGAGGAGAAATATAGAACATCTATGTAATATAATAGAGGTAATATCAATATTAGAAATTCTGTTTGGATTACAAAATTTATATTTTATGGCATAAAAAGTGAATATTATAATACCATAAGATTAAAAAAATGTATATCATAAAATTAAAACAAAAACAAATGAATTAGGGCAGAATTAAGGCTGTAAATTAAGATGTTTAATTGTTATTTCAGTTTATCTTTAAAATATTAATATAATTTTTGTGTATTTAAACTCCCAAAAAGTTATTTCAGGAATATTAAGAAACAAGCAATCATTTTTTATTTTATAATTTAATGGGGATTTCAGAGATTTACTTTAATAAAAATAATTTTTTTATTTACCTATTATAGATATCATCAATTGTTAGTATGCTGTGTGTTCTGTGTTTGGAGTTATTTAAAAGTAACCAAGGTGGTGGTGGAAAGAAGACGAAAAAGAAATCGTGGGATGCGAAAATAAAGGAATCTGTACTCAATCTAGTCACTGTCGTGAGGGAGGAAACCGCCGAGCTTGATTCCGCCCTAAAGGCCTGCTCAGAGGAGCTGGAAACAAAGAACGTGGCCGCGAGCATAATGGACGACCTGTCGGAAAAATTGTCGGCGCTGAATCTAGGCGGAGATGTGGAAAATAGCGTTGTCAATACCCTGGTGAAGTCGCACGGCGTTGTGCTGAAAGAATTCCGTACCGTTCTTAAGAATAAACTGAAACTGCTGAACGTTAGCTAGTGCATGCCCGTCGTGTTGAAACCTCGTCAAATTATTCTGCCCCCGATCCCGAGTGTAAGTTCTATCAATCATTGTTATGACAAGTTGTGTTTTTATTAAAATCAAAAGAAACTAACTTATTTATTCATTTTTCCTATTCAGATCTTAAAATATAAATTACTGTATTCATGAATATCTTTTCTGATAATTTAAAATTATCAGATATATACTACTTGAATACTAAAAAAATTAAATATTGAGTCACAAAATTTATTAATAACATTTCAGTCTTGTGTAACCTATAAATTTTGTGAAGAAAGGAGACTCAATATTTCATTTAATAGTGTAATGCATCTTCACGTAGCTCAACAATCATTAAACTAATTTATTATATTAGAAAAGTAATTATGATTAAATTAAAGGAGAATTCACTACTGGTGTGAATCAACTGGACAATATTAATTTGGCTCCCCTTTCAATTCTTGTTAGGTGCGACTGAACTCATCACATCATGGCAATAGCTTTTAAAATAAGCCACATCATGGTTTGTATGATGGTAAATGTTTTGTATTAAATAAAAATCAACTTACAGTTTAAATAAAACATCTAATTATAAAATATAAAAATCCATAACCAATACATATATATTAAATGCTCAATCACTTCTCTGCAGTCTTCTCTTTGTAGTGAATAACACCTTTTGCTATAAGGTCGGGAATTTCTACTGCCAGCCATGGACCCAGCTGAAATAAAATGAACAGTTACAAGAATATATTCAACAGCATGACATTCCTTCCTTAAATTTACAAAATGGAAGATTTTCTACAGCCTGATCTATATTATATACCTTAAGATTAAATTAAGAGAGGTCAATATATGAAATTTAAATTCTTAATTAAAAATAGCTGCCAAGAATGATTAATCAAATAATTAATTTTTATAAATTTACACATTTTCTTGTTTAAACAAAATTTCAATTATGAATTCAAGTAATTTCGATATAAATATAATTGTATTGTAATAAAGTCTAATTACCCCAAGTGCCATGGCATGTCCAATACCAAATTTGGGTACGTTCCGTGCCCATAAAGGTTTAAAATGGTCGCTGAGGCAGATTTTTCCACCTCTGTACATTTTTGCAGTCTTTCCATCGAGTTCAGGAAGGGCTATCTCGGGGGCAGTTGTTGGATAAGTTACTGGAATCTATTAAATTGTATTAAAACTACATTTATTAATATTGATACTTAGTTGGTTAAATAAAAAGTATAATTCTACTACTAAAACTTAGTTCCAATAAGTCTAACAATATTTTGAAACATTTGTTAATAGATGCTAAAAATATATTTGGAGAGCAAATACGTTTTTTTTTATCACAAATAAATATTTTTAATTGCATTATATTTATCCTCGAAAGAAAATTTTTACATATATGAAATTGAAAATTGAATTCATTTATTATTGTTCCCTGTTAACAACAGCCACCGACCAGTTTCGATCTATTTTGGATCTCATCAGTGTGGGGCAGTTGGAGAGAGGGAATCGTTTAATTCATTTATCTTTACAACCAGCTTACCTCAAATTCGACATCGAATTCATACTTAAGCAAGTCGTGGATGTACCAGCACTTTCCAAACCATTTAGTACCCTCTTTATTCGATTCAAGGCGGAACCAATCGTTATCCGAGCCCTTATTATTCTGCACGTACTGAAACCAAAGAAAAAAACATATGTTAACTTCAATATAGGTTATGTTAATCAAAATCGGGAAATACCTTAATTAAGGATTGGTATTCCTCCTTTAATCGTTGTACCCATAATTCTTTGTCTCTGGGTCCAGCTTTCGTCTGGAGTAAAGGAATACTGCTTAAAGTTTTTCTAGTACCTTCGTCGACCATTTTTCTAGCATTTAATTATGGCTCATGTGCACCAACCATAAAGCACCAGGAGAGTTTAATAACACATGTTTCTAATTAAAAATAATCAGTTAAAACCAACGGAACAATTATATGGTAAATCTACGTTATAAATATGATTAAATTCATTCAATATACGCTGATTTATTTCCTAACTTTTAATTTAGTTGCAGTGGGAATTTAATTATAGCCTCGTGATTGGCTGACCTGTTGATTTTTTACAAGACGTCAACTCTCACTCAGTGTCGTGATTGCATTAAAAAATTCCGTAAAAAGGAACATAATGTGTAAAAATATTCCAAAATCAAATGGATAACCCGTTTTTAGGTTTCGACTTTGTGTTTGAAGTAAGTGCAGCTATTTTAGCCATAGTTTCCTTGACCGGGGAATTGCAACATGCATACGAGAGAAGTATTATAAACATTTTCTTAATATCAACATAGTTTGTCACTGTTACTTCTTATTATAATTATAAGGATATATTTTATACACTGTGATAAAGTTTCAAATAAACAAAAAGTAGCTTTCAAGTTTGAGGTTATGTTGTATTCGGCGCAAAGGGTTTTTTCCTATTCAGTATGCTATAAATCAGTATTGAAAATGCATGTTTTATTTTAGACTGATGGTGAGGTGGATTGTGTCGAGACAGAGGAGGATGAGTATGACGCCCTTAATGATGAAACCTTTGGTGGGCTTGGAGATTCATCGGCTCTGGATGATTGGGAGCAGCAGCACGAGCAATTTGCTGAGATTGCTGAGAGTACAAAGCACACTGAACATTTAGGTTTGTCATTTTATCAATGAACACATGCTGTAGTAATTTTTATCAAATACATATTACTTACAATGAGATAAGAAATTTAGCAATACATAGTCACACAATATAAATTAATAATCCTATTGTGAACATTTCATATATCACTAGTTTATAAAGTATGAATTAGTCATATCAAAGAAATAATTCACATTTTTTGTCATAGCCTCTAAACCTAGTTTTTATGTCAATATTCTTTAACGAATAATTAGAAAAACCCGAAAAGATTTCGTAAATCTACAACAATGAGTCTTCTTTAATGAGTTTATACAAGTTAAAAGTTTCAAACAAACATATATATAAACAGGGTGGTGCGTCAACAAACGCACCATAGGAAATTCAATGTAATTTTATAAATGTACAATTATTTTCTCCCCAGGGCAGTTTATGTGAGAAGATTGAAGGAAAAGGCTGTTTAAATGTGATTTTATTTGACATATTATTTATTAAATTCTGATAAAAAAATAAGGAAGTTACAGCATTTAAAATTATTTATTCATTTTAATTATATTTCTCCATTAATCTAAAATATTACTTTACTTATATTCTAGAAAATTCTATTAGCCTATTGGTATTAGATGATTCTGATGATGGCCTGCCACCGACAAAAGACTTCACCGATTGGTCATACCCATCTGGTAAAAATGGGGACATATTTAATTCGTCCTTACTTACCAGTCTACAAAAGACCGTCTCTTCAACCACTCCTTTCGTAAGTATAATCAATATAATAATAAAGAGAATGGTTGCGACCGTTACTACGTGGTAATCCATACTTACACTGAATTGAAAACATAGTGAATTTTTCAATTCAGTGTAAATATAATAATAGTATATATTAATTTGTGCATAATAAATATTAAAAGATTTTAAGTAATTATTTTTGTCATTTTTAATTAATTTATTTCAATTGATCTTGGGTAGCATTGACTACAATATCGAGAAACAATTGGTAAACAAACAAGCTATGTTGAGTGTTTTAATTCCAGATTGATCCTCCAAATTCAATTAAAATGCTTAATTCCAACAAATCATCCCCTCTGCCGCTTCCCATGCACGCAAACAATCAACTGCCTTCTAAAATATGCACCGTGGAGGAATTGGAGAGAGTTCTTCGGCAGCAGAAGGCCAATGCTGCACCCCCGCACCCTCAAAATCTGCCCCCCAATTTACCGCCGCCAGTTCCACCATTATATTTGCAGGTATGTTTTACAAGCTTTACATAAAGTAAAGGATATAAAAATAGTTATTTATGTACCTAGTCAGTAAAGTGATACTTTATTGAACGAGTCTGAGATTATGTGCCGAGTGAGCGAAGCGAACGAGGCGAGTAACAGGCGAGTTCAATAAAGACACTTTACTGACGAGGTGCATACAAACTTTTATCGCCAACCGTAAACATTTTTAATTAAAAAAATTAACATATCAAACTTGTCACATTTTATTATGACAAAATAAACTAAACATAAACATTCATATCAAATTTGTTTTGAAAAGTTTGCATAAATTACCTTCATCATCAAGTAGATTTCATCCGGTGCACTTGGTAAAAATCTTCCTTTTTGTTTTCTTCCACTATTTTTTAATAAATAATTCTCGATTAAATTTTCACTGTTGGAGCTGAGTCAGCGAGACGCACGATTTCTGTCAATGTCATATAGTCATGGCTATGTCAATAAACATTTGCGGCAGGTAAAATACTTTATCTGCCTGTTTTGCGGCAGGTAAAGTACTTTATCTGCCGCAAATTTTACAGTTAAATAAAGTGTTTGTTTACTTCCGGAAATCACTGTGGTAATGCATGGTTTTACTGACGGTTGGCGATAAAATATATTTTATCTTTATTACTTTTAGTAATAAAATTTGTTATCAAAAAAATGCTCTAATAATAACCATAATTAATATATTATAGTAAATAAATGATAATATATATATATATATATTTATTCTGTTTGTTTTCTTTAACTAATCACAAATTACTTGTTTATTTTTTAAATAAATTTGATATTTATATGTCTTTTTTATTTAATAGCATCAACAAGGATTAGGACATATGCCACCGAGACTGCCACCCGGTATACACCACCCAATGGGTATCCCACCGCCAGGAATAAGACAGATGCCGCTAGGTTTTAATCCAAATCTTCCTCCTCATTTTCATAGGATGATGCCACCACATCCTAATTTTGGCCTCATGTATCCTAACACCAACATGCAGTTTCCTGTAAGTATTTAATCTTATTTATATTTGCAGTATTTAAATACAATTTGTGTCTCAGAAGTTATTCATTATCAAATGAAAATATAAATAAGTAGACGCCGGTGGTGGCGCATTCGGTTACGGCCCCGAACTTCGTGCAGAAACGTTGGTTCGGGTCAGTAGTTGGATGGGTGACCGGTACCATTCACCATTGGGATATGATTAATGGTGCTTTAGGCGATCCTTTAAAGTAACAAGCTCATTTACACACACAAATTACACAAGGCGGGAGGACCACATGGTCTATAGCCAAACACTACTACTATAAATAAGTCAACTTTCATACTTAATAATATTTATTTACCAGAAAGTGGTAAATATATTTTAAATACATTATTAAATAATATTCTAAGTTCTTTAAGCCCTTTTAATGACATTCATTTAAATTAATGCTAATTGATACTATATGCATTATAGATGAACCAATTCAATTTCCCTCCACCACCACCACCAAGAAATATGAACCCGGTAAACATGCAGCAAATGGTGCGGCACCAGCAACAGAATAACAGGAACATCAACAATAATGCAAGGATGGTGGTGGAAAGGCACAAGCAGGAATTTGTGGAAAACAAGGATGAATATGCCGGTCTCATGACGAACAGAGAGAAGCAGTGGCTTTTGAACATTCAACAGCTGCAACTTAACACAGGAACACCATATTTTGATGATTATTACTACACGGTAAGTTTGTACTCTTGAAAATTAGTTATCTTAATTAATCGCTAACTGTGCTTATATGATATAATAATAAATATCATAAAATCGGGAATCCTTTACTTTATTAATAATCTCTTATTAGGTCTTTAAAGAAAGAAAGGCAAAGAATAACAAAGAAAACCAACCCAATTCTGAGAGAAACCAAAGGTTTCAAAGGCATAACCATCACAGGAACCAGGAAAGGCAAGAAAACACACTGACATCTAGAGTCTACACTCCTCAGCAGTTTGAAAATTCACTTGGAAAATTGCAGGTTAGAAAACAAAACACTTTTATTATGTAAAATATGTAAATAAAATATACAGGGTATTCTGTTAATGAAGGGAAATGGTTCGACCCCAGATTTCTGGAGCCAAAATATGATAATTTAACCCAACATATCTATATTCAAAAGTTTACGGTTAAGCTGGAGTCAGTTTTCAAAATTTCAAAAAATATTATTTTTGTAAATAACAATTGAATGCTTTATTCGATTTAAATAAATGTAATAGGTATGTGTACTTAATAAGGATCTTTTTGGTATTATCACAGTGTGGGTCGGTAACAGCACCCAGGAAAATAATAGATATGGATATAGTGACACTGGAGAAAGATACGGAAAACACACCGACAAGAGATACCCGCAAGACTAAGCAGCTGTTACTTGAGCTCGAGGGCTTGTACAGCCTTCTGCTGAAGGCGGAAGACTTGAGGAATCCGGTGGCCATTGCGAACATGGAGAAGCTTCAGGAGCTCAAGCAGAAACAGAGGCTCCGTGAACTCGACTTTGCTGTAACGCAGGTGGTAAAACAGGAAATCCTCTTGATGTTGCAGTTAGAGAGTGTGCCGCCCCGTGAAAATCCAGTTGACCATCTTAACAAAATCATGACCAGCTTCCTTCAGGAAGAAAAGTTCAATAGTTACTTGAATATTAGAAAAGGAAAGGTAAGTATTGATACTAAATTGTGTTTATATTATATTTAGTAAATAGCCAAATATTGTCATCTTAACCTATTGTATTAATACTAATCTTCATACTTGAAATTTGAATATTGCTTTAAAAATTGTCTTTACAATTACAATCAAATATGTTTTTACAACATAATGTTTCAATATTTCGACCAAGTACCGCATGTTAATTTGAAACACAAAAATTCTACATTTGCAAATCATAATGTTCTTTTATTTTCAAGATGTTGTTGTTGCGAGTTTTACCTTACTTAACAACAGAAACATTTGGGGGCCAATTCAGTGAGCTGTGGATGAAAGTTTTGCTGAGCTTGCCATTGATTGGACGAAGGGATACCTTGGGTGATAATATTTTGCCTAGGTTACACCCCTATTTTAAGAGGTAAATATATATAACGCATATACTTAGTTGTCTAATAGCCAATTCCGTTTTAGATATATACAAACCAGCAAAATGTCGGACATATTGGATATTGTTTCCAGTTTAGTAGAGGTGCCTCGTGCAGAGTGTAATCGGAGCACACCGCTCAGTCACCAAGGCCGGGCACCCCTACATTTTGTAGTTTCAAACAAAGTAAGATTTTTATTTGAGTTAAATATAATAAGTTATTTAGTTTAATTATTATTTAATTTTATTAATGATTTTTCACATTAACAAAGAAAGGAATGTTTATGAAATTCGTTCATTTAATACAAACTGTATGATTTGCATAGGTTCTACTAATTCAATGGAACACTCTTGAAGTTTTTCATGCTGATTAAAACACTGTTTACTAATTGCAAATATCTTTATATGTTAAATAGCTACCGGGTTTTTAGTGGAATATAATTTTTTTGTTTTATTTCAAGATTTATAACCTAAGGGTCATATGACTTTCTCTTTTTTTTAAATTCAATTACTGAAATAAAATATACACTAAAGATACTATTTTTAATTTTTAGTTTGGAGTGTCAGCATTATCGACAATGCTGGTAAAAACTGAATACCTAATGTCATCCAACAACGTTTCTGAGAAGCAGGTAAGTGACTGGTCGAATTTCGTCGCGACCTGGGCCGATCTGAGTGGCGGAAAATCCTCCATTGCCAGCCCCATTGAACTCATCCCTCGTCAGACTTTCATCAAACATATGAACCGAATACCAGCACTCTCTGAAGACAGGAAGAAACTTCTCGAGAAGTACTATGTGGACGTTAATTGAACCTTTAATTTTAATAAGTTAGCAACCCCCCCGAGATAGCTTATTACACAATTTATTATGTCTTAATACGTAGCAGCAGCGAAATTGCGTGGGTGTCGAAGTTTATTTTTAAAACGATTTTAAAGCCCGGCCCGCGACGGCTTTTGTTTTTTTTTTTATTTTTTATTTTAATTAATCATATTCAGGTACATTCACCGCCGACTAAAATATGTTTCTCAAAAGTGGTGCTCCTCCCCACCGGGCCGGCCGTAGATTTACAAATTACGCTTTCGATTATTATTGTTGAGGGAATCTCTGCAGAGACGCGTGCAAGAAATAAGAAATTCGTTATCATGTTGGGAAGAGCTGGGTGTTTTAGCTGTTATATATTTTTTAACGTATTTGTAAATTAATATATAAATTTAGGAATATTGTTTTCTAGCCGAGACTTGATTGTACATTTTTCTTTTTATTTTTTTAAGTACTAAATATATAATATATATTTTTTATTATAAAGCGACGATTGACGATTGACTTCCTTTATTTTAAATTCTTATCATGATTACTGTAATTTATTTTATACGTGGCGACTTTTTATTTTAGAACTAATGCATGAATAATATGTTTACAGAAAATTGCATTAGCTTGAGAAGATGGAAGTATATTATTATATTGAAATATTAAATAATAAATTTGATTTAATTTTAAACTGTGGTGACTATTTTTAACCTGTATACACCTTTGTACATGATAACTCAATTAATTCAAGGATACATTTGTTGCGTCTATAATTATAATGTACTTAATAACAATGACACACTTACGTTACAGGTATGATTACAGCAGCACTATTTGTATTGGTAATAGTTACCATTTTCATAATCCCTGCATTATTTTGTGTAAAAATTTATCGACAATTGGTATTGCCAAAAAAACAATGTCATACTTGTATGGTGAAAAAAATTGCAATCATCACAGGATCAAATCGAGGTTATAGATGTTTAATTTTATGACAGCACCTTTATATATAAACATTTGCAGGTATGGGGTACAGTGTGGCTCTAGATTTTGCAAAACGAGGAGCCAGGGTTATTCTAGCGTGTAGGAATAGCAAAAAAGCAGAGGAAGTCAGGCGAAATATTATTGATGCTACTAATAACTCTGATGTTGTTGTGAAGAATTTGAATCTTGCCTCTTTTAGATCGATTAAAACATTTGCATTTAAGATGCTCAAAACAGAAAATAGACTGGACATACTTGTTAACAATGCTGGTGTTCTAAAACCTAATAGTGTAACCGAGGATGGATATTATACCACACTGCAGGTTAATGCAATGGGGCCATTCCTATTAGTATATCTGCTTTTAGGTAATTATTTTTAATCACAAATGTATACTTTTATATAAATTAAAGTTTTTGAATTAATTTTATAGATTTACTAAAATCAACAAGAGACAGCAGGGTAATTAATGTAACCACCCTTGAGGGAATGCAGTATGCAAAATTTCTTCAAAATTACCCAAATTTAATTGACACACATGATAACATTATTTCTTACATCAGAAACTATAATAATAGTAAAAAGTGCCTAAACCTATTAATGTTAGAAGTAGCGGATCGTTTGAAGTACACAAATGTTTCGATTTACTTCTCTTTGCCGAGACTGTGCACCAGTGATTTATACTTCTATGATAGCATGCCTCAACTACTAAAATTATTACAAAAACATTTATCTTACTTTTTCCATTTGGTAAGACAAAATGTAATTTATTTTAAGTGATGATTGTATATATTATTTTTTCAGTCTCCCGAAGAATCTGCTTTAAATACAATTTACTGTGCTTTATCAAATGATTTGCTGAAGCAAACTGGTACATATTACAGGGATTGTAAAGAATACATCATAAAGGTCGATGAAAGTGTAGATATTCTTCAGTTACGGAAGAATATATGGAATCGAATTTTAGAGGAACTTGATCTAATTGATGATGTTAATTAATATACTTACTTTGCAAAAAAATTTCTTAAATAAAAGAGGTTTGTAATAAAAATAAAATACAGAGATGGTAAAATTATTTTTAAACAACTTTAATAAAATATTGTATAAATACAAACATTTTTAACCTTAACAATATAGTAATTTATCACATGTATTCTTTAAAAATACAAAAAAATGTATTACCTAACTAACAGCTTATAAATGTAGTCTCCAAATCTTGATTTAGGTTCTAAAAGTTTTTTCAAACAAATAATATCTTTAATCAGTTTTGGTATTGTTAGCTGTTGCACTTCATTATAATATTGAAAAAACGTTTTATTTACATGTGGGCGTAGATTTTTTCTAATCACATCTCTGCTAATTTGCTGCAAGGATTTTATTTCTTTTTTATCCCATTTATCATCTGAATGATAATTTGGGCAGCAGAGACGTGTAAAGTAATTTGAGAATGGGATAAAGTTTATAATTTCCATGTTGACTATCATAAATGCTTCTAATTCTTCTTTAAAACCATAACATGCATACACTTCGTACAAGTCCTCAATAGTTATACGGTTGCTTATTGTTAATAATGTGTATATTACACGTATTCTATCATCTTTTTCTATATTTAAAAGTATAAATGCGTTTATCAAATATTCATACAAATTATATGGAATCCCTTCTTCCACTAGATGGGATGCATATTCTGAAGAAAGAATTGTATAAAGTTTGTTCAGAAATTCAGGGCTGTTATACTGAACGTCTTCTAAAAAATGAAGCAGTAATAATTTTTCAGTATTCAAGACATGTAACTTATCACAATGATTCCATATATATTTAAACAAATGAAATTCTGAATGTATTAATGATAAAGATAAGCACGAACTTAATGGAGTAGCATAACTTATATCCGGATTTAAGTGAATAAAATCCATTGCTTTAGAAGATCTACGGCTCAATATATACATCAGTAAAGAAAAGTTTGAATCTTGACAGACTTCATTGAAATCTGTAACGTACGGAATCATGAGATCTACAACAGTATCTGAACACCTTTGTACTGCACACATAAAAACAGAATTCGGTGAGTAAATGTATCTTGAATTCACATCAGCCCCATAATACAGCAGCATTGAAATAAATTCTATTTGTTGATTCTCTGTCAAGCTCTCGTCATACAGTACATTATAAAACAAATTCATCGATGTGTAGTTAAATATATCGGGATTAGCACCAGCCTCGAGAAGAATTTTACATAGCTTGTACGCCTTCTCAAACGAGAACTTAAATGAGTAGGAAAGTAATGGAGTATCACCATCAAGATTTTTTGCATCCAATTCTGCCCCTGCGCTGATTAGAGCTTTGAGAATTTCTTCATCATCAACCAAATGGAGTGGGGTATCGCCTCTGTGGTTCTGTACTTCAATGCGTAGTCCTTCTGTTTCTAAGAGTAACTTCATCACATCATAACTGCAAATAACAAGTAAATTGTTAAGAATTAAATTAATACTTTCCATAAATCTAAGACTACAAAACAAATCATCCTTCTGCTTCCCTCACTAATACCACTTTGGATATTAAATTATAGAAAAATAATTTGCCTGTTGAAATTATACAACTACCAAAATAACAAGAATTTTAATTTACATTGAAAAATTATGAGCTTAGAGCAAATGTATGTATGATAATTTATAATTACAAATAAAAACCATTTATAATTTAGGAAAAAAAATGTAATATGTATTATCAATTATTATTTTATCAGTTAAAACTATACTATAATTAATTACCTGTTGTTAATCACTGCTAGATGTAAGTATGTATTGCCAGTATTATCGACACGATTGATATCAATCTTTTCCGTTTGTAATATTTCCCTGGCTCTGGTAACATCATTTTTTGTACAAGCTACAAACAATGGTGTAATAAAGCAGGGATCTATATAATCAAAAAAATGCTAAAAAGGAATAATAATTAATGTTTTATTTTAACAAGTACTTAAAAAATAAACATTTTATAAAATGCATAATATAAACAAAGTTTACTTGTTTTTAATTTGAAAATGTATCACAAAGTGGAAGTGAGTAGTTTTATATATTACGTCATATATTAACAAAATAAATAAAGTGACTTATATTTCGGTTACCACCTATTAAAATGTTAACAGTTTATAGGCATTATAATATATTTTCATATCAATGAGTGCGTTTAATAAAAGATAAAGTAGAGGGTTTGCTCATGTTGTTTTTAGTATTTCAAATTTTCACACAACACGTATACAACTAAAAATACCCAACCTAACTGAAGAATTAAAAATTTCTATAAAACAAAATATACGATTTATGATTTACAATGCAAGTTGTAAATTGCAGATCTTTAAAGTGTGAACCAATCCAAATTTAAAAACATTGATTTACCTCAGAGTCTATCGAGTGTAGCGATCCCGTACTTATTGAGGAAATATCGTCGTAGTTGTCTTCGTCGCTCATTTTTATTAGTATGTATTTGCAAGAGAACTTTAGCAAATAAATGGCTAAATGAATTTGATTTTTATTACCAAATAATTTTACATGGTACTTTTCTACCTAGTCGAATACACAGGTTTTTACAGGAATCTGCATTACGAGATGGCAACTTAAAGATTTTAAATATTTTAATCTCTTTGTGCGAGGGGGAAAAACTTTTTAGGCTTACTTGCTATTTCTGTATTATCCAAAGGGCACTTTACTACCATACAAAATATTTAATTATCAGTAAGGACCATAATTAATTGAAAACAGTTTATTGTCTATTTGAAAAGATTGCCAACTTAATTATTATGCAGTTAATATAATAACCTTCTTAGGACGGATTGGATTAAAATAAGGGAAAAATACACGTTATACCAGTATTTACCGCTATTTTCTATGGTAGGATATGTAACCACTATATTGCTACTGAAATTAAAGGTAAACACTGGTACAAGGTTTAGGAGAGAAATAGGGTCCATCTATTTTCTATTCTATTATTATAAAATTATATTTTTATAATATTTTATTTAAAAATATTAAATGTCAAAGTTATAATTCTTAACATTAACATTCTTAACATTAAAAAAAAAACACTGAAATATATGTAGTTTAAAAAACGTTTTCCATAACAAATCACATCAAGTTTGATAAATTCTGATATAATGCGTTAAATTAATATTCCGATGTCCAATCTTCATCATCGTTGCTTTTTGGAATGTTGAAGTGGATTACGGTGGGCATTATTCGGCCGGTTTGCTTCTCCTCCTGACCCGGATACAGGGGCATCTTTTTGTCGCAAGTGAGCAAATGAGCGTCGTATTCTTCCTTATTGAGGAACTTGTGCATGGCAAAGAACGGGCAAGTGTAGTGATTTGGATAGTTTAACGCGCACTTGATAATATGTTTTTGCAGTCTATCCGAAGTGATGACATGTTCACTATTGAACGGGCAACGTGCCATTTTTATTACTGGTTTAAACGGCCTGAAATATAATATAATATATATAAGTTTAAATTTGTTATTAATTCTAGCAGTTATTATAAAGTAAAGGGGGATTTATGTTGATATAAAAATATTCTAGTAAAATTATTAATAATAGCAATAAAACTAATTTAATGAATTCATAATGAAAACAATTATGAAGAATAATATTTTGAAAGGAAAATATTTTCGAATAGAATAAAGATATTGATATTAAATGATGATAAAATTTTCATATTATATTTATAAATTTAAAAATAATGAACAAATTAATTATTAATTACAAAGGACTTTAATATAATTAATAAACACTTACTATTAATTATATTAAAGTCCTTTGTAATTAATAATTTATTTGTTCAGTTTATTCACTTATAAATCAGAATTACGAAGAAAGGTTATAAAACAGATCAAATTAAATAATTGTTTTTAACAATTGATATCATTAACTATATTTACAATTTATTGCTTTTTTTATTATATTCATGATAACAGTAGATAAGATAAAGAGTAATAAGTAATTAATCATGCGAAGAGAATGTGTATATTCAGAACAAACTTACATTGCTTTTAATCAGGGATTCACCGACTAAAATTATGTTTATTCCACGCGAATTGTTGATTGTTTTGCTGAGATGTTTTTTTTTATTTATACTGACAACTAAACAAATGGGAGAATCAATCATAGACATATATATTGTAGAATTGTATAACTTTATACATAAAGTGGGTTTAATATTGATTTATTAGTGCCGTTTAATGTGAGCTAGGTAAAATTGCAATTATTATTTATTTTTATGATTTAAATATAAGTTCATATTTCATAAATTTGCAATCATAGAAAATTATTTTTGAAATAAGTTTCATTGTTAATTGGGTTGCTCAAAAATTGTCTTTTACCGTCGAATGAAATATTTCAATCAATACTTTAAATTAGACAAAATCTGCTGGACTATAATTATTAATGAATAATCATCAATCTTGTAATGAATAATAGAAAACAGAGGTAAATAAATAAAAATAATTTATGAACCATAGAAAATAGTATAATTAGATATAATTAACGAACCATTTTTCAAGTGTTTTTGTAATGAAAATCAATGATATTGGGAGCTTGTCGAGCATACAAGAGAGTATTTATTTGTTTGTTACTTTTTTAAATCTTAAATCTCTATTTAATCTGTTATCTGACAATGTCTGCAATTCTCTTTGACTATTTCTTGTTTGACTGTCTGCCTAAAGTTTTTCCTCTTTCCTCTTAGTCCTTTTTTGTTATATATTCTTTCTGTCTTCTAGTTTATTCCACAGATTTAATCCAAATGATGGAAAAATTTCAAGCAAGATTTTATTCACTGCAAAATGAATATAGCTGAAGCGTTCAGCTAGTGTAATTTTTACCTTTCCCAATAGTTTATGTATTATAATTATTAAATAAAAACAAGACTGTTTAGAGTTTTGCTTTATTTGTAGATACACTGCTACAATTGTTTCACAAATAAAGCAAAACTCTAAATAGTCGTGTTTTTCTTTAATAATTGTATAATGGAGTTTCGCCAAGTAAGCCTCATCAATCCAATGTGTATGTATTAATTATAAATTAATGGTGGTGAAATAATCTATCGTTCTCATAATCTAGTACTTCTAATACTCTAGAGGGAGAATATCTCATAGCTCTAAGAATCATGCGAAGGTTCGAGATTTAAAGTAGGTCAAGGATTTGTTAGATATGTTTTGAAATTGGATTAATAATTCAATCTGTGATTTGATAAAGAAATTATCAATAGACTCAGAGTTTGATATTTTAGGGGCAAGGGAAAAATTTTTTTATGGTCTTTATTTTGGATATGGTGTGAATTTGTTTCACAGAAGGCCTGGAGAGAGATTTTATCCTCTCATTAAGTACTTTTTCTTTCAGATCCCAAGTTGAAAGTACTGCTCAATTGTTTTTTTTTCCGAGAAGCTCTTGCCTCTGTACCAAGGATTTTATCAACCAAGGAATCATCATCCGTTAAGAACAGTCAAGACATTATGAATACATATTTCTCTCAGTTTACCAAATGAAATGGAGGGCTGAAAATTATGAGGAATTAATGTAAGAACACAAAACTTGAAAATATAAACTTACCTAGTTCTTACGCTAACATATTTAATAGAGTGTATTTAAACTACAAGAAAATCCAAAACATTATTAGGGTGCAAAATGCACAGCGTCCAAATTAACGGATTTTCCATATAGAATATCTGCAAACAATCGAGTCAATAGCAAAATTTTAAACATTAGGACGTACTACCAAGCGAATTTGCAAAATGGCTTAGTAATAAAGGTCCTTAATCTCGCAGCACAATTATAACAAAATTTCACAGGTGGAAAACAAAGTTTTATATAGTTAGAGAGCAAACATTACATTATTCTGTACCATTTGTCATTAGGATGTTATTATTTGGTACTTTATACAAACGCTTAACATGAGAAATTAAATGACGTTTTAATAATAAATTTTTACACGCGATAAATCTTACACTTTCCAGACTAGAAATCAACGTTTTAATGTATCAAGGTTATTAGATAATTAAAAAAATGATAAATTAACTATTGATATGATGGAGACATTAACGTTTTTTAGTACTACGTTATTGCCAATAAAAATTGATTTGGAAACATATAACCTTGCTATACTACATTGTATTATCATCAATAGTAGTTTTTTAGTTTTCAGTTTACAAAATTTTCTGTTGATTATTTATTCAAAGTTATTCTAATAACAACAATAAATTTGACACTAACTAATTTATAGTTTCTAGTAAGATGATTGAAACAGTATACATACGCAATCAATCTTTTGTTTTCTGATTTGATTAATTAATAATAATTTTAAATTGTTCATAACTTATGTAATACATATAAATAAAAGTTTGAATACAAACAAATCTTTGAATGCAATCTGTTCCTGTTTGCTACATGCCAAGTGTCCATCAAATAATGTGCGCGTAATAAACAAAATAATGAATGCAATATTTTCTTGTTTGCTACATGCCAGGTGTCTATCAAAAATTTACACTAAATAAAAAGTTCACGGACAGGAGAAAAAACACGTCTGGATAAATAAACTAGTTTCTCATTTGAATATAAGGTAGATGGTTATCACTATGAAAATATTACGTGACAAAAGGTAAACTTTAAAGAACGAATTTTTTAAAATTATCTTTTGTAATTCTAACTAATATTAAATCTAAATTATTTTATATAAGTGATTTAGTTACAAAGAAAATTAGATACACATATACATCTATAATGTACAACACGGTAGATAGATTTCAAAAAACGGCGTATTATACAAATTATCTTATACGAGGGCTGGCCGGAAAGTACTTATCGTTTGGAAATATAAAAAAAAAACTAGTGTATATTAACAAATGTTAACGTTTTATTTGAAAAGAACATACCTTAATAAATGACTAACGGCCATCCCGAATTTTCGTCACCATGGGTGTTCTTTCATTCTAAGTTGAAATTACAGTGTATATGTCTGTGCAGTTTTTTTGCTTTTTTTCAGTGGAAGGATCTTCATTTAGAAATATACCATTTCCAACAAGTAGAAACTTTATTTATCAACCAGTAATTCTTGAATATCTTCGATATTCATATCACTGAAACCTTCTTCTCTTCTTCTCCTAGAGTCTTATCGTGTTCTACTAATGTATCAATTACGTATTTTGATAGATCAATTTAATTATTACTTTAAACAGAGGCATAAGTTTTTCTAGCAAGCATTAAATGCTGATGATGTTAGTTCTTTGGTCGTTGATGTTATAAAGCTAATACAGTCTAAAATTGTAAAGCTTTTCCATTTTTCGCCTTCATGATTTTTTCGTCAATTTTTTCTATCTTTATGTAGTGAGCTTTAAATGTAGCTTGAACTTGTATTCATCGGTAGAAATGTTAACCCGATATTTGGGTTACTGAAATCAGGTGATCGTCTATTGGATTGATAAGGCTGTTGTTACTTGGCTAAACTCCATTATAAACTTATAATGAAAAAACACGATCGTTTTGAGTTTAGCTTTATTTTGTAGATACTGCTACAATTGTGTGGTGAAACAATTAAAGAAATCGTCGTATCTTATATTCTGTAGAAGCGGCCCTAATATAGAATTGGGATTTGCACGCCGTTTCCTTCTTGTGTATTCACAGAGAATACACAGAGAACATTAGGAAGAAATTCATTTTTCTGACGTTATTTTATGAATCTCATGCCACAAAGGATATAAAAGCATTCCTTATATCAATAGAAATTAAATACAATGCTTCCTTATTATTATTGGGTCTTCATTGAGATTGTCTCTATTTTTTTACCACAATAAAGAGCGTCTGTTGTGGATTTACTTCTCCTGAAACTGATGGTACGACAAGACCCCAACTATTTCTAGTTTCCCCAAAATCCCGCAAAAAAACTTTAAAATATCTTGCCTTCGACGTTAAGTAAGCATTTCGGTCGATATATCTTTGGCCAACAGTTTCCGATTTTTTTTTAGACGGTCTTGTAGTTCAACGGAAAGATGCCTTTCTCAAAGCAACCGAGATTAGTAGAATTCAGTCTCACCAAGAACAATTCTTTGGGGTCTCTCCAAGTAGTGCTAGTAGTGCCACCATTTCCGCAATGAACTTTTTGAAAGTACATAGCTAATCCTCTCTAAGCCCCAGAAGTTCTTCGTTTGACACCTAACATATTGAAAGAAGGTATTAATGTTTCCACTTATTTTCCTTGCTACAATTTTTTAGGATATACTTCGTGGGCCCTTATCCTCCCTCTATTCACGCTACTTTCCTTGTTTGCTTTGCCTCAGGTTGTTGTACATATATTCTGCCGTCATGTCTTTTTCTACGGATCTTCCTTCTGACACTATTAGTATACCGCATTGGTGTCTTATTTCACTAATGTGCTATATGTATGAACGATACTTCTTTTTAGAAATGGTTAAGTCGCTCTCACTTAATCAAGAATGCTACTGCTCTCTACAAACCTTTTATGTATCTAATCTTCTTCTAATATAAAGCTTTAGACCTTGCCAGTGCCCATTTTGTTCGAACAATATACATAGTAAAGCAGTGATGATCGCTATCACTTCCTGTGCTAAATTTTATTTGATTGATAATTGATAATGCAAGAAGGGATGTTAGTGTTAAATCTATCATTTATGAGATTACGATGTTACTATTTTGTAGGGTCTATCTAAAGGTTACATATATATTCAATTTCCTTTCTTGCTTCGTCTGGTAAAGAGTAAAAGTTTTTTTTATAACCATCGAATGTTCTTCAAGCTCATCTTCCTTTAAGGAGGCTTACTCCTTCTAGTATTGTTGGTATTTCTTTATAAATTATTCCATAAATAATAGCTGCATCAGTTTAGGAATTAATGTGTCGCATGGAGATTTCAACTTGAGCTAGAAATCCACTGTTGCTGCTTTTAAAACTTGTATGCCTTACCCTCCCTTCGAATAATGTTTAAGAGCTTATCGATGCCACTTTTTTATGTGATAATATTCACATTGAAGGATGAAGGGCGATGATTGCTATAACAAAAAGTTAATAAAAATGTCACACTAACATAAGCACATAAAATAAGGTCTTCAAAAATTGAAGCTAAACATACCAGAAATAGTCAAAATATTGCCCTAGTAGCTATACATCATCTTCTGCTAACAAGAGTAATGAGTCGAGTGGAAGAACACACGGAAACCATGAACTACACCTTGCATCAAATTTTGAAGTGATTTAATTATTATATATGTATGTTCCTGTTTGTTTTTAATAGATCTTGTAAAGTTAATAAATAAATAAATAAACATTTTGTGCTAAATTTCATTTACTGGTCTTTGGTTTTTGATAATACTGGAGGAGATGCAAGTGTTAAATCAATGATGGAAGACCGTACTATCTACAACCTCCCTCAACTCAGGTTAATTTCCTTTCTTGTTTTGCCTAATAGAGAAACTTTTTTGCCAACGATGAAATGTTTTTTTTTTTTAATTGTGTACCTATTTTTCCATCAAGTAGAAAGTTTTCTTCTATTTACTTCTTTCTTTCCTCCTAGCCAACCTATTCCACAAATAATAGATCAATGTATGTTTACGTTTATTAATTCTATGTACATATTTCTTGAAAATACATTTAAAAATAATAAATTACAAAAAAACAAACAAATATTTTGGACGAAAGAAGGACGGGTGGAGTTCACATTAAAATACGTCCAGTCAAACCCATCTTGTACCGTCATGTAAGAAGTTGGCACCATCTTCTACAATCGGAATCAATTTTATTTTGCATATTGCTTCGTATTGGTTAATTTATCCAATATTTGGATAGTAAGGTCACTTACGCGAGAAGCTTACTCTGGTAGTTAAGGTCACTTACGCGAGAAGCTTCATGCTGCTGCCTTCGAAATTTTGCATGGCTTACCCTGCCTCACAAAAAGAGAAAAAGGTCCATTTTTTCCACCCCGCATCAGATAATTGAAGGCGGCCTGGATTCAATTTGCTTTCTAAGATTTGTATATTCGTCGATATCTATAACGTAGCATTTTTGACTTGATTCTTGATTATACATTGATCTGATTTATGATTATTATGGGCATTTCACTGTTAAATCAAAGATAGAAGACACTACTACTAAATTGCCTTTATCCATATCCTCTCTCAACTGAGGCCTCCTTCTTTTCTTGCTTTGTCTAATAGAGAATCTCTTTTTGCCAACGATCTGATGTTTTTTTAAGTTGTGCATCTATTTCACCATCATGTAGAAAGTTTTTTCTCTTTGCTCCTTTATTTCCTTCTTACCAAACTTATTCCAGAAATAACAAACCTATTTGCTGCTTTTTTTAGCAATGGTTAAATCGCAATTACGCGTTAACTTTCATCCTTCAAGTCTTCGAACTTTTTTTATGTGTTACACTGCTTCGCAAAAAAATTTGGAGCTTAGCATTATTTCTATTCCGCATCAGATTATTTAATTTGCTTTCTAAGATCTGCATTAAAGAAGATGTTCAGCGATCGCCATAACGTACCAACTTTGACCTGATTCTTGATTCCATTATGGGCATTCGAGGATTAAATCAAAGCTGGATGAGGAATTATTGTCAAACGAAGGTAGGGTCTAATTTAGAGTGGCATCGTTTTTAGATGAGTATCTCATCTAGCATCCGATTTGGATTTGCCCTTATGGAAATAACTTTGCATTAAAGTCACCTCCAACAACTATCAAGTTTTTTCTGTAACCCTATACTTGCCAGTTTTCTCAACCATTAACAACCGATGAAAATGTCTTCATTGAGGTACGCATAGCAAAATAATATTGTAATTCCTTCTCAGACGCCAATGATGAATAGTTTTCTAACCTTGAGCTACGCACGTTTTGTTTTATTGTTACTAAGTTCACTTACACAACACGATGTAAATATCTCTCTTCTGAACTGTCTGCTCTAGCATATCGTGTATATCGTGATATCAATTTAAGTTTGTCTGAAGGTATTTTAGATCTGGACCATCGCTGGAGGCACTCGTCCCTATTTTCTCTTAGTTGATTAAGCTGTTCAAATACCTGGCTTCCAGCACTTTGATGTTAATTCTTTACACGCATGATGAACGAAATAAAATTCCTTACTTACTAAGGAAATTTACTTCGTTCATCATAATATAGAACACTTCACATTACTCAACCCGAAATTTAGTGATAAACATGGCTTTACACACATCTATCAGTCGTCTCTTCGGTCTACGCCTTTAAATTTCGTCACCTTGCACCCAGAACTTCTACAGAGTAAATGTCGTTTCTGTTCAGCCAAACATTCAAGTTTGATTGAGAGTCTCTTCATTAATTATTTAATTGCTTGTTTTGGGCCTTCAACTAAGGCTATTCGTATGTCCTTGGTGTAGTCTCGAATCTATTTTACAATCTAGTTTTGTCTACAAGCTCGCAGATCATTCTCTTTTCTTGAGGTTAGCGTCTAGTCCTCTCTTCTATTAGCAGTGAGTGCTGCCTTTTCTTTTCTTAGAATTATATTTAAGTCCTTAAGCTCAACATTTAACTTATTTTGGTTTCTATCACTAAGTTATTTACAAGGAAGCACTTGAGTTCTGCCACACAACTATGTTTGTTGCCGTAATATCTTTTCAATTTCATTTAACAACTTTCTAAAATTACCCTCAGATGTTCTTATAAACAGGACTTTTCATGATCTCTTTATTTTTCGCCAAAGACATCCTTACCGTATCCCACTCTTCTGGTGGGTATCTTCTTGGCGTTCTAGCTTCAAATAGTAGTTTGACTTTTGAAACGCCTCGCTCTTTGAAGTTTTATGAATATAATTCTATATTTCTCTTGCCTCATACGTACCTACTTCATAAAGATGTCGACTTTCTTAACTAGTTGGCCTATTTCTGGTTTCAGTTCTCTTTGGATCTTGTTATTGGCGTTGTCTTTTTCATTATGTTGCCTGATTTTGAGAATATAAAGCCAATTAAATTAAAATAGCGCCTAAAACACTTTCCTAGCTCATTTATATACATATAAATATACAAATAACACGGCGAAAGGACAACGTGGCCAATAGCCAAACAGTACTACTATATTGGGAGAAGTAATACATTTGTTATGTTCCATGTTCCAATATGAAAATTTGGTTCCATCAAGAATGTGGAAGAACAAGTATCGAATTTAAACACTACTATTAACAATCTACTCTGCTCTTTCGATCCTCCTGTATAGTGAATATTTCGATGTACACTTTTCCCACATAATTAATTATGACATAAATTTTTATTCCTTTACTCGCGCTTTTTAATTAACTTTTATATTTCTTTTTCGCATCATAATTTCACAGTGACACTGCATGATATTGTAATTACCGTATTTGAAAATTGCTTAGAGTCGTTTTAGATACTTAGTTAGGAACGTGAGAATAGGTATAAATACCGAAGTATTTTTTAATTCACTATAGACAAGATGCTGTTCTTCACTTGGTTAACGCTTTTCTGCTTCGTTTCACTAGCTGCAGCTCGGGAGTTGCGTGAGTACAAGTTTGCTTTCAATCTTTGTCAAAAAAATGTATATTTAAAAAGAAGTTTAAATAAATCTTCACTATTGATGGTTTTAGTTTACGTGAAGTGTTTTAAAAATGATAATGACACTCAGTTTTATTCCTTACTTCACTTTTTTACAAACAAGTAAAGTAAGGAATAAAATCATCAAGTCATTTTTATTTTTAAATAAAAATTTCTTATCACTTGAGGAAGAGTAGCTTTGGTTTAATTTTTAATAAAAATGTTTTGAAAACAATTATTCCCTGTTAACGCCAGTAATAGACCGGTTTCGATCGATTTTGGATCTCCTCTTAGTTGAAGATAGGGAAATGAAGTTTTGATATAGATGCATTCGTAAAGCAAGATAATAACCTTAAGGTGATGCTATAAATTTTAATTCTTTAGGGATACTATAAGAAAATTTAGTTTCCTTGTCTTCAAATCACTACGTAAAGATTAAAATTCTTTAAAATTGATATGTAGCTGTTTTTCATAGAGAAGAAATAATTTAAAGATTTTCTAATGTTTAATAAGATAATACAAGATTTTTGAATTAAATGATATTAGTTAATTAGTTTATTTAGGTTTTCTGTTGTGTTTTTGAATTTTTGTTTGCATTGAAACATTTTTTAGCTACTGAGATACCAATATGTAAGAAGACGGATTCAAAATGCATGTGCGATGCCTTCACGAAAGTACTTGAAGTTTTTGCGCAAGGTAAGTCATAATTACTTTGTTTAATTATTAATTGGAATAAATATAATTCAGTTGATAAAACACGAAATTGTTTTGAGTTAATAGGTGTATTAATGTGATTTAAAAAGAGTTTTTTTAAATTTTTTTAAGTGACTATAGTTTCGACAATTTTAACTTGTAATTTTGAAACTAGACTTCTAGTTAATAGAGTTCCAGTTATACAAACAAGGTTAAAAAGGGTTTCATTTGTGAATAATGATATAACAAAGTAGAAGCCTCTATTGTTAACAGTTTAAAACGAGTTTGTGCAATATATTTTGAATCTTGATTTAGATTTAAGATATTTTGTCTTCTATTTACTTATATGACATTAAGCATAAACTAGAAATGATACAACTAATCATAAATTTGTTGAAATAATTCAACTAACTAAAGTTAGCATACATTCGACGGCTATTCTATTCGCCAGCGCTCCGAACGGTGCTAAATAAACCAGCAGCAATATTGAAAATATTAACCACAGAAGCAATGACAATTAACAGAAAGATAAATGGCAACTGGACAAAATTACCTTTTAAAGGTTAAAACTATAGTCACGTAATAAATCCTTTGTGAGATATCAACGAAGTGTATATTCATTTAAAGTTCCAAAATCTGCAAATATAGAAGGTACAGAAGCGCAAAAATTTTTGATAAGTAATAACAGTTTCGGTGGTTCATAACTGTACAGTTTTGGAATATAGCTGGAATAAAATCTAAATACAAAGAAGTTTTATGGCAAACGGGTTTCAAGGAATGGATAACCAGAAAATATGTGGTGTGATTAGTTGTACTGTGGATGATAAGGGAATAGTTGAAGTAAAACATGCTACCTAATGGGGATTTAGGTTATTATTAGAAAAGGCAATAAATTGAGAAGTAAAGGAAAAGGCGAGAGAAACTATGAAAAAGGCCAGGTGGCCATATTAATCCTTTGCCACCCAAAGGATTAATATGGGCCAAAAATTAGTAAGGATTGTAACAGGAAAACGTGTGGTTGGTGTGGTAATTAAAACTGGTCTGAAATAGGGAAGGAAATAGATTATAAAATAGGCGAGGAAGCGAAGAAGGAAAGTGTGTGGTTGGGGGTGATTTCAATTCAAGATTAAGAGAGTTAGGAGAAGGAATTTATGATGACCGTTAAGTGGTTGAAAGCAAGACTCGGGTAATTATATAACCTGCCAGGGTAAGAAACTAAGCGAAGGAGTGATGAAAAATTTTTGTGAGATTTTAATTTTTAAAGGGTGAATTGAAGAGGAAAGAAAACACACATTGGTCTGCAGGGATCGTCAGTAACTTATTACGTTGTCATCAAAAGGTAGACGAGGCAAGAAGTGATAAGAACAGACGCGGAAGAAGTTGTGGAATCATCTATTACTAAAGTTGGAGATTCCAATAGGAAGAAGCCAGCGAAAAAAAAAAGTAAACTAAAGTGTGAGAAAAAATGGGTGGAGTAAAACACTTGTTTTGTTCCATGATTTTATTAACAGTTTCCTGACACGTGTTTCGATTCAAAGTTAAACTTTGAAAATGATCGTAACGGATCTGTTAATAAAATCATGGAACAAAACAAGTGTTTTACTCCACCCATTTTGAATATATGGTTCCATCAAGAAAGTAGCAGAAGAAGTATTGAATATATGTGTGAGAAAAGGCTAGCAAAAATATGGGGAAAGTTTTAAAAAGAAAATCCATGCCAGAAAATATGAAAATATGAAATATGAAAGAGAAATAGAGAAGCAAATACTTTGTTTTATGAAAATTATCGACATGGAAAGACAGATGTGATAAATGCAAGAAGAGAATTGTCTAAAAGGAAGGGAAACGGATGGAGCAGTTATAATGAATTTAATAGTATATGTGAGAGGAAGATAAAAATTCTTGAAAGAATAAGGACTAGTAAGGAATAGTAAGATTATAAAAATGCATAGAGATGTGCAGAAAAATCAGTGAAACACCATATAGAGTAGAAGAGAACATATTATGATTATTGATAAATAAATGGGAGAAGAAAAAGTTTAGGAATTGCCAAATCAAATTTACAGTACTTATATTATATAAAATTAGGGAGAAGAAATGACTGTGTGAACGTAGAGAAAGTGGATAAGATTTAGGAATAAAGGAAGGCATGGAAGAGTGAAAGATCTACCAACAAGCTCCAAGCCTTTGCTATTTTATTACTCTTATTTGAATCGTTTATACTTTCTGTAAATTAGTTCTCCGGGACTTGTTTCTGCTGCAACAAAAGACACACGTTGCACAGGATCAGAAGCAGACTCTGGCAAAATACACACAGGTTTTATCCTGTATATCATAATGAAATCATCACAATGGTACAATTCTATTTTGAAAAACTTAGGATGCCGCTTGATTACTCTGAAGGGTCCGTTGTACGGTGGTGTTAGTGGACCTATTATCTTATCTTCTCGGATATCAACATGAGTGCAGGTATTAAGGTCTGTAGGAATGTGTAACGTAGTGGGATATAAGAGATAGTCTTGAAGTGTTTTTCCAGTCTCATACAAATTGTGTATTAGGTTTCGTATTAGACCCCCCTCATCTAAAAAGAATTCTCCGGGTATATTCAATGCGGTACCAAAAATTAACTCCGCGCTCGTACATTGAAGGACTTCTTTTATTGTGTTACTCAAGCTTAAGAGCACTCCTGGCAATTGTCTAGCCCAGCCGTTGCTATCTAATTTCGCAATCAGGGATGTCTTAAAGTGTTTGTTCAATCTCTATACCAGACCATTATTTACATAATTCGTTGTATAATTCCGAGGTGAATTGTTGTCCTTTACCGGAAACTATATGGTATTCCAAATATTGCCATCCACTCTGAATATAACGTTCTAACTATTGTGTTTGTGTTTGCATCTCGCAAGGGGTATGCCTCCAGTCACCTTATAAACCTGTCCATGACTGTTGACACGTATGAAAATCCATCGACTGTGGGAATCTTAACTAAGTCGATGTAGACATTCCTGAACCGGTGATCGGGCTTTAGGAAGTTTCCATCGGGGCTTATGGTATGTCATTGAATTTATGCTTGTTGGCAGTCTGGGCAATGTATCGTGA
The DNA here is from genome assembly GCA_963969525.1 of Ontholestes murinus. Classification (NCBI taxonomy): domain Eukaryota; kingdom Metazoa; phylum Arthropoda; class Insecta; order Coleoptera; family Staphylinidae; genus Ontholestes; species Ontholestes murinus. The sequence continues at coordinate 15,584,005 of OZ018396.1, forward strand.
ATTGTATCACATCTTAATGCATTCCAGACCAAACGAAATATCTCAGGGGTGGATTTGTAAATGAAAGTCTTGTTTTGTTCCATAATTAATTTATTAGTTTCTTGACATATGTTTCGATAATTACTTGTTATTTTCAAAGGAACAAAACAAGACTTTCATTTACAAATCCACCCCTATGATTATGTTCCATCAAGAATGTAGCAGCGAAAGGATTATTTTTATCTTTTTATCATATGTTTCCTTAAAGATTGAGACACAAACGGTCTGGGAATTTTCGTTGAGAAATCGTAGTGAAAACTAACGAAGAGTTAGGCAATTTGGAAACTTTTAAAATACGAAGTGTTTCGGTTACTTAAAAAACGTTGTAGTTCCTGGTCGTTCTCTTGTGCTTTAGCTATTTCTGAGAAGTTCTGGAGAGTGCATCCGGTACTATACTGTTCCTTCCTGCTACATGTCGTATGTCCGAAGTAAACTGAGAAATATAGTCCATTTGACGGACTTTATTACACTTGTTCCTCTTATCAAAGTAAAGACGAGAGGTTTGTGGGCCGTCAAAATGTAAAAAGATCGCCCTTCAAGGTAGTATCGGAAGTGCTACAGTGACGAGAACATTGTCAATAATTCACCTCCAAATACGCTATTATAATGAATTATCTAGAAAAAAAGACGATGGTTTAATTAGCTCCATCAAACTCTTATCGCAGGCACGCCCCCATGACTATTTCAGATGCATCCACGGCCAGATAGAGTGGTACTCCAATTCTTGGATGCGTTAACAGTTCATCCTACCCAAAGCTGTTTTAATATTGTTGAATGCATTTAGCTGTTCCGAATTTAATAATAGCGGTTGTTTCTTTGGGATTGAGTTATCAATTAAGGAGTTCATTTTTGCACAGTACGAAGCGATGATAAAAATGAATTATCCTTAAAATCTTTCTGGCATTCAAGAGGACAAAATGATGTAATAACTTTTGTTCTAGAAGGTAAAGGTAAAATTCCTTTACTATCAACCACTGAGTTTTTAACAAATTCACATTTGTCAACGTTTTTGACCATACCATACTTTGTCAGCCTACCAAAAATGATGTGGAGTTGTTGTTTATGTTCGAGCAGCGTTTTACTAAAAATTAAGATATCGTATATGTAAACGAAACAAAAATTTAATCCAAAAAATGGAGTATTCATTTGCCTGATGAAGCCACTGTGTGGCGAAACATGTTGCAGTGTTCAACAATAAATGTGAAACCCTTCCAACTGTGTTGTTTTATTTCAAAAAATACTTCGTTCATAAATCTCTGGAACAATTGTACCCAAAAGCATCTTTACATATTTAAAGAGTCCGAAGGGTGTTGCTATTGCTGTTTTTTGAATTGCCTTCTCCTCGATTGGAATTCGGTGGTAAGCTTTAGTAAGGTCTATGAAAAAACTGTAGCAGGAATGACGTAAAGGTCTTGTATATGTACGTCATCGGGTATCTGAGATTCTGACATGTTGTGTTACCAAATTTAGTGCGCGATAATCCCTACAGAGTCTCCAAGATCCGTCTTTCTTTTTTACCATGTGTAATGGTGAAGGCCAGGAGCTTGAAGATGGTCTAAGCACTTCCAAACTCAATAATTCGGCAAATTTCCGTTTTGCCACAATTAGTTTTTCGGGCGAGAGTCGCCGATATTTGTTGTTAACGGGTTGAACTTGTGTAAGGACGAGGTGTTGCACCGAATGTGTGATCGATGCGTTTAAGTCAAGTGGTTTGCTTATTGTTGGGTACATGTTTAATACGTTTGTAATGCCAATGGATCGATAGCTTGCGTTTATAGTAGGTGTAATTATACTGGGCCGGTCGAAAGAAAAGGTTTTAGTCCGAATGTTCAGGATGAATCCATAGTGTTTGAGGAAATCTGCCCCTAAGATTGAATGTGTGGAATTGGCCACTATAAATATCCAAGTAAATTTCTGGTTTAAGTTAAAATCGAGAGTAATCGAGCGCTTACCATAAGTTTGAATCGGAGTGTTGTTTACTGCCTGCAAGGGATATACTTGCTTCACACCTGAGTTGCTGTTGAAAAACTTTTTTCTACGACGCTTACTTCTGCTCCTGTGTCAATCAGGAAACTTATACTGCTTAACTAATCTGTTAAGAAAAGTAAATTTGATTTCGAATTTGCAACTGATTTTCCAGGTTTACGTCGGTCAATCTGGAACGCAGTCGATTCTTTACGATCGTAAGTTTAGAAAAGAACTGCTCGCAACAGTAAGTTGTTCCAAATACAGATGCATATTTCAATGCATGTTATTACGTATGTAACGTTTATAGAACTCAAGCGGTGGGAGATTATTGTATCTAGCTTTCAGCTCAACATTAGTTTGCAGCTGAATGATTTCGTATTGGAGGTTATCAGGCACATCAGCTGGTTCCACATTGAACGGTGTAGCAAAGTCAATTCAATTTGCTTACTTTTCACGTCCTTGAATCTTTCATTAAATGCGTCAATTAGTTTCGGACATTCACCAGCATACTCAAGTATCGTAGAAGGCTTTTGTCCTTCCAACGTAGGGAAATGCACCGTGTTATTCCTTTCGAGTTGCACTTTCCACAGCTTTAATTTAGCTTCAAATGATTTTACGTTTGAAAGTAGGGAGCTGAGAAGCTGGTTGGGATCCTGCAGCTTGACGTTTAGCTCTGACAGGTATTTTGTAATGTCCACCATGAACGCTAAATCACACAGCCACTTGCTATTACTGAGTTCCCTGACAGGTTTTCCCTTCATGAACTGCTTGACCTCATCACGCAGTTCGTAAAACCTCATGAGCATGTTACCGCGACTCAGCCACCGTACTTCACAGTGATAAACAAGATCACCGTATTCAGAGTCATAGTCATTCAGAAATTCCTTAAATTGGCGGCTATTAAGCCCTCTGCTTTTGATAAAATTAATACTGTTGACATCACATTGTCGAGCCGCAACGACTGTGCACAGAGACTTTCTTGATGTATGATGCAGTGGCATATAATTAAATCAGTTGGGTCAAGACTGAGACGATTCATTTCATTCTTTACAAATGCAATTAACCCTTTCTGCGATCCAACCATGGCTGGAGCGCCATCTGTAGTAAGGCCACTTAACTTTTCAAAGGTTAGCTCAAGTTTCTTCATTGATAGGACAAGTCTCTCATACAAGTCCTCTCCAGTTGTAGTGCCATGCATGGCTTCCAGTGACAGCAGTTCTTCTCGCGTATCAAACTCTGTATTTATTCCACGAACGAACACGGCCAGTTGAGCAGTATTTGTTATGTCCGCTGTCTCGTCACAAGCCAGAGAGAAAAATTGGAAATCTTCTGCAGATCCCTTCAGTGTGTTTTTCATATCTTGTGCTGAGTCGGTAATCCGATCTGAGATGGTTCTCCGAGACAAACTAACACTTTATCTGGTGCTATCAACTCTGCAGCAGCCACCATGCACTCTTTCACAAACTCTACCTCTACATGAGGCCTTAGTTTCTTTGCGATTAGCTCGCTCACTACATAACTTGCCTGAATAACGTTGTCATTGTCACCACGAAGCTTAGTGAAAACGACTTGTTGTGATTTCAAACTCTGCTGAAGAACTTTGATTTTATCCAGGCGCATTTGGCCTCCCAATTCATTTAATTTTGCAGGTTTTGTGCTGCAATGACGCTCCAAATTAGCGTTTTTCATATAACAGCTAAAGCATCCCCACAAACTAGGCACACGGGCTTGCCTTTCACCTCAACAAAAAAATAATCATGTGTCAATTTTTCTTGAAAAGACCGACATTCTGCATCCACTTTTCTTTTCTTTATGTTCGCTATTTGTAGGGTGTCCACCATATAAGTTTTAAATTCTAATCACTCACGTTTGCGCACGAAGAACCAAAGATAATGACGAACAGTCACGCATGTGCAACAAGGAAAAATTCACAATCCCCTTACGAATTCCAAAATACGTCAACACGATGTCTGTCAGCAGTCGGCGTATTATCACTGCAACATGAATGTATTCACTCGCGAGTCAGATCAAATGACTTCGCGGGCCGGAGGTTCCTCACCCCTGGTGTAGAGGAACACGGAAGTATGCATATATGCGCTCTCTGCTGAAAATTTTGATGACACCAACAGAAGTCTCGTTCCATTGGTGTAGGGGATCTTCTTACAATGTGTCGCGCGTCTGAATGATTGGATTTTAGGGATAGACTCGCGTAGCGGCTTGGCTGTCTGTATTCTGCTGGCGAAGGACTACTTGTGCGAGTCGTACCCGATTTCGTTGACCTTGTTTGTAATGCGGCTATTAATTCATCTAATCTTTCAAGTCTAGATCCTACTTGCTCTGTTGATAGTGCAGTCACACCGACCGTTGACTCATCTGGGATGTCGACGAGCTTTTCTGCAGGTACAATAGAGGACGTATCTGCATTGTGAGCCGTTAAAAACCTGGGCGTAAGTGACTGACATCGTGAATTGTAAAAAAAATTGTATGGGTTTTGACTCTGACATTGACATCCGGTTGATGAGTTGAGTCTTTAATATGTTATACGGATTCTCCGTCGGTGGGTTGAGCAGTATGTCCCTTATAGTCGTTATGATTTTGGGAGAAAGGGATGATATGACATGGTGGTATTGTTGCGTTGTAGCGTCACTCTTCTTCTTTGAAAAATGGATTCAACCTGAGCAAACCATAGCTCCACCTTCATGGGCCAGAACTCCGGAAGCTTTATATTAGCGGTTGTATATTAACTAGTTTTTATTTAAATACGAATACAGATCAATTTACAGTTAGTAATGCCACAGAAAATTATATTACTATATCATCAAAAAATTAGAAACAGGAGAGAAATGAAGAAAGACCTTGTTAGAAAAAAGGTATGGGAAATATGCGAGTAAAAGTATACATTGATGCATTTGTAGAAGGAATGTTAGTAATGGGTATGAAGAAATACATTAATGAATGTCTAAAAACTGGCTGGAAGGAAAAATCGATTGTCATTTCTTCTCTTCACTTCGCTTCTGAACTACTTTGATAATTAATCAAATTTGCAGAATCAGATTTTGTTGATGTGTTGGTCGTCGGTTGGTTTAAATGAGTCATGCTCTTCAATTGTTTGTTGATTGTACTTGGAAACATACCATTCGTCATTTTAGAGCCACACCATAAGCCATGTTTAGCAGAGCAAAATTTTCAGTCCCAGATTTTCCTTCTTTTACAACAAAAACCATTACACCAATTCGTTTTTCCTTTATACACCCAACAAAAAATTAATCAAATCAAAAAAAACTAATAGAAGTAAAAGTAATATTACACAACATCATTTCCGTGTGACATACAAAACATGTTTGATGATTTATTTTTATGTGTGTTTTGTTCAAGTGTTAAACAATCAATATTTATTTGCAATAGTTGTTTATTTTGCACACATCATCAGCTTGATGTTTATGTCGTTTCAAGGAAATTAGCACAAGTCCGGACATATTTTATAATACATCACTTTTTTGCAATTAAAATTTAATTACTTAAACAATATATGCATTACTGGTAATTCAAATAATAATTAAATATTTCTATGTTATTTATTATAACCATTATCCTCAGTGTTTATATCATTACCTAAAAGATACAAAAAATTAACCTGTTGAATATTTTTTTTATTACTTTCTAATTATGTATTATAATTATTTAAGTTTAAGACCTGGTCTGAAATGTTCTGTTCTATTATCAGGTAACAAGGAATTTGGAATCCCTAAAATAGAACCCGTTTTGGTTAAGAAAGTTAGAATACCAGGAAACGGTGGATCGATAAATTTGGAGCAGATCTACACGGATACATACTTGCATGGATTGACTAAACTTATTCCCAACTCTATTACGTAAGTAAAGTAACAAATAATATTATACTATAATTGACTTAAATAGTAAGAAATTAGAAAGAGTGGAAAAGTACATGGATAAGAGGGAGTTAAGGGTGAATGTAGGGAAAATGAAATGGATGGGAAGGAAGAATGAGAGAGCTGAAATGGAAAGGGGAAGTGATTGAAAGGGTGAAAGTGTTTAAATACTTGGGATTTATTTTTAAAGGTACGGGAGGGTATGATAATCACATGAAATGGGAACAAGGAAAGGCGAGAAGAGCGGGGGGAGTGGTGTGGGAGAGATGGGGGAGATGGATGGAAAATAATGTGAGGGTGATGTGTGGATTGTGGGATGCGTGCGTGAAGCCAATCTTGATGTATGGTGTGAAGGTGTGAGAAAGAAAGAGGTATGAGTGTGTGGAGCGGGAACAAAGATGGTGCATGAGAAGAGTGTTAGGGGTGGAGAGGTCGACGCCTGAATGTGTAGTGTTACAAGAGCTAGATAGGGAAACCTTAGGGTGGAGAGCAGAGAGAAGGAGAATGTACGAAAGGGTAGGTTTGGCGGAGGTGGTGGTGAATGAATGGCTTGAGAAAGGGGTGAATGTGGCTGATTGGGTATATGAGAAGGAAAGAGAAGTGGAGAGACAAGAAAGGTAAGGCTGCATAGAGAGGAGTGAGTACAATGAGGGATATGGGAGATGGCAGGTGCGTGGAAGAAAGCCGAAGTATTTAGAGGAGAGCGAAATAGGAAGAGAGGATAAGGTGACAATGGCAAGGGCGAGGTGTGGGTCAAATGGTGGATAGGAGAGAGTTATGGGAAGTGCGTTTTGTGTAAGAATAGAAGGGATACTTGGAGGCATTTGGCGGAGAAATGCGAGGGGGTGAGTGAAGAGTGGGTGGAAGGGTGCAGGAGGGTGACGCACTGGATGAATGAGGATGAGGCCATTTATTTTCATTTAGATATAATTGTATTAATATTTAATAATAATAAATCTTTTTAGAGTGAAAGCAACAGATTCTGAATACGTTTTTGATGTTGACGCACGATCTGATGAACTACAGTTTATCGGCACCTACGAGGCAAAAGGAAAGATGCTGTTGTTCGACGTAAACGGAGGCGGTGCCAGTAATCTCACAATTAGTAAGTTACGTCGATGTTGAGTTTCAAAATTCTTCTTCAGTGCCGTTTCAGAGAATTTAAAAGGTCACATCACTCTAAAGTGTGAGGTCTACAATAAAGACGATCATTCCTTCTTAAAACTCAAGAATTTCGAGGTTGATTTGAGAAGCGGATCGCTCTTCTTAGACTACGAGAATCTTATCAACAACAACCCTACACTTAGTAAGGCCGTTCTAGATGCCGTGAACGAAAACAGCGACGATGTGTTCAGCTATTTGAAGAGGGATTACGCGAGTATGATGTCCGAGGCGCTCAAGGTTGTCGTGGTCCGTATCTTCAGCGTGGTTCCGCTTGATAAGCTATTTTTAGATTAGTTTGGATTAAGTGTATATAAGTTTTTAGGTTTATTTTGGTTTATAAATATTACTAGCAATTACCTGTATCATTATTCTTTAACATACATTCCAATATTTTTAAATAAGTTAAATATCTTCTAAAATTATGTAAACGCAAAATGTTAGTTAAGATTTTATATAAAGGAAACATGTTTTTGCACCATAACTTATGAAAGGGAAAAAAACAAGAAGGTGCATTTTTAGTTAATTTAAATGATGCACTGTTAGGTTTTGTAACTCAATCACAAACTTTCAAAGTTTAAAAGTTTGTGTTTAAGTTACAAAACCTAACAGTGCATTTAAAATGAACTTTCAACAATTAACAGCCAATACAATAAAAGTAATTTAAATAAGTCACGAGGAATTCTATCACGATCCCCAATTTTTTAGTTAGGACTAAAATGAACAGATAACCTACGATCAACGGATATCAAAACTATTTAAAAATTGGTGGTGGCAGATGACCTTGCAGTCGACGCCAAACAAAATCAGATATTACGATATCTTTGTTCTAGTGAAAACTTTGAAGCCGAAGCTTTTTTGTGAATATGAAGTCCTGTTTCCAGCTTCTTTAAATTGGGCCTGCTTTAGAAGGTTGTAAAACTATTTCTATAAAATGTTTTCGGTCATAAATTGTCAAAAATTCCTCCTAAAAAGTAGACGATATTGAAGACAATATAAAAGCTTCCGGATGCGGATGAGGATTGCTACCTTCTTAACATCATGGTGCAAGAAGGGTTTGAGTGGAAGAACATAATTTGTCGTTGTGAACTCCGCCCGTTCTTCTTTCGTACAAAATTTTACGTACGACTTTTGTACTTAATTTGTTTGACATGTATTTTTTAAGAAAGAAGACTAAAGATGTAAATAAATAAATTTCAAGGAAGTTTAGAAGAATTTAGGACAAAAATTTGTATCAACGCATTAGTGTTTGAAATGCGTGGTATGATAGACTTTTTAGACTTCTCGAAAACTAATGACTAGTAGACCTAGAAAATGTATAGCTGAAAATATTTGTGAAGTTGCAGAGCATATGAGTATAACATCTATAAATCTTCTTGGAGTCTTGCACAATAAACTCAATTTGAATACAATTTGAAGCTGATGTTCCACATTAACAATGTTTAGAACAATTTAGGGTGAAGTTTCTAAAATTTGGAGCGACGTATTAGTATTTGAAGTACGTGTTGTCGAAGACCTTTTAGATGTCTCAAAAACTGCTGGTAGACCTATAAAATAAATAGCTGAAAATATTTCTGAAGGATTGTTCAAAAACTTAATCTGAATGTTGTTATAATTGAAATTCAATTGGTAAACTTAAAATATTTACTTTAATTAGCTTTATTTTAACAGAAATTATTGTATTTTAAGAGGTTAATTGCTATTTACATTCAAATATTTACTAGGAAATAACACGATTCACTTATGTGGAATTTTGAAAATTGATGATTTAGGAGTTATAAATTACTTTTAAACTTTCATATCTTATTTGCTTGCCTTTATCACAAACTTTTTCTTCATATTTGGACAAATTCTCGTTAATTGTGAGATTGCCTAAATATGTATTATCTAGTATCATCTTATTTTTTAGGCTATATGCTTTAGAGTAACCACAACAGTACTCGTATCATTTTACTAAATATTGGATTGTAAAGGGCTTATGAGAATTCTAGAAGGAATTCCGTTAATTAACTAACAACAAAGTCATCGTATCTCCTTCTTTTAATGACTCATTTTTAGATATCTAAAAATTCTGATTAGACACAAATCCAAGTTCATGCTTCAGTCAATTTAGATAGGCCACAATGAGTTATACTATCAACTTCCCCAAGATTTTCCTGAGTTTTCAGTTAGAACTATAATGAATATACAAGAGATGCGACCGACTGCTACTTATAGATATCAGATATCATGAAAATAGTATGCATTGTGTATAGCAAAAATATAAAGCTCAAGCTTTTATGTAGAATTCTTGTCTTAAGCTTTTTTAGAACGAGTTTTCCTGGGGTTTAAATAATTGTTACCCTCTCAACAACAGACACCAACCAAGTTTCAATCTATTTTGGACCTTATTAGCGTAGTGTAGCCGAAGATGAGGAAACGAAATTTACCTATTAAAATTTATATCTTGGATGTAAATATAGAGAAATCATTATGATCTATTGTATAAAGCGTTGCACTGGATTTCCCATACTGTCAACATTTTTTTTCCTTTTCTGCTTCTCCTTTCTATATGTTAATACGACGTCAGCTGACCTTGACCCAGACAAATTTAAATAATATTTTCGGGAGGAGAACATTGCCCCAGGTTCTACCGTTGTTACATATTCCCACATTAAAAAGAATAATGGTCGTCGACTACCTTTTTGGTAATGGTTTCTTAGCGGTTGTTTTTGAAGCGACTTTCGCCCTCTTCAGCTTGGGTACTTTGGGTTTTTACGTAGGACCGCTTTTGGTCATCTTTTTGGCTTCCAACAGGGAATACGACTTGGGCTTCGATTTTACTACCTTCTTCTAGGAAGCAGAGATGGATTGGCATTTGGCCCCGCTTCGGCCACCACTTTTCGCTACACTCTTAGGCGATTTTGCCGCTTTCGTGGTTGTAGACTTCTTGGAGGTTTTTGCCAGTGGAGACTGGCTACTTTAGCGCCCGTCGACGAACGGAATTGAAGGGTTATTTTTATCTTTCTTATTTACGTAATAAAAGCTTTGCAAAAAAGGTGTTTTGGACACCTTTGAAAGATACATTTAGACATTTCTCAATTTGCACTTCTTAAATCAATAATTTATAATACTGCAAAGTTCGCTTAGAACGTTGGTGCTAGTTTTGAATCGAATAATAATCGTGAAAGACGTTTATGTTTTATACTAAAATATGGACAGCAGGACTATAATAGACAATCCTCTTTAGTTGAATTGACCTTTTTATAATATGACCTATGGATGACCCCTCCTAAGCCTTCAGACTTCTTTCTGAAGGTGGAAGACATTTGAAATCTGCTACACATTGTGCTGTACAATAATCGGAAGGTACTTAGAAAAGGTCCTGTTATTCTTCTTCAGTTATACCATATCGTTTCTTGTATTCAGTGTTAAGTTCTTCAAAGGCTTCTTCGATGCTCTGCGACAGCACGACATGCTAATAGGGAAAATAATATGCACTTTTTGTTTAGCATGAGGCGATTGAAATTAACGACTTTTGATTTACCTCGGGGTGGTTTTTGAATCCATACCTGGTCCTAAGTCGTTGACCCTTTCTATTATTTAGTGCGGTAAATAGTTGTACCATACTTCAATCTTCAATCTGTCGTCATCTTTCTTCAATTCAACATAATCTCTTGAATGTTAGTTACGATTTTGTTCATCCTACATTTGAAATCACTTATAACATATTTCCTGCAACTTCCTGCAAATAGACTTTAAATGATAATGAAGACGTAGCTCATGAATTTTGATAATGTCAAGATGTTTAATTTACTGCATATTGGTAAGCAAAGAAGACAGGGAAGATATTGCTCCCAGTTTCTTTATGATAGAAAACTGCCTTCGATCCATACCATTAGTTTGCTGATATAAAGCTGTAGTTTTTGTCTTTCTGAATTTTAAGATCTTCTATTCCTAGATTCAAAATTTCTTTTTTATTCGTATGTTGTACAGGCAATAAGTACGTTATCGTTTTAATAAGGTTTTATTAAAGTAACTAATAATATTTTCTAGATTTGTGAGTCAATTCTACATTAATTGCATTGGGGTCCAACACAAATTTTTTTCTTTAAAGGATACCTTAAAAATGTTGCGGTTGTAAGATTATTCTTGAGTTTTTAGATAACTTTAAAATTAAAGTGAATTCTTTGGATTCCATCATTCTCTTACCGTTGAAACCTTTTGCTCACCCTAACTCAAGCCAATTATCCCATATGCTGTACTTCTTTTTTAAAAAGGGCGACATTTACTTGACTTGACTTAATCTGGAAACTTTTAAATATTGGAATACCTCTTCATCAAAATCTTCGATACATAAGATCACGTTATTCCAGAATAACCTTTTCAGTATCATCTCGATGAGTCCAATTGTTACAGGCGCATTACAAAGTCCAAATTGCATGACATTGAGTAGCCATAAATTATGTCTTTAAATCCGTCTAAGAATGCTTGAACAGCTAATCTTTCCAAGGTATCCTTAAGGCATTGGGATATGCAAGTAAAGTTAAAAGAGTTATATATATTTTAAATTCTTGCATACTTTAATTAGATTTTTGGCGACAGTTTTTAAGTTGTGTATAATTAATATGTAGAAGGTATGTTTGACCATGCCTTATTTCCTGAAGTTTGGCCAAGTGATTATAGTCCATTTCACTTTGGAATACTTTATTCTTTCCTACATCAATTGAATTTACCGATGCATCAATTTTCAATTGTCTAAGGCATTTGGTTATCAAAATGAGATTTCATTAAGTTCAACTTATAAGATTAAAAATATATATATATATTTTTTTTATAAGATTAGATTCAAAATTTCTTCTTTGATTAATTTCTAGTTTTGACAAGTTCTTACTCAAGTAGATGATAAATTTTTCTTGTATATTTTAGATTTGTAATAAGACAAGAACGAAGATGATAAAACAGACAATAAAGACAGGTTTTGTGAAGAACTAACTAACATTACAGAAGAAGCAAAGGGCGATTTTAATGGTAAAGTTGGCAAAAAAGATGAGCAATACAACAACGTGATCGGCAAACATGGAGAAACACACAGAAATAATAATGGAAAACGAATGCTTGACTTCTGTGTCTTCAACAAATTAATAATAACAAACACATATTTTGACCATAAAAATATACACAAATACACACGAGAGGTAAGCAGCAGGAAGGAGAAATCAATCATTGACTATATACTCATCGAAAGTAGCAATTTTAAATCAATCATAGGCACCAAAGTAAGAAGAGGGCCAGAAATAGGTAGCGACCACTTCGTACTAATAGTGACATTTAAAACTAATAGATAAAATAAAGAGCACAAAAATAAAAAACCACAAAATGTTTGAAATGGTAAAGTCCTACAAACTAAATAATAAGGAAATATCAGAAAACTACAAACAAACAGTAGAAGATAAAATGAGAAATAAGAACATAATAGAAAATAAGAATTTAGAACAATTATGGCAAACATTTAAAAACATCATAATAAAAACAGCAAAAGAAGTATGTGGTATAAATCGAAGAAATTCAAGTAAACAGTACACAGCATGGTGGACAGACCAGATAAGAGAACAAACAAAAAGGAAAAAGAAGGCATGGAAAAAAATATATAATTGAGAGAACTGAAGATAATTACAATGACTATAAAAGTGAAAGAAAACATGTAAAAGCCCTAGTAGGATGATCAAAAAAAGTTAAATGGAAAGATTTCGGCGAAAAAATGGAACATGATAGGAAAGGGAATCAAAAACTTTTTTACAAGGTGCTGAAATCTCTCAGGACTGAAAGCAACGGAAACGAGATACATTGGTATATAAAAGATAAGAACGGAAACATCCTCATAGAAGATATAAAGATAACAGAAAGATGGAAAGAGTATTTTCAGAATCAGAAATAGATGTGAGAAATTAACCTGAAACAACACTAAATATAGAACACCTAGAAGGCTTCACAACTCTAGAAGAATTAATTGAAGTAATTAAGAAACTGAAAAATGGAAAATCACCCGGATACGACAAAATAACTTCAAACTTGTTAAAAAATTTAGGCCAAAACGGAATACTTAACATATACAACAAGATATGGAGGGAAGAAAATATACCTGAGGATTGGAAAACAGCACTCATAGTCCCAATACATAAAAAAGGAGACAGAAAAAACTGCAATAACTATCGAGGAATCACGCTGCTGAGTACTGCCATGAAAATTTTCGAACAGCTTTTGGACAAACGAATAAGATCAGTGACAGAAAAATCGCTAGACGAATCACAAAGTGGATTCAGAAGAGGCAGAAGTATACAAGACCACATATTCTCCATTAAACAAATAACACAGAAAAATATCCAAGAAAAAAAGAACACATATATCGCTTTTATTGATCTTGAAAAGGCGTTTGATAAAATACCTAGGGAAAGGCTATGGGAAATCCTCAAATCAAGAGGGATCACGGACAAATTATTGAATATACTACGAGATATCTACAGGGACAACAAAAACATGGCCGAGAAAAACATGGGCAAGCACTGTTACAGAAATATTAGAAAGAAAAGGACTAACATGGAAGGACGCTACAAAATTAGCCAAAGACAGAACAACATGAAAGAAGTTTATCAAAAGTTAAATCTAAATACATCCGACACCACAATAGGTGGTATAAGGAAAGAAGATTATATATATATATATATATATATATATATATATATATATATATATATATATATATATCTTAAAGACGCTTCTAGACGCTGATATGCATTCCCATGGGAATCGGCTTTAGCGACATTAGCGTTGTTTGCAGGTACACCAATAAGCGGCCGACAATTAGTATTAACTAAGCATTTGTTGACATGGAAGCCGTTGATTGGTGGATCGGAAAACAAGATATATAATCACGGCAGAAGTATTATCATGTTACTAAATATTTGATCGTATAGGTACTATAGAAGTTTAGACGCAATTTGACTTGATTGACATTGAGGGCTAATTGTTATATACTGATAGGAAATTTAGTCAATTTAGATAGGACACGATAAGTTATCCTATCACTTTCCCAAAATGTTCTCTGAGTGTTCAGATAGAACTAGAATTAATACAGGAGATTATGGATACTAGATATCATGGAGTCTTGTGTTTAGCTTATTTAAATCAGTATTGTTGGGTTTTAACTAGATGACAGATGACTTGCTATGTGTGGCAGATATCACGGAAACTTAGTCTGCATTAGTGAAAATGTAAAACTAAAGCTCTTTTGAATGTGAAGTCATTTTAAATCAGTTAGGTTATTAGTATAAACAACGATATTCCTTATATAGAGAAACTATTCAGGAGAAATCTAATGTCTTAAGCTTTGCACTTAATTTTTCAAAATTGAGTGAATAACAACCCACAATTACGGAAACTGCCAGCATCGACAATTATAATCATATGAAAATATTAAATTATCATGTCAACAACAGTCACAGACCGATTTAGATCTATTATTGATCTCAATGGTAAAGATAAAGATACCATTATGGTGACATTATCTAAAGCGTTGCATTAAATTTCCATAAATTGAGTGAATATTCACCAAGAAATAAGTAAGAGGGGAAAATAACTCTTCTGTATCTTCCTAAGTCAATACAATCTACTATAGTCAGGTGACCTTGACCTTGGTAAATTTAAACAAAGTTTATTTTTTCTTCTTATTTACCTCAGGAAAGATTTGTAAACTAAGATTTTTAATCACTTTAATGTATTTTCTAAACATTTTTTAAATTTACAACTCTTAATACTATGATTTAGAACACGGCGAGACTCGCTTGGTAATGACAGTGTCGTCAGATAATCGAGACTATAGTGAAAGACGCTTATGTTTTCTGTTGTGATATGGGCAGTAAATTCAGCAGAACTGTAATGCGCAATCCTCTTTAGTCTCTAACTTTCTGCAATACAGTACCAGACAATAATCGGAAGGTATTTGTTATTCTTCTTGAGCTACACCATATATTCTTTTGTATTCATGGAAGTGTTAAGCCATGAGTTCATCAAATGTTTCTTCCACACTCTGCGCTAGCACGGCTTCCTAAAAAGAAAGATAATGCTACACCTCCAGGGATCCCATTACAATTTCTATACCAGTGAACATAGTAGATTCCAGATATAATATAAGTATTTCCGTCCTGGGAAAACATTTTGCAGCATTATTAGACACCGGGACAACCAAGAGGTACATCAGACAGACAGTGTGGGACCACTTACGGAAAAATCAACACCAGATAAATAAGAAGAATAAGCCATAGTAAAAAGCGAAATAACTTCTGGAGCAAAATGCTTTAGAAGCTTGACATATAAGAATAAAGGCATCAATAAAAAAACAGCTGTAAAAATTTATAAGATGATCTGCCGCCTACTACTTGACTATGGTTGTGCCCTCTATCCCAAACCCAGCAATCCAATATCCCGCAATATTGAAGTTAGTGAGCGAGCTTTAGTTATTCCCATCCAAGAACGCTTTCGATTCCTATCAGAAAAATTCTCCAAAAATCCTTTCAACTTCCATATATTATCCCTTTAATGTCATTAGAGAAATCCTAGTAAAAATCCCAATTCAACCATATTCGATTTCATATCATCTGGACAACATAAGGCAGAAAGACCTCTGGTCGATAGCCTTTTGACAGATAAACTCACTAACACCTCATTCATTATTCACTATGTTATTGTAAATATTGTAAAATTTGTTAATAAATATATGTATCTATTTAAGAAGAGTAAGAAGAATGTTACACTGGCAGATGGAATCTATCTAAATGGAAGGAGACCTCACTTTCTCGTTATATATCCAAACTGATGAATACTGGGTCACCTAGAGCGTATTATTAAAATTGAGTACAGGAAGTACTAGATTTATTTCTGAAACAATCTCTTAGGGCCTAAAAACAAATTTAATGGAACATCATATAAAATTGAAAACGGATTGTGAACCGATCAAACAAAAATAAGTTAGTTAAGAGGATGTCCACTACAGAAGGTGAAGAGGCATCCGGACACTCCAAGTCTTCATCTTGCTGATTTTAAGGATCTTGCATCGCTTTTGAAATAAATTAGATTCAAAAGTTCTTCCTCGTCTGCATCCTAATTTAGTAAGAGCTTGTAAAAACAAAGTAGCTAATAATTTTTAGTCTATTTTTCTTGATTTGTGATAAGATAAGTGATAAGTTCTAATTTCTATGTTACTTGCGTTGGTATCCAACATATTTTTATTCTTTTAAAAGGATACCTTAAAATTGGTGTGATTCTTTAGTTTTTAGAATGTCCCTGAATTCTTCTATCTATTTAATATTCATGCGTCCTCTAAACAATGGAATAGCTCTTCATCAAAATCTTCGATACATCAGAGCAGTTTTCCAAAATAACTTTTCAGTATTATCTCTATGGGTTCAAAGGTTACAGACGCATCACAAAGTTATAATTGTATGACATAGAAATAAAACAACACAGTTCAACAATAAATGTGAAACCCTCCCAACTGTGTTGTTTTATTTCAATGTGTTATAGAGTTTCATCATGTACCCGTCTCGTCAATTCAATACCTGCGTGATATAGAATAACTATATGCATGTCTTTTAGTCCGTCTTTCGAAGGTATCCTCAATGGCATTCGGATATGTAAGTCAAGTTGAGCTATATCTCCTTTAAATTCCTGCATACTTAACTAATAATTAGAAAAAAACACGAAAATATTTCGTAAAATCTACAACAAATGAGTCTTATTAAGACTACAAGAACAAACCACTTTTGAAACAACTACTTCTCTAGCTAATACTACTAAGTAGATTTTCTGTCATTTTCAAACTATACTTCAAACATTTTTTTACAAGCAACTTTATAAAACAATTTTACAATCAATTTAGATGGCGTTGAACATAGGGGTATATATTAGGTCAGTTTGATCGTTTATTAGTAGAATTTCAAGATTACGTTTAATTTTATAAGTTTCAAGAGACTCCAGTAAATCCATTTTTAAGCCGTATTCAGCGAAATGAATTATCTCAAGTACATCTGTGTCATTAAAATTGTGATTATTGTTTAGTAAATGATTAGCAAAAGTTGGTTTTTCATTGTTGTTATTGTATGAACTACAAAGTTCTATTAGACCAATATATACTCCTTTACAAGTGTTACAAGTTAATTTATAAATGCCTGATTTATTTATTTTATTTATCGGAGTTTTATTATTAAACAGGGTTATTCACGTTATACGACACGGAATATTGTGGCCAAAATACGTGACTTTCAAAAAGTTTCTCTTTGGGGATATATGGGGGTCTATTAGGGCTACTTTTTAAAATTACTTTCATAATATACAGGGTGTCCCAAAAACCCTAAAAGTATCAAAGTTGTGTTTTTTTTAATGAAACACCCTGTATTTTATTGCATTTTTGGATCCTTCGATAAAAATAAGTGTGTGTTTTAATAAGGTTTTTATTACATAAACCTTAAGGTTTTTGAAATAATTTGAATTTTGTAAAAATGTAACCTAATTTTCATGTTTCAAATACTTAAAAAATAATTAAGTTATGCATACCAAATTTACACTGAAATGTAACAATAGATCATATTTTATTTTCCAAGTATAATAAACTTGACATCTTATGCCGGGTGTAAAAAAATTGGAATTAAACAAATGAGAACTTTAAATGGCTATAACTTCATTTATTTAAATGGAACGCTATATTTATTAATTTATCAGCAAATGCACGTTTTAATTACCTATCGAATGGTATTTAAATCTTAAGTGTTAAGTCTTCTCGCTTTTGCAGAAAACGCCAAAATATTGTTTATTGCACCGTTTTAGTACTTTTTAAGTAAAAATTTGTATGTGCTAATTTTATTTTACTACGTAAGAGACATGAAATGCAGTTTCTAGTTTGGAAACATGTAATATTAAAACTGCATTGGTTAGAATACATTTTCTGTAACACTGGTTTGAATTATTTATTTTAATTTTAATATCTTAAACAGGTATGAACATTCATAATTTTAAAACCGCTATCAAAATAATATAATATAATAACAATTGGAAATATTAGCTATGCGACCATTTTTTAGATTTTGATTTTGTAATGTACCTGTTACAATTAGAAGACTCAATTTTTTGTAAAATTAACAATGCAATCAAAAGATTGTAAAGGAAAGAAAGAAGTAAATGTTATCAATCAAAAGTAATAATTGCTAATTGAAACTGTTTATGTTAATGATTGATGTTATTAAATTAATAGGTTAATCAAATAGAAACTACTTGTATTTATGATAACTATTATATTGATATTAACTTTCATTAACTAGATTGTTTTACAAATTGTTTTTTAGAATTTAATACAACCCTAATAAGCATAATTAAATAGGGTTGATGGAGTCAATAAAGTTGTGTGTGAAAACCAATATTATTTACAAATAAAAACTTAATGACAAGTTAAAATAATCTATTAACTATAGCCACTAAATAAAGTCAGTGTTATACAAAGTTAAAACGTTTTTTATTTGTGAAGAATAATGTATGACGAAGTAGCCTCCACCATTAACATGTTGACCAATATTATTTACCTAGTCATTGATTTTTAATTGGTGTTTATTAGTGAGTTTTATTACCCATTAATTTTAACGAACGTAACTATAATTTGAACATGATTCATTACATGGAAGAACAATTAATTTTATAAATTTTTCTAGCCATTTTGCAAATTGCGGTTGTTTATGTCATTAAAATTATACTGGGTGTCAGATATCTTGATTTTTTTCAAGGTAAAATTTTAGATTTTCAATCACTAAAGATATATATATATATATATATATATATATATATATATATATATATATATATTATAATATACAATATATCAAAATATTAAGTAATTGAAAATCTAAAATTTTACTTTGGAAAAAAATGAACTCTTTATCTTTATTATTATTTTGTATATAATTACCAATTACTATTTAAGATTGTTTACAAATTGTTTACAAATTAATACAATAATGATAAAGTATAATAGATGCATACTTCAATTAAGATTTTGTTTATTCAATCACGATATATCATAATTATGCGGTGGGCCAAAATTGGATTTTGAATTAAATTTTCTTATCGATAAATTGAATTTTTTATATCTTCACGATCATCTAAACATTTTGCTGATTGGACTATATAAAAAAGAACTGCTATTATGAGGATTCTATTGATTTTATTTTTATTTCGGACAAACATGTTCACCAGGACATTTATCTGCACGTGTATTCTTTTGTTGGGAATAGTTTCGGCTTCGAAACATTTGCGTGAGTAGAAAATCAAATTCATTTATTTACTTTACAAGTTCTATTTTAAAAAAATACATAAAAATACATACACAGTATCCACATTTTTCATATATCAAAATTGATCAATAAATTTTACTTAATATATATTATTTTTTTAGCTTCTGATATCAAGTTATGTAAAGCTGATGACAGTGACTGTATGTCTAAGGCTACGGAACACACCCTTCAACACTTCGCTGCTGGTGAGCGTTGATTTTTATTGACAAAATATGTGCGTTTCCGATAATTTTTTAAAATGCTTTTATAGGTGACGAGGAATTAGGTTTTCCGAAAATTGATCCGCTCCACATCAAGCACATCTTCATCCCTGCGAAAACCACCGGCTCGATCAAGCTCAACCAAACCTTCAATGACCTCCACATGCACGGATTGAGCAAAGTCAAAGTTAAATCGGTCATGTAAGTATACAGTTAAAATATGATACAAGACAAATGGAACATAACAAGTGTATTACTTCTCCCAATATGAAAATTTGGTTCCATCAAGAATGTACCAAAACAAGTATCGAATTTATGATACATGACGTTTATTTTATAAAAGGTTTAAGATTGTTTTAAAAGTTTTTAAACAAGTTTTACAAAACATTTAATCAAACACATATGCAATGTTAAAATAACCACCCTGTCCGTTATCTTAACATCGAAATTGGATTTTCAACGCCTAAGTGACTCAACAATCAACCAATATATGTAATATCCTAGAATATGGTTAGATTTTACAAGTTTCTTTAAGGGCATTAAATTAGAATGGAAGCTGTCTAATTGAGTAAAATTGCATTCAAAGTAGGTGTGTGAGTTAGGTTGTTTTTAAGCGGGTTATCTAGATCACAGCTTTTAAACTTCTAAATATTAGAATGACACTAGATGACCTTGAATTATAATTTCAGATTTTGAAACATATACCAAAGTAAATTATTAACAACTTTGAACCAAATCAAATATATAATTACTTCAATAGACCGTTGTATTAGCCAGAATTAAAGTTGGGGCACCATAGATATCCCTATACCCCCTATTGTTCTGCTCTCACATTTTCTCATCCTCCTTCAATCTTTATAAAAATTTCAATTCAACAATTACTTACGAACAATTAGCAAGCAATTAACAAACTATTAAAATTACGTGGAAGATTTCAACAGTAAAGAAAACAAACGGACAACTCATTACTCTCCGGCTCTCCGCTGGACATCCCCTGTCTCCTCCAGGAACGTCTCCTTCGTCCTTATGGTGGCGAACGCATCTCCCACCATTCTGGACAGTAATAGCTCCTGGTTCCTTGGCTCTAAACAGTGTTCCAGACCCTGCTTCACCTCTCCTATTTCCTCTTGCCATTCAGGGCGTCCGAATAGGCTGTGGAATGCCGCGTTTTCTGCTTGCTGCTCGCACCACTAGCACTGCTCGTACTTTACTTTACTCATCCGGCACAGGTAGCTCAGGAAGCTCATGTGTCCACATAAGAACTAGATGGTAATGTTTCAAGTGCAAGGGTGCGAGTCTCTCTCCTTTGTTTACCTACGCTTCACATGCTCTGCTAGTTGTTCAGTAGACTTAGTGTGGCTTTGGCCTCCCAGCGCAGCTTTGTGGACTTCGGTTTTTGCATCAATTTCCAGATCCGGTTGAAGAGAGGACGATAGCACTTTAATGGCCTCCAACGAGATCATGCGGTACACACAGGACGCCTGACTTTAGAGGTCGTCGTAGCCATGCCACATTACGCTGCATTTTTGTCCGGGAGACCGATGCCAGGGCCACGTGTAGCAGCATCGACTTTGCTGATCCCAGCAGAAGGCGCCGTATTGCCTCCGACGGTCCAACGGTTCAGAAAAGAAAAAAGTGCTGCTGCCGTGTACGCTGCTCATATCGCCAGTAAGTTACAGGAGGAACTTGCTGCTGAAATTAGGGTTCGCCTCCAACTAGACCACCAGTTAATTCATTCTAGGAACTATTGGCTAGTCCTGGCTCTGCAGCAGGATTATGTGTCCCCTGCGTATTCCTACTTGCGAAAGCCTAGACATCCAATTGGCCCCGGTCTTATAAGCACCCACCTCAAGACCCACGGAACATATCCAGTGAGTTGCCTTGTCAGTCGCTTCCTTGGAGGCTGCTTCCATCTCCCTTCTTGAGATTTCTTGAATTTTGAGATTTAGCAGGTCGTCGTTGTCAATGTTCCACAGGAATGGACTGGAATCCCTGTTGAACCTCTCCCTCCATCACATATTTCTTGTCGGCTAATCCCGTTGTTAAGCATGTAATTTTCGATGATGCGGAATAGGTATGAAGGGACCCCTCTTCTCACCAATGCCTCCATCAATGACTGCCACGGGGTGGTGTTGAACGCTTTCTTAACGTCCAGCATTATATATATAAGGTAAATAAAACACTTGGTTTGTAATTTCATATATCGTAGTTCCGACATTAAAAACAGTGAAATTACAAAACAGGTGTTTTATTTTCCTTATATATTTAATGGAATTTCATCAAGCATCAGCCTCGTCAAATCAATATGTCCAGCGTTATGTTCAGGCAGTACTTCCTTCTTCTCAGTGGTTCCTGGTTCAGCTCGTAGGCCGGCCTTCTGACCTTCCTCAGAGCGTCTAATGTGGTTTTCTCTTGTGAATCCGTATTAGTGGGACCAGAGGCCGCCGTTATCTTTTAGCCAATGGAAAATGCGATCACGGACCATCTTCTTTAGGACCTTTTCTTCGGATAGGGGGTAGATACTCATCCGGAGATATGGTAGACTTTCTGTCCTTGGGGAGAAGTGTTACCGGCGTTCAGTTTACCTGAACGTGGTAACAAATGCGTAATTATATTTTAATCCATTTTACGAGCTACCCATTGCTCCTAATAATAATTTGCATAAATTCCGCATTATTGAAATAATCCAAACGAGATAATTTTCCAAAATGTGCAGCTGCCAGTGCCGAACAATAAATCGGACCCTTTTTCGGCGAACGAGGATAATTACCTGTTCCAAGAATTACCGTGCCTACGTGACAAGAACAAAGCCGCGGTACCTGAGATCACCATATAAAACCAGGCCCGACCATCGCTCTTTACCAGTCGTCTGCCATCAGCAGCGGTGGTCAGCCTGGTCGGCTTTGCCGATTCAAGCCTCTTGTTCTTGTATATATTGTATATTTTTCTATGTCTATTTTCTGTCTCTGTCTTTTGTAATATATTTTCTTCATCTCCGGCCCCATGTTTAATTTACACACTTTCTCTTGTTCTTTACTCTGTTTTTCACAGCTAGCCGGTGCCCATACGTTGACGTGGCGTGGAAGCTCAAGCAAGTATCACCGAAGGGAAACTGTTTAATCGAAGCCTGCGGCTGCTAATCGATGGTGAGCCTCGCCAGGGACCCCTGTGCCGCCTCCAGTGCGTGTTGGTTCCAGAAAGTACCGTCGGTGCTACTTCCTTGCCAGTCCACCACGAGGACGTCTTCCGCGTCCACCGTTAACATTTGGCGCCCAACTAGTGGCCGAGTAAAACCTCACACCCTGAAGACTCATGCTCTAATCTCTTTTACTATTTTTCATGTTGTGTAATTAACCGTGATTCCGAGTCACCCGGGGCCGCCTTCCAGAATTCGCAGGGCAAGAGGCAGTCCACCAGGTTTCACTGAAAATGACGTCAACCCGATTCGACCTTCAGCACACTGGCTACAACCACCACCGTCAGCTTCAATCCAGCCGCCTCGTGCTTCACCACAACACCGGCAGCTCCGACGGATTGACTGACGACACACCAGCTCCAGCCGCCCCGCGCTCGATGCCGTGGCCGCCACAATGGACTGGTTCACCAGCGTCTTGGTTCGCGCCGTGCCAGTGCACCCAGGATGACAGCCCATCCCCGGCCGGACCAGACGTCGCAGCCCTCAAGGATGCCACAAACCATCCAGGGATGCCGAGATCCGGTGTGGGACGACCGAATCCCCTCACACCTTAATTTCGGGAGGATCTCCACACAAAGCCAGTGTTGCCTACCACGACGCCAGATCCGATGTAGGATGTCCGAATCTCCCTGCATCTCAACCACGGAAGGGTCTGCAGCGTCATCGGGTGCAGTGCTGTTTATCACCAATCGACAACAACACCAAAGACGTCCACTGGCAGCTATTATTTTCATTTCATGTCTTTTTCAAAATTATCTCGTTTTCCGGGGCCGTTTGTTACCGGCGTTCAGTTTACCTGAACGTGGTAACAAATGCGTAATTATATTTTAATCCATTTTACGAGCTACCCATTGCTCCTAATAATAATTTGCATAAATTCCGCATTATTGAAATAATCCAAACGAGATAATTTTCCAAAATGTGCAGCTGCCAGTGCCGAACAATAAATCGGACCCTTTTTCGGCGAACGAGGATAATTACCTGTTCCAAGAATTACCGTGCCTACGTGACAAGAACAAAGCCGCGGTACCTGAGATCACCATATAAAACCAGGCCCGACCATCGCTCTTTACCAGTCGTCTGCCATCAGCAGCGGTGGTCAGCCTGGTCGGCTTTGCCGATTCAAGCCTCTTGTTCTTGTATATATTGTATATTTTTCTATGTCTATTTTCTGTCTCTGTCTTTTGTAATATATTTTCTTCTTCTCCGGCCCCATGTTTTAATTTACACATGTTTCTCTTGTTCTTTTACTCTGTTTCACAGCTAGCCGGTGCCCATACGTTGACGTGGCGTGGAAGCTCAAGCAAGTATCACCGAAGGGAAACTGTTTAATCGAAGCCTGCGGCTGCTAATCGATGGTGAGCCTCGCCAGGGACCCCTGGGCCGCCTCCAGTGCGTGTTGGTTCCAGAAAGTACCGTCGGTGCTACTTCCTTGCCAGTCCGTCACCAGGACGTCTTCCGCGGCCACCGTTAACAGAAGTACCAAGCGCGACTTCTTGTAGCGCCGTGAGAAAATGCCCTCTCTGAGGCAGCTATTAAACAGGTTGGTGGTGATCGTTGGCAGGTTCACTTCGTCGTTTAGCATTCCCGCCGGCCCAGGAATTTTCCTATTATGGAGGTTTCATGCTGCCTCTGTGTCTTTCTTCTCTGTGAAGAGGATGATGTGAGGGTCGGGGTCTGTTCTCCAGCCATATCCATTATTTGGTCGTGCCATGAAGAATTCTATTTGTACGGCGTCCCTGGCATTTTCTACCTTAGTCAAGAGTTTGTTTTAATCAAGTGCCTTACTCTTGCTGATCATCTTCAGGGATTCTTGGCCTCCTTGATCTGCTCCTCAAGTTACTGTGCATGGGAGATCCCACGACTTTTGGCACTGGTGAAATGCTTCCTGACAGCATTTCCACTGTTCCGGGCCGCCATGACCTCCTCGCACCATCACTACACTGTTATCTTTGTGGTGATTTTTTTGGGGAATATATCGTGCTGTTGGGAAATGACTTCCCTCCCTCGTTAATTGACCAAGTGTTTAAAAACTATATACTTGGTCAATTGACGAGGGAGGACATTTCCCAGCAGCACGATATATTCCCTAAATTGGTGACCCCGACGTGATATACAGCGGCGATATCATCATCAAACGGCGTTCTCGTACTGTAAGTTTCTTGATCCAGTCGATCAGTTCCTCCATTGTGACCTTTTTTAGTTCGTGCAGCGTATTACCTTTGACACCTAGCTCGGTGAGGTTGTCTTAGGTGTCCTTGCCCCAGGTGAGCGTCACTAGGGTGTCCGTATCGCCATGGTACGTCAGCAGTGTCACTTTCGAAGGAGGGCTTATAGACGGCGGAGAATTTGTTTAGGAAGGATGAGATTTATTCACAACACTTGGTCAATTAACGAGGGCGGAAACGACCGCCAGTCCTGGCACCCATCTGTAGGCAGTGTATAGGGCTAGGGCATCATCACCCATTGAAAATCTACAAACTATAATTTTATCTAAAGATATTCCAGACGTAACTTCGGCGTCGATCAGTCCCCTCACCTGCTCTCCTATTGATTCTAGTATCTATTTGTGAACGAGCGCATCGGGTGTGATGTTCAACCAGTCGAACCAAATTTTACTATGTTCTCCATTTAAAAGTGTGTATGGTCTGAAGGGGGAATAAAAACTTGATATGTGGCAGTTTGATGTCACCGATTAAAACAAAAACAATTATCCTTTCAAAAATTTCAGAAACCGTATCTCCTTTATCTTTATCTTTATTTAAACTTTATCCAACATGGTTACAATATATATAAATAAAATAACGAGGCTTTTACAATATCGAAGGAAAAAACCATACATATAATTTTAACACCATGCTGATATGCGGAGTTCACGCTTGCAGGTGATCTTCCACTCAAACCCATATGCTCTCGTCCACTGTTCATATAACACCAGCTTCAGATACATATTTAGCATTTACATGCTTATTTTCCCTTTATTGGGCGATAAAATAAAATTTTGTCATTTTGACATTGTAAGACAACCACTATTTAACGGGCCGATTCTGTATAGGGAGTCCGAAGTGGTGCAAGTAAAGTCCCTTCAACTTTAATTCCTGGGATTTCATCATCGTAGGCCGTCTTGATTATTACAGAAAACTCGTTTGCCATTTCTTTCAAGTTAGATGCTTACACTTCTCGATGATGTGACTGTGGTTGGTCATACTTTCAGTCTCCGTATCAGAATGTAGGGGGATACTAGCATCTACGTTTACTACCTCCAAATCTAGACTGACTAGAAGGAGGGCCCCTCTCTTGTCCAACCTGAATTCGCTCTATTGGGGAGCTTTGGCATTAAAGTCTCTCCAACCACTATGGGTGAGCCCGCAGCGTGCATCACCGACTCGAGTTGATCAATCCAGTCCTCACAATCCTTCAGAGTGAAGTTCGGGAAGTAGTAGCCGCCTACAACTATGAGCGAGGTCAGTTTTATCGAGGCTATGCTCCGTCCACCGTCTCTCGCTCCTCGTTCCCGGAAGCAATGACCATGTGACTACTCGTATACATTATCCATAGATCCAGATGTTGTGCGTCCTAATGTTGTTGCGATCGCTGACGATGATCACTTCAGGCTAGGATTTCGTAATGCGGACGGCGATCACGTCCTGAGTAGCATGGCTTCTGTAAGCGTTGGCCTGGAGGAAGCAGATTCTGGTGAGTGGTCGCACTCCTGGCACTAGTTTGTCTACTTAGTCCCTTCGACAGTTTCCCCCGGAGTGTTGTTGCCTACCTGGATCGATGCTCACGAGCTCATGAAGTGGCTGCTTTCCTCTCCTAAGTGCTTTCAGGGTAGCCATGTCGGTTGCGTCTGGTATCTGTCTAGGTTTCCCGCAGTGGCGACAGTTGCCCGAAGTAGTGCCCAGGAGTTTTTTTAACTAATTAATTGATCTCCTCCGCGATAGTTGTGTCTTCGAGGAATTTCACCTCCAGTACGTCCTTGCTGTTCCCAACAACTCGGACCCTCACTGGCCCAAGTTCTGTTGCAATTGTTACATAATATTGAACGATAATTCTTTTATCTAAAATGATATTTAAAAATAATTTCAACTGTATTATTTAATAATCAAATCTGTAATTCAAATGATTGAACACTGAATTATCGTTGGATTGATTTAAATGTTCTAGAATTACCTTAAGTAGCCTTGAATACCCACTAAGCGACCTTGAAGGATCTTAAATAATTACAGGGTGCGCCAGAGAAACTTACTTATTTGAAAGGCCAATAAAAACAAAAGTACTTCAGTTATTGTTTGAATTCTTTTTTAATTGAGAATACAATATCCCAAGTTTTTTTTTCATACAGTTTTGAAAATTACATCGGTTAAATGGCGACCCCCATTGTGCATGCACTGATTAAGTCGATTTTTGAAGTTCATCTCCACTCTTGGCAGCATATCAATCGGTATGTTGGCAATGGCGTCGCGAATGTTGTTCTTGAGTTGAGCTTTGTTCCGTGGTCGATCGACATAAACCAGGGATTTCATATAACCCCATAAATAAAAATCGCATGGAGACAAATTTGGAGAGCGTACCGGCCATGGGAGATCGCCTCTGAGAGAGATGAGGCGGTCGGGGAAATGTTGTCGCAACAAATCCATTGAGCCTTGTGCTGTGTGTGCTGTGGCTCCATCTTGCTGAAACCACACGTCTCTAACGTTCATTTCTTCGAGGCTTGGAAGAAAAAATTTCTCGATCATGTTCCTGTAACGGGCTGCATTCTTCAAAAAAAAAGGGCCAATTATTCCCATTACCGATATCGCACACCAGACAGTAACACGTTCACAATGAAGTGAACTAAAAATTCGCATTGCCAACATAACGATTGATATGCTGCAAAGAGTGTAGATAAACTTCAAAAATCGACTTAATCAGTGCAGTCGCCATCTAACCGAAGTAATTTTCAAATCTGTATATAAAAAAAAAACAATAACTGAAGTACTTTTGTTTTTATTGACCTTTCAACTAAGTAAGTTTAGCGCACCCTGTAATACCTAATCTTTTAATTAACCTTAAATGATCTTTAATAACCCAGAACCTTATTATAAAAAGGAACCTTCAGTCTATCAAACTATAAATTCCGATGTTAGCCCAATTTTTAGATTCTTTGGATTATTGCTGGGTTTTAAAGTGAAATTTATCTCTTAATTACAGTCCAACAATAACAGATTCGGAATGTAAAATCGATATAAAATCGAATGCACCGCACCTGGAGTTGATTGGTAAATACGAGGCCACAGGGCTGATGCTGGGCATGCTGAAAATTGACGGAGATGGAAACTGTAAAATAACTTTAGGTAAGTTGTGCATTTAAATAAATAATATAAATAATAATACAGAATCGTATAAATCAATTAATCGTATGATACAAAAAATAACTCGATATATTTAAGGGTTAATTTTACCATATTGTAAACATGATAGTAGAAATAATGTTTTAAAGAATTAATATAATCCAAAAATATTCATCGTTAACATGTCAAGTATTACGTTTAGAGATTTTTTGTACTACGCAAACAAATTTCTATAAGGGCCATCCGGAAAATAGTACTCGAATGGGAATATTACAAAAAACTAGTACATATTTACAAATATTAACCGCATTCTTTATTTTCCCGAATATAATAAACATTCACATAAATACCAGCGAGACGTAATTTTGCACAGCTTTTGCAATAACTGAAATACAACACACATCCGGCAGTTACTCTAGTTGCCAGCGCTCCGCACGATGCAAACGGGTACTATTTTCCAACTATCCCTCGTACTTTCTTCTTAATTGTACAACACCTTTTATTTTATAGAAAATTGCGATATGGATTTCGTGTACACGTGCGAAAAATACAAGAGCGCTGAAGGTAATCTTCACATCAAAGTTACTCACGTGAATCTACGCCTGGGCGATCCGGAACTGCATTATGACTTTGAGAATTTATCCAAGGGAAATCCAGACTTGAGTAAATCTATATTGAAAACGATGAACGAGCGCAGTAAATTTGTGTTTAGCGAGTTGAAGGATGATTACCAGACCACCTACGGGAAGATCTTCAGAGATCTTTGCAACGACGTGTTCAGCAAAGTTCCGTTAACTGATCTGTTCCAACACTAATTCTTATAGTTTTTAAAAACGTACTCAATGAGTTATTTAGAATAGTGGCAGATAATAACTTAATTTTATTGTACGGCATTTAAGTATTAATAAATATGAAATAGTAAAAATTAATTTGACTATAACTTAAAAAATAAAGATGGTAAGTAATTTATGTTACAGCAGGATTTTGTTTATCTCAGAAGTAGACTAGAGGAGTTTAATAATATCCTTATCATACTTAAATAGTACGCGTTACCAGGGGGGTTTAGATGGTCAATTAAAGGCGCAGAAAAGAGTACAGGAAAAGGAAGGGCGAAGGGTGGGATGGTTGTGGGGACAATGGATGAGTTAAAAGCGGGGGCTATAGAATTTAGTGAGGAGGTAGAAGGCATGGTATGGGTGAGTTGCTATCAGGGGCCGTGGAAACTGGAAATAGGAGTAGTATATGTGAACAAGAACTGGGTTGAAGTGCGGAAGGAGTTAGACAGGAAAGCCAAGGAAGGGAAGAGATGTGTGGTGGGAGGATACTTTAACGCGAGAATGGGAGAGATGGGGGAGGGGTAAATGATGAGGGGGAATTAATAGAACGAACATCTCAAGGCAAAGTAATCAATAGTAAGGGAAGGAGGATGGGAGATTGGATATTGGAGGAGGGATGGGATGTGTTAAATGGGTGTATAGAAGACGATTGGGATGGAAAAAAAAACCTATATGGTCAACAAGGATCGACAGTGATAGACTATGTGGTAATAAAGGGGATACATAGGGGAATAGTGAGAAGATTGGAGGTGGAAGATGTGCTAGGGTCAGATCATCTACCAATATCGGTAGAAATATGGATGGGGAGGAAAAAAGAACAGCAGAAGGGGATAGACCGGTCGAAATTGGCAGACGGAGCAAAGGAAATGGAAAGAATGGGTAAGCGATTGGAGAAGATCAAGTGGAGTCAGGTAGAAGATATGGAAGAGATGGAGGAGGTTATAGCAGGATGCGGAAGAAAAATAAAAAGGAGCAGCGGAGGGGGGTGCACATGGTTTGACGAAGAGTGTCGGGAGGCGAAGAGAGTAATAAGGAGGGCAGTAAATGAATGGAGGAGTGGAAGAGGGGAGGAGAACGGGTGAGGGAGGCAAGAAAGAAATATACGAAGGTATGCAAGGAAAAGAAGGCGCAGGCCATCAAAAAAATTGCAGAGGATATGAGATCGTGCCAAAGCGAAAGGGAGATGTGGAGTATATTGAGGAGAGGAGAAGTACGGAGACAGAACTTTTTTATTGTGACTAGTTTCGACAAATTTTGCTTGTCATAGTCACAATAAAAAAAGTTTTCAACTAATACAAACAAAGTTATCGTGTTTTATTCAATTTACAAAAATTTATATCGAAGTAGAAGCCTCCAACATATATAACATAAACACTCTTTCATTTGTTCCACTATTTTTAATTTGCATTCTAGTTTCTTTTACCAGTTGGTCGTTGATCATCTTCAGGTCGAGGAAACAAAAACTAAGTTTTTTTAATTATTTTTTTAAATAATAATAATTTATTTTATGTCTATATGTACATTAATATTAATTAATTTTTTATAATGAATACACATAAAAAACACACTGCTTCATCTCTCCGTCCTCGCCTCGCGATTGGTAGGTGTGATCTCCATCTCGGGCTATCGGTATAAAGAGCTTGCTTGCAGATTTTTTTTAATATTGTTGTAGTTGTGCCTATGTCATTCTATTATTGATTAGTAAATGTTTTATTTTCAATTTAAATGGTATGTATTTTAAATGTTGTATTGTATTCGGTAAATTGTATATTCTGATGGTTTCTGTTGTCAGTGCCTGATTGTAATTTGCTGTCGTTGATGTTTCTGGTCTGAATTGTGATTTTCGTTTTGTTTTGTAATTATGTATTAATTAATTAAGAAAAATAGTGATTGACCCCTATAACTTTTTATCTTTATAATTTTATAGGATTTATTGAAGCATCTATATTTTTTAAAGTTATGGTATATACATACATGTTTAAAACAATTAATTAAGCATTGAACTTTTGAATTTTAAAAGAGGGTTTACTTATCTTAATAACATTATTTTAGACATCTGCCTTTAGTGTAAAAGTAGGTTAATCTAACAGTGTAAAAAATATGAACTGTCACAAAATTACAAAAGCAGGTATTAAATAATTTGTCAAGATTTCTTAAGTGCAACTAAAATTAAATCGTCGTGTGTCGTAATTATACCATCGAACGTTATTACTTGGGCGTGCATACAGTAACACATTAAAAATCACCTCCAATGCCAACACGAACAACCGCATAATGAAAAGGCTAAATGCAATATAATTTATCACACCTCTATTACTTAAGTCATAGAAAATAATGCCGACTGTTGTTAATTTGTTTTTAATAATAAAAATTAACAGTTGCGGACTAATGATTGTGAAAGATTGGCAAATCATTATAATGCTCGTCTTCAAAAAAGTCTTAATGGAGCAGAACTATCGCCAGAAGAATAGAGGGTGAGAATGAAAGAATGCATATAATTGTGAATTCAATTCTTTCCAACTGCAATCTAAATTTTTGTTGAAAATTATTTCAACAGAAATAATTTCATTCAAATTAATGTTGCTTTGATAGTTTAGTTTCCAGACGGCACCGCGAGGAATTAAGGGCAAACAAAGAAAAGGATGGTACGACTTGAGACCAAATTATTAAGAGATTTGGCTGTAGCCTCCAAATTTGAATTGAATTTTAGTGGACGTATCAAATTAATATGCAACAAAACATTGTTTTTCAGACACAATATTAAATCATTGACTATGGAGGCTTCTACTTCGTCATACATTTTAATCACAAATTAAACACAATAATTACTTTGTTTTGTATAACAGTTATTTATTTAACTTTCGGTTTGAAAATGATACGTGAATGTATTGAAACCATTGGTCACCATTTAAATAAATAACTGTTATACATAACAAAGTAATTATTGTGTTTAATTTGTCACAATATTGAATTCTATAAATTTCCGACTAATTTTACAATACAATTTTTCCACTTGCCCTTGAACACACCGAATGTTTAAAAGTGAATCAATCAAAATAAACGAATTACGCAGTTCGATAATTGAAAAAAAAAATGTTACACGGGCGAAAATTAAAATCTTGGCTTTTTCTATAAAATTGCATTATAATATTAATTATGTGCATATCTCGTCACCGTAATTGATTACATAATTACAATAACTAGTAATTGGTCGAACAAGTTTTTTTTCGTATAGGTAGGGAGTTGTACTAGTATAAAAATGAAATACATAAATCAATTTCGATTTCAGTCAAACGCGAAATAATGGTTTATTTGAAGATTGCGTTGATTCTGGCACTGGCCTATGCTGTGTCTACATTAAATTTGCGTAAGTTAAAAAAAATATGTTGATATATAAAATAATACTAGAAAAAAAATAAAACTAGAATATTAATTATTTTTTTATTTATCATGATTATCTGTTAACAAAAAACATTAAAATACAAATACATAAATTATTTAAACTCTAATGTAGAAAAAACATAGCGTTAAAAAAAGAATAATACAAGATTTAGATTATTTAAATAATTCTTGGATTCGTGGTACATTTCGATATTAAGAATACACTTTTACTTTTTTATACCACTTTAAAGTCTTTTTTATTCTTATTAATATTTTTCTTTATTAATTGTTTGAATCGTATTTTTTAAAAATAATATAGCAATGTAATAAGCGTAAATATTCTTTTTTGTTATTTGAAATCATTGGGAGAAAAAGCATAATTCTTTTTTTTTATTTTAGTCGTTTTATTGATTTTTTTACATTTTTTAACAAATAATATAACAAATACATGAATGTGTTTATATAAAGAATTAATGAATTAATTAAGCACGAATTTATTGTGCATTCTTTTCTAGTAACACAAAAAAATAAAATTGAAAGAAGAAATGGTAATTTACTATTTTTTTTTAAATTTCAGCTTCTAGTATTACAATATGCAAGAAATCAGATACGAATTGTATAAGCACGGCCTTCAGGGAAGCCATCAAATTTTTTGCGAAAGGTAAGTTTTTCGTATATGTATTTTAAATATTAATTAGAATTCAACAGTTAATATCAATTTTATACGTTTAAATAATTTTAAAAGAAGTTAAAAATTAATGCCAAAAGTAGAATTACTTAGTAATTCGTTCCAAATAACATTAACACATTTAATCTATGCGCTGGCAACTTATGTAACACTTAACCCTATTTATGTATTTTTCTTAGAAATATCAAATGGAATGATATAACTCGAAGCAGCTTACAAAAAAGAAAATGAAATTACATATTGTTTCGTCAAAACTGAAGACTGATATCTCTTGTCATTCCAAAGATATTTAGATTTTTTTAATTTTCGTTGTTGTTTTTTTGTTGTTGTTTTTCGTTGTTGTTTTTCGTTGTTTTCGAAGTGTTGGTTCACCCTGTAAGGTGTAGATGAAAATATATGGCTAAAGTTACTTTTAGAAAAAATGTCATGTAAAAACAAATAGAACAATATTTATTAGCATAATTAATGAAAAATAATAAAACTTATTACACATAACAGAAATTTACAAAACGCTGAAATTTCTAAAAGCACCCGTTATCTAGTTATTTTAGAAACTCAAAATGTTTCCCCTTATTTGCTGTACCTACACAAATTCACTCCTTCTAGAGTGAAATTTTATCCTAGATTCCTTAAAATTTCTTCAATGGTTTTATATAGATAAGCTGTAACATTACGAGTATGTCAAACTATTTTCCTGGGCGATGTTGTAAAAGTAATCAAGTCACCTTTGGAAATGATATTTCTGTTTTGTGATTGTTTATTTATAATTTGTTGTTGCTGTCAAAGTAAATTTGAACGTTTGATACTTTATTATAATGCTTTATTTTTCAAATGAAGAAGCATATGATATGCTAGCAGTGTATTTTGCAAGTCTACAAAATGCAGTCTTTGCTGGCAGAACGATTACGAAAAACTGGCAATATTCAACCTGTTTCGGTAAGAAATAGGGTACGTAGAAGACAAAATGAAGAAAATGTTATTAACGTCTTGGCATACGTTAACGCTGAACCACGTGCAAGTATTAGGGAAATTGCAAGAGATCTAGAATTAAATTATTCTTTGGTGAATAGAATACTAAAAGAACATAAAATGCATCCTTACCATGTTGTTTTACATCAAGAGTTAAAAGGCATAGATTTTAATCGACGACTAGATTATTGCAACTGGTTAAAAGGAATGTTAAATGATAATCAACAATTTCTATCTGCAATATTATGGACGGATGAGGCTACATTTTTAAGCTCTGCTAAAATTAACTTGCACAACAGTCACTACTGGTCAGAAACAAATCCACACTGGCAGAGGGAAATCAATTACCAAAATCGTTGGAGCATAAATGTGTGGTGTGGTATTTTAAATAGGAAGATAACAGGACCTTTTTTCTTTGAAGAAAAATTAACGGGCCAAAGGTACTTACATTTTTTAACTAACGATTTGCCCATCCTCCTAGAAGACGTTAAAATTCGTAACAGATTAGACATGTGGTATCAACAAGATGGTTGCCCAGCACATTTTGCCGCAGGTGTCCGAAATTATTTAGATATTGTATTTTCAAATAAATGGATTGGAAGGGGAAGTATTTTTCCATGGCCAGCAAGGTCACCAGATCCTACGGTTTTAGATTTCTTTTTATGGGGTAGAATTAAAGATTTGGTTTTTAAAACACGTCCAACTACACGTGAGGATATGAAAGAAAGGATTCGGCAAGCAGTGAGAGGTATTTCTGGTGCTGAAATTGAGGCCAGTGTCAATTCCACTATAGAAAGATTGAATTTGTGCATTGCAAATGATGGGAAACATTTTGAGTACTTAAAATAACTAAGTAATTGGTGCAGTTATCAATTTTAGTTTTTTGTATTTTTTTTCATTAATTATGTTAATAAATATTGTGCCATTCGATTTAACTTGATATTTTTTTGAAATATAACTGTAGCAATATGTTTTCACTTACAACTTACAGGGTGAACCAACACTTCGAAAACAACGAAAAACAACAACGAAAATTTAAAAAATCTCAATATCTTTTGAATGACAAGAGATATCAGTTTGCGGTTTTGACGAAACAATATGTAATTTCATTTCTTTTTTGTAAGCTGCTTCGAGTTACATCAGTCCATTTGATATTTCTGAGAAAAATACATAAATAGGGTTAAGTGTTACATAACGCCCTCTAGTTGCCAGCGCATAGATTAAATGTGTTTATTTTTGTAATCAACTTCTAATACTCTTTCCATTGAGCCTAACCTTGTGAAAATCGGTTAAGGTATACGGAAGTTACAGACCATTTTCTGTAAACAAAAGTATACTTCCCTTACCACTTAACTGTAGGTGATAGAAAAAAATGACTTAAACAAAAATTGTAAACCAAGTACAGTAGTTTCTAATTTTGATAATTTTAAATAGCCTTAATGCGGTAATATTTTGTAAAAAACGCAAATTAATTATGCAAATGATAAAATGCGCCCCCTAGCGGAAAGCTAAGCATTTAAAAATGTTTTTACGCATTTTCTTTTGGCCGATTATGTCATAAGAATTTTTTCCCCCAAATTCTAGGATATACGGTTTCCGAGATAAGGCCGGTGGCCACCCTTAATGAATCACCCTGTATTTGAAACTAATATACTGTAACAATCGAATTTAATGATAATTCCATTTATTTTGACAATAAAAGTAATAACGATGCGCTCTAATCGTGCTCTAGTTTTTCCCCTCCGCGTTCACCGAATTCTCCAGGGGAATCCCGCGTGTTCCTAATTTTTCGCTTGCAGGTGGCTTATTTTCGGTTGGAGTCATTAACTTCATAACCATAGAAAATATACATATACTCTTACACGAACAACTTTACAGTTCGTCATAATGGATCCATGGCCTCATATTGTCAACGCCTGCCACTCCATTATATCTCATTCGTAACGGGACAGACAGAATTTCTGCCACTCTATATCCGTCATTTCCAAATACCTGGACGATTCTGAATGGACCACGCCACTTGGGTAGCAACTTTTGACTGGTGCCTGATGCGGGTGCACTTGTGATTTTTGTCAGCACAAGATCGCCAACGGCATATGAACGAGCTCTCGATCGCCATTGATCGAACCTGAGCTTTTGATTCGCCTGGTCCTGTTCACAACTCCCTTTATACGTTCTCGGACCTCGGTCACATTTACTTCGGATCGCCAATCCGACACACGATAACCCATTAAAGCCTGGCTTGCCGTTACACCTATACCTTCATTAGTAGTACCATTTAACCCTAATTGAATATTCATTATATTCTCATCCCATCTATTATCTTCCACATTCCCTGCCATTGTTGCAAGTGAGTCTAAAATTGTGCGGTATCGTTCTACCTGATCGTTTCCCCCTAGACATCGCCATTGCGTTTAGGAATGCTTGGTGCCTACGTCTATGCAGAATTTTCGGAAAGTTTCGCTAGTGAACGACGTACCTCTTATCACTAATAATACTACAGGGAACCCCACATACCTTTATCATGTCTTTTATGCACTTTATAATTGATTGCGATTTTGCCGGGTATATCAGCATGAATTTAGTAAATGCATCTATTATCACGTAAATTTGTGTATTACCGCATGTGGTTTTTACAAAAGGTCTCAGATAGTCAATGTAAATGGTATTTTTGGAATTGGGTGCAATTAAGACAATTATTCACATATTTCTTCATGAATCTCCGTATATTTTGAAACCAACACTGACCTGATATGAGCTCATATGTTTTTTCTATACCAAAATGTCCTACATCGCGCCATACGCAAAACCTGGCATCGAGCTAGCTCCAGTACCACCCACCTTTACCCGTAGTCAGTTATTTTGTAGACCTTCCCCCCTTTTAGGGAGTACTGGTTAAATATATCTTGTTCGTTGTTAGAATCACCTAATTCTAAGATTTCCATTATGTTTGTATGTTTCTATCCTGTTGCTGCGCCTCTAAGACTTCTGCACAACAGTGAGACAAACGGTCTTACTCTGCACTGGCGGGTTTAGACTTAGAGCATCTACATGTTGCATTTGTCGACTACCTCGATGCTTACTGTTGTAATGGTATTCATTTAGGGCCAATACCCATCGAAAGCACATTCTCTAAAAGTGAGGTGAATGCTCGTATGGTGCGTTCACCTCACTTTTAGAGAATGTGCTTTCAACTGCCGCACGTTAGTGATTAGTGTGAATGTTCTGCCTAACAAATGCTGTCGAAACCTTTTAACCGACGTTACTATTGCCAATGCCTCTAGTTCATAGGAGTGGAATTTTTGTTCAGAAACTGAGGTTTGTCTACTAAAATAACCGACCACCCTTTCTTTGGTGGCCGTGGATTTGGACCAAGATACCAGCTAAACCCCATCTATAGTCTGTTCGTTGGATCTTCCGTCGTACGTCACAAACTATCGCTTCAAAAAACGACAAAAGTTTTACAGTACGTTCTTTTTCTAACGCATTTGGTTTACTTTATCAGACTGAATGTTTTTGCGTCGTTTCTCGAAGCGATAGTTTGTGACAGAACAGACTATACTTGCATCAGTGTATAAAATAGTTTCTAAATTAGGGTCAAATAAGGTGACTATTGTTTTTGAAGTTAAACTATTCCTAAGCTCTATAAAGGCTTCATACTGCACTTTTCCCCAATTTCAGATATAATCTTTGTGCAGTAGTGTAGTTAATGGTTTGGTTTTTATGGAATAATCCCTGATAAACTTCCGAAAATATCCCATCAAACTCAAATACGGTCTTTCTTGGTGAACATTCGTATGCTTTGGAAAATCTCGAACTGCCATTATTTTATTTGAACTGGATTGAATCGTTGAATCGCTGATATTATAATTAATTTATTTAATGCTAGATAACAGATAGTCTTGTCATCCCAGCTATAAATAAACACATATTCATCAATGGCATCTAACCACTCTCATTATATTTTGAGCAATTGGATTGAACTCTTCGATTAAGTTGTTACTAAAAGAGGGCACACTTACCGATGGTCTGTCATCAATTACTTTAGAATTGACAAGACTTCTAAAATTTTGAAAGTGTCTTAGGATGAATGAAGCTTTTTCTTGAGCACCTATTGATGCAATAGTTTTATCTTAGGCCACTTTCAAATTATTGAACTAACTATGAAATCTTATGTGTCCAGAATTATAGTTTTTACTCGGAATATAAGTGTAAACATCGTAAACATTGGTGCAAAATACCATATTTCTATTTAAGGAAATCTACATAAATGTATCACTGCGTTACATTATTTATTCCTCCAAGTTAGCTTACATAGCTCATGTATAAAAGACTTTCTATATATACTAACAATGCACTTATTTCCTAGGCAATAAGGAGTACGGAGTTATAAAATTTGCACCATTACAACTGAAGGAAGTTCACATTCCAGGAAATGGAGGTTCGATAGATCTGGAGCAAACGTACGTCGACACTTACCTTCACGGATTTGATACATTAGAGTTGAAATCGATCTCGTAAGTATTTGTTAAATCATCTTTAAATAAAAATTCGGTATTCTGGCTCTAAATATTTGTATTCCACATGAACTCAAAGAAATTCATTTAACAAAGCGCATAAACGCCAGCGACAATCTCTTGAAAAACAATAAAAATGATGTCTGAAAACGATCGTAGAGCAAGCCCGTCGAAAACGTTTCGAAAGCAAATAATCATCAAAATATACTTATGCTCTCAATTTGGTGGGATTACAAAGGCGTCGTGAATTTTGAGCTACTACCACAGAACCAAACCATTAAATTAGCTGTGTACTGTCACCAATTGATCAATTTGAAAAAAGCCATCAAAGAAAAACGGCAGAATTGACAAATCTTAAGAGTTCCACCATGACAATGCGAGACCACACACAAGTTTAGTGACCCACCAGAAGTTGGTGGAGCTTGGATGGGATTTGTTGGACTATCCACCATACACATCAGACTACATCATACTACGTCCGACGACTTGTTGTTTTGATCTTTACAAAACACTTTAAATGGTAAACAATTCAATTCACACAATGGTGTCAAACAGTACATGCTTCATTTTTTGTTCTTGGAGTCTGGCATCATGATGTTACTTGAAAGATTGCAAGAAGTCAACGATAAAAATGGTCAATACATAACTGTTTAAAATACTATACTATACTAACTATAGTCACTGTAATTTTTAAAAATATAGTGGTAAAACAAAGTTTTACAAATCATTCAAGATGTACCGCTAAATAAACACCTCTGTCATCAAATGTTTAAAATTATTACGGTAAAAACGGGAATGGCTTAAAATTTAACCCTATAAAATATTATAATTAAATCCTATGTACTTTTTTCAGAATAAAAATTTCAGACTCTGAATGTACCATCAATTTCGATACTAAGCCTGACTATTTGGCCATGATCGGCACTTACACAGCCAAGGGAAAAATGTTGCTATTCAATATTAACGGTGGTGGATCGAGCAATCTGACATTGGGTAATGTATACGTCCGCGTAAAAATTTGAAATAAAATCAATATTATTTGTTTTAGTAAACCCGGGCCTTAAAATTGATTCATCTTGCGAGGTTCAGGAAAAGGGTGGCGAGAAACATCTGAAGATAAAGAGCTTCACGATGACACTATCCGGAAAGCTCCTGCTGGACTATACGAATTTGGTCAACAATAATCCACAACTGAGCGAAACCGTTCTAGCCGCGATGAACGAGAGCAACGACGACGTGTTTAAATTTTTGAAAAAGGATTACGAGAAGGTCTTCGCCGACGGGAGCAGAGTGGCTGTGCAAGCTATCTTCGATGCGGTTCCAATTAATAAGCTATTTTTGGACTGAAACGAGTTTACGTAAATTTTTGTTTGCAGATAATTTTACATTTTACAATAATTGAAAAAAAAGAAAATTTCTGCTAAATGGCTATCGACCTGCGGTCTTTCAGCCATTTTTGTTTTTATATTAATTAATATTTGATTTAAACATTAATAAATTTATTATTTTTTTTACCTATTATTGTTTATTTTAGTTTTATTTGAAATGATATTTTATCCAAATTATAATGTAATTTTTTTATTAATTAGTTTTATGTTCGTTGATTTATTTATTAAAGGTAAACAATGCTGTTTTTTAACATTATTTTTTTAACAAAAATGATGTTTATTTTTTAAACAAAAGACATACGTTATTAAATCGTTGTTTTTGTCAATTAGTAAAGGGAAGTAAATCTGTTTTTCTCTTTTCGTAAAATTATATTTTTCTTTTAATTGTCCTTTCCAAAAAAATATTTTCAATGTTTTTATTTTCAATAGTTTTTTTAGCAAATGTTTTTTTTTTAATTTTAAGTATTCAAAAGCATTAAAAAATTGTTTTTTACAGAAATATTTGAATTGTTCTAAAAAGATTTTCTTATCTCTGTGTTTCCAAAAATAATAGTAGTATTTATTTTTACAAAAATTACGGATAACGTATACAAAGACGCTCAAGAATTGCTAAACATAAGGAACTGGAAAAGGTCAGCTAATGACCGTGAACGTTGGAATCAAAGCATCCTGGAGGGATGTGGGTTTCCTTGTCCCTGGCGGTACCAGGGAAATAGTCACGAAGCTGTTCCCACTGATACCTTGCGATGCACTCTCGGAGAGTTGCGAGTCCCCCCCCTCCGGTTGAAGGAGGTCGTGCTCGTCCTAATCGGGAAAGGTAAACCTTTAAGGCAAGGTGAAGCTCCGGCAGGCAGGCCGATCTGCCTCATCGCTCACGGCAAAACTACTGGAGGGTGCTCCTGAAGAGGCTGCAAGTCCAGGTGAACAGAACCGTAGGACTAGCCAGGAGCCAATATGGATTCAGGGCGGGGCGCTCCACCATTGACGCACTGACAGTCTTACACGCACTAATTACCGTAGACGTCAGCCACACCTTCAATACTGTTAGATGGCAGGACATATTGAAGGCGCTGGAAAGGTGGGGGGTAGAGCCATATCTCCATAGCATCTTCTGGATTGAGTTTGCCAAGGGTGATTAAATCATTGACCAGAGCACTTAGGCCTCACTAGACCCGTTATGCCCGTTGTCCGTAGCATCTTAAAGTGCTACCTAAAGGACAGGTGGATAGAGTTCAAGATCAGGAACACACCGTATGGATTAGGACTTAGGATGATTTCTCACAGGGCTCCGTTCTCGGACCAGCCCTGTAGAACCACGGCCAAAACAGAGGAGGAGCTGATGGGCATGGTCAACCATGCCCTAGCTTCGATTCACAAATGGATGGCCAACCTTACGGGCAAGAGGAAGATGAAAGGGACGTGGTTCCAGTTGCCACTACGCCCTACAAATAAGCCTTAAGTGCCTGGGGGTTGTCCTGGAGTCCTGGGGGAAATATAAAAACCACTCAGAATCGACTGCATCATGCCCAACATGGGAGGGCTAGGGCATTCCAACCAAAGGAGTCTGGTCTAGGGACCTCAGCGTAGAGAGGAACCGGATCAGGCTCATGGCAGTTAAGAAGAAGTATGTATAGGACAAAGCCGCTGTTTCCAAAGTGAGCGATTAAGGAAGCTGTCCGCCAGGTCACAATAAACGAGTGGCCGAAGGGATGGTCCGCCGCAGTGCAGGGCCATCGTAATTTCCAACGTGGCGGTGGGGCGAAGTGGGGTATACCTAGCCCAAATCTTGATGGGGCACGGGTACTTTAGAGCAATCGGATGGGGAGTGCGAGTGACAACACCCTACCTACCTACCCCTACCTTGGTTCCTGAGGAGCGTAGCTGAAAAAGAGTTGGGAGTGGAGATCAACCCGGATGCTGGAGAGGTTCGCGGTCCAGCTTTTGAGCTCCAAAGAGAGGGAGAAGCGTGATATGGCGACTGAGAACTGTGTGTGTATAATATATAAATAAATAATAAAGACGACAATTTTTTTATTGATGGACAGAAGGGACGTCGGCCGAAGAATGTCTCCTCGGCGATTCCGCTTGTCGGGGTCCACTACTGCACCGCCCGCAAACAGCACGCCCCCATTATAGAAAAAAAAAGGTGATGGTCATCTCTTCGCGGTGGAGGAGATAGCCGCAGCGATAGCCACACTACCTAGTCGCAAAGTAATCCGTACGGAAAGAATACCTTTGGAAGCCCTCAAACTGGTCGTGGGGGACGATACCCAGCTGTTCGCCGTGATTCTAAACCGATGCCTATCGGAGGGTATCTTCCTCAGAAGATACAAGCCCGGCGGAGGAGCAACTGTGAAGGCAAGGTGCTAACGAACAGAGTCTCTGAGGCACTGAAAACATGCGCGGGTCTGCCGGGCTGTCAATATTAATTCGTAAGGGGAAAATCTACGACCGACGCCATCCTGAAGGTGGGAGAATTTATGGACGGGGCAAACAGCCGTTCTCTAAGGGGTAGGATCCATTACAGGATATCACCCTCGATGTACGCTACGCGTTTAACATTCTCCTATTGTCGGTGGCCTCGCCAGTTATATCTGCGGGGGGAAAATGTAAGTGTCAAAATGACGGGTGGTGTTCCTTAGGAATCAGTGCTGGGCTAGTAATTTGGAACGTGGCATATGACGGGGTACCCAGACTCTCTTTGCCGGAGGGTGCTAAGTTCATTGGATTCGCGGATGATCTCCTGATTATCGTGTCTCAGAAGGACATATCAAAAGTCAGAGAGGTTGTTTGGATTGCGGACAACACTGTTGCGAACTCGCTGGCTTCAGCCGGACTTTTGGAAAGGGACATC
This sequence comes from Ontholestes murinus, assembly GCA_963969525.1. Lineage (NCBI taxonomy): Eukaryota > Metazoa > Arthropoda > Insecta > Coleoptera > Staphylinidae > Ontholestes > Ontholestes murinus. The sequence continues at coordinate 15,626,796 of OZ018396.1, forward strand.
AAAGTAACCAAAACCATGAAGTACGGGGATCATGCCAATCCATGTTGCAGCTCGCAGGTTGCGGAGGCATCAGCGGGGTTAACTGGCTAACGTATTCGGCCCCTCGGAGAAGTCCAGGCGTCTGTTGATGCTCTACAGCGGCAGCGAAGGTGTTATCTTCGATTATTCCCCCTGACCTGCTTTTAAAGGCGCGCGTAAAGCTCCACAACATCTTGGCGAACGGTGGGGAATTGGCAATGACCTTGAAATCGAGTTTCAAGCCCGTTGGATCATAGCTACAAACGGTCTTTAGATTAAGCGCCTTATTCCAGACGTATCTCAGTCGACCGGTCGGTGTCACGGGAAGCTGTACTACGACCTTACACAGTTGCTGGCATATGTGGGTGGGTGCCGCGGACAACGCAGAACATACTTTCTTTGTGCGGCACCAGTGGCGCGAGGAACGGGCCCAACCGCTTAAAATCGACAACGTAGTGAAGGCTATGCTCGTTAGTGAAGCTAACTACGGTGCTATTGCTAACGCCACCCGGAAAATTTTAACCAGGAAGAAGAATATCCTTATGGAAACAGCGGGGGGTAACCCATGGCGTGGGGTTACTGGGAAAAGAATGCTCTTTTATGCCACCAGTTCTCCTATATGATAGAGAGAAGGTTTAATGAGTAGGGTCTATTCATAAGAAATAGTAGCAATTCCTCACCTTTGGTCGAAGAGACGTGCGTAAAGCATGTTACCTCTTTCGAAAGAAAAAAAAAAAGGTTCCGAGTTGGGCGCCTGTACTGCCATCTAAGAATAGAAGTACCTGTATCATTGGTGCAACAATTCATCACATCCCTAAACTAACAGCCAAAATGCGATGAATTGAGCTCCAGTATTAATTTAACACAACACTCAATAATCCTCTGGTCTAACTAAGAAAATTTTATTTTTAGAAATTCCACTTTATTCATCATCATTTTATCCTTCAAGAGCGATCATTCATTTCAACTCTTTGATGCCCTTTATGTAAAACGATCTTTGTTATAAAAACAAGCCTCAGTTTCTTCATTTGAGCCAAATTTCTTTCTCTGGAGCATCTTTTTTCTGCCTGCAAAAAGCTAGTAGTCACTGGGGGCCAAATCTAAAGAGTACAGTAGATAAAGAAGCACTTCAAAACGTAATATATAATTTAACCATTGTCTTTATTAAGTCATTTTAAGTTTTATGATTCGACGCTGGCGCCACCTACATGAGAAATGAGTTTGTTCTTTTTGTATGCAAAACAATTAAATAAACGTTCAGTTGAGTAAAATAGTTTTCATTGACTTGTAACCTGGCGAAACGGCACTTTTTTCTTTTGCATGCGGGGCCGATTTTTCTTGATTTCTGCACTCATTTGATCTAATAATGCCACGTAGTATTCACTATTGATAGTTTTGCTTTTCTCAATATAGTTGATAAACAAAATTCCATGCGCGCCCCAAAATACGAATGCCATAATCTTGCCAGCCAACTTTTGAGTTTATGGTCTATTTGGACAACTCTCACTGGCTGCTGTCAACCCAGGCGTCTAGTAGTAGATCATCTATTTTAATATACCAACGCAAGAAATACTTTTTATTTTGCTTGATCAGCTCAAAATAACGCTCTGAATCATGGACGCATTGTTGTTTCTGGTCTGGTGTGAGCAAACGCGCCACCCACTTTGAAAGCAACTTGCGAATGCTCAAATTTAAATGTCAAATTGTAAAGACACTACCTTCTGATATCTTCAAGGTGTAAGCTATCTCGCACAACTTCATTTTACGCTCCTTTAAAACTCTTTAATTTTTTATATTTTCCGGATCAACTGCTAATTTAGGTCGACCAGAGCTTTCAGCATCATTGGAGATTTAGCATATCAGTCAATAATAGATGATTTTCCCATAATGCTCATCAAGCCACTGTTTGTCACTAACAGTATTTCCCCCATTAAAAACAGTGTTTAGAGTTAACACACGAAATTCCTTTCTATCCATTATTTTGAAAATTACAAAACGGGCGTAACTAAAACGACTGTAACTTATAAACTAAAAATTAGATTCTCATGAAATTTTGACATTCTATTCTGATATGTTATTATCTTAAAAGATAATTGCAAATGTTTATAGGTTTACAGTGATAATACATAACCATTTGTTTGTCAAAATCTTTCAGAAGAATAAGGGACACTAACCGCTAAAGATGCATCATCCCCCATCAAGATATTTACAAGTTTTTGCACATCAGCCCAAACAAGAAACTTTTTGGTAACTAAAAAAATTGATTTGATGCGTTATGCGCTGTTCAGCCCTAATTTAGCACTAAGTGACTTCTTCGTATTCTCGCGAATCAAAAATAAATTAAAATGTCGAAAAACCTTGACTTTTTAATTTATTTTTGATTCGTTGATGCCTGAAGAAGCCTGCAAAATGTATGTTTTGTAGGTACTTCTATCTGAGGTGAAAAAGTGCTTCAAAAATTGGTTCAAGCGCATTCAATAGAGTATTGATTTTGAAAAATAATAAACCAATGTAACGTTATTAATTTATTTATTTGTTCTCTATTTCCGAAAATTAATGAATATTAATATAATAATACGACCCTCAGCCATCTGAGGCTTTCGGTTATTGTTATTTTTTTGTAGCATTCAGAATGTTGTCGTGTTCTGCGATAGTTTATAACCGACAATCGGATTATAATCAGTGATAATATCCTCGGTTCATAATCTGCTACAATGTGAATCAGTTGAATCCCCACTGAATGACTGAAACTTTTATTATAATCTCAAACCACAAATTCAAAAAAATAAACTAATTACAAAACAGAATCAGTTAACGTGCACTTAGTTTAATTTGCGACACGAACTCTCGACGAAGGTAATTTATTCCCGATTCTCCTATTAAAAAATAATACACATTTTATAAAAGTATATTATTAAAACTCTGCAAAACTCTACACTTAAGTAATTTGAAATAAATACTGACTTAAATTATACCTATAATTTACTCTTTTATAACACCCGTTTTAATTATAACAGTCGTCTCAAAGCAGATGATATGCTTGTCGCATTTCTACATTTGTATTACTTTTAATTAGCCGCAAACACACGATTTTCTTTTACCGTTTGGTAGGGAGATGAGGACAAGTATAAAAGGCAATGTTCTAATTATTTTCGATCACTCGATTTACTTTATTTGGTGCGATGTCTTATTCAAATTTTGTCTTATTTTTGGCACTAGCCTCTTCTGTTTCTACATTGGAATTGCGTAAGTCGAAAATTGCATTATTGTAATTTTATATTACCACATTGTTATATAACTATATTATAAAAATATTTACAGTAGTTTTGATTTTAAAAAATGTTGTTTCCGACTCTATATTACGAGGGCCATCCGAAAAGTAATACCCGTTTGGGAATATAAAAAAAATAGTATATATTAAAAAATAGTAACGTTTAATCTGTAAAGAATATACCTTAAACTACTTTTCTACATAGTCACTTCGCAAATTTAAGTGTATATTTGTTGTAACAGGTGATGTGTTTTTGTTTCCCAGCTTCATATTCCTCCTGCAAATGTATTGAGATACGTAATCTTTCTTTTCTGTCAAAAAGTCCTTAAGTTTTGTAAAAACCTTCAATGAAATAAAAAAGATACTTTTAAATGTTTAATTGCGAAGGCGTTTACTTTGGGGTACATATTGAATATAATGAAGGAGACACGATGACTTTGTATTACCACTTTAAATAATATATAATAATAAAGTGGTAAAACAAAGTCATCGTGTCTCCTTCATTAAATATACTTTTAATTAGTGTTATATGGCAAGTGGAAACTGCATTATCTCAATACGTTGTTGGTTTTCACGTCTCATTAATCTTGCGTGTTGATAATATAGTATAATTACCATTAGTAATAAATATCAGTTTTTAAAAGTTGAATTGCGGTGGAAATAGAGTTTAGCAAAAACGCGACATGTTCAGGAGAATAAATCCTGCTATTCCAGTGTCACAGCATGTTGAAATTTCATCTAATCACCAAATTTTAATATTAAATTCATTTTTCTCATTTATGTTTTTATTTGATCAAGTAAAATTATCTATAGTGCTGAATGGTCCATAGACTTTAAGATGTGATTTATCCTGGAATATTATTTTTATAAGCTATTGTGATCAACTTTTTTAAAATTAAAATAAGGAAATCAATCGATGTACAATTTTAATATGACACTTTTTTAATGTTTTAGCTTCCAGTGTAACGATATGTAAAAGAACGGATTTGGATTGCATTAAAACAGCGTTTACAGAGGTGCTTAAAATATTTTCGCCAGGTAAGTTTTTAAAATATTTTTTAGCTAATTCTAATACGCCAAATAAATAAGAATGAGATAAAAGCTACAATTAATTTAAAATTAAAAAACGCAAAACGCTTCACCAGAGTACTTTATGATATGCAAAAATTCAACGACGAAAACTTCATGTTGCATTTTGAACAAGATCTAAACAGTAAAATAATGACAAACATCAAAAAGATCCACAACGTGCGAACAGTTGAAGTAGATAGACAAACACAAGAGATGGTATCAATGAAACAGGTAAACAGATTGAGTTGCGTGATATATCCAAAAAACAAATGTGGATGACAAAAGAGATTATCGCGCTCATAGAGCAATGAAGAGCTCTGAAGAACACCAATAAAGCTGAGTACAAAAAGAAACACTAATACTTCTGTGTGTCTTTTTGTACTCAGCTTTATTGGTATTCTTCAGAGCTCTTCGTTCCTCTAGAAATAAAAAAAGACAAGTAGACGTAAATGAGAAGAAAATGCGATAAAATGGAACTGCTGTAAAAGAAGCACGATGAATTAAATAATAAGAAAATAATAGAGAGATTTCAGGTAAACACAAAAGAAACAGCACACACACTTTGACAAACAATCATGGACGATTATTAACACAGACAGATGAAATAATGGCAGAATGGGAAACATGCATGGAGAAACTGAAGAAAATAAAGCTACCAATCAGGCTAAGAACAACAAAACCAATGGTCCTGATAAAATATTTAATGAGTGGCACAAACTATCGAACCATGACAACATAAAAGAACTAACAGTGCTCTTTAATCAGATGTACGATACAGGAAATATTCTATAAGATTGTCTAAAGTCAACCTTTTACCTTTAATTGAATGCTCTCAAGTTATTGCTGCAAATATTGCACAGTAGAATCAATTAAATCAAATGCGAAGAAAAAATCGGTTTCGCAAATGCCTTGATATTAGGGAAGCATTATTCTCGATGCTATCTTTACTCCAACGATGCCGAGAGGTTAAAAGACCAATGCACATATGCTTTCTTTATTAACTTCGAGAAATCGTCTGGCCTGACCCAACACTCCAAACTACTTATAAACAGTGCAAAAAATCCAGCTAGGCTAGTACATCCAATTGATAATTTAACTTATATTGAAACCAATCAATATCAGTGCAAACAAGCACACTTCTAAACTAATTAATATCAAACAAGGCGTAAGGCAAGGATGTGTGCTCTCACCTACACTATTCAATATGTATTCAGAAAACGTTTTTAAAGAAGCATTTGATGACCAAAACGGAATTGCAATAGGATAAGAAACTATCAATAATGTCCGCTTTGCATAAGATTTTGCCATCCTGCAGAATCCGCTATTGAACTTGAAGAACTAGTGTCCAGAATAAACAATGCCTGTGAAGAGTGTGGATTGGCCATTAATGTTATAAAAACCAAATGCATGGTTATTAACAAAATGAACTCAGGCTCAAGGATATTGACATTAAATTAAAATCCTATAGGAAGATTTCAGAACTTTAAATATTCGTCATTTTAACAAAAAGTAGATAGACGTTCGGTAAAAATTGAATATCGCAGCTATCATAAAACTTAGAAGGCCGTAACTCTGTAATGTTACTAATGAAGAAATGTACTAACAAAGGCCGGACCCAGAAAACTACAGACACTAAAGAAAATCCTCGAAAAAGTAATACAAATACTAAAAAAAACAAAATTATATATAAAAATAATATGCCTTTCAACAGAACTCATGAAATGTGTCAGCAATAAATGACCTCATAAATTACATAAAAACAGAACTAGATGGGAAAAAAACAGTAACAGTATTATACATAGATATGAAGAATGGTGTCGAATACCATCTCAAAACGAAAACTACTCGAGAAACTGAAGGCAATAGAAATAAGAGGGAAAGAACAAAAGCTAATAAGAACATACCTTACAAACAGAACACAAACAACGATGGTAAATGGTGCAGAAAGTCAACCAGAAGAAGCAGAATATGGAATACCCCAAGGAGGAAACCTACCACCTTTACTGTATCTCATATATGATGTGTTTTTTAAGTATGTATATAATTATTTCCCTGTAATTAGATTTTAGTCTGTTGGGAAAATAATGTATTATTAATATTATTATATATACACAGGAAATACAGAGAAAAACGTAGAGACAAATATTAATACAGACATAAAAACATTAGAAACCTGATATTATAATAACCTACTAACAATAAATGAAAAGAAAACAGAATTCATATTTTTTAACGACAAAAAGCAATCAACCAAACTAACAATCAACATCAAAGGAACAACTATAAAACAAATAAAGAAAGTCAACTACTTTAGAAGTATTCATTTTCATTTACATTTTGTTCTACCCAATTGCAAAAAATATTCCGATTTTCGATAGAAAATCAGCTTCCTTGAGTTACTGGTACAGTTCAATAGGATTGGAATGAAATTTGCTTTTCTTAATAATTCTTTGAACGGAGGTACTGCTGATTTCAAAATCTCTTTCAAGTTGGCATGAACATTATAGGTTAATTAAACTCTTTGTGTTGTTTGACTTTTTTTTTAAACTACACCAAGAGTTTAATTAACCTCTAACTGATATAAAAATATTTCACCACGGGTTAAGTGAGAATTTAATTCGTCGTCCCGTATGAGCACTTTCTATTTTCCCTTTTAAAATATTAAATTAATTTTCTTCGTTTATCACGGGTTTAATTCTTTCTTGTTTTTTGAAATAAGGAACACTTTCCAAAAGATTTTTAAATGATTCGATGATGCCCCCGTTCAGGATATCTTGTTTTACACACTCTACTTACTAACAACGGATTTCTCGAGCATCCTCTAAGAATAAACACCATGTCAACCAATTAATTTGTAGAAAAATTAGCCATTTTTATCAATAAAAGTTAATATTGTACAAAAACTGTAATTAGAAATAATAATAATGGTTATTGGTGCTATTAACATTTTACATGTTTTACACAGGCCACAGGTCTTAGTAATCGAAATTTTATAATCATTAAGGTAATAGCAGATGTAAATAATACATTAAAATTATAATAAATATGTAAAACATTCAAAATACAAGTTAAGCGGCTATTACCTGCTACTAATTTCTAATGTCAAAGTAAAGTGACAGAACTAAATCATTCGTTTTTCATGGCCTACTACTACTGAAAGGCATTGAAAATCAAATATACTGCGAATTAGTAGAAATTCTCAAATTAAAAATATTTGACGCAGCAAAAAAAGTTGGTAGTTCCATTTAAAAAAAATCAATTTACTCGTGATTGAAATTTTGTTAATTGACGTAGCGATTTCTTTTAACACAAAAAACGTTTGGCTTTGACCGTGCGGCCTTTATTAATACATTTCATGATTAGTATCATTGCAGAGTCAAGTTTTATGACAGCTGCGATATTCAACTTTTACCGGATGTCTACTTTTTGTTAAAATGACGAATTGCAGCTAAACGAATTATTTTAGATACATAAATAATTGAATCAGTAATATATGGAAGAATATACAGAGGGATCCATTTAAAAAATAACGACTTTTATATGAATCACCCTGTATAACAATTGCAATTCAGTCGAAAATATTTTTAAGTTTATGTTTTTAGCGTTAAGGGTCCTCCACCATGTCCCGATAACTGAGTTTAAAAGTTTACATTAATAAATCCACAATTATCCATACACACACTAATTGTACACCTTGTATACTTTCTAGTCATTAAATAAAGAAAACACTTAACTTTTTTATACCACTTATATTTTTTTATTTCTCGTGACTAGTTTCAATTACAAGGTAATCATTATCAAACTGTACTTAAATTAACAAAAATGCAGGTATATATACTAAAAGGCTTCAAATAGAGGGGTGTACAACAGGTCAACCTGGTCGTTAATGACGGAAATTCCCGGATTAATTTTGGTTTTGTGTAATTCCAGGGCTTCCAGTAAATCCATCTGTTTGCCTTTATCGGCGAGATGGATTACCGAAAGTACATCTCTGTCAAATTTATGGCCTGTTTCTATCAAATGATTTGCAAACGTTGAATTGTTTTGTTTTAATTTATATGATCGTTCATGTTCTTTTAAACGTATATGAAAATTACGACCAGATTGCCCGATGTACACTCCTTTACATTCTGGGCATGTTAAACTGTAAACTCCTGATTTGTACATTATGTCTAATTTGGATTTTGCGTTAAAAATTAGATTGCGTAACTTATTGCTTGATTTAAAAACTATGTTAATGTCTCGTTTTTTAAAAACATTCTTAATTTTTGAACTTATTGTTCCGAAATAGGTTATAGTTTTGTAGGAATTCTTGTCTTCTACTGGACTGATTGCATATAAGTATTTATTCATTCTTTTTAATTGAAATTTATTTATTAATTTAGTTACTAATTACTCCGAATAACCATTATTAATAGCAATTGTTTTTATTTTATTTATTTCTATTTTTAAGGATTCCGGACTGAGGGGGATATTGTATGCTCGAGTTATCATTGAGTAAAAACTTGCTATTTTGTGTTTAAATGGGTGACGGGAATTGTTGGGAATAATGGTGTCTGTGAAGGTGGGTTTACGATATATATCAAATGTTAGTTTGTTGTTGGTTTTAGTTAGGGTTAAATCTAAATAGTTAATTTTGTTATTGGATTCAGTTTCTATTGTGAACTTAATGGATGGGTGGAGAGAGTTAAGGAATGTTAAAATTTTTTTATTAATTTGTCGGTCAGTACCTTCGATGCATGCTAAAATATCGTCTACGTATCTATACCACCATTTTATGTGGTTTTTGCCTTGGGGTGACTTTAATATTTTATTGGTGAGGTTATTCATAAAAATTTCTGCTAGCAGTGGGCTCAATGGTGAACCCATTGCCAGACCTTCTTTTTGTACATACATTTTACTATCAAAAGAAAAATAATTATATTTTAGTATTAAATCTATCAAGTTAATAAAATCGGCTTTGATAACCGGGTTGACGTTATTCAAATCTAATTCCTCAATTATTATTTGGAGACACTCTTCTGGAGGTATTTTAGCAAACATATTCGACACATCGAAGGATACTAACTTACAACTGTTAGGAATGGTTACATCTTTCAAATTATTAGTTAATTCTACTGAATTTTTAATAGCATAGGGATCTTTAAAATTGGTAATGGATTTAAAAATGGAAATAAGTTCTACTGCTAATTTTCTAATAGGGGAATTTACGTATGACACAACAGGGCGGATGGGACTATCAGGTTTGTGGATTTTAATGAAACCGTATAACATAGGAGTCCTGGGATTCATCGGGAATAAATACCGTTTTTTGTTCTCTGGAAAAAGTGAGCTATCTTGTACTATTGATTTTAATTTTCTTAATAAATGGTTAGTCGGGTCTTTTTCTATGTCTGTGATATTAGAATTGTTTATAAAATCTTTAACTTTATTAATATACTCTTCGTTGTTTAAAATGACTATAGAATTTCCTTTGTCGGCTTTTGTGACTATTAGATTGTTATTTTTAATTTTTTTGTTTATAGATTTAATGATTTTTGAGTCTGAGTCTGAAATTTTTTCTGTTTGCTTAATTAGTTTCGCTATTTTTGCTTTGTCAATTGGAGACAAGTCTGTATTTTTGGATGCAATTTCTGATTCTACTACTAGAATTTCTTTAAAAGAGGAGACATTAACATGTGGTGAGTACTTAGGTCCTAACATTAACATTGACGTTTCTTGTTGTGTAAATTCTGTATCTGTTTTGTTTATAACTCTATTGTAAAACACTGGTTTACCTTCTGGTGTACTGCTGGTACTTCGCTGTTCTACTTGTTGCTGCTGTTCCAAGAGCCTCTTCAGTTTCTTGTTTTGGATATTGCTTTTGGTGTAGTTTATCCTGCTCACTCTACTTCGGACATAGTCGACAAATAGGTCGAATTCCACCGGATGTAGGGCCCTGGCTAGTTCTACATGGAGCACTTTGATGTATATGTTAAGTACTTCTCTTGAACCAGAATTTAGCTTCCTGTGTAAGCCACGTCCTTTCCGCTACCTTTTTGGTGTTTTTTGCTGCGATTGTTGTTGATTTGATAGATATTTGCACAAATACAGGAACAACTTTTAAACGTAGGCACTGTTGATTAAACCTGGCATTTAGGGTTGCGAGTTGTTTCTTAATTCGTAGTTTCTAGTCTTTAATTTCAATGCTGAAATTTGTATCTTCTTTATATTTCTTGTTCCATAGATTTTCTTTCTGCTACTGTTAGAAACATTTTACCCTTGTCTTAAATAATATGTCTATCTGAATTGGTGCACTAACAGGCCTAAAGGCTTTGTAAAAGAAGAATTTGAAAGCTGGTATTGCAACTCGGAATAATAATAATAATATTTATTAACGGAAAATCCACTATACAAAATAAAATATATTATAAAATATCTAATCTAACTTAAAAATATCTTAGCTTTAATAAATATTGTAAATGCAACATGTAATGTGACCCAGAAAATAAATTAAAATTTGAATTCATGGACAATGAATTGGAAATTCTCATGAAGCGTGAAATCGGACTATCCAAACCGTAGTTTGTGTCATGAAATGGTACTGTAAATATGGGTACATGTCTGGTGGGTCGGTTTGTAGGATTCACATAAAAGCGTACTTTAGATAAAAGAGATGAACATTGGACATTATATGAAATAAGTTTATAAATAATGACATGTCCGCATAAAATCTTCGACAGCAAAGTTTATCTATCTTAAACTCGAATGCAATTGAGGCTAGGTCAACATCACTATATCGTATCTTAAAGGCAATTGATTTTAAAAACTTAGTCTGAATCTTTTCTAATGAATTTACATAAATGGCTTGAGTTTTGGACGAAACGCATTACAAAATAAACGATTTTAAATGATGCAGCCGATAAGTCAACAGACATTCTTTTAATATAACCCAACATTTTAGATGTACGACCACAAATAGAACTAATGTGTCTTGCGAAAGACAGTTTAGTGTCAAAAATTATTCACAAATCTTTAATTTCCTTTAATTTCTCTAGAATATCATTATCAATAGCAAAATCAAAATATACAGGCTGTTTATTACGAGAAAAAACTAATGGTTTTGCATTTTTCTATGTTGAAGAAGAGATAATTATTACAACACCAATTGTACACGGATGTTAGATCATCTTGTAGATATTTGCAGTCTTCAACTGTTACGATCGTTTTAAAAATTTTCAAGTCATCGGCATATAATAAAAATAAAGAGTTCTTTGTAGCTCGCGATATGTCATTTATAAAAAGTAAAAATAACAACGGGCCAGAATATGAGCCCTGGGGCACACCTGAAGGAACATAGATGAGATCTTATAAAAATTTCTTTATTTTGACACACTGCGTCCGTTTGATTAGAAAACTATGCATCCATGTGACCCAAGTGCCGTTAATTTTGCTACTAAAACGTTATAGTTCACTCGATCAAAAGCTTTAGCAAAATCGGTGTAAATTGCATGAACAGAGTGTTTTGCTTCAAAGCCATTGATAATTGAAATCTTATAAGATAAAAGATTCCTTGTACATTTTTGCACATCCAACTTAATTTCACAGAAATGAGTTTGTCCATTAATTTTGGAATAAGCGATTGCATTGAAATACCACGATAATTTTTTACATTTTCTCTATCGTCAGATTTATGCAGTGGTGTTAAATAGCTTTTTTCCAAAAATCTGGGAAAATCTTCTGTGTTACTAATGAAATAGAGTGAATAATGGAGTGGTTATAGAAAAAATACAGTTCTTCAGAAAACTGGAAGGGATGCCATCAGGACCTGTACTATTACTAGATTTCAAATTATTGATAGTTTAAGTTCAACATTTTCGAGCTTGTCAAGCCAAGTTTCAACAATTATTATGATATCATATATACAATTAACACTTAACCCAAAATTCTTTAACTTTGTGCGTATTCCACCTGCAGTGTGGTAGTAGATGTTCAGTTTTTTGATGATGTGGTACTAGTAGATCGTTGAATTTGTTTCTTCGCTACAGCCTGTACGATTTTCGGGACCCCTGATATATATTTGATTACCAAATTATCTTTTATCAGTCTAGGCCGAGTCCCTTGGATGCCAACTCTTGACATTTTTACAGGATCCATTTCCAACGATAGGTTAAAGTATTTTTAATTGCGACATCTTCATCATCGGTCTTCTCTTTGGGTACGGTAGACGTCGATTCCGGTACACTGTAGACCATAAGATTATGGCTTCGTTTGCGGCGGTCTTCCAACTCAACATTCTTATTAAGGGTTGTTTATAGAAAGGCACTTGGTTGGTAGTTTCGATTTTTACATCATTATATAATATATAATATATATAATGATGTAAAAATCGAAACTAGGCGGAATAAATCGTAAAAATTGTGAAACCAACCAAGTGCCTTTCTATAAACAACCCTTAATATTAAAAATGTTTCACCACGTGATAAACGAGAACCAAATTCAAGAAATATCAACATTCTTATTCTCAGTTGTAAGTATTGGACCAGTATTAATTTGATCATCTTTATTACAAACTGTGTTCAGGCGGTGTTCGACATTTATAACATTATTTTCAATCTTATTAATTTTATCTTCTAGTCTTTAAATTTTTTCTTCAAATTTACTTAATAATTGATGAAACTCCATTTTAAATGGATTTCCCCAACAATTTATCAATAATAACTTCAACTTGAGATAATTGGTTTTTGTTAAAACCCTCCATAGATAATAGATCGTTGCGTGAGGTTGCGTTAAAGTAAATTAGTAAAGAGAAATTTGCACTTAATCACCACCACAGATAGGCACTTTTACTATTTTCATGTTTTCATCATATAATCATTTGGTGCTCATCAAAGACGATGGCGAAAGAATACGAGTTATCACATTGTAATCAATTTAAATTACTTTTTGTGAATTTTAAAAAGTGATAACTGTTTATTAGTTTCCTTCCCAAAAAATTACACATGAATGTACACAAATATTATAGAAAACGTACAAAAATTTTGGATGGAGTTGTTGCAATTGCGAAGATCACTCTAACCCTTGTTTTAGTCCATGATGCTGAGGGAGCAATGAATTGAATATTGAATTAATTATTCTTCGACATATAAAAATTTGAAAACAAGCAGTTATTTCATACACCAGTTTTCAAACTATTTAAACTGAGCTTGTAATTTTTGATATTTTTTGTTAAAATTAAATTTTTTAGATGCTTACTAAAATAAATCAAATGAAAGGAAGCAACTGACAGAAAGCGATCAAGTGGAATGAGAAATCTAGAAAAGGGCATCAAACTAGCCCTTAAAACCGCATTTTAATGTATAGCTAATAAAATAAAAAGAAAATATAAAATATAAGAAATTTTTGCTCATTCATTATTTTATTTGTATTGCAGTAACTTTTATAATGTTTAAACAAATAAGTACATGTATTTAGTGCGATTTGTGTTAGTACGTCACTATTTGGGCTATCGAGGTTTTTTTCACCCTGCCCTAGATGCAAACATAAAAGAAGAAGAAATTGAAGCTAGTTAAATAAAAGTGTTTGGATGATGCGATCTAATGAATTGGTGAAACATGTTTGTGGGATGTTGGCATTTTGAGGGGATACTGGGATTACGGGAAATACGAAGGGTAAGATTAAAAGATTTTGTAGCAATTAATACTTCCTAGGCTACTTGATGGAACTGGACTTAAAATTATGAAAAAATGAGTGTAAAAACTCGAAACACGTGTTAGGAAAATGCCAATCAAAACATTGTTTGCTACGTTTTGTAGCAATGCTTTTAGTGATGGCTAATACAAGTTGAGTGATATAAATGATTTGGGTAGATTCATATAGTAATTCATTGGATGCGTTGCGAAGAAGATTATTTGGGAGCCTAATTTTGGTGACGGTTCGGAGTGCGGATCTTTCTGCTACTTGGATATGATATAGGATGAAAGGACGGCATTACGTAAAAGGATTTAGCAGTAGTCTAATTTAAAAATGTAAAACTATTAATATGTCGAGCAATATAACGATCCAGTCGTGCCACAAGGTTAAGAACTCAATTATTATTACAAGGTCCCTAAACATTATTTTTTTATTAGTTATATATGAGGTCAATGACCAAGAAATCAGAGAAAGACAACAGTTCCCAAATGCAACAACTTCTGAACAATAATGATATTTATTGATAAACCTACCCTTTATTTTAATTACACTATATTAAGATATTTATTAGATATAGCCATTAAATTTAGTTTTATTGATATTTAATCAATATAGGTATATTTATCAATATGGAAAATAATATTAAAGGCCCCAAAAGTGATAAAAAATATTTTAAAAGCTTGAACCTAATTTCCAATTTTGAACGATCTTCGGAAAACTCATGATTAAGCGAACACGATTATATGGCAACACCTGGACGATCTTCAAATATAAAAATGTTTTTGTTAGTACTATCATAATCATTTTTGATACATATGAAGATATTTATTTTCTGATAAAACCAGTTTCATCTTATTAGATTGATCAAATGTGTTAGATTAAAATGTTTTGATGACTTCATTACAAGAGCTTATAATTAAAAAATAATTATAATGTTGTAAAATAATAATATATTTATTTTTCTAGGCAGCAAGGAATTCGGTATTCCAACATTCGAACCCTTACTTCTCAAGAAAATTTACATACCGGGCAATGGTGGTTCAATCGATTTAGAACAGACCTACACTGATACTCATCTTCACGGTTTAAGCTCATTGGTGCTAGAAACGATTAAGTGAGTATAATTTATCTTTTTTGTACAATTGTATAATCGAATAAATTATTAAGAAGCTAATTATTTTTGCTCCAAAATTAATTTGATTACTAATTTATTCGTACTTTAAATTTAAAATCGGAACACACAAAAATATTAAAGACTAAAATACCTATGGTCTACAGTGACAATCATTATTGTTATAATTATATAATGTAAATACTAGCCTTAATAAAGATGTTTTCTCTCTCTCTATTAATTATACAAATACTATACTTTTACACCGTCGATGTTTATATAAATATTACTATTATTTTCAGCATAAAAATATCAGACTCAGAATGCAACATCGATTTCAATTGTTTCTCTGATCACCTCTCCCTCATCGGCACTTATAGCGCAAAAGGAAAGATGCTGTTGTTCACCATTAATGGTGGAGGAGCCAGCAACCTGACATTAGGTAAGATTTGCGCTAAAAAAATATTTAAAACTATTTGAAAATATTTTTTTTAGTAAAAGCGGACATCCACTTTGATTTACCTTGCGAGGTGTACGATAAAGGCGGTGAAAAGCATTTGAAATTAAAAGACTTCGTACTGTCGATATCTGGAGACAATATCATACTGGACTATAAGAATTTGGTCGATAACAATCCACAGTTGAGCCAGACTGTTCTGGATGCGATGAACGAGAGCAACGACGAAGTGTATAAGTTCTTGAGGAAAGACTACGAGAAGATGTTTTCAGAAGCCCTCAAAGGTATCCCAGAAGCTATCTTCAACGCCGTTCCACTCGATAAACTATTTTTGGATTAATTTACTATTAAGGCAAGTATTTATGTAAAGCAAATGTATTTTATATAAATGGTATTAAAAAAATTGTTAATAACATATTATATCTAGATGTAAATAAAGTTATGCATTCTATAATTTTGTGGTTTGATATTTTTATTACTATTAAATTACGATGAGAAGTTTATTTATATATGTTCATCCTGAAAATCTTATAATAAATATCTTTATTTTTTAATACAATTTTAACAATAATTTTAAGTAAAAGAATTAATATAGAGTTCGCAATGTAAATAGCAATATAAAAGTTGTAAAACCTAACCAGTAAGGTAATTAAAAGGATTTATGAGCAAAAAAACCTAATTGAAAATAAATTTTAACCTTTTAATAACCTTTTAAATAAATAAACAATTTTCAGTTATGCAATGGAAATATGGATTAACAAATGGCCTTAAACGTTGAAAGTTGTTCATGTTATTCTCTTTCAACGTTCAAGACTATTTATATAATTTTAATTAGATAAAAATTGGCATAAAAAGACACATTAAGTTGACTTTTACTACGGTGTGTTAGTTAAAAAATTATATAAATCGATGACCTTGAACGTTGCAAATTTTAAGCCAAAAAACGATAGTAATAAACATTAAATTAAAAAATTGTGTTAAATCATATTTTTAGTAGATTGAGACAAAATTGAAGGTTGTAAACGGGTCGATCTTTTATTTTTGGTCATTTACAATTGCTATAAATAAGGTAGAGGTAAATATGTTTAAATGTTTTTTGTAATTTTTATCTAAATTATCAATAATAGATAATATATTTTTGTAATTGTAAAGATAAACCATTAAATTATTATTTCCCTGTCATCAACAACAATGGACTGGTTTCGATCTATTTGGACCCATCAGTGCAGCAGCCAGACAAGGGACGAAATTTTAATATGCACCAGTTCTCCGTTAAGATAGAGACCATTAAGGTGACATCTATTGCTTGGACGCTGCACTGTTGGCAGGAAAACAATTTAATGTTTGCATTATTATATAAGTTTATCCAGACACGTAGAGAAATCAATTTACTTTTCCAGTACTACCGAAGACCAATTTTTGTAGCTAAGAAATATTCCATCACTGGATTTCAAATTTTTTAACACATACAGTCAAAAGTAATTCTAATAAATTCTGGAGAGAGTAGAGGAATTGGCACACATTATTTATAAATATGACCGACTGCATCTAGTTTCCTTCTTAAGACATCCATCTTACCACCGAAAAGATCTACTTTAGAATATTTAAGTCCAATGGTATTGATAAGGCTAGAATTTTCGATGATTATGTAATGCCTGACTATCCTATTCGTTACAAAATTTAGAGCACTCCTCAGGTTGTTCCTATTCCGATTTTTGAAACGCCCATACCCAAAACGCATACAGAATTTTGGCCCCCATAAGAACGCTTGGTAACTTCTGCTAGATCCGCTATATCATTTAAACTACATCTACACGTTTGCACGCATTGCGTACGCTTAAAAACTAACTCAAAATGTTTAGTTCAACATCAGTCATGTATAGAATCCAATCGGCTTTCTCCTCCTCCAACCAATATTTAATTGCTGCTTAATATGACGTAACATAAGTGCAACCACCATCTCATTTAATGGGGCTAATTTTACCCTTTAAGCTGCATTACTTTACTCAACTCATCCTCTTCTAAAAAAATATTTTCCTTCAAATATTTAACAAAATCATACATTCGCGATTGATAAAAAGATTCATCTTCATCATCCGTAATTTTAATGTACAGGCGATTTTAAACCTTCTGAAATTCTAAAAACAAGAACATCGCCATCGTCGTAACATTTTATACCCACGTACTTTTCCTACAAACGTCGCAAATCAACTTCAAGGCTTTATTGTTATCAGGATGGAACAACGCTGGCGTAAGCACTCTAAACTTAAACTTCTCGTCCTCATCCAAGCGTTTCTCTTCCATTGCTTGCAGATTGTCAATTGAAGACGATTCTTAAGTATTGAATATTGTAGTCAGCTCTACTTCATATATCAGGACTTCACGCCGTCTGGGCTCTCGTAAGTCACCGGACGCCAATACGTGGGCACTGCCAAACGCATAAACTACTTCACTAAGATCATCGCATCATTCGATATAACTACGATCCCTAGGATCTCGAAGTTGTCAATGTAAGGAATGTACCTACATTCTCCAAAAGAAATGCGTAGTCAATCATCGATCTGACCCTGGTCGTGCTGGGGAGGACAGACAAATGGACTATCGAGGCGAAAATAAAGAGCCATAGCGATCACCGTCATATCTTCTTCTCCGTCAGGATGGCAGGAGAATTCCTGCCCCGACTACCAAAGCCTAGGGAGAGACGGGCGATCGAGAGACAAACAAGAACACCCTGGTAATGATGATGAAAGGACCCAGGTTGCCTGAGGGGGGCAGGCTGCAGCAGAAGTCTACTCAGGGAGGTTCAGGGCGGCATGAGAGGTGGCTATATAAGAGGGCAACAAATGCAGCCAAGAAGCCGTTCAGCAGAGAAAGAAGAGCCTGCAGAGCCACCGAAGACCTAAGGGAGGCGTGCGAGGTCTACAAGAGAGAGCTACGCCGAGCAATAGGTCGCATCAAGGTGCATAAGTCGTGGCAACTTTGTGATGAGGTCAAAAAAGAACTGCTAGCGGGGCTTAACAACAGCTGCCGGGCAAAAGGCGTTTTCCCCAGAAAATATAAGTGCCCCCAGCTGCCAAAAGAAGGGCAGGCCCATTTGGCTTCTGGATGGCGAGGAGAAGGCTGGAGACTGTGTTGGGGCTCTACCTACCAACACAGTCTCCAGCCTTCTCCTGGACATGACCAAAGGATTTTTCGAGAACCAATACGGCTTCAGACGCGGCTGGTCTACCACATTTGCTATCCTCAGAGTGAAGAGCATAATAGAACAATAGTATTCGATACCAAGAACGTCTTCAACACCCTCCCGAGACACAATTATAAAGGGGATGCCCGGGAAAAGACCACCAGGGTACCCATAAATATCCAGTATTCACGGGAGACTCGGGGACAGAATAAAGTGTCATGACGAACGCTGATGTGCCCCAAGACTCGGTGCTCGGCCCCTTCAAGTGGAACGCCGCTTACGATGTAGTGTTTCGTCTGCCACTCCCGGAAGGGGCCGATGACCTGCTGATAGTTATCAACACAAGAGACATTCGTGTAGTGGCGCTCGAGATAATCGCCGAGTGGCTGGATGAATCTAGTCTCGTCGTGGCAGCAGAGAAGACGGCAGAGGTTTGACTCTTCTGGAGAAGGACTGAGCGGGCACCCAGCAGACGTGTAAAATTGCTGGGGGGCTGCGAGATCGAGGTTAAGAAGAAAATGAAGTAGAGGCCAACACGCTCTTCAGCTCCCAGGTACTGGAAGTGTCGACATCGAGTCCACTTTACGCCGCACCAGCATGGGCAAACTGCTTGGGTTCCAGTAGGAACGTCGAGTTTAGCGGTAGTGTCATGAGATACGGGAACAGATTCGATGGCAGCAGCAGACCTAAGCGTTAAAGCTCATGCACGCATTCACGAGCTGGTAACAGAGGGGGCAGGTAAGGTGGTGGTTAGAATGACAGCGAGACGCGAATTCGAGACGGACTGACAGAATAGGTGGAGGGAGTCCCTGAAGGTAACATGGACGAGGAGGCTAATACACAAAATAGAACCATGGATAGAGAGGAAAGGAAAAGGAAAGGAGTTGATATACCATCTGACCCAGATTTTCTCAGAACATTACTGCTTTCGGGCGTACCTCAAAGTAGGACGTGCGTCTGGTGTGCGGACACTACCGATGACGCCAGCCACATGCTGCTCGAGTGCGGGCGGTGGAACACACCAAGGTCATCTAGCTAGCAGGGGGGTTTCGGGCGAAGAATACCTGGTGATACCACAGGTTTCCCCAGAACACAGAGGAGATTTAGTGGATAGGGCCTACTCAGAAGGAGCAGGACGAGTCCCACATACCTCTGTGGAAGAGACGGTGCATAAAGCATCCCTCCTCTCGCAAAAAAAATCTCACCACAATACCTGTATTTCCTAATACATATCTCGGTTGGAACAATCACTTGCTGGAGATGGTTCGATATTCATCTAATCAAAACCCACGTAGAAATTAAAATTCGACAGCTGCAATCCACGTCAATTTATAGTCTAACTGAAAGCTGACTTCGTATCGGACGAACAAAAACGCCAGTACGCACTCAGTAGAATGAATGTAGATGACGTTTAAAAATACAGGGGTTATTTCACCAAAGACATAACATGTGAGGAAGCCAAGTAATTATTTATTTAATCAATAAATCCAGCTGTCATCGTCCACGATGAGATGATCGAGATGATCAACTTTTAAATTTCTTTTCTGCCAAAAAATCCTTGAGTTTTGTAAGCAGATGGTAATCTGGACTATAAGGTGCATGGTTCGTGGAAGTGCGTCCGTAATGACTGAAGGTCATCCCGAATGCTCGTGATCATGGGTATTCTCTCTTCCTAAGTTGAAATTATAACACCAACCCTGAACATACTCCATACACATCTTTCAATTAACAATGAATGTCGCAAGAGCGCTGATTCCTAGCGAAAATAGTAAACTTACTATATTCATCTAATCACAGCCCTAACTTCACAAATGGTGGCGCACATAAACATCACAGACATAACTTTGCACACAAACAGCTGAAATACAACTAACATGTTAGCACACATCCGGCGTCTACTCTATTCGCCAGCGCTCCGCACGGCGCAAACGAGTATTACTTTCCGTCAATCACTCGTATTAAAATAGAAACTATATGTTGAAATACTAACATTTGAATTTTCGAATAAAATAAAATTGATGTATAACCGACCTACTACTATTAATTAACAAATAATACACAAATTTTATTGATTAATATCATTGTTTATTACAAAAACAAATCAATATTTATAACTTATTTCTTACTTACAGTAAGTCTAGCAAATATTCCCAATAAAGTAAATGTTTCAGAAAGAACTCGTGCAATAAATTAATAATAGATAGGTATATCTACCTCAAAAGCAGTAATAAAATTTATATGAACCTTATTTCGTACATGTATACAAGAGGTTTTGCTGTTTGACGTTGTTTGCGAATATTAAAGTAATAAAATTAATATACCATTAACGTTCCTGCTCTAGATTTAATTGAGTTAGACTGACTTGAGTTATTTTAAGATCATTATTATAAGTTACAATTAAAATAATCTAGTCTAATAAATTCCACATACATTCAAGGTTACATACGACCAGTTTTTCTAGTATACTTTTTTTAGAATAACAAATTACTCAAATTGCCCATCACTTGTCTAAACGTTGCATTGATTTCCCTAATTAAGTAAACAAACTACCGACGATTAGGAAACTGTTAACAGCGATAATTAGCAATAAGAGTTTTAAACATGAAATTATTTAGTACTTACTTGACCAATATCAAAAATGCAATAGGAAACCCTAATAATCAATACTCTATAACCTTTAAATATATGGATCATAATATCTTACTGGAAAATATTATATTATTGTGGGCTGTCTTAAACAATTTGTCCCAATAAATGAGGAAAATTATCTATAATATGTATGAATATTGGTATACCACAGGGTTGTGTCCTAGGTCCAGTACTTCTCGTTATATATGTAAATGAATTTCCAAGGAGATTATAGAAGAAAATAGAGGGAATATAATAACTCATACCGATGATATTTCAGAAAGACACCCCTGTAAGAAAATTAATATCAAAATTAAATAGTACATGTTCTCAGACATTTTCTTAATCAAAGACACTACTAACAGTTTATTGATCAGCGTTTGAATCATTTCTAAGGTATAGCCTAATCTTTTATGGTTCTTTATGTAAATTTACAAATGTTTTTACCTGATAAAAAAAAGATATAATGCTCAATACTTATTTACAAAAGATTAATGTTTTGTTTGAATACAAAAGTGTTTTCTTTATTTATTTAAACGATTGTTTATTGAGAAATAATATTACAACCCGTCTGACCTTTTAGGCTGATCACTGGCTTTGATCTTTTTTTGTTTCTTAATTAATACAGCAATTTTTGACTTGTACTTGCTTAAAACAAATACACTAACTAAAGGTCACTTTAATCATCTATACATACGGTATTTTTGTACTTCTAGTTGTTGAATAAATCATTATTAGTATCATTAGTGAAAATTAAGTAATATTTTTTGTTATTCTAAAACCATTATAATGCACTTAAGTATTATTCCGAATATAAATTAATCGTCAACACACTGTTTTATCTCTAAGCAATAAAATGCCATTACATTTAATTGCTTGTGGGTAATTAAGTAAATTTAAAAAAAAAATACGATGATAAGAAAATTGGATATTTTTATAGCAGATTTTAATTCTAAATAGATTATCATGTATTTGCATAAGGTCATACATTTATCCTACAACATAATAGGGTATATAAATTTAATGACAAAAAATTTAAAAAATTTAAAGCCGTCTTTCTGTTTATCACAACTAGCATGATGAAGAATTTTCACATTGTCCTCATTTTAACGTTAACGACTGTTGTTTCAGCGTTGGATTTGCGTAAGAATTATTATTATTATTCATATTTTATATATAATAGTAGCAGTTGTGAAATATTATTACCTACATAACTTTGTTTTTTTGCATTTCATCAAACGGTCATGAAGTTACTGCAGATTCATATATCCAGGATTCTGTCAATATTTATTTTCAAAATCAATGTTAATAATCCACCCTTTCCTGAAATATTTATAAAATTAATACTTTCTAGGCTACATTTATAATGGAACTGATATTTTACAAGGGCATTTGAAATAGTACCCCTGTTGTATTCCATGTTTTTATTACCAGTTTACCGACACGTGCTTCGCGTTATTAAACTCATCACTATAGGGATAATGTCTTCTGTAAATTGCAGCTAATCAGTTTCAAGGAGAGTATCAAGTGAACTGAAATTAATTTTTAAGTTTTTATACCACTATTTATTGTATAATATACACAAACAAAGTTTACAATATATTATCAATTTTTGACACAACTATAGTTTCGACCTTTGCAGGTCATTATCAAGTGTTCAACACTAGTATCAAGTGATGCGAGATTTCTCTTCTTGCCTATTTTCTGTTAATTACATTCCAGCTTTTTCTTGCTGGGGATTTTTATTCCTCCTTAATTATAGAACTCTTTTTCAGCATCTGATATAAAACCTTGCAAGAAAACAGACAATGCTTGCTTCGTTACGGCTTTCGGCCAATTCATCAAAACATTCAATCAAGGTAAGTTTGCTTACAAACACTTATCCCTTCATTACTAAATTACAGGAAATTAGAATGTATTTTAGTATTGATAAAATTAAAATGAATTTTAAGATACCTATTGCTACATTTTGTTATTTTTTAGGTAATAAAGAATATGGTATTCCAAAATTTGAACCTCTGCTTATGAAGAAAGTCCACATTAAAGGAAACGGCGGTCCTGTCGATGTCGAACAAACGTACACAAATACAAATCTCTATGGAGTTAGCAAGCTTACAACAAAATCAGTGACGTTAGTTATACATATTTAAATTTTCTCCATAATGAACTAAAACTAAAAATCACTTGGTCTCACAAATAATTTATTATATTATCTCATACATTATCTGTGAGACTAAGTGATTTATAAATACTCTCTGACCAGAATATAATAAATTATGTGTGAAACACTTCAAGTGATTTTTAGTTTAAACCAAGATAATTCAAAAATGTTCCATCGCTGATCACTGATATTCTTATTTCAGGATCAAAATTTCAGACTCTGAATGCTCGTTCAATATCCAAACCCACGCCGAACTTTTAAGACTGATCGGCACTTTTGCTGTAAAGGGCAAGTGGATGCTCTTCAGTTTAAACGGAGGTGGACCAAGCAATCTAACCATCAGTAAGCAATACCTGCTAGTAGTTAAAAGCAATAATAAGTATTGAATTTTAGTTGATGCTGATTACAACTTTGATATCACGTGCGAAGTGTACAATAAGGATGGCCAGAAACATTTAAAAGTGAACACTTTCGTGTTGACTATATTGCATCCGAAACTCATCATAGACTATAAGAATCTGGTCGATAACAATCCAGAATTAAGCCGGACCGTTTTGGATGCGATGAATGAGAGTAGCGATGACTTGTTCGAGTATTTGAAGAAGGATTATGAGGATGTTTTCGGGGCGGCTCTTAAAGCTGTTACTGATGCTTTCTTTGAATCTGTACCACTTGAAAAGTTATTTTTAGATTGATTACTAACATTATTAGAAAATAATTAGTTCATATAATAATTAGTTATTAATAAAATTTTCCAATTCATTAAACGCTTACTTATTATTAGTATTTTCAAATAAGAGGGTTTAAGGCATTGAAGTAATGGAACGAGAATTACCAATGATTTGGCGAGAGCTAACAAATGACTGTTATTTTTGTATTAAAAGAAATCATTTATCCGAACCTCAAGTCTGCAATTAGGTCAGTGCCACATGATCCAGACGTGCCAATACCTCAGAAATTAACAAACTTAGAAGATGTTACAAGCAGTTCTGAACCTGAAGTTGATGAAAACAACTTTAGCAATGCCAGTGAAATATTAAGCGATTCCAAGCAACCGAAGACCAAACTTGATGACTTAGAGACAGCTTTTCCAAAGAATTTTTCCAAAATTTTGGAATCCAGACTTCAAAGTAAAAATTTACTGACAGAAGAAAACACAAACCTGAGTATTGAGGCGATTTTGAAGAATATTGTTGTCTAGTTTATTGCACCGACATTTCCAGAACCGCAAAATTGTTTTCAATTTTTCCCACTACCCACTACACTAAGCTTCCATCGACGTCCTATCAAAAGATAACAATTTTTAATTGCTTCTCGCACAATTCCTATATGAAATATCGAATCCGGTCTCCATAAAAGCGACAGTGCCACATCAGAAATTATTCGCCAAGAAGTGTACCATGTACTTAGATCTTCACGCCCACCAAAGCCCAATCTACTGAAAGAAATTATGGCGCTGAAAAACTTAAAACAAAATAAAGACATAATCATCCTACCAGCATACAAAGGTAACGCATCAGTAGTCCTGAACAAATCCGAATACATAAAAAAAACAAGTAACTTGTTAGCCGATGACAGCTTTAAATTGATCGATTCTGATCCATCTACATACCCGGAAAATCTACTAAAAACAAAATCATGCAGTCGACTTTCGATAGTAAAACTAAACAAACTCTTATTCTACGTGAAGTTCTCCAAATGCCCTAAGCAATATGGTTTACCTAAATTACAGAAACCCGACAGGCCACTCAGACTCAGCGTTAGTTCTTTCAACTCGCCCACACAAAAATTAGCTAAATTTTTAGCCAGGCACCTTCAATCCACTTCCTGGAACTCATCAAACCGATAAAATTATCTAAGTCAGATATTTTGGTTAGTTTTGACGTTAAATTAAATCGTTTTTTCTCAAGTATCCATTAAGGGAACAATCCAACTTTTAAAAACTAAATATCAACAGCCTATTCCAACTGCAGAACTCATTAAATATTGCTTGACAAACACTTACGTTTCATGTTCAATTAAAACCGCTATAAACAAATTGAAGGAGCACTCTAATCGCCAATTTGTTCATGGAGGATTTTGAGAATATCACACTAGAATCATCCCCTTATATTCCGTCCCTATGGCTACGTAATGTTGACGAAATCTCTGTGATAACAGAACTACCGATTGCCATTCCTCGTCATACAAATCAATAAAAACTCTTCGTTCGCTTCGTATAAAGAGATACTTAAATGCACCTCACCATCACCCTGCCCAAATTCTCCTTGTGCTCCGACTAACAGAAAAAATCCAACATGAATGACCGAAACGGTTTGTCCAAAACGATTTCCTTCCAGGTACAGTAACAGTTGCAGTAAAAAGAAATCCATTATGTTTGCATGAAATTGAAGGCTTTAATTACCATAGTTAGAATGATCCGATTTAGGTCAAATATAGGTCTGCCTGTGAGTCGGGGAGTCCGGGAAGGGGAATAGTATGAGTGAGGATAGGAGGGACGACGTACCTCTCCTGCTATGCTTCCCCCAACAAAGTAGAGGAGGAATAAACACGCTGGCTGGAAGGGCTAGAGAACCTCGTGAAGAGGCTCAAGGGCGAAGTGATTTCAACGCCAAGGATTACCATTGGGGTGAGACAAGGGCAGACAAAAGAGGAGAACTACTGTTGGAGAGTCTGATAATGCTGGAGCTGGAGGTAGTAAATCAGGGAGATGAACCAACTATGGTGCGAGCTATTGCCCGGTCGATAATCGATATCACCCTAGCATCGCAGAGAGTATTTAGCACCATCCATGCTGGCGGGTAGGACAGGAGGAAAGTATGAGCGATCACAGGTACATACACTTTGTAGTAATGGTAGACAGGAGGGTACCTGTGACCAGAAAGGAGTTGCGATGTGAGATAAGAAGGATGGGCGCTGCGAAGCTAAGGGTCTATATGAGAGGAAGGGGCAAAAGAAGGGCCGAGGGGGCCGAGGAAGCAGCTCAAGAATATACAAGGCGGCTCAGGGAGGCGTGTGACATAGCCATTCCCAAAAAGAATGATACGGGAGCCAGGAAGGGGATCTACTGGTGGAGCGAGGAGGTGGCCACGGCAGAGACCAGGGCGAACGAGGCACGCAGGGACGTCACCAGGTGAAGGCGAAGAGGTGGAAGACAGGCTTAATATGGCAATTGCCAAAAGTAAGAAGGAGAAGTGGCAAAAGCTCCAGCAGGAAGTCGAGAATGACGCATGGGGGAACCGTACAGAATAGTGACAAAAAAGCTTGGAGCCGGCCCCATAAATATTGGGGCGAGGGTGCAGGGCGGAGAGGAGGAACTTTTCATGGAGACGGAGGTGATCGCAGAGGTGAGGCCTCTACCCGGAAAGAAGGCGGTGGGACCCCCCGGCAACCCTAACGAGGCGCTGAAGGCGGTGGCTGAGGATGACCAAGAGTCCATCACGAAGCACAGGCCTCAGGGAGGGAAAGGTACCGGCCACTTTCAAAAAGGGCATATTGGTGTTACTCCCCAAGAAAGGGAAAGACAGGGCGGATCCAGGAGGCTACAGACCAGTGTGTCTCATTGACGGAGAGGCAAAAGTCCTGGAGCGCCTCTTGGCAGAGCGGATAAGGGCCGCAATCGAGGAAGATAGGGACCTCTCACTGAGGCAGTTCGGATTCCGCAGGGGCAGGTCGACGGAGGACGCCTTGATGGAGGTGAGGAGACTGGTAGACGAGGTGAACGAGGAACCCCTAAGGGGCAGGAGACACTGTCTGGTAGTGGCGCTGAATGCAACAAACGCCTTTAACTCGCTCCCGTGACCGGTGAATATCGAGACCCTAATCGGCAGAGGGGTACAAGGTTACCTCGTAGATATGGTTACGAGCTTCCTGGAGAACAAAGAGCTAATCTACCAGGATAGTGGCGAGGTAACAAGGGAGGTGCAGCTAACCCGAGGCATCCCGCAAGGATCTGGGGCCCCTTCTTTGGAACGTAGCATACGACGGGGTTTTCCAACTGCCGCTTCCGGAGGGAGTAGACTTAATCGGGTTGGCCGATGATCTGCTCCTGGTGGTCAGAAGTAGGGAGACTGGCCATTTAAGGTGGCGACACAGATAGCTGTGGAGCGCGTCGTTCGGTGGGTCGAGAGCAGGAACATACATGTGACAGAACAGAAAACCACGGCGGCATAGCTGGCAAGAAGGAGAGTGGGAAGAAAGAGGGGGGAGATCATTGAACTCGTAGGGCAAGAGGTGCCGGTGGGGACCTCGTTGACATATCTGGGTCTCACCATTGAGGCCAATCCCTTATGCACAAGACAGGTGGTAGAGGCATTTGCGGGAGCAGACTGAGCCATCAAGGCGGTGGGAGGGCTACTGACTAATACAGGCGGGCCGAGCGAGGAGACCAGAAGGCTCCTAATCACGGTGGGAGCAGCGAGTTTGCTTTACGCCGCGCCGGCATAGGAAAGGGCGGTGGAGTCACGGAGGAATTCGGAGAGGCTACGAAAAGCGTTAAGGGTGGGAGCCCTCAGAATTATTAGAGGGTACCGCACCATCTCAACAGACGCGGCAGAGGTGCTGGCATTCGCACCCCCAGCGGACCTGATGCTACAGGAGAGGGCCCAAGCTTACAGGGCGAAAAAGAGCGGTATATGCCTAAGAGTGAGGCCCAGAGGACGGCGCGGAGCTGGGTGATGGAGGAGTGGCAGCGGAGGTGGACCGATGGAACGAAAAGGCAATGGACGAGAACCTTAATTCCACAATTGGAGCCCTGGGTCCATCGCAAGAAGGGAAACCTGGACTATTTCACGACGCAGCTCCTGTCCGGTCACGGATGTTTTGCCGAGTACCTGCGCCGGATAGGAAAGCTGAACGGAGGGGACTGTCGGTGGTGCCCAGCGCCAAAAGATGACGCCAGGCACATACTCCTGCAATGCAAGAGATGGGAGGCGGAAAGGTGGAGCCTAAAGGAGACACTGGGAGAGCTTAGCGAAGAGTCGCTCACCGCCAAGATGTTAGAGAGCGAGGAAAGGGGATGGCGAAATTTGCAAAATCGGTAATTAACAGAAAGGAGGAAGACCTCGCGACAGCGGTACAAAGCGTCCAAACATGACCTGCAGTTATATTTTAGATTAAGTTAGTTAGTTTTAGTATGTAACTATATATGTATTTACGTATTTGTAAATATATGTAACTGGTGCTATTTGTTACAACTTGTTGCCTTTTTGAAGATAATTTCATAAAGTCTCTCTCGTAGAAGCCCTAGTTTCTAATGATAAAAAATGAGACCGTCGATTTCCACAAGCCTTTCTTGACGGAAATTTTTCACCAGCAAAATTATTCGTCATGGACAGGAACAGCTGGTAATGGTGCCATGTCCGGACTATAAAGTGGATGCATTAGAACCTCCTAACTAAGCTCCCGGAGCTTCTGCATTCTTCATCACCGTTGACATTAGCAGATCTCATCGTAGTCGACTCCCTTTTCTTGAGAAAATATCTTGGCACACAGCCAATTTTGCCTTCTTCGATGTTGGATTTTTGATGGTAAAAACCTATTTCGACCCGATGACCTTCATATTGCCAGTTTTTTTGCGAGTTGCCACGTGTTATTCCTCTCCAGAGCGTTGAGATCTTCTGTGATCGCCTTTGATTATTCATGGCCACCGAGTAGGTTTGCGAGCCACACGACGAACACGCGCCGAAGTGGAATGAACACGCTTCCACCGCCGAATTCGAGGTTAAGTCCGTGGCGATCCAAAATCCGACACAAATAGTACGGTTCACCCACTTCACACGTGTTCTGGGCCCATAACCTTTTGAATAAGTCAACTATTTTATTGAACTAAA
Organism: Ontholestes murinus; assembly: GCA_963969525.1. NCBI lineage: Eukaryota > Metazoa > Arthropoda > Insecta > Coleoptera > Staphylinidae > Ontholestes > Ontholestes murinus. The sequence goes on from OZ018396.1 coordinate 15,656,200, forward strand.
CGTTTATTTAACCATTTTGTATTCAAAGCTCACGTACTTACACACCAAGAAATACAACTCCGGCGGGATAAGGAGATATCATGTAAGTGGCGCCAGCGTCGAAGCATGAAAATTCAAATAACTCAACAAACAACATCTATATATTTTCGTTTTTTGGGAAACTGAAACAATTGCAATAGTGAAAAGAACACTGTATATGTAGACCTAGAGAACAGCAGGAGTGTTCTGCTTAATACTTTTTTGATCAAGTAGTTTTGAATTATAACGGTCGCTTATAATTTAAAACTGGAGAAGCCTTCAAGTGATATAAAGTTGTCTGGGATATATCATCCCAAGCTTGCTTCTTGTATACGTAGCTGGTGATTGTGTAAGTTATATGGAGTGTGGGATAAACTACCCAGACGATACATGTGCAATGGGCCATAGGGGGATGGCAATATTAGCTTCTAACCTGTTGTAGCCCTTGCTGTATGAGAGCGCGCATTATCCTGTTGGAAAATTGGGTTTTCTAGACCCTAAAGAAATGGAAGCGCGACAGGTTCTAGCACATTAACAATATAACCAGTTGGAATTAGGTTGTCATCAATGAAGACCAAGGGTAACATAACATATTGCAGTTTAGCTTGCATAGATGGTGAAATAGTGTAAGAGGAAGACATATAAATAAACTATATGAACGCAGCCCACAAGACCTTATCCGGCGATAAACAGATGACATTGACATTCTGGATCCTAGACCCATCATCCAATAATTTGCTATTGACATTGTTGAACAACATCTCAATACCGTTGGAACATTTCGGTTTATACGAGGAGCAATTTTTCTTAGCGTAAGTGCAATAATACGGCCACGTTCTCTTGACATTGTCCTCAAGTTCAGAAGGAATCGTAAACAAACAATTTGCAAAATTGACATTTAATTACACACTGACTGGTTTCAATAAAAATCTAAGTGTTGCACTTTTTATGGAAGTCAGTATATATATATAAAGGGTGGATGGCCTCTATCCCACCCTTCAACTAGATAGATAGCATAGGTATATTGCGTAATATGTAATTGTTAATATTTCAAGTGAATTGACCCAATTAATGGTTTTACAGTAATATGACATATTAGTACAGCACTTTTATTACAAGCACATTAAATAATTTTTTAACCGACATATGAAGAAAATTAATACATATATTGTCAAGGCTACCTAATAACTAATCTGTTTTCAATTATTATACTGAAGGTGATTTCAACATGTTTTTTTTTTTAATTATGTGAATATAAATGACTAGGTAAACAAAAGATGGTTACACTCCTTTCACTTCTTTATTTAATTACTGCATCCAAATTTCGTACACTGTTTATGCAATAGTAAACAATTTATATAATGTAGTAATTAAATAAAGTAGGAATTTAGCCGAGTTTTGTTTCATTATTATTAATTATTAATCAATTATTTATCTATGTTCTTTTTTACTATTCATGTTTGCCTTAATTAAGGCTTATTTTTCATTTTTTAAGTATGAAATTTTAACTTTAAATATTTACAATCATATACCTAATAAAAAATTAGTGTAATAACTTTTTTGTAGGTATATAATTGTAAATATTTAAATTAATGATATATTATTTCAGAACAAGTATTGAATAATTACGGAATAAAACTGTATTATTTTGAAACCTTTATAGTAGCAACTGTCTCTGTTGTAACATAAAAATAGTATCTTTTCACTTTTCATCACCAATTCCGACATTTAAAATATTAAGGACTATATAAAATGTAGAATGATTTTATTGCCTTACCATTAAAACATGCTAGACAACACACTTTATTATTATATTTGTAATTAATTAAATTATAGCTCTAATAAAGTGGATCAAGGTATCAATAATTAATATTATAAAGCAAACCAATGAATTGATAGGCGAATTATTATTTTTATGCTAATCATAATCCGAAAATATGGAACAGATTAATACTAAAACCACTCTTCATCATCCTAAACAACCTTGCCTATCCGAGTGATCGATGCTCCTGCGAAAATATTAATCGAAATAAATGACCGCCAGAAAAGCTTCGAAAATTATATACTTAATTATAATGAATTAGTTAATTAGACGGCCGGTCCGTTCAAGGCGAGCCTGAAATCGCCGAATTGAACAAGAACGTGTGAACTTGTGCGATGGCTGTATGTACATTACACATCGAGGACATGTCAAAAAAGTAAGCAGAACATCAGCACAAACAAAAAAAGAAACAGGATATCTGAAAATAATTCCGCTCCCGGTATAAATACGATGAAGTATGAAATTTTTCGAAAGTCGAAAACCACCGCGATATGGAAAAGGTTGCGTTTATTCTGTGTGCCGTGGTGGCTGTTGCCCAGGCAGCAACTTTACGTGAGTTTGAAAATTATAAATAACATAATTCATTTTTTCACATTTCATTTCTTATATTTAAAAAATCGTAAACTTAATTATTTATCAATAAATAAATTAATTAAATTAGTATTTTACACTACAAAAAAATAAATGTACTCGTAAATTTTTATATATTGTTATAAATTGAATAATTCAACGATTTAGGAAACTTAAATTTAAAAAATATATAAAATAAATTATCATCATCATCATATCAGTTTCAATAAATTCATTATATAATTGAGATGTATTAATTTTATATATTTTATAATTTAACCTTTCGAAGAATAAATATTACTTAATACATTTAAGTATGTACATTAAATATTTTGTATCTAAAGTAATAAGCTCTTTTACATAAACATAAATGGTTGATAGATAAATACAACTAATACCTAAAACATTGTCTGTCTGTATTAATGCCTAAGTGTGTATAGTAGTTATTTCTCCCATTCAATTAATATTTGTTTTTTCTTGATTTATTCTAAAATTATTTTTACAAGACCACTGGGTTGCATTATTAAATAATGAGAACATTGATTAAAAACACTTAGAGTCTTTCTTCAATATTTTGGTTGGCATCATCTGCAAAGCTAATTATTTAAAGTATTTGGATCGTTGATATTAAGTCGTTGACAAATATGGTAAATAGTGTCGGTGCTGTTAGGTTACCATACTAACTTTATTTTTGTTGGTTCTGATTGAATTAAATTTTCATTGTTCTATTACTCAGTTAAAACTCGAATCATTGTAAAACCTATACTCTTATTCCAATTCTTTCAAGTTCGTGTAATAACAGATCGTGTTTTATGATATGATAGATTATTCTTTTCTCTTTAATCCAATATCACATATGACATAGTTATTTCTAAAAATAAGTGATTTATACTCATTGACGATGGAGGCTTCTACTTCCTTATACATATTTAATCACAAAATTAAACACAATAATCACTTTGTTTTGTATAACCGGTATTTATTTATATGGTGACCAATGGTTTCAATACATCAGCGTATCATTTTCAAACCGAAAGTTTGAATGTTACTTTCTGTTGAAAATGATACGCTGATGTATTGAAACCATTGGTCACCATATAAATAAATAACGGTTATACAAAACAAAGTGATTATTGTGTTTAATTAATGCCCGTTTGCACCGCAGCTACTTAACCATTGATTAAAATTTAATCACTGGTTAACGAAAAATCGGTTTGCACCGCAACTTTGCCCCGGTTAAAGTCCCCCAAAAACGTCAAATATTTAACCAGCCGATTTTGGCCGGTTAGCGTGCCAAATACGGAACGACTAACTTCAGGACGTTTATAATCGTGAAGTTCTTTATGTAAATTTATCAGACATATTTTATAGTGCTAACCTCTGCTAACAATCGATTTGATAATTGACGAGATTGATGACTTGGATGTTATTGATTTCATTAATTTCGGCACAGTACACTAATATATTATAGGTAGTAGTTTGTGAATTTCGGTTTACCTCGTCAAATAAACGTTAGGTTAAACTATTTTGATTTATATTAATTGAAGGTGACATTGATTTTCCAGTTGATTGGTAAGCTTTTAATATAAAAAGAATGATAAACATTTATAAATGTTTCTTTTTAGCAATAATTGTGTTTCACCTATGAATCAGTTGCTGACATGTCTGCGGTATTATGCCACAGGTGGACATTTGCAAACTATAGCAGATAGTACTGGAATGCATTGGCTACAGTATCCAGAATTGTAGTATGTGTTATAAAAGCAATTGCCCAACACCACCGAATGTTTATTAAGTTCCCAACTATGGAAGCAACCCAAGAAGTTTAGCAAGAGTTTTTTAAAATCGCTGAATTTCCACGTGTTATAGGAGCTATAGATTGTACACATATTAAAATAAAGTCACCTGGTAAAGTCAATTTATTATAAATTACTATAAACACCATACAAATCATCATTGAAATGTAAATTATTAAATATATTTGAGGTGGCTTATTTAAAATATACAATTTATTACAAACATTACTTAATTTATTATAAATAAAGTGTTATCTTTATTGCATTAATATTAAATGTATTAATTTGAGGTATGTTTTGTAGGAGGAAAAGATCCTGAAATTTTCCGCAACTGAAAATCGTATTTTTCAATAAATGTGCAAATCATTAGCAATGCGGATTTAAAAATCACAAATGTTGTTGCCAGGTGGCCAGGATCAGTTCATGACTGAACTATTTTTAATAATTCTAGAATAAATGCAGAGGCTGAGCAGGGATGCTACCAAAACTGCATTCTTCTTGGTAAGATTAAAAACATTATTTAGTGTTCTCTCAATTACTGTCAATTTTTTTAATTAATTTAATACATTTCTCAGTTTTATAAAAGAAACTAGAAAGAAGGAAAGCATTAATGACATTTTTATCTATACACCTTAGCTGTTAATGGGTTTTCGGTTGCATTTGTTGCAGTGTACTGTCTGATGTGTGTCTAAATTAGACAACTCTTGGCCTCTATGAAATTCACTTATCAAATTCAATCTAATCAAATATTTTCTTCGGTATCTTATTAATTTAAGATTTTTTTATTATAAACACTATTAAGAGTTGTTAACAACAATGCACACTTGCAATGTACCAAAAAAATGCTGAAATTTCCAATAGAAAAACCATAAACAGGTAATAAAGTTTGTACCATCTAAATTTTACGGTGCATAGATAAAAAAAAACCCAGGGTATATGATATGTCTGTTACTTCATTACAGGTGACAGCGGCTACCCAAACGAGCCATATTTATGCACCCCATTGATAAATCCCGTAACACAGGCGGAAATACGCTACAATGAATGTCACATCAAAACGATGGTGTACCAGAATTACCTGATGACATAAATAGAGAGATACAATTATTAATTATCAATGGAAATATTGAAGCCATTAATAATAACAATAATAATATTGGGAATGTCTGGAGACAGTTAATAAATAATTATTTTAACAATTTATAGTTTAATAAAAGTTATTTAAATGGAGTAATTGTATTTTTTAAAATTCTATGACCAAATTTAAACACTTTCCGCATTTCGCTTTCCTTTGATATACCAAAACACTCTGAAACTTGTTCACGCGTGTAAGGAATAAGAAATATAGGTTAAGTATATAGACACTCCACTGTCAATTGTACGGCATAAAAATACCAAAAATAAAAATTAAAACCCTATAAAAACGTGTGCTCTCTATGTTATTACTCTGTGATCGGTGGTTACTTAATCAGCCGACGGTGCAAACAAAATTTTCTGGTTAAAGTTAATCGCGATTAGTTAATCGAAAAATTTAACCAGAACTGGTGCAAGTGGCCATAAGTGATTTATAGTCATTTTAAGTTTAATTATAAATAAAAAGTAGGTAGCCATGAAACAGATGAAAATAAAACAATTGCAGTTGTTTATAATAATAGCATTATTGTAATTATTAGTTTTACAGAGATTCATCTTTCCATGCTACCTATTTTTTTATTTATCTATAATAAAACTTAAAATGACTATACTTCACTTATTCTTAGAAATAACTATGTCATATGTGATATTGGATTAAAGAGAATAAAAATCTATCGAATGAGGCCATAGCCAACTAGTTCCAATTTTTAAAAAAACTGTAAGTAATTCATATCTCATTGACGATAAAAAATTTCTGAATATATTTTATTAATCTGCATAAAATTATCTAAAACTTGCATTTTACAGATTTTTTCTATCTAAATTGGTTGCTTGAGTTATGTGAAGATCAAATTAATTTGAACAAATAAAGCACTAATAACCTTTCTTCAGAAGAAAGGTTATTAGTGCTTTATTTGTTCAATTTTTTTTCTATCTGTTATAATAACCGAGATATATTGTTTTAAAAAACAAAAATTGACACTTTTTACTTATTTCAAAATATCTAGTTACCCCTGACTTTTTTTAAAACTTTGACAGTGGAATTTTATTTGTCTCGTAAATTTACACTTCTTTTCTTATTTAACCGTTTTTCTATCTCTTATAGTTTCCGAAATTCCCATAGAGAACATAAAAAAACTCATCTTGTATACAGGGTGACTGACGAAAAACCTTTGGTGCTGTATCTCGCTTATTTTTTATCCGATTTTAATAAATAAAACATCAAATTAAACCATTTTTAAAGGGGTTTAATATGAACTGAACGGATATTTTTTCTTGTATCCTGGTTTTGACAAATGACGATCAACATTTTTTTTTAAATTGCACTGTATATATATTTTTATTGATTCGCAAGGAGATCTTTTTTCTGAATATAAAATTGTAGACAAATTTATCCATACATCAAACTTAAGTCGAGAAATTGAGGATTAAAAAAATAAATAAAAAGTCAAGTATCCATTGTAAACAATATACAGACCCTATTTTAAATGTCAAAAGTGACAGTGACAGCGATTGATAAAATACTGCAACGATTTTTAATTATTTCATAATTAAAATGTTGCAATATTTCAAACACTGTACTAGAATTTTGTGCTTCTAGAGAAATCGTTTTTCAGTTTTTGAAATCTTGCAACATTTTTATTATGAAATTATTAAAAATCATTGCAGTATTGTACCAATGACTGACACTGTCACTTTTGACATTTGGAATAGGCTCTGTATATTGTTTACTATGGGTATTTGATTTTTAATTTTTTTTTTAATCCTCAATTTCTCGACTTTGGTTTGATGAATGGATACAATCGTTTACAAATTTAGATACAGAAAAAAATCTCCTTGCGGATCAGTACAAAATATATATACAGTGCAATTTGAAAAAAAAAAGTTGATCGTCTTTTGTCAAAAACTGGATGCAAGAAAAAATATCAGTACAGTTCATATTAAAGTCTTTTAAAAATGGTTTAATTTGATGTTTTATTTATTAAAATCGGATAAAAAATAAACGAGATACAGCACCAAAGGTTTTTCGTCAGTCACCCTGTATACAGGGTGTCCCATTTTACATTACGGTCTCGAATAACTTGAAAACAATGCATCGTAACGAAAAATGTGCGGAATGGAATTATACCATATTATATATATAGGGTGATTCATTAAGGGTGGCCACTGACCGTATCTCGGAAACCGTATATCCTAGAATTTGGGGAAAAAAATTCTAATGACATAATCGGCCAAAAGAAAATGCGTTAAAATATTTTTAAATGCGTAGCTTTCCGCTAGGTGGCGCATTTTATCATATTACCGCATTAAGGCTACAGTTAAGTGGTGGGGGAAGTATACTTTTGTTTACAGTAAATGGTCTGTAACTTCCGTATACCTTAACCGATTTTCACAAGCTTAGGCTCAATGGAAAGAGTATTAGAAGTTGATTACAAAAATAAATAACATTAACACATTTAATCTATGCGCTGGCAACTAGAGGGCGTTATGTAACACTTAACCCTATTTATGTATTTTTCTCAGAAATATCAAATGGAATGATATAACTCGAAGCAGCTTACAAAAAAGAAAATGAAATTACATATTGTTTCGTCAAAACCGCAAGCTGATGTCTCTTGTCATTCCAAAGATATTTAGATTTTTTTAAATTTTCGTTGTTGTTTTTCGTTGTTTTCGAAGTGTTGGTTCACCCTGTAAGTTGTAAGTGAAAACATACTGCTACAGTTACATTTAAAAAAAATATCAATTTAAATCGAATGGCACAATATTTATTAACATAATTGATGAAAAAAATAATACAAAAACTAAAATTGATAACTGCACCTATTACTTAGTTATTTTAGGTACTCAAAATGTTTCCCATCATTTGCTATGCACAAATTCAGTCTTTCTATAGTGGAATTGACACTGGCCTCAATTTCAGCACCAGAAATACCTCTTACTGCTTGCCGAATCCTTTCTTTCATATCCTCACTTGTAGTTGGACGTGTTTTATAAACCAAATCTTTAATTCTACCCCATAAAAAGAAATCTAAAACCGTAAGATCTGGTGACCTTGCTGGCCATGAAAAAATACTTCCCCTTCCAATCCATTTATTTGAAAATACAATATCTAAATAATTTCGGACACCTGCGGCAAAATGTGCTGGGCATCTTGTTGATACCACATGTCTAATCTGTTACGAATTGGAACGTCTTCTAGGAGGATGGGGAAATCGTTAGTTAAAAAATCTAAGTACCTTTGGCCCGTTAATTTTTTTTCAAAGAAAAAAGGTCCTATTATCTTCCTATTTAAAATACCACACCACACATTTATGCTCCAGCGATTTTGGTAATTGACTTCCCTCTGCCAGTGTGGATTTGTTTCTGACCAGTAGTGCAAGTTAATTTTACCAGAGCTTGAAAATGTAGCCTCATCCGTCCATAATATTGCAGATAAAAATTGTTGATTATCATTTAACATTCCTTTTAGCCAGTTGCAATAATCTAGTCGTCGATCAAAATCTATGTCTTTTAACTCTTGATGTAAAACAACATGGTAAGGATGCATTTTATATTCTTTTAGTATTCTATTCACCAAAGAATAATTTAATTCTAGATCTCTTGCAATTTCCCTAATACTTGCACGTGGTTCAGCGTTAACGTATGCCAAGACGTTAATAACATTTTCTTCATTTTGTCTTCTACGTATCCTATTTCTTACCGAAACAGGTTGAACATTGCCAGTTTTTCGTAATCGTTCTGCCAGTCTTTTAAAAACTTTTCTTGAATGACGCCGTCTTTCAGGAAATTGTAACCCATATTCTCTTTCAGCAATGACTGCATTTTGTAGACTTTCAAAATACACTGCTAGCATATCATATGCTTCTTCATTTGAAAAATAAAACATTATAATAAAGTGATTTTTCAAACGTTCAAATTAACTTTGACAGCAACAACAAATTATAAATAAACAATCACAAAACAAAAATGTCATTTCCAACGGTGACTTGATTACTTTTACAACATCGCCCAGGAAAATAGTTTGACATACTCGTAATGTTACAACTTATCCATATAAAACCATTGAAGAAATTTTAAGGAATCTAGGATAAAATTTCACTCTAGAAGGACTGAATTTGTATAGGTACAGCAAATAAGGGGAAACATTTTGAGTTTCTAAAATAACTAGATAATGGGTGCTTTTAGAAATTTCAGCGTTTTGTAAATTTCTGTTATGGGTAATAAGTTTTATTATTTTTCATTAATTGTGCTAATAAATATTGTTGTCATTTGTTTTTACATGACATTTTTTCTAAAAGTAACTTTAGCCATATATTTTCATTTACACCTTACAGGGTGAACCAACACTTCGAAAACAACGAAAAACAATAACGAAAATTTAAAAAATCTAAATATCTTTGGAATGACAAGAGATATCAGTTTGCGGTTTTGACGAAACAATATGTAATTTCATTTTCTTTTTTTGTAAGCTGCTTCGAGTTATATCATTCCATTTGATATTTCTGAGAAAAATACATAAATAGGGTTAAGTGTTACATAACGCCCTCTAGTTGCCAGCGCATAGATTAAATGTGTTAATGTTATTTATTTTTGTAATCAACTTCTAATACTCTTTCCATTGAGCCTAAGCTTGTGAAAATCGGTTAAGGTATACGGAAGTTACAGACCATTTTCTGTAAACAAAACTATACTTCCCCCACCACTTAACTGTAGGTGATAGAAAAAAATGACTTAAGCAAAAATTGTAAACCAAGTACAGTAGTTTCTAATTTTGATAATTTTCAATAGCCTTAATGCAGTAATATTTTGTAAAAAACGCAAATTAATTATGTAAATGATAAAATGCGCCACCTAGCGGAAAGCTAAGCATTTAAAAATGTTTTTACGCATTTTCTTTTGGCCGATTATGTGATAAGAATTTTTTCCCCCAAATTCTAGGATATACGGTTTCCGAGATAAGGCCGGTGGCCACCCTTAATGAATCACCCTGTATATGGTATATAAATATCTAAATCCTTTTTGGCCCTTTTTCCTTTATGATAATAGTTATTGCCTTACCATTCGACTTTTTCCTTGTGAAAGTGAAGAAAATATCCCATTGGTTATTTACTGCATTTGATGGGGGGACATAAATTTGATTCCAATTCTCACCTTCTAATGGTTTATTAAATTTTTATATACAAGGGGTGTTCAAATATAATTCAAATATTCAAATATAAAGGTACGCAAAGACACTGAAGTCTTTGTTCAAAGTATGCATCATAAACCTGAACACAACGATTCCTTTCGACTCTTTAATGCAAATTAAAGACCCCAAAAGATTACGTATTTCCAGAACGACTGTTGCACGATATAACCCAGTTCTTCATAGTATCCTCGAGTTCGTCGTCTGAGTTGAAGCACTGCTCTTTCAGATGGTTTTCAGGGAAATCGCAAAGCGATGTCCGGGCTGGAGGGTGAATGGTTAAACTGCTCCTACTTGAACTTGAAGTCCTGCAAGTAGGGGTGCGTTATCATGGACCACACCACCACGGACTTTTGTTCTTGATGGACCTCCGTAGTTTTGGGAATGTCCCAGAGTACACATCGGAGTTAATTGTTTTCCTGTGCTCGAGAAATTCAACAAGTAGTTGCAGGCGCTTCAACTCGGACGACGATGTCAAGGACGCTGTGAAGGATTGGGTCTGAGAACATGGAATTCTTTAGCTAGTTAATCAATGGGATCATTGTGCACATGCCTATGGTATATTCTTTGAATAAAGCCTTCACTTATATCCTCGATGTCGTCTCGTACTTTTCCATTTGAACACCCCATGTATTTTCATCTTTAAAATATCGTTTGCTTTTATATTATGGTTGCTTATTTATACCAGGCCTATGGTATATACTTTGATTAAAGACTACACTTATATCCACGATGTCGTTTCGTATTTTTTTCATTTGAACACCCCTTGTATGTTCATCTTTAAAATATCGTTTGCTTTTATATTCTCATTGCTCATTTACACTATAAGAAAAAGTAACTTCTTGACTCAAATGATTTGATATATTTAAATTCTAATTAACATAAAAATGTGAGAATTTAATTCATCGTTTATTTAAATTCATTATATAAGCCGTGCAAGTTAATTGTTGATTGATAGGAATGTCATCAATGTAGGATTTTGTCGTGGCTGTTCATTTGGTCAATTCTATCAATCCATAGGAGCATATGATTTGAATAAAGGTGTCTTCGATATTGCATTTGCCAAGAAAATTTATATTAAAGCCACTGCAAAGGAAAACTGGTTTATTTTTGTTATGAATAATTACAAAAAAAATTCTAAAATGGTAATAGAAATATTCTATGCATCAGTTAGGTTAAAATTGTTACAATTATGATGTTTTGTTTTGAATTGTATTGGTGCACATTCAAGTAAGTGGTCTGTTAAGTTTACTTATTTCATGAATAACTTTATATTTAAAACAGTATCTTACATAGACCGCAGCACCTTCGTGTTGGTTATAATTCCTGCAGAACGAATATTTTCTAGTTGTTCTTTGGGTTTCCATGGCTATCCTAACAATTTCTGTACTAATTAATTTCAATATTCGCTTGATATTTCTTAAATAATTTTCTCACTTATGAGAATGAAATAATAAGTAAAGAATTGTTAAAACACTTAGTTTATTTCACTGATTTTATATATTTACTCAAGCAATTTCGCTTGCTAACGTTGTAGTATCAAAGAGAGATTATAAAAGAAAACCAACATTTATTTTTTTTAATTGAAAATCCGTAGTTTTACGAAGTAATTGAAAAACATCAGAGAATAGAATTAGAAAATAATAAAATATTATTATTGAATACTAATAAACAATTAAATTCGTTTAAAACACATCAACATAATTTTTGTTCTATATTTCACCAAAATCGTTTGAAAATCTGTAGTTTTATCAAATAATTAAAAATCATCACAAATCACAGCTCCTAATTCCATATCATCGCACCAATAATTCACCTCACAAGGTCTTAATTGCCGTTAGTTTCCGTTAAGTACTTGGGCATAACTTATAGATCAAAACATCAATTTTAAAAAATACACTGCTACAGTCAAACGTTAAATAACTTCCAGGAAAAATTACTTTAGAAGTCTTAGATATAAAAATTTATTTCTACCAGAACAGCATTGAAAATGTATAAAATGATTTGCCGCCCATTACCTGACTATGGTTGCGCCCTCTATCCCAATCCTAGGAAACCAACTCTCCTCAATATTGAAGTTAACGAGCATAACAAAACTCCGTCTTCCTCTTAATCATTTACATAATGCTTCTAACCAGCTCCTCTATGATACTTCCTCAGTTATCCTCATTCTTCGATACTTATCCTCAAAAATCCTTTCAACTTCCACCTATTATCCCTAGAAATTATAGTATAAGCCATAAATTAAAAAAAAAACATATTCTACGCATATGACTAATGTCAAATAACACCTCCCAAAAAGGACAAAAACAATACATGAAGAATTCAGAACGTGTCAGCATGTTCTACTAGACACTGTATAGATATGGATTTGAGTAGAAGATCATTGGAAACCATTAAATTCCGCCTGTTATTCTTTCTGTCTAAATTTGTTCTACGTGTATCATTAATTTATACAATCTTTTTTAAATATGTTAGAAGCAAGAAGTACAAAGTTATAAAGAATTATGATTGAAATTAAAATTAATCTAGTGATTAATTTATCACTTTTTTGTTTTAGCACCTGAAATTGTCACCTGTAAGAAATCCGACTCAAATTACAGAGCGTGCCTTTTGAAGGCCATCACTGACGCTACTAAATTCCTCGCGGGTGGTAAGCTATAAAATATGCTCATTTATATCTTTGCTTAAATGATAATTAAATTAAATAATATATATATAAGTACGGTTTTTGGCTTTTTAGGTAATAAGAAATTGGGCGTATCGGGAGTAGATCCCGTATATATTCCAAAAATACACATTGCTGGTAACGGAGGAAGTGTCGACTTGGACCAAACTTACATAGAGACAAATCTTCATGGCATGACTGGTGGCGAATTCACCGATGCAAAGTAAGTTTACACTCTAGGAAAAAAAATTGATTTTATTAATATATTTAAGTATATATAATACGAGGGACAACTCGAAAGTAGTACCTGTAATTAACATATCTTAAACTACTTGTCTACATTGACAAAAAACCACAAACCATCATCATCACTTCTTTACATTTCGTAAATTTAAGTATTTGTCGTAACATGTGATAATTTTTTGTATCCCATTTTTATATTCCTCCATCGCCAGTGTGTTCTATTTCATCTTTCTTTCCTGTCAAAAAAATCCTTGAGTTTTGTAAGCAGATGCCAATCTGGAGGTTAGCTTCCTTCTAGACTATAGGATGGATGGTTAAAAGTTCGTCCGTAATGCCTGACAGCCGTCCAAACCCTCGTCACCATGGATATTCTCTCTTCCTAAGCGCCGAACGGACAACTCATCAATAACATTTTCTCCTTCACACATTATTCAATTGATGAAGAATATCGCATGATGTGATTTAAATAATCACAATCCTAACTAACACAACTGATGGCGTTCTTTATTTTTTGAACATAACACTCTCATAAACAGCATAGTCATTACCAGCGAAACATAAATTTACACTCAAACAACTGAAATACAATTGAACATGTTAGCACACATCTATTCTCCAACGCTTCGCACGGTGAAACCGGATACTACTTTCCTACTAAACCTCGTATATCAATTTTAAATGGTAAACACAATAAGTGCTAATAATTTATTACTACATTACTACATCATATTATTCTTTTCCGTTAGAATTGACCTTGATGGTGATAATTGCAAGATGCATTTCGAGCTACAATCCCCGAACGTGCAGCTAATTGGCAAATACAAAGTATCAGGAAAACTACTCCTTTTCACATTGGGTGGACACGGCCCAGCTAATATCACAATTGGTAAGACATGTAAATTAAAAATGCGTATACATTTATTATTTATAAAACCTTTAACTTTTTCACTGAATTGAAAAAATCACTAATAATGATTTGTGGTTAAAGCAGTGAATTTTTCAATTCAGCGTAAGTATGGATTACCACATAGAAACCATTCTCTTTATTTAACCTTTTTACAATTTCTGGTGTAATGAAAAACGATTGAAATCAAAAACTCTTTATTTAGGCCATAATTTAAAAAGAGTACATTATATTTTCTAGTGAATATGAAAGTCAAGCTGGACTTCACGTGCAAAAAAATCGACAGAAAAGGAGAGACCTATTTGGAAATCACCGACACCGGTGTAGTCATAAACCCAGAGAAATTACTTTTCGACATTGGAAATCTCATTGATGGAAATGAAGAGCTCAGCGCCAACGTCCTCAAGGTCATGAACGATAACGATGCGGAAATCTTTAAGGAGTTAAAGGCCGACTACGAAAGGGTCTTTAGTGCCGTCTTCCAAGCTTTAGCGGTACCAATCTTTAAAAATATCCCAGTTAAAAATATTTTTCCATCATAAACTATTCACCTTTTTAATTTATTGTTTTATAGTTTGTGAATGCTGCAGGCGTTTATTGTTATATAGTTTTGTAGAAAAATCTTAGTAAAATATAAATTGTACTTTGTTTTCCTTATTATAAAAAACAACATAACCTAAAATAATGTTTCATCCATTATTAACAAAAAAACCCATAACCTAAAATAATCGATGTTTGTTTTTGAGTTTCGTGTAGAGTTGTTATTGATAATGAGAATAAAGTGTGAAGAAAGGATACTTCAGTGTTATTTATAGCTAAAATAATGCTAGAAATATATTTTATATTTTGAACACTAAACTAAAATTTTGGCGAAGAAAACACTTGTTATGTTCCATATTGTTAACATAACAAGTAACATTACATATCTGGTTCCATCAAGAGGGTAGCTCAACAAGTATCAACTATACTAAACTAAAACACTAACTAAGTGATTACCACTAAAAATAAATTACATTAGTTTAATGTTTATTATATATTAACACGTGGTAACGGTCGCAACTATTCTTATTTATATTTTCAACTGAAAACACCGTTTTAATATACAATCAAATTTGTTCTCATTGTTATATGAAATTCTCTATTTGTTAAATTAAATACACAATCAAGTGAAAGAGAGAGAAATTTATTTATTGAGACAAATTCGCTTAAAAGCAATTCATAAGTAGTCTTACAATTTCAACCAAGTAGATTTGTATGTAAATATGTAGATCTTCCTTACCATATTACTGTTTTAGGCCATTAATCATATAGCAATGTTTGATAATATACAAATCTATTAATTTTAATAAGAATTTAATTAAAATCAAAAATATATTTCAATTAAAAATATATGTTTTTAGAAAGTTGGCGATATTCTATTAACTGCAAAATCTTCGGACAGCCTAGGCACATTTAAGTTGGCAACACTTTGTTTACTATTTTGAAACACAACGTTTGCGTGCGAAATGGCGGTGAGTGTTTTTATTATTAATTCTCCACAAATAAATTATAACTTAACAAAACCACATTCAATAAATTGCATAATTAAACGTATAAAGTAAAACTCGCTTTATAAATTAATTAATTAAAGTACAACAGATATAACCTATAATCACCACGGCGCAAAATACGATTTAAACAGTAGTTATGCGTTTAGAATGTTAGTAATTACAAAAGAATGGAAATAATTGTGTTTATTTTAAACATATTTAAGCCCCACCAATGATTTGCAAATATTACCAATAGAATAACATGTATGTATATGTGTGGATAACATAACCTCAATAAATTCAAATCATGTTCTAGAATAACTCTTTAATTTTAGTATCAAGTATTTTTCTGAAAAGGAAAAAAGTAAATTTGGAATAATATACGAGGATTAAAAGATTAAAACGTGTTATATTTAATCAATTAACTTTTGTTTGATCAATATTTGATATTGTCAATTAATTTAAACTGTTTATATTATTAATTGACTAAATAACTTCTAGGTGATATATAAAATACTTGGGTTTTGAGAATTTACACAATTTAATGTCTATGCACTGTGACAATTCTTTCGCCACACAGTGCATCGACATTAAATTGTGTAAATTCTCAAAACCCAAGTGTTTTATTTATCACCTATATAATGGAATTTCACCAAGTAAAAGCCTCATCAATCCAATATTTTAATAACTTCTAATATTATTTATGATTAATATTAATCTTAAAAGTGTTATAATTGATCAATTAATTTTTGTTTGATAAATATTTGATATTGTCAATTAATTGAAACCCTTTATTTTATTAATAAACTAAATAACTTCTACTATTTTTATGATTAATATTAACCATTTCGATAAGTGCAGTACCGAGTTATTAAAAATTATTATAATCCACTTACAAGTTATGTGTTTATGATAATTTTTTATTTACAATTGTTTTTAATTAATATATTTTATATAAAAGATTCATTACAAAGCCGATCAATAAGAGAATATATAAGTCTGTATAAGGTTTTTACCTTTATTTATATATACTTATATCAAAAAAGTTCTTTAAAGTAGTTGATAGAATTATTCCACTGAGAGGATTTATTCTATAGAGTAATTTAAAAAAAAATAGCGAAATTATGATTCTACTAAATTCACAATGTAAACAAATAAATATTTCAGGCCGCAGCAGCAGCCAAGGTTCAAGAAGTACGCGAAATCACAAGAATTGAACGTATTGGCGCTCATTCTCATATTCGTGGATTAGGATTAGATGACAGTCTAGAAGCCAGACATGTGAGTATTCCAAAACAAGAAGCAATTCTTAATTTACTTGTAGTTAACAGGTTTTATATTTAACAATGTTTGCTAAAAATGTTTAATAATTAAACAATCAGTAATATTATTATTATTATTTCTATTGTTATATTAGAAGCAAAGCATAAATAAATAATTTCTATTTGTAAGTTAATATATTTTATAGATCTAATATTATTCTACTTACATTGAGAATCTCAGAATGATAAATCATTATTTTTTTATTTAATTTCCTAAATATTTATAGTTGAACTTCTTTTGACATCACATTCTTCGCATTTTTGTTACCACTCTCTCTCCGTCACTGTTTCTTGTGAATAAATATTCCCAATTTTCAATAAAGAAAAATGATTATCCATATATTTATAAAATGGAAGAAATATTAAATATTTTACTGAATATCTTGTAGGTTTCTCAAGGAATGGTCGGACAGATATCAGCTCGTAGAGCAGCTGGTATTGTTCTACAGATGGTGAAGGATGGTCGAATTGCAGGCCGAGCTGTCCTATTAGCTGGACAACCAGGTGCAAATAAATTATACTTATAATCTTAGACTTAAACTATAAAATAGCATTTTTATAGGTATAAAAATGAAAGTCAATTTAGTTACATAAATATAATAAATTTTATTCCTGCAAATTTTTAATTAATTAATAATTACAATAATACAATCTGTAATTTTATTTTAATCGTTCCACAGGCACTGGTAAAACTGCTATAGCCAACGCCTTGGCCGCTTCTCTAGGAATAGACACCCCGTTCACTAGTATGGCCGGTTCCGAGATATTTTCATTAGAAATGAGCAAAACCGAGGCTCTGACCCAGGCCATCAGAAAGAGTATAGGAGTTCGCATAAAGTAACGTGTTTGTATGCAATTTTTTTTAAGTAGGTAATTATTTGTTCACCATTTTTAGAGAAGAGAGTGAAATAATCGAAGGCGAAGTAGTAGAAGTACAAATTGAAAGGCCCGCAACAGGAGAGGGAAATAAGGTGGGGAAGCTAATTTTAAAGACGACCGACATGGAGACTGTTTATGACCTGGGTGGTAAAATGATTGATAGCATTCTTAAGGAGAAGGTACAATCCGGTGATGTTATTACAATTGATAAAGCAACAGGTAAATAAATAAAATAAAATTATTTTTAATTTAAAATTTCTCATGATAAAAAAAATCCATTGTGTATAATATAAAGATAAAAAAGTATTAATGAAATCAGTCTGATTAATAGTAATAAATCAATTTAGATTAATTGTTTTTAATCAGATTGATTAATAAAATTTACTTTATTAATATTATTATACATTTATATTCATTTGTACTGTAAAAGAATGTTGGTTTTATCTTGTTTTATTTTCTTATTGAAAGCTGATTTCATAAAATATTTGATTAATTACAAAATACTTTTTTTTACTTTCTATATTGTTTTTATTATTAAAATCATTTAACAATGTTTAAAGTGAAACTTTAAAACATTCATAATAATCGATAAACTAATAATATATCAAATAAGCTTCAATTTTTCTTTGTTTATAATATTATTTTAATGGCTGTAATGAATAATTAATTATTTTTACATTAAAGGAAAAATTACACGTTTGGGTAGATCTTTTACAAGAGCCAGAGACTATGATGCAACCGGACAACAAACCAGATTTGTACAGTGTCCTGAGGGAGAGTTACAAAAGAGGAAAGAAGTAGTCCACACAGTTACACTGCATGAAATTGATGTAATTAACAGCAGAACTCATGGTTTTCTGGCACTGTTTTCTGGAGACACTGGTGAGATCAAGCCTGAGGTCCGTGAACAAATCAATGGGAAAGTGGCCGAGTGGAGAGAGGAAGGCAAAGCTGAGATAATTCCTGGTGTTCTATTTATTGACGAAGTAAGTCATTTTTTTATATTAATAATAAAGTTAGTTTACAATTAAGTATAGTCGATACTTGCCCTACTATTTTCTTGATTGAACCAAATTTTCAAATTGAGAGATGTTTTATTTACTGTTTAATGGATTTTGATTTATATTTATAGATCAAGTCTGATAAAGTGCCAATAAATAAATAAATAATGCACTTGTTATGATTAGTTTCTTAAAATTTTGATAATTATCTATAAGGACCGAAATTACCAGCTATCTGAAAATAAAGAAATGGAAGATAATAAGTGCATTTCTTCTCCTAATATAGTATTTTGTGAAACAAATTTAAAATTATTTTTTTGATAAATATTTATAATATAAAAGTCCTTGATATGGTTTTAGATTTGCGATATGTTTCGTATTTTTAAATTCAATTTTTTAGGTCCACATGTTAGATATTGAATGCTTTTCATTCCTGAATCGAGCGTTAGAAAACGAAATGGCGCCAATTGTAATCATGGCAACAAACAGGGGAGTTACGAGAATTAGAGGGACGACTTACAAATCACCACATGGAATTCCTCTCGACCTTCTTGATAGGATGATTATTGTTCCCACCACACCCTATGAGGAGAAAGAACTGAGAGAAATTTTAAGGTTTATTTTTTTACTTAAAGTAAAACAAAATTTAATGACGGCATATTTAACTACATATAAATATATAACTGCACATAATAATACAAAAGAAATATTATTCAAAATCATTATTATATGTCAATAGAATCCTTATGATGAGAAACAACTGAGAGATATTTACAGGTTTGTTTATTATTTTCTTACAGGAAAACTATTTCACTACACTTATTGAAATTTAATAATTATTAAATTGATGATTGAGTTACGCGAAGATCCAATACATTGATGAATAAAGCACTAATAACCTTTCTTCACAATTTTATTTGATTTACCAAATTAGCACTGTGCTAATGGTCACTTTGTGTCCAAAATGTACATATGGTAAATCAAATAAAATTGTGGAGAAAGGTTATTAGTGCTTTATTCGTCAAATTAAATAACTATTATTCTTAATAATTAATTTTATAATAATAAAAACACAAAAATTTATTATTCATTATTATTAACATTTATTGAACTAATTAACATTGTTGATATGACAAAAATGAAAAGCAGTTACCGAAATTAAATATGAAGTGTTTATAACCCTTAATTATTAACTGCCCAAAACAAAATCTAAGTTTTTAAATTATATTGGGGAAAAAAATCATGGACATTTTATTGCAACAATAATAATTATGAAATAAAAATAATTTCATTATAAAACTTTGGATAAAAACAATTTAAAACATCATATTTTTCATTTAGTATTCGTTGTGAAGAAGAAGATTGCCAATTATCAGACGACGCTCTAACAGTACTTACAAGGATTGCCCTGGAAACATCCCTGCGTTACGGCATTCAGCTCATTACCACATCCAGCCTGATTTCGCGGAAAAGGAAGGCGCCCGAAGTTGAAGTCGAGGATATAAAGCGTGCCTATGAATTATTCTTCGACGAAGGAAGATCTGTGCAATTTTTGAAGGAGTACCAACAGGAATTTATGTTCAATGAAAATGGTAAATAGTATAATGTGATGATGAATGTTGCACCTTCGATTTTGAAACTATACGCACTTTTATAATTAATTTGTTTTGTGCAAAAAAATATTACATTAAAATTTAGGGTACTATAATTAATGGCAACATTTTCAGGCATTCATCATATACAATTATATAAGTAAAATGATTCATTTATAGTTATTTAAGGTACAAGTGTAAAAAGTGGTGCTTTACACGAACTGGCGTTTAAAAACACGAGCGAGGAACGAGCGAGTTTTTTTAAAGCCAGGAGTGCAATAAAGAAACTTTTTGCACGTGTGCCTTACAAAATTTTATCTTCGATCGTAAAGGATTTCAAAGAATATATTCTTATGAGTAATATTTTAATGTCATTTCAATAATTCAATTAATGAAAACATTTTTTACCCGCAGTGCACTAATGAAAGCGTTACTTAGCAACCAGTAAACAAGTTGCACACATGTCGGCCGCCATTATTATTTATGGAAAAAATGTTCGCTTTATTGTAATCGCTTCGACTTGCTTTAAATGAAATCTTCAGAGTTCTTAAATCTGCCTTTTGGTTTGTATTATATATTTTATTTATAGTTTATTAGTTATTTGTATCAATTAATAAAACATTAAGTTTTTCGTCGAAATATATTCATCTGTCAAATTTGACAATTCTGTGCACTAAAAAGAGTTTGACATTACCGTGCAATAAAAACGTAAAAAAGCACTAGTGCTTTAAAAAGCCACTTTTACAATGAAAAATGATGCAAAAAGCGTCTACTTTCTGTACGATCGTAGATAATAGTTATTTAAGGTACAAGTGTAAAAAGTGATGCTTTATTGCACGAACTGGCGTTTAAAAACACGAGCGAGGAACGAGCGAGTTTTTTTAAAGCCAGGAGTGCAATAAAGAAACTTTTTACACGTGTGCCTTACAAAATTTTATCTATGATCGTAAAGGATTTCAAAGAATATATTCTTATTAGTAATATTTTAATGTCATTTCAATAATTCAATTAATGAAAACATATTTTACCCGCAGTGCACTAATGAAAGTGTTACTTAGCAACCAGTAAACAAGTTGCACAAATGTCGGCCGCCATTATTATTTATGGAAAAAATGTTCGCTTTATTGTAATCGCTTCGACTTGCATTAAATGAAATCTTTAGGGTTCTTAAATCTGCCATTTCGTTTGTACTATATATTTTATTTATAGTTTATTAGTAATTTGTATCAATTAATAAAAAATTAAGTTTTTCGTCGAAAATTTGTGCTATAATATATTCATCTGTCAAATTTGACATTTCTGTGCAATAAAAACAGTTTGACATTACCGTGCAATAAAAACGTAAAAAAGCACTAGTGCTTTAAAAAGCCACTTTTACAATGAAAAATGATGCAAAAAGTGTCTACTTTCTGTACGATCGTAGATAAAAATATTTTTTTTAATGTGACATAATGTGTAAGAAAAAAGAAACTTATGCCTTATTTTTGTTTTAATGCCAGTAAATGTATATTTATTTAATTTTTATTATCTCAAGTGACCTTAAATCTAAATTTGTGCAGAGCATGTATAATAATATAATATAATATGCATATATTTAATAAATTTAACTTGCTACTTTTGATAATAACAAATTAATTTATCTAAACTAAAATACAAAACAAAAATAAAATCAAAGTTATACAAAATAATAGTGTAATGCAGATTAATTATTACAAATGAATGACCTCAACAATCAAATTATATATCATGGAGAGTACTTTTAGCAATTTAAAACTCATGTTTACGTTCACTCATAAAATGCTTTTGTTAAATTTATTGCTGTTATATTGTTTCATCAATTTAACTTGAAAAATATTTTATGACACAATGTCACTACAATTTATATTTTTGTCTCTTCAAACAATATTTGATAAACCTAATACAACCTATTACAATAAAAATAAATAATATTTTTCACATGACAAATCAATAATATCTTGTACAATGAGAGAAGAGTAACTTTTTATATTGATTAAATTTTTTGTTACAGATGATATGGAAATGGATCTGAATTAAGTAAAGGACAGTAATTAATGTACACACTTTATTATTTTAATGTATTACTAATCCATTCCTCAATAAATTTTGTGTAAGTACCACAAAAAATCCCTCTTTATCCTCTTGATAACAGGAAGCTCCGAGATATGGTACTTTCTTCTGTACTTCAAGCGTTTCAAGAGTGTTTTACATTTGCATTTTCCATTATTGCTGAAATAAAATAAAAATAATTAACTTATTACAACAACAAATTATGCGTGGAAAATGTTTCTAAAGGATTTTGATTTCAAATAAATTTTTTTATTAGAGAAAAAAGTTGTATTCCTAAGGAAGTATTAAAATCTTGACAAATTTGAAATTAGAAGTGTTTCTAAGCACTTACATTAGTGGACATTTTGGAGAATCTTGCATCTCATAAAAACAGTTTGTATGCAGCAGATCAAAATAGAGGGTACCAACAATATCAGCTCCAGTAGAGTTGATTCGCATTAAGCAGTCATGGAACAATTGGTCACAATCACAGTGGGATCTAAAATAAAGCCATTTATAGTTTCTTTATTAACCTTAAACTAATGGATATATTTGAAAATATATGTGGGATTTTATAATCACACAATTATTATTATTTAATTTTTACTTTGTAGATTTATAGAATAATTATTTTAAGGGTATTTAAAGATAGAATATTTTATGAAAACAACTAGTGCACTTCATTACATTGGAGGAAAGGCCAAGGATGTTTTGAACGTGCAAATGTATTATATTCAAATTTATGATTTTTCCATATTTATAAAACATATTTACGAGGGATATCTGGAAAATAGTGTCCGTTTGCAACGCAAGAAATTCATCGCCATTTGAAGGATGTGTATGGAGAAAATGTTATAGATGAGTCGTCAGTTGGGCGCTGGTGACTTCATTTCAACTTACGAAGAGAGAACTATCATGATGACGCGCGTTCAGAATCATACATCACAAAACATAATTCCAACAAATTATGTAGCTTTAAAGATTTAATTTTCTTACATTGTGTTGATCCAAGAATTGCACAGGTTATAATCGCATCTCGAAGTTCGTACTGAAAGGGGACAGAGGTCGTGACGCCGACAACAAGAATCGACCTCCTTGAAGGACCCGAAATCCTCCACGTCCTTAGCACGGGTACCAATGCCACACCAATTCGTTCCCGGGAATATAAATGCCCTCTTCAATAGTGAATTTCGATACTCTTCATCGAAACATCTCTGGAAAATGCTTTTAAACTTCTCGCTTGCCAATATTGTATAATTATAAGCCAACAGTGCGGAAGCGTATGTGCTGTAAGAGAAGTTGAATTGCATTTTTTTGGGAAAGAGTTGAGACTTTTTTATAGTTACGACCGTTACCACTTAAAAATGCATGCTATAAAGTTACACTAACTTGCATCCATTGAATATTTACACATTAATAAATTCAACAACAAGGTTTTAGCTCTATAATTTTGTTTAGAAAACATAATACCATTAAGCACTCTTGAACTATAAAAAAATGTCAAAAAGAGATATTACAAATTCAAACCTACTTGTCTATGTACAACATGCACTTTTCGCCTTCCATGTATATAAACTGTGATTTATCCTTATTAGTATATAACTCGTAACTATAACTGCAACTAATTAAGACTAAAACTATAAGCATACTCTGAACTAATCGGATTTGTGAAATAAATCGCCTCATTGTTCCTACTTTTTAATACTTTTACGAGTAACCGGTGAATATATTGGCCAGATAATAACGCCCACATGTGTATTGTTGAAATTTATGATCCAACACCATTATCAGTTTTAAATTCAAAATCGGAAATTAGGCAAAAGTTATTATTCCATAGACGTTTAAATTATTGAATCATAAGGGTGGTTGCGTCCGTTATTACGTGGTAAATCATGATAAACATTAAAATAAATACTCATTTTTACCAATAAAAATAGAGTTTTTTAGTTAAGAAACTATTGAAATTTTAAAATTAAAAAACCGTTTAATTTTGGCTTTCAATGAAACTTTAAAATTAAAAAGAATCTCTAAAAAAGTTCACACATTTTCGTAGAGAAAATGCAGAAGTTGATGTTAGACCATTTTAATTATGAACATTTTATGATTTATAAATGCCTTAAAGCATACATACGCAGCAGGATTTTTTCTTCTTACTCAATATATCCTTAACTAAGGCAAATGTGATACTTTATTTTTATCGCCTATGTCTGTAAAATATACCCACGATAGAATTGTAAGGGTAAAATAGAGCATGCAAATAAATATTACTTTCTATGTACGCCACTGACCTTCAGTGTTTAAAATTTTTACAAACTGTCATTGGTGCAAATACATAGCCACCATCATTGTGTTCATAAATTGACCAATCAAATTCCATTATCATTGTTTGTCATCCATAAGCGGCGAATACTTATGTTAAAAATTTAAATAACATCAATAAATATATTACTTAATAATTAATATAAGTATTACAATTAAAATTTGCAAGCGATAATAAAAATAACCTTCAAAATTTAATGAGAAATTTACATAAAAAATATTTAATATTTTCAAGCGGGTAATTTAAACGTAAATATCAAATATATATTGTGTCGATATAATTCAATGCGTTAAATATCAAAATCTTATCAAAGTTATATTCATTCGTGGAACAATTTGTGAACGCAAGCGCGTAGGTTCAACGGGAAAACATCAATAACGTCGCGGCTCTCAAACGCAGTTCGGTTGGCGATCGTAAAAGAAATGGGTAACGTAGAAGAGGAAAATATATTCCTTTTTGTGCCGAATATCATCGGTGAGTGATTGTATTCGTGCTCTTTAATGACCTGTACAAGAGGGTAATTTTTAGGTTATGCGAGGATCATCCTGGCCCTTGTTTCCTTCTATTACATGCCCAGTGATTATGTTGTAGCTTCCTTCTGCTACATCACCTCTGCTTTACTGGATGCTTTCGATGGACATGCAGCCAGGTAATCAATACGCACCAGTGTTATTCATGTTTCAGAGTTTTGCATAATGACTGACGTACTGTCAATGTATGTTTTTACTTTATATAAATAGGAGAGTAAATAATTAATTAGATTTATACATTTTTACAGAAATTAATGTTTACATATTAGATACATAATATACGAATAGATAAGAAACTTCTCGTAACATAATTATGCTAATTTCTTGTTGCATATTTATATATATGAATGTACGCGTCTCAGAGCTCAGTTGTGTGACAGTTAGATCGAAATGAATGAATGTCAAATATTTTATGAAATTCAAACGTACTTAAAGCAGTTTTTCATATGTATTGAAATTTTATGATGAATTCAGTATCAACTAGAGTTACATAAAATAAAATATTTATTGTATTGCAAATTGATTTTGAATAATACGTACTTAATTTATCAATATTACTCAAAAAGTTCATCTTTTAAATAAAAATCAATTTGTGAAGAAAGTGTTTGTGTTATATTTTTTAATTACAATAATCTTCACATAACTCAAAAAATATATTCGTACTAGGGATGAATATTTATTTTATAATCCAATTATGTTTTAGATATTTTAATCAGAGCACAAAATTTGGAGCTATTCTCGATCAACTAACTGACAGATGTGGAACTATGTGCCTCTGCGCCGTACTGGCACATTTTTACCCAGATTACATGTTCTTTTTCCTAATCAGTATGTGCATCGATATCGCTTGCCATTGGATATATTTGCACACGTAAGTAGAATACTATAACGATTTTAATGTTATAATTATTGAAGAAATCATATCATAAAAATTATTATTTATAATCAATGCAAATAACAAAATTAAAATAATTGAAGTTATAATTTCTGATAAATATATAACTTATGTTCAGTAATTATTATTATATCAAACATAAAAAGATCTTATAAGTAAAATAATTAAACATTTAGATGTTTTTTTAATTACATTTTTACAAAAAAATTTCAACTTGTTTTTATTGTAAACATTTCAACAATCTTAAAATACTTTTTTTAACATTAAATTAACATTAAATGAAAATCTTTCATTTTTATTATATATTTCAAATAAATTATTTTACAATATATTTTTTACTTGGAGAATTAGGCATTTTCCCTTAAAGTATAAAATTTAATTAAGCTAATTCTTTGTAATATATTAAGCACCCCTCACATTGATTTAGGAGAATTCAAGGCTAGTTCTAGAACCCTCAAATCTTAAAATAATGTTTTTAACAAAACATTTTTAGCAATTCATTAATTTTTCATATAATCTAATTAAATCCAATAGTTATAGATCATTTTTATTATCCTTCTAATATTGAAATTAATAGTTTTACTGCGACTGTAATGAGTTTCTAGTTATTATTTAGGTAATCTTTTCAAAAAGCAATTTTAGTGAGGACTATCACTGATACAGATAATCTGTTGGGCTCTGCTTTATTAATTAAAGTGCTGTAGCTTAAATATATCAATTAACTTAATAAATCTCAAAATTTGTCTACATCGTTCTATAAATCACAAACTGTTCCATTCAATAATAAATAATATAAAAATATGAAAACATTTTGTGAATCTAAAGCAATGATTGTTTTAAGACTACAAGACAAATCATTTATTGAAACAATACCATGATCAATACTGAATTGAATTGAAAAGTTATTTGCATGTTACATCTAGCACAATTTCCATTCCAGTAATTTTTTAAATCTTTTTTTAATACATATTATCTACAGATATAATGCTTACATCAAAATTATTTGCAGATCATTGTTACAAGGTAAAACGAGTCATAAATTTGTTGACATGTCTGAAAACCCTATAATGCATCTCTACTACACAAACCGCCAAGTTTTATTCTTCATGTGCGCCGGCAACGAGTTATTCTATGCAGCTTTGTACTTACTACATTTCACCTCAGGACCTTACATAGGTGAGTGAATACCTTTGTATTTTATCATAACAATTATGTTGTATAGAGAGATTATTGAATACATTAATGATTTTTCAGTTGGATTACCCTTGTTCAAACTATTGATCTACCTGTCGGCGCCTATTGCGATCGTCAAGAGCGCCATCTCCGTTCTCCACTGTATCGTGGCCTGCAAAAATCTTTCCATAATCGACGTGAACGAGCGCAAGGTGGCGGCGGAAAAGAGCAAATAATATAAAATCCGTTATAGATTTGGTGTTAGTTAGGGCTTGTTTATCTAGGTCAGATCTGCAATTATTTCCGTACGGGAACACCACCCGACCCTTCCTCCGAACGCATTTAGGACCCGAACGTCCCGAGCCAAATATTTTTATACCCGAATGCGACTCGACGCGATTTACTCAAGTGTTGATAGCTAGTTTTGTGATGTTTTTTCGATGTAAATCCTTTAAATATATTAATATACGTTTATGTTCTTACTTTGTACTTAATTATTTAAAAGTTTGAGTAATTTATACGCGTAAGAAATTAATTCACAGCATGATTAATTTGAAACAACGCAAAATCAAAAAGAGGCTCATTGAATTATCTCAAAACTGACATGAGTTATTGGATAATTACATCTTGTATACTTTTTAATTACTCTAATGTACCATGTATCGTAAATCCAATATTTTATTTATTTGATCTTTATCTGTCTATCATTTCTGGTATCAAAATTTTGAGATAACACTTTTACTACTTGTGTCAAGTTAATCATAAAACTAAGTAAATGTGAACCATATAATAGTATATTTCATTAATTAATGAATAAAACATTAAAAACCTTTCATCACAATTTTATTTAATTTACAAATATTTTGGACACAAAGTGACCATTTTCAATGTTTTTATACTGAGCATTAAAACATTGATAATAGTGATTTTAGTGCTTTATTCATTAATTATTTTCACGTAACTCATCAAATAAAGTATATTACATAACAAAAATTACATCTGATGTCAGATAAAACGTTTGAAACCAAAAATATATAATCAAATGTTTAAGTTAAAATGTACTATTATAATCAAATTATGTTGTGGTGAAAAAAATATTATTAATTTATTATTATTTCTAATCAATAATATGAGACGTCTTAGTATTTCCCCTCTGAGCAAATTTTACAATGACAATATTTTAGACATAAAAAATCATTACCGCATTTAAAATGTGTAAATTAATTTTTACATCTTTGAAGGAGATAAATAAGGATAATACAAGTGTTTATTACATAAATAAGCAACGTTTATTCATAATCAAAAATCAACATTATTCTTACCTTACGGCTTACATTAAAAACAGTATGATCAAGTGTTTAAAACTGGATTACTCCCTCACCACCTGAATGGCGGTGTTGTTTTCAAATAAAAGGTCCGTCTTGGATGGATAGACAGATTTCAGGTTGCCGTCCGGATCAGTCGCCTTAATCTGCTGAACTGTCAAATCCCTCTCCAGAAGCAAAATGGTTTCCTGCAAGAAAGTATCCAGTACTTTCTTACAGACATGTTGGGAGGTCGCACTTGTTACCTCGAGTAAAATGTTTTTTGTATTTACAGAAATCTGAAATTAATATTAACAATTATTATAATCAAAAATTTATGAAGAAATTTTGTATTTCAGCAAATTCCATTAATATATGTTATTATCAAAACTTTAATTACATATACATCTCTTGCAACTCTTTAATTTAAACAATGATTTCTTCGTAAAAAATAATCTAATCATTTTCTACAACTACCTAAAGGACCTATATTTTATTAAAAAATAATATAGTAATTTAAATATATGTTTCATCTAAATAATGAATGATTTTTGTTTTTATTTAATTTTTAAACTAGTAAAATTTAATCAGATTAGGTGTTGAAAAATTTAGATATTTATTTTTAAAGTAGAATTTTTTTGTTTTCTTTAAATTTTTTACCTTTGTGACGTCAGAATTTGTGATTGGCGGGAACGAAATGACTTGTTGTGATGAATCCAGTAGGCAAGGATAAAGTTTTTGCCCTTCCAAAAGGTAAAGGTATTTGTGAATGCCCGAGTAGACATTTCGTTTCTTCTCTTTGCGCAGATTTTCTGCTTCAGTTTGCAGGCGTGAGAACAACTGCTCGCCCGTCATTGTATTATTCCTGCCCAGGGGTTTAATCACCAGCTCATTAGGTGGTAAGGCGGTATATGTCACATTTCCCTTAACCTAAAATATATGGTTTATTAAACAAAAATGAAACATCTAGGTTTATTTATTATTGACATCAAGTCAACGTTTACTTAAATAAATACACATTTCACTTTGTTTTACCACATTTTTTTATGATCAATTAAGTTTTAGCTTTATCTTTCAGTTAATAATTTCATAAATCACTTACAATAATATCAGCATCATGTGTTGCAATCGTCGCGGCATTCCTTTTATCACAAATCCCCTCGTGCAGCTTAGTCTGCATCTGTATGAACTTCTTCAACGTTTCGGGTGTAAACTCCAAATCCTTCAAAAGGCAGGCCTGGATATGGCCCCTGACCTTCTTCACATTTTCACGCAGGATGACTCTGACTGTTTCGTCCTCGACGTGCTTAACAACAAGCTTGTACTTGAAGTCAGGGGTGGTGTCCTCGACGTCTTCATCTTCCTGCTTTCCCTTCTTACTCTTCTTTCCCGTCTTACCTTCAGGAGCACTGGAACGCTTGCAGTGCTGCTTCACATAATCCAACACTTGCTTGGATCTGCACTGATCGATTAACTTGAAGAGGCGGCGGTCAGAAATTGGATTTTCTTTAAGATTAATTTCTGCAAAATAATAATAATAACTTAGAAACTCCTTTTTTAATAAAAATCAGAAAATTCATTTTTTAAACAAATAACTTCGCTTCCCAGTATGCCTAGAGATTAACAAGTTAACGCCGGCGGGTACCACCGGTGGTACACGAGTTTTTACGCTTTTGGTACGCCACTGATTACTTCCATGGTGACAATAAATAATTTTATCGCGCATCTAGGACTTCAGTCACTTCCATAGCAACCATAACAACCATAGGCTTGCGAGCCAAATTTTGTCATTTTAAATGAATAATTGTAGGGTACAAAAACGCCGGCGTCAACGTGTTAATAAAACCCAACCATCAGTCAGTGACAATGAAGAGCTCCGGGTTTCCCAAATTTCAAACATCCTTATTACCTGAACCCTATATATAAAAGTGTTAAAATTACGATTGTACATTATTCTTGATAATGGCCCAGTGCCGAAACTAGTCTGATATTAAAATAAGAAATAAAATGAAACGAACCAGTGAATTTATAATCAACTACCTAATATTTCAATTGTTATAATAATTTTTCGTGTTTAGATTATTTTAACAATGGTAACCAATCAAGAACTAAAAACAACATAATAACTTCTACACTGCTCAAGAGGCGATTAATTACAAATTAATTTAAGTATAGTTATGACTAAAATTACAAAATGCAGTCATTTTGTTATAATTACCTTTAATCTTATTACAATCCACTATTTCCCCAGGAACAACTTTGATTTTATTTTTACTGAAATTAATATTTTTCAAGGCAGATAAGTGCCTTATAGTGTCTGGAATGGCTTCAATAGCATTCCCGTTCAAATTTAAATCCGTCAGCCCTGACAAGTCCTGATGGCAGATATCAGGAAACTCCGTCAACTTATTATTTGCCAAATCCAAAACTTGAAGCTTGGAATTCGTCTCGAGCTTAGGAAACCCCGTCAGGCAATTAGATGACGCATTGAAAGTAGTTAAATTCTCCAAACAGCTAATTTCCTCGGGGATTCTCTCCAGCTGATTTCTTGACACATCCAGCACTTTCAGTTTGGAGAGCTTGGCCACCGCCGGGTTCAGCTCGGTGAGCTTGTTCGAATGCAAAACCAATGTTTGGATGTTGAGAAGTTTGCCAATATCGTCCGGGACGCTGGCGAGGATTGTCTCGCTGATGTTTAAATAGTTGAGAGTTGTCACGGAAAATATGCCAGAGTCGAGACCGTTTTCTTCGATCTTTTTGGAAATTTGTGCCCCGCTGAGGACCAACTCGTGACGTCCCTCGGTTTTTGCGGTGTTCACCTCCGGCCAAGACATTTTGTTTTGGCGGAAAACTTTTAGGTTAGGCGGGAGACTCGTTTGCAAATTGCATAATCTTGCACAACCCCCAAAATTGTCATTACGGTTAAAAAAATATTTAAAATGTTATATAAAAATATACGTAACACCTAAAATAACTGTAGAATAATAATCGCAATTCGGAGATAGTTTTCTTACATTTAAATTATTATTGTAAAAAATTTCCACTACTTCCAAATTTTAATGTAATGTAGTTTAAATATACAAAATTAAAGTTAAAATTCACAAATTTAATGTAAAGGATGAAAATTATTAATATAATGTGATTATTATATATTTTAGGTTCATTTTTTCGAAATTTGAATTTATGCGAATTTTATTACGCCTAAAACGTCACTTCCGGTGCGGCATTTTAAATAACGTAAAAACAAGTTTTGTTATTATGTATTTGTTCCCATACAGCATCCCCATGTTTGTTGAACAGTGGCATCCTTTGTGTATTCCAGTTTTACGAGTTTTATTAAGTACAGGTGAGAAACATTGTAGAATTTAGTTTCTTGACGAGTACAATACTTTCAAGTATCGACATTTTTGCATATATATTATTAACACAATCTGATTCAAATTGTATTTAAGTATTTTTTTGTTCCTTTTAATGAGTTATTTAAAGGTAATAACATGTTTACTTGTTTTAGAAAAATCCACAGAAGTTTGATATAAATGAATTGCACTTATCTATGTGAATGATTGTTTTATTTAAATTAAGTCAATTTACATTTTTATTGTTGTCTAAAATATTACACAATGTGTCAACCAAAAATCATAGATACCAATCCAGCTAATCCATTCCCAGCATTACCATTATTATTATTATTATTATTATTAGAGCCTGTGTTTGAGCTGCTCTCTGTGGGTTTGTGGACTTCATCACGTTCCTGGCATTTATACATTTTCCTGATTTTCTGAATGTCTTTCTTGCTGAAACCTTCTCGTTGTCCCATGTTGACAGGTTCCTTGGTCTGAAAGTAAAATAGGACTAGTCAAATTGTTTTTATTTATAATATTTATTAACTTGTAGTAATTAGCAGTCAATCACCTGATACCTAAGTATTTTTATGTGTTAATGATTTTTTCCGACACTTTAAGGCATCATTTACAATTTTAAAGGCAAATGGCTCCATTATTTCCTGCAACCTTATAATAACTTACTTTTGGAACAATTGTATATCCATTTTCATTCATGCTGAAGCTTCGGTTGCTGTAGTGCATCACCGAATCAAAATCGTAGCTCACCCCATAACCTGAGACTGGTTCCTTCGATTTTTCAAAGTTGATACGGCGTTCTGTGAAAAAGTCATTAAAAATATTACCATATCACCTTTCTGTATAAAATGACGTTACTAACTTTCGGGAATGTTACTCCAAATGATGTTGACGTAGTCGTCTCTCTCATTACGATTCTGTTCGTGCGTAAATCCTGCCAAGTGCATCATCTCGTGGATAACAGTTCCTACTTTAAAAAGACAAGCTGGTGTTTGCAGATTTACGATTTGGGGTCCACCCTGTTTTCCTACGACTGACCAACAGCCTGACCTTTCGTTGTTCAATACCATGTAATCCTTGTCGGTGTTAATTTTTGGTACAAATCTACAGACGAAAATATATATAATAAGTTGTAGCTAATTAAAATAATACTTATTAATATATAGATGTGGATGTTATTACAGAAGAAAAAACGCAGAAAAATACAAAAAACGAATTAAAAACTTAATTGATAATTCTACATACTAGATTCCCCAAAATTATTCGGCCATTTTTGATTTTCGCGATTTGTATTTGTATTTGGTGCTTTGTTTCTCTTACAATAAAAAAATGGATAGATAAAAATGATTGTCATCTAAAATTTTAATACTTTGTATATTAAAGATTGAAAGTTGTATTTTCTAAATCTAAATTAAACAATTAGTAAAAATAAAAAAATATTGTTCTGCCAAATTCCTTGTTGATAGAAATCAAAGTTTTCTCTATGGTTTTAAAATTTTAAGTATAAAAGTAAAAGTATTTCTAAAACTAAGATTTGAAATAAATTTTTAAAAAATATGAGCTTTTAAGAATATGTTATTGTATTTTTTAATTAGGTCTTACCTAAGACAAGTGTGCATATGATACTCATCCATAGCCTTACTAATCATGTCCAATTCCTTCGCATTAAAACTCCCCTTGATCTCGTACGGAATCACACCATCCTCCCAAAGAAACTTCTCGTCAATAAGACCATTTCTTCCATTCGGTACAATAAGATCCCCCTCTAAGTACTCCCCCAACTCCTCGGGATTAACACCCTCCTGCAGATTCTCCAGTCGATCGCCAGTCCTCTCCGCGACGCTCCTCAAACTTTTATCTTCCATCGGAAGAGCCCCAACAGCCAAAATTAAAAGAAGTCCGCCAAAACACACGATTCCAATCATGTTTGCTTAACTATGCCAAATCCACACCTACGTCGCGCTTATATACCCTAAATGATAACTAGCTTTTTGCAAATGTCTGTAATTACAGAACTATCACTGTGAATGATAAATATGCTAAAACGCTGAAATCTACATAGGAAATTAATTATTACTTAATACCGGGTTAATAACCGAATCGAGGAGTCCGAGTGGGTGTAATTAATCAAAGCATAAAAGCAGTTGAAAATGATAATACGGAGAATTAGGTGTGATAAGTTTTAATTTGTGGTTTTGGATAGTTTGCGATTAAGAAACTATTTTCTGTTAAACTGTTTCTTAGAATATGAATTATTTAGGTTGTGCAATAATTTGTTTCCTCTGCTAAATACTTAATTTTCTAAGTATTTTACGTCGTAAAATAATATTTCAAAAGATGTTAGTATAAATTAGTATTTTTTTCTATTCATTTCCTAAAGAAAATTTTAAATGATTTAATTATTACCATGAAAATATATAGACAAATATGTAACAATTTTAGCAAAAAGATGAACGTTTATAATAAATAAGTCTATTTAGGAGTAAATTTGTCAAATTAAAATCCCTTTTCACAATGATTTATTTTGATGAAAATTAATTCGAGACGGAGATTCAATGTTTCTTTAAATGGTCGTTATTAAACAACCACTTCTGGTGTACAAAATTTTACCAATGGGTTTTTAGTTCTGACAAAGAATAAAATTTTAAATTACATTTATAAATTTTAAGTGATTAATAAGATTCAGTGCATTTTTTTATAAATTGTTAAAACGGAATGTAAAAACTTAAAAACCGATATTTTTATAAATTGAGATCACAATATTCATACTTTATACCATGTTTTAATAGAAGACATTATCTTTTTCGTTTTTTAATAAAAAATATCTATTGTAGGCATTTTTAAAATTGGTTAGAGCAATCTCAATGGACGCAAATTTCAATCTAAATGATTTTGGATTCGCTACTAGTACTGTTTAGATATCGACCACGTGGTCCTTTCGCCATGTTATTTATATATTTGATTAAGTGCAAGCGTTGATTAAAATATTTAAATCAACGGTGCAAGTGAGCTTGTTACTTTAAAAGATCACCCTGTCACTCTAAAGCGCCATTAATTGTATCTCAATGGCGAATTGAACCCGTCATCATCCAATTCGGATAGGCTCTTTTATCAAACATGAAAAATAAAAACATCTCGTAAATATTCATTTAAAATGTTTTTTTTTATACCAAAAATCAAGACAGATTCCGCTAAATAATAATCGAATTATTCAGAAGGCAAAACTTGCGCATTATATTATTTAGTTCATTCAACCAGGACGAAAGATAAACTACATTTCGCATGATTGTAGCGCCCCCGCATCATAAAACTTCAGAGAGGAAGACCCCTGATAACCGCACTAACATAACAAACTCTGCTAATTATTAATATACAAATATGGAAAAACTAGTGACCGTTTTTGTGCTTATCTCAGCCGCTTTTCACCTGGCGAGTGGGGATTTTGAAACTGACCTCATGTACATAAAAACGTGCAATAAAACATCTCCAATAAGTATCAGTAAGTAAAATAAATATATATTTTTTTCGTTTTAGGTTTAATCATAAAGTTTAGTAGCGATCATTACAGTAAACATGGCAAACACTAAATTAATACTTACTATGATTTTACTACTAATATTTAGTCCTAAAGTGTTTTAATTTCATGTCTATATTTTTAGTTTACTTGTAAAGTAATAAATAAGCCTTTATTTTGATAGAATCATAATAATAATATAATTTATTTTGTGGTAAAAACATAATAAGTGTTTTAGTGTAATATTTATATCATGAATTACCACAGTAATGGTCGTAGCCGTCATAATGATAAAATATTACGTTGTAAAAATGCATTTTAATTTATATTTATTCTTGTAGATTTACGAAATCTTTTGGTATTTTTTTTAAATTATTAGTTATATTTATTTTATTATAGAATAATTTATTCAGATATACATTGTTTATCATATTTAAGAACTTCACTATATTTATATTTCAGGAACAATGAATGAAGTATTAATAAGTAAAAAGCTCTCGCATGCCGAATCTTCGATGTTCAAGTGTTTTCTGCATTGTTTGTTCATGCAATATGGCTGGATGGATGAAGATGGTGGTTTTGAGTTACATGAAGTACGAGCTGCTCTTGAAGAGAGTGGAAGCATTGAGGGGCCAGTTCTTGAATACATCATGTACACTTGCACCGCTATTAAGTCGGTCGATAAATGCGAAAGAGCTTTTCTGTTCACAGAATGTTTTTGGAAAAAGTCTTCTGAAGTAAATAAACTTAAAGATAACATAACAGTTTCATGTATGATGATTTTTTATTTTTAGGAAAATACTGAAGAGGACCGATACTTTTATGCTGTTGATGACAAGAAGTAACATAATATTAACACAGGATGTATAATTAGTAACCGATTTATTATTTCATCATTTTTAAAATTAAAAATAAAGTTAATCTTAATTTTCATTAAGAAAATCTGAATCCATTTTCTTGAATTTTTCCGTTAGGTCTTCAGGCACTTCTAGTTCCTTAATATTTTCCTGTGCAATTTCCTCTTCCGTCCTACAACATCAAAAATTAATCCACCAGTTCACCAATTAAACGTGTTATACCTTATCAATATATCCACAAGGTTTTCACAAGCGAGCAATGCTTGCTTATCCTTTTCCCACTTGTGCAGCTCTCGCAAAATAACGTAGGTATTTTTATCTCTCACATATTCTCGATTTTTCCTCACTGCACATAATTGAGTTAAAGCTTCCAAAAGCATACATCTAGAAAAAAGTCAATAGGTGTAAACATTGACATGAACATTTGTCCATTAAAACTACTCATTTAATTTTTACTATTTGTTCATAAATTTAAAAAATAAAACACCATTAAAGAAAATTCCAACATACTGCATCTTCAATTACATCCAGTTTTTTAAGAATAGAAAACTAATTGTAAAGAATTTATAAACGTAAAAATGTTTTTAAATTAAAATCTACTTTGAATTCGTGTTAAACTAAAATAATAAATCAAATAAAAAACTTTTTAACTTTGCTTATATAACACTGACTTTATTATTAAGTGATTATAGTTTCGACAATTTTAACTTGTCATTATCAAACTAGATAGAATATGATATAATACCTTATATCAGGATCTTCTTCACGTTCCTTGTCCTCAGGTAGATACTGCAGCTCTGGAGGTAGTTTATCATTATCCTCATCGTCATATTCGGTGTTTCCAGCAAGAGGAAGTAGCAACCTGGGTAAAATATCAACATCTTCTCCAAGAAGCCACTCATGATATTCACTATCAAAACAGCAATTCTTAAGAGTTCCTAAAAGTATAATCACCAAGGTAAACAATTATTAAATCCCTTTCTATAAACAATAGCAAAACTACAACATGAGTAAAGGCAAGAACACTTGATTAACATTAAACACCCAGACTTTTATGGTGTCTGTAATCTATTAGATAATCATATAGAAAAAATTTCAGACGTTTCCCAACAGCAAAAATTATAATTCTAAATAATCTATATTTTAATACTACCTAATCATTAAGATAGATTTTAATAATAACAGTTTATTACAACCCTATGCATAGAGTTATAAATGGCCATCAAGTTAAATCTCAACCTTTTTTATATTATTTCTCAGAAATTAACTAATTTCACCCCAATTGTTCCAATTTCTATAACGGCTTTTTAAATTTTGAATAATTATCAACAATTCTGAGTAATATTAAAAGTTTAACACAGTGAAGAAAGGAATATTTTAAACTTTTAATATTAATTAATATTAATTGTAATAGTGTTGCTTTGATAGCCTTGCTATTTTGTAACACGCAAATTACTTTTGTATTATTCAATGTCTGTCGAAGTATTAGCTAGAGAAGTAGTTGTTTCAAAAGTGATTTGTTCTTGTAGTCTTAATAAGACTCATTTGTTGTAGATTTTACGAATATATATTCGTGTTTTTTCTATTTATTAGTTAATTGTACTCTTCGCATACTTTAACATTCTCACAGAAATAGTTATCATAATTTCAATTTCTAACTGTAACATGGTTGTATACATGAAAAAATTGGAAATCTTTTGTGTATTTTATAAAATTAACTTCTTACCAACAATTCCACCACGTCTCACAACTGAATCCTTATATTCCGTAAATGTAATTAACCGTTGTATTACACACTTGTCTTTATCTAAAACGTACTTCCTCACTGTAGGACTCTGCGAGAGATTTGAAAGCACCGGCCCTAAGTAATTCAACTTTGCACCTTTCGTGTTATAATTATTTTTCGTAAACACATTTATTAGCTTATCAAAACTGACACCGCTCTCTTCGACCCTTTGAATAACTTTCTCAACAAGCTGGGAATTTCGTGTTAAATTCGACAGGATCATACAACACGGGTCGGCGATTGCACTTTCTTTATCGATAATAAATCCTAGGACGGTACGCACAATCTCATCAGGTGGCTTCTGCAACTTGTTGCTGTGTGTATTTATGATATCTAACTCGATTAATGCGGCAGCACCTTTTTCGTTAGCAGATATATTCACTAGACTAAGGGCAGATTCTTTTGATACAGTTGCATTGTTATCATTTAATAAGGTTATTAGGTTGATTAGGAGTTGCGGAATTGTTATTATTATGTTCAAACCCTCATCCGTTCCGGTCAATCCTGGAAATAACAAAAGCATGTGGTTGTACACTTAACCTTAAAATTGTTTTATTATTTACAAGAACGCACCTAGAACTTGTGTTAGGGCGTAATCCTTTAAATCCAAGCGTGATCCAAGCTGCAGGTATTTTATTAACTCATTTAATAGTTCAGCCATTTATTTTATTTTGTTGCACTTTGGTTTAAATGATTTACTTGCGGAATGTAATTTTGAGGTTACGTTAATTTATTATTAATGATGTCATTTAATTACTTCTAACAATATACTTTTTTAAATTATTCGATGCCAATAAATGAAAATCTGTATCTATATATGTGTAAATATATATTTTTTCTTGAATTTAAAATACAATATATTTAGAATAAATGAACATAACTGGTGGACACATTGTATATATAAAAATACTGATCACGAGGTGTGGGCATAGAAAATATACATATCTGTGGGCAATGATTTAAAAGACCACACTCTTTTAAAAGAGGAAGCCAGCCATTTAAGAGGCTGACTTTTAAAATTAAAGCCTATTCATATTTAGTAAAAAATATAAAATGTCTAATATTAAAGAATTATTGTCCTTTTACTTTTTATTAAGTTGGAGTACATGTTTGTGTCTTTTCTTCTTTTTGCTGAAGCATGATTTCCTAAAAACTGCCATCAACCACTGGAATGGGCACCTGCAATAACATTAAACAAAATCAAGAGAACTGATTAGGGCGAATGGATTACCTTCTACCCGAGAGGATACATAAATAAAAGTCCGTCTTGGGTTCTTCTCTAGTTAATATATTTCTATGAATCACCTCTTTAACATGAATTATTTACAATCAAACATCACAATGCGGACATTGCACAATGATATATATATAACTCTCGTATCTATATAATATGTATATAAATATATTTATATTATAAATGTAAAATTAACTTAAAATGCCCGATTTGATTCACGTATGTTCGCGCAAAATATTGTCTCTAAAATAAATCCTCGAAACGCACGAACTAATTTTCTTCGTCGATTATGGCATTCATTAGTCCTCGTCCGGCGCGCCCGCGGAAATAAATACAAAATATAAATATGTGGAAGGGTCGACAGGGCCCACCGAACGAGTTACGCTACGGACTAAGGGAAGGGGGAAATATGAATGATTAACGGATTACTGATGGGTGGCCACGTTTGAGTCGGTGGTGCTCGACGCCGCCTCGTCATCGTCGTCCTCATCCTTCTCCAGAAGCTTCCTTGCCAGCTTCACAGCGTAGAATTCATTGTAGTGCTTCTTGCGTTTGTTCTCAAATTCTTTCTTCGCCAGCTTTTCCTCTGGGGTCATGTCATCATCCTCTTCACTTTCGTCACTAGACTGTAGTGCTTTCGGTTTGTTGTTTGCACTTTTACGAATTCTAAAAGTTATTTAAAAATATATATATATATCACATGGGTTTTATCTAATTATAGTAAAAATATTGCAGAAAGTAATGATTAAAAATAAATTGTATTTGAAAGATAACAAGTTGTCAATAGATTAACCACTTGCATTACGATTTAACTTTTGACAGCCGTGCCGCGCTCTACAATATAACATGCGGTAACATTGACAGTTGTGTGGTAGTTCTTTATATCGCAAGTGGTTAATAAGATATAAATAAAAATGGTTTCATTTTTTTGGTTAAATGAATTTACTAACAATTTATGTTAGTTATTGTTTCTTAATCTTTACCTTTCTGCCAAATCAGCTGCATCAAGTTTATCAATGTCATTTTCTTCAAGCCCTTCAAAATTGTATGGTGTTTTTGGCTCGTCAATTTTCATGTGACCATAGTCCTTGTCGGGAGGGTGTAATGTAGCCATTATATTCATTTCATCCCATTTTGCTCCTCCTTTTGATTTTCTAGAAAATATATAATATCATAAAGCATGAGTGAGAAAATAATGGAATAATTTAACTAAGCTTTGAGGGTTGCTTTCAAATCTTTACATCAATGAATTAAAGAAAATATTGGAAACATAATTGTGAAATATATTTTCTTAAACTTATTGTTAATCAGCAAAAATAAAATTAATTAGAAGGTTAATTAAACATTTGCTTTATGTGTTTAACTAACCTTCTAATTAACATTAAAATGTTTCACCACAGGTTAAGTTAGAATTTTATTTATTTTTTTTTTTTGTATTCAATTTATATAAAAACCTTATTTATTTATACACTGAAAAACTATTTAATCACTATTTTCTGTGTATAAAAAATAAGGTTTTCATGTAACCAGGTATTATATTATAAAAAAAGTGTAGGTTATTTATCAAGGAATTGTTTATGACCAAGTGTAGTTTAGATCATGAGACAAATAAAAATGAATGTCCATCCTGTTTTAAAATTTAACCCAGTAAACTACTTTTCCTTTGTTGTGTTGCTAAGCAATGATTGTATTGTTATGTAACATAATTATGCTGTTTAAAAATTATTTCAGTTAAGAATTTTTATTATTACTAGGTACTAGGCAACAATTTGCTTGAAACTTGACTTATTAAATGCATGAAATTTATTACTTACTAAACAATAAGATAAATATTAATTTATTTTAACTTCAAAGTATTTGAGTATTCTTTATAATATTTGCATAATATATAAATATCATATTTTATTCGGAGATAATTAAGTTATGTTTTGTTTTCCTTGTAAGTTTTTTTAACTAGTGATTTTACAGTGAGGTATATTATATTATTGTTTTTAATATCACCTATTAATAGTTAATTAAATCATACCAATGAGTAACTGATATTATTAGATTGGATTATTACTAAGTGTTTGCATTTATGTGTCACCTCAAATTTCAAATCAGATATGCAACTTTTAAAAATTGAAACTTTATGGTCTCAATCATTAACTATTTCTGAGGTGGAAGTCGTACAATTTACCACAATTTATTGTACTGATATGAAAATAAACACTCATAAAATACAAACAATGCTCAAGTAGCCTCAAGCACTAGCTGCTTCCAACCAGAAAATAAAAACTCCATACGTGTGTCGTAAATCAGCACTATTTACTTTCATTAATCCCTACTCACAAATTATCGCAATTATCTCGCTGGATAAAGGGGGACACTGATTAAATTACCAAGGGTTGGGCTTTGGGGTTATGTCATAGGCTCGGTCGCGAGGAGTCGAAACGGGGCTTACCTGGCCGCCGACTGCCTGTCGTGTATGTCGAAGCTGCTGGAATTTTTCAGGATGCCCTTCTTGGGCTTCTTTTTCAAATTTTCGGCCATTGTTGTGTGGAATAATTTTGTGTCGTTCGCTTTTTTGACAAGCGCGTGCGGTCAGTGCTGCCAATGCTGGAAAATTCGCGATAGGTGTGCATCGAAATTGGCTAGTGCGAAACTAATTAAACCATAGAACTGTGGGTTGCATGGAGAAAATCATTTTAAAATTGAAAAATTGATAAAAGCACAACCAAAAATTAAAAAAGGACGTTTTGTTTATTACTGTTAGCGATGCACAAATAGAACTGTCATTATTAGTTTTACAATGATATTATTGGTTTGATAATGAGTTCATGTAAAATAAGTTGCCTAATTATATTTATATACTTACGCGTTTTTAATGGTTATAAGATTTTAGAGTATAAAATTATATATATCCTCATCATTATAGGGTAAGTTTTACACTATGTATATATGTATACTATCATTTATGTTTGTAATCAAAGTACGTATGAGCAACAGCTAAATTAAATAAAACGAAATGTTTAATTATACATTAAAAACAAATTACATATTTTGGGAAATTGAAATGCAATAAGTAACAATACAATAAAATTGTACAGCTAAATCGATTTCTAAAATGAAAACGAAATAGTCGTTTATCTGAATGAAGAAGAAGAAAGAATTTGTTTACTATTGCCATTAATTATTAGTGTGTATTTATTGACTAAATAATTTCCCATTTTATTTGTGTAGAAGTAAGTAATAAATTTAGAAGGTTGTGCTACTTTGCTAGGTGCTTATATCTTTTAACAGAAAAGTGATTATTTCAGGTTTATTATTTAAATCACTAAACCCCTGATAAAATATTTTAAGCAGTTAATGTCAGTACATGTTTCTAAGATTGCAGCTGTGTGGCGTCTGGCCTTGTTAAACTATTAAACATTTGTTGTCACTTGCACCAACAAAATTTAATCTTAACAATACATTTAACATTTGATTTTTCATTTGATGGAGTATTAACATTTTCTGTTTGTCATTGATTTTACTACTAAAACAAGTGCTCATACTTTTCTAGTTATAATATTAAGAACCTTTATAAAAAATATTTATTTTTTAAATGAATAATACATTTTTGATCTTCAAAGCTCTAACATTTAAGAGATGTGAAATGATTTTAAATAAAATCATTTACGTTATTAATAAAAATTAATTCACAAAGAAAAAAAGTTTTCTGGTCAATTTTTAAGAAAATGATTAACTTTTTGACCATATTTGGAGTCTACTTAGATTTATTTTAAAACTCATCATAATAAAGACCTAAAAAGTCTTCTCAATTTATAATTTTACAATGTGTAGAGGATTTTAGAATTAATAAAAAAATAGGCGGATTTTAAGGACCCATTCATTTAGACTTTTTCCGAGAATGACCTGAAAAGAACGAAACTATTGTCGTGTAATACATTTTTAACTTGTATATCTTTATATTATATATAAATTGTGGTAAACAATATTGAAAATTCATTTTTTTTTCATTAAAAGTATGAA
This sequence comes from Ontholestes murinus, assembly GCA_963969525.1. NCBI lineage: Eukaryota > Metazoa > Arthropoda > Insecta > Coleoptera > Staphylinidae > Ontholestes > Ontholestes murinus. The sequence goes on from OZ018396.1 coordinate 15,699,919, forward strand.
AAACTAGATTTCACTTTTAATTAGAACAGGGACATGTAATAGTATGAAATCCTTATTAATCAAGCTTAGTAATTATCAGTTGATAATTGTGATTACTAAAAATCAACAATGATTACACTCTAATATTCTAAGGTGTGGCGACGGTGCTTCAATGGAATGCGGCGCACGTTTAGTTTCAGATTTAGGGCATTTATAATAGATATAAATAAACGCGAATATAATTCAGCAGGAAATGCGTTCAGTCAGACCGAAAATTCTTGAGTTCCTGAAGATTACAAAAATAAATCGGATAACTTAATTATTTTTAGCGAAATTCCGCTACAGACATATTTTAATAATCTACAGACATATACAGACAGCGTGTGTAGATGATATACAGGGTGAGTTTTTTTCGATGTTCTCTGTGGGGATCTCGGAAACTATAAGAGATAGAGAAACGATTAAATGGGGAAAGAAATGTAGATTTACGAGACGAATAAAATTCCACTTTCAATGTTTTCAAAAAAGTCAAGGGTAACTAGATATTTTGAAAAAAGTAAAAAGTGTCAATTTTTTCAAATCAATATATCTCGATTATTATAACAGAAAGAAAAAAACTGTAAAGAACAAAGTTTTAGATAATTTTTTGTAGATAAATAAATAATAATCAGAAAATTTTTATCCCCATTATTTTCCGAGATATGACGCAAACTTACATTTTTTTAAATGGAAACCATAGTTGGCTATGGCCTCATTCAAAAGGTAATTTTTTTCTCTTTAATCCAATATGACAAACGACATAGTTATTTCTAAAAATAAGTGAGTTATAGTCATTTTTAATTTTATTATAAATAAAAAATGGGTAGCCATGAAAAAGATGAAAGTAAAACAATTGCAGTTGTTTATAGTAATAGCAATATTGTAATTATTAGTTTTACAGAGATAAACCAAAATGAAACAAAAAAAACTCACCCTGTATAAATGGATAATTTAAAGTTAATGGAAATAATAATAGTAATAATAAGTGTATTTAAGTAAGACTGTACAGATTTATTAAACTACTAAAACCAAAATAATTAATCAGACCAGTTGTATCTTATTTAACAGGAATAAATAAAATAATAAATTAATAAAATCACAGTAATACTCACATTTTTGCTTACTTTCATGATACTAAGAAGAAGAAGAATGCTGAGTTAAGAGCTTCTAGCCAGGTGGAAATAGTTTTTACAAGAAAAATAGAGGAGCTACCAGAGGTAAGATAATGTTGAGTGTATTGTATTTATTGTATCATTCATTTTAATATTCATATTATTACATAAGTATTAAAAAACCCACAATGATAATAATTAAACAACAAGCTTAACCAAAGATTATTATTTATTTTTAAAAAGGTGGAAAAGGTTATTTAAATTTTATTTTTATTTGTTAAATATTAATTATGTATTTATGCAATTTTATGAAGTGATGAATGATTTCAATTGAATTAAATTCCATTATTTATTTATATATGAAAAAACTTTCCCGTATTCCATGTAGTGAAAGTAAAAATTCTAAGGGCGAGGTAATTATTCATGCTGGTAGTCTCTCAGTTTTCAGTAAAGGATAATCAGACTCCTATCCAAACCCAGCGAATACAATGGTTACTTGTTTCTTGGCGTGAAATGAATTTACAATGTGGCAACGCTGCTCTTGGAAAATGTCAGTATTTTAAGGGTTGTTTACCAGCATGGATAATTTTCCGGGTGTGTGCGTGTGGGCGCGCCGGAAAAAGTGACGTTTTCCAGCGTGCTGGCGCGGGGGGACACCGGGGGCTTTAAAATTTTCTGTTTACCGGGCTTGCGCATGCGCCGTATTTATAAATAGTATTTCAGTATATTAAATTTCAGTTCCTGTGCATGTTCCGTGGCGTGCGGACGCGTCGTGCCGTCACCTCCGAGCATACAAAGAGAGAGAGTGGTATTTTTGTATTAATTTGTGATTTTTAACCAGCCACGGTGAGTACCTAGCACCTAAATTGCGCAAATCGACCGAAGGGCGGACGGTGGGCAGACGCCAGGGTCCGTTTACAGCCCAAGCAAACCCCACCCCGAGAGGCGACGCCGGGCCACGGACGGATCCGGCACTACCGAGAACTGTTACCCCCTTCGAGAAACCGGTTCGCCGCGGACAATGCGAATGCTGGATTCTTATTCGGAATCTTGTTGATGTTGCGTCCGTTGTGATTTTTAACCCCGGCAGCCGGGCAGATCCTCTCCCACTCACCCCCGCGCAAAGACAATTGAAATTACGTCGTGCTCCCCACGGACCCCCCGGCTTCATCAACGCCGGCGAGGGTTTTACAGTTAATTTTCGGTTCCGTACAGAAGAAGGTAAATCGGCGTGAGAAATGAGGTAATTTGCGGATTTGCACGGTCCACGGTGGAAAAATTCCGGCTCGGTCACGTCCGCTTTGTTTTCTTTTTTTTTCCTCTCCTCTTTTACACGGAATGCGAGAGATTCTTCGTCGCCTCGAAAAGACAGGGGCGTAACGGATATTTCGTTAACCTGTTTAACGCACATCCTCTAATTGGAAACTTTACGTTCGAATAGAAATTGCGTGTTTATGTATTCCAATTAGACAGATACTAAACATGTTTCATTCATAATTTACTCATTTTTTTAATATGAAGTTGTATAGCTATTAATAATAATTATTACAAATAATATTAATCAATTGTTTCTGTCCAATTAGACATAATGGGATAAACGAAATTTACATACTTAAAAAATACCTTTGTTATTATGTGTGCTCTGAAAAATTAGATACTGGTACGAGTGTGCTCTTATATTACATAATAAAAAAAATTAGAGATAAAAATTAAATGAAGGATAAATATGATACATTAATTTATTCTTAAGATTAAATAAAAAGGGGAAATGTATATAATTTATTCTTTCTTATTATGTATTATAATAACATTCGTTAATCTATTTTTAATTAATTTATATTAGCCATAAAATTAAAATTCTTGTCGTTTTTATATACAGGGTGTCCCGTTAATGCGGGGAAATGGCTGGACCATAGATTCCTGAGGTCAAAATATGACGATTTAATGCAACTTATCTATATCCAAAAATTTACAGTTAAGCCGAAATTTGGCTTCAAAGTTTAAATTTTTTATTTCTTTTGTTTATAACAATTGAACGCTTTATTTGATTTGAATGAAATTTATTTTTAATAACTACCATAATATAATACACTATTTCAGTTATTATGACTATTATTGGTTAACAAGAAGTATAAGAAACACTAGTACCACCACTTAAAAACTATTTTTTTTTATTGGTGGATCTAATAAAAACTAAAAAATACTACTTGAAAGACCATTTCATTTAAAAACTTTTTTATCTCTTAATAATATTTGATATCTTTTACGGTTTTCCCACAAAAAAATAAAATATATATTTTTTATCTAGTAAAAACAAAATCTAGTTTTTCATCGAATCGAAAATAAATGTTTTTCGTGGCCGTCTTTGTTTAAAAAATTTAATTATGTATAATAATTATTATTTAGTGTCTTTTAACAATTAATTTTTAACTTTATTATAGTTCATAAATATTCATATTTGGAACAAACAGATATCTTGTTTGTATTAGGATTTTGCAAAGAAAATTGTTTGAAAAGTGTTAGATGTTCTTTTGATTTATTTTATTAATTGATATTATTTAATTTTTATTCAATAGAGTAAGTTTATTTACTTATTAATGAGTGCATAATGAGTATACTATATTCATATTTTATTTTTTTGTGCAAAAACCGTATAAGATATCAAAAACTAGTAAGAGTCAAAAAAGTTTTTAAATCTAATGCCGTTTCAAGTAGATTTTTTTTGAATTTTATTGGATGCACCAATAAAAAAATATTTTAGTTTTTAAGTGGTGGTACTACTGTTTTTTATACTTCCTCTCAATCACTAATGCCAACAATAACTGAAATGATGTATGATATTATGGTACTTATTAATAATAAATTTCATTCAAATCAAATAAAGCGTTCAATTGTTATAAACAAAAGAAATAAAAAAATTTGAAACTTTGAAGCCAAATTCCGGCTTAGCCGTAAATTTTTGGATATAGATAAGTTGCGTTAAATCGTCATATTTTGACCCCAGGAATCTATGGTCTAGCCAGTTCCCCGCATTAACGGGACACCCTGTATTATTTATATAAACTCATTAAAAAAAATGGTATTTGTTATAAGTGTAGGTATTTGGAATATTTCCAATTAAAATATTATGATCTAAGTATGTTTTATACTTTTTTTAATTGTGTAGAACGTGGAAAAAAAAGAATTGATTTTTTTTTATAACAAAAATATTATTTCATCAAAAAATTATGCAACTGTTTTGTTTTTTTTTTCTAAAATAAAACTACGATCGTGTCGAATATTAAACTTTAGCACGTACCTCCCTAGGGTGATGTTATTAATCACGCAAAGTCGACCCTTGCCACTAATAAATAATAGATTACATAATCAATTTTAATACTGCAATTTGCTGCATGTTTATTAATAAAAATAATAATTTCTAGATTCAACTTTTGAGATCGATATTTAACACTTCAAATTCCTGGATTGAAAAATGTCAGTTTGGTATTAAAGAATTCAGCAGAATTCAGTCGCTGAAAAATGTTTTTTTAAAGCAAAATAAAGCCAAATTGGTAATTAGCAGTCTTCAAGCAAGATCTGCAGAAGATGTGAATATATAGAATGGGACTAGAGTTGAAGAACATTGCATTTTTTTACATATTATTTGTGATTATTAATATCTTAATATTGAATATAATCCATATTAAATATTAAGATATTAATAATCACAAATTATATGTAACAACGCCTAAGTGCCTCAACAATCAATCAATTATTTGTGATTATGTTTGATGTAACAGAAACAGAGTACTAAATACAAATATTTTTTTATAATCGCGAAACTATAGTTGTAATGAGCGTTCGAGAAAAATCGAAATTGTAGTTGGAATGTAGCGCTGGCTGCGGTTAAACGGCGACATCTGATAAGTCAATGTGATAACCTGTATTTCGTGCGATTTCAGCTCATCAATAACTTTGTCGTCGACTTTTGTTGAACGCTCGTTAGAATCAAATTTAATCAGACACGATATACCGTAATGATTACCTCGTCATAAAATGGCACTCATTTGTGTTAATTAAGGGTAGTAAAATTACACTTTCCCTCATTCAAAATTATTTCTGGTTTAATTACCTATTAGTTTTTGAATCAAAACATCTAAATTTATATTTAAAAAAATAGAATGTTTCGCGCTATCATTTCATTAAATTAAGAAGCAAATAAATATAATTATACTATCATCTTATCCATCATATCCGAATTGGGACACTCTGTAAATTTCATAATCCCATTGCAGCGTGCATTTGCAATTGTACGTTAATTGGTGAACGACAATAACATGTTTATAACATGTGATTGAATTTTCTCATTACGCAGGCAATTATAACGCGAAACATTTTTTTAGGTTAATCATCTTCTATTTCTGGGAATATACAGAGTTGAGCAAATGTATAGGAATACTTGATTTCTGGTTAAACCACTAATTTACCAACTTGTTTATTTAATAGCTTATTTTTCAATTAGTAGAATGATACTTGATTTAGTGTGTGTGCGATTGTGATTGCTGCAATATTAACCCTTAACTGCATGATTTTTTTAAATTATGATTTAATTTTTTTTAGTTTTGAATTTACTTCTATATCACGGGAAAAAAAGAAGGGCAGTCCTCTCTTCGGTGTTACACAATGTTTCCCCTAACTAAATCCTACCCGCACCGTAGGGTAGAAATAAAAAGCGTTGCAGAACTGCAACACTGTAAGGGTTAAATAAAATAATGATATCATAAAAAAATAATTTATTAGTGTTGAAAAAAAAATCAATGTTCAAAATGGAAATTATCAGCAGCCTTAAATATTTAAATTGATCAATTGGGTTTTTTAAGGAATTTTTAGTAAACCAAATCAAAAAAATCAAAATTTTATCTTACCATTAATTTTGGCATTATGAACCATTTAAAAAATCTGAAATCTATCTTTCAAAATTTCTAAGGTTTGGCATTATGAACCATTTAAATTCCCAAAAGAAAATAATTTAACGGACTTTAATAATATGTCCTTTTCGAAGTTGGAAACACTGTAAAAATTGTTCATTCTAGCATGCACGTTTTTTTTGTAATTAAGCTTGAGCTCCACCTAAGCTTGTTTATAACACAAATCTAATAAGAATAATTGAGGATTTATCTGCTTTGGAAATAACTGAATTAATTCTGCAATCATTTGTTTGCGCAAAGATTGTTAATAGAATCTACTTTCTAAAAAATAATGAGCAAACGCTTTGTCCTTCAATTTTCCTCGACAATAAGTTTAATTTTTGATTAACATACACTGTCATTTCCATCCAGCGAGGATTCTGATCAATCACGAGGTAACGATAGTTAAGTTGATTTACAAAACCATCCAAGTAAAATAGCAATTAATTAGATAATATGAATAACAAAGTTCTTATTTCTCTTTATGTATTCCGTAATTTTTTAGGCAAAATTAATTAATTCTTTTATTATATCAGGATTATCTTTTAATTCTCCTTTAAAAACTCTTTTATATCATGGAATAAAACTAGTTTTGCTGCCAATGTTTTTGAATCTTTTGTTGACTAAGAATATCAAAAATCTTAGTGTTATTATTTTAAAATAACAGAAATTTCACACAGAAATTAACAAATAAAAATAAACAATTGAAATTTGTTTAAAAAAACAGTTGAAAATTTTTACCACAAGATAAAAATTAGAAATGTTATTTTGCTTAAAAGTAGAATCAAATTTTCTAAAAACACTTTCTTAAAAACAAAATATTGCAAAAAACTGATAATTTTTTAACACGAGAACACTAAACAGTTTCTCAAAAAAGAAACAATTTTTAAAGCGGTAGAAAATGTATCAAAAATTAATTGAAATTGAAATAATTACATTTTTTGTTCCAAAAATTGTGGACTATTTTTGGACAAAGTATTTAAATCTTTTAATTTTGAATTTTGAATAAATATCTTCAAATGGTCTTAAACGTTATATATATCTGATTTTGTTTCCTCTGAGGCGGTGTCGCTTAGGATCCCTGCACTGCGGTCTCCCTGGTCCTTTTGTACGCCTCTGGATGTTTTACTTCCACACTGTGAAGTCCAGGAGTTTCTACCAAGGGATGCTCTATATTACTGATTACTGTTCTTTGGTTATAGGCAAGGAAGTTTTCCAATTCAGTCACGAGGAAGTTGTCTAATATCTACACATAACCCTTCAAATGAAATATAAACTTTCCTTTGGGAAACCCTGTTTGAAAAAATAGTTTGTTTAGCTTTATACTTTTTTTCGCAATACAATTGTAAGATTATTTTAATACTATTTATTTTAGCTGATGTAGAATTTTTATTTTCTTAAGGTACTCGTAGAATATCAATTACTCATTCCCAGTTATAATATAATGTAAAAAGAAAAATATCCGTTGTTGTCTTTGAATGAGCGGCTCTTAAATGAAACATCATCAATTGTTAGAGCCCTGTCACATCCCCGGTTAACCATCAGGTGCGATCGGGTATGTCCACCATCTTATTGTAAATAGAAAATATTCTAAAACTAGCACCAGCAGAATAAACACTCGTAGAATACAATTGCAATATTATTACTACGAAGCCTATACAAAACATCAATATCTCTCAGTTTCAGTTCACAAGACATCAAATTGCCTATCGAATTATTCCCATGTTTCCTCATTGGTTTCAATTGAACGGAAACTGTCTGTTGAGTAACTTTTAATGATTTTGAAGCTTCACTTGTGTTTTGTTCTGATCTTCATCGAGTAAGTCTTCTTTGTCTTTGATTTTTTTGTACTTGTTTTTAAAATATCATAATTTCTTAGTATTTTATCAAACATAATTTAAAAATCCATAGAACAGTAACCAAAAACATGCAAATAATTTTGCCAACCAGATGAAAGGCGGAGTTCAGTTGGAGTGAAGAATGTTCTTCCACTCTAATCTCCTTCACCATTTCATCATCTGGTTCTGGTTGGTTCTGGTTTAAATCGATGGGAGGGCAGCACGTAGACCCCAATGGGCCCATTGTGCGTCCTCCCATCTGAGTCCTCATTCCTTGCCACGGTCAAGCCAACCCAGGGCACTGGCAAATGCCAGGACTGCAGCAAGAGGGACTCTGAGGATGTCCGATGGATTTAGACATCCCTCTCCCATTGTGGATTTTCGTAGGTTGGATAATACGGGGCAGTCTAGAAGTACATGCTCCGCGGTTTCTTCTTCTGCTTCACACCCTCTGCAGATAGGACTAGGTTGTAGTCCCAGTTTGTTCAGGTGTGATCGTAAATTGTAGTGTCTTGTAAGAAGCCCTACGACCTTCCGTAGGTTTTCTCTGGACAGTTGCATACAGTATGTGGCCGTTTTGGTGTTCATTGCGATGAAGTTTTTTGAGACTCTACAGCCAGGTGTGTTGTCCCATCGCTCCGTGTGGCATCTGATTGATGCAGTTTTCTGTAGGGTACTCAGATCTAGCAGAGAGGGCAGCAGGGAGGGGTTCGGTCCGCTTCCGTTTGTCCGTATGCCTTCCTCGCCAAACCATCTGCTATTCTGTTCCCTCTGCTATTTTTGTGTTCTTTTACACAGCATAGAGTTACCTCGTTGTCACGAGCAACTTCTTCTAGGGCATTCCAACGTTAATGCCGAGGTTATTTTGCAGTTGGTAATGGACAAGCTCTGCTGTCCGTTATAATGTGTATGTTTTTACCCTTAATCTTCTTGTCAGAGATTGCTTTTGCTGATTATAGTATTCCCACGAGTTCCACCATTGTTGGTGTACTCATTATCTTACCTATAGCAGTACTGTTTTTAGGGACAGGTTTTTGCAGAAAATTCCTATATGAGCCCCTGCTTTCGTTTACGACCCATCAGTGTATATGTGCTTGCTTCCTACTCCTGAGTTTTCGAATCTCAGGTCTATTTGAAGCTTCCTGTTGAAAATGTATTTTCGAAGGATGTTGTCCACCGGCATTATAATCTCGGGATTGCATAATCCTCTAAGATCAGGTGGTGTTCACCTCCTCCGTTGCTTACAAGCCATGTCTTTGTTGCTCAAAGCCTTATAGCCGCCGCTGCTGCCTGTTCTCTAATAAATATATCCAAGGGTGACAGGTGCAGCAGGGCTTCCATAGCCGCTGTTGATGTTGTTCTCATGGCTTCTGTCGCTACGTTGAACGTGGCCTAGGAGCCTTGCGGCTGATTTCGTGATCGTTTTGGCCACCATATTAATGATCCATATGCCAACATTGGCCGCACTATGGCTGTGTAGGTCCATAGGGCTACCTTTGGAGATGTTTTCCCCACAGCTCGTCTGCATTGCCATGCATGTTTTCTTAGATCTCTCCGTCAGGTGGGCTTCCAGTTTAGTTTTTTGTCTAGAAGAATGCCCAAGTATTTGACTCCATCTTTCAGGGTGAGTTCTTCGCCCCGAAAGCTTGTTGGTTTGAAATCTTTAATCTTCTCCTTGTGAACAGTACCAGTTCCGTTTTGGTCGGATTTACGGATAAACCCTAGTATGTGCATCATTTGTTTACTATGTCAAGAGCATCTGACATACGTTTCGCTAGCATTTCCGAGTTGCCGGAAAGTAAGATCCTGATATCGTCGGCGTATCCTACCGTGAAGAAGCCCTGTTTATTCAGTGCCTCCAGTAGCTCGTCTACGACTAGGTTCCATAGTAGGGGAGACAGCACTCCTCCCTGTGGGCAACCCTTTGCGACCCGGCATACAAGTTTCGTGTCGCCTATTGAAATCTTGGCTGTCCTCCATTGCAGCATGTTCGAGATCCACTGGCTTAATGCCACCGGAACTCCCCTGCGCCGAACTGCCGCTATTATCTTTGGGAAGGAGGTCTTATCAAAGGCTCCTTCAATGTCCATAAAAATCGCCAGGGTGAAGGTTTTTTTGCTCGAAGGATCGACCAATTCTGCTCACTCCCTAACAATATTGTACTGTCAATACCTACAAAACAAATATTATTATGTTGTCCAACTTTTTTTTTTTTTTGAAATCTCCCTTTTAAAAAATGAAGATATGTTATATTTATTGAAATATTGAAAAGAGAAGATTTTAAATATTATGCAATTGACCAAAGATGCCAAAAAAACCTCATAAAACTTGAACTCCGAATTAGCATAAGATCATTTTATTGAATCAAAATCGCATGTGGATCAATTTTTGATCTAGAATTCTAAAGTAGATTCGACTTATTTATTGTACACGCAATTGTGTGTGTTTTTGTGCAAGGGGGAAGAAGGCAAGTCCGAACTCGAATGTAACAGAAACTAGCACCGTGGCGTGGCGTGGCACACGGAAAGTTACCTATTATTAGCCCCGACTGTACGACTGAATCACATCAGGTTTTACGACTATAAATAATCACCATCACCCCGTTACAGGTCACTGTTATTTTTAAGCCGGCATGACCGATTCCGAACGGACCGGCTCGCAACTTCCAGATTCCAGTAAACCAGCCGCTGGAAAAGTTACAAAAACATTCGAAGAAACACACGTTTGGTATTTCGAAACGAATTCAAAAACGTAAGCCAACTTAGCTAAAGATGATAATCCTAACTGAATCGTATGAATGCCTTAAATTTCCTTCATTATTGGTGATTAAGCTTTTCTTTATGGTATAATTTGATTCAAAGGTGATCTAATAATTTAAAAAATGGTTGTAGACTCCTTTATACCTGAATGGTTGTTGTACAAAAGCTTTCCAAGAATATAGTCTTACATAAGCTTAGCATCATTTTGGTAAAAATTAATAAAGCAATTGTTATTGACTTTATAAATTTTTACCAAATTGACTGAATCGTATAAATGGCTGAAACTTCCTTCATTAATGATGATTCACGAAGGAAATCTTTAAAAGCTTTTCTTTGTAATGTAATTTGTTTCAAAGGAGAATTTCGATCTTCTAAAATTGATGTAGATTCCTTTATATCTTGTTGTCTTTCCAAGAATATAGCCTTACATAAGCTTAGAATCAATTTAGTAAAAACTAATCAAGCAATTGTTATTGACTTTGAATATGTGAATTGTGAATTTTATTCTGCATTTGTTTGATTATTTGCAAAATATTTGTTTAATGTTTTAAGAATGAAAGGTTATTTTAGGAAGAGCAGTTGTTAGGAAGGACACATTACAATCTTTTTGCAATACTTCTTCTTACCGTTTTTAATTAAATATTCAGGAATTTTATTGCAAACAATGTTCTTTCATTTAATTACCGATAGTTTAATTCATTTATGTCTCGTTAGATTATTAAGGGCAGTGAACCTTTGTTGATACCTATCTCCCTTCCCCAAGCTACACCCACCTCGCACCGTTTTCATCGTCAGTCCGTTCTCTTTCGAAATTATTTACATAATGGAAGTCGTAGGTCTTCGCCGGCTCCTCTGACGTAACAAAAGTTTCTTGGGTAAAATTCGGAGGAAGTCGACGTTCTTGCTCTTGATCAATTAAAACGCTCTCCGCGCTCGTTCGGGACTTCCGACCCGTGGTTTTTATCGTCCTTCCATCCGTCGGTTTCCGGCCGTGGTCCCAACAATCTTCAAACTTTAATAAATCGCTCGGTTTTCCTCTGCCGTTTCGGCGAAATCCGTCACGCCGCGCGAATTCATAACAAAATACTCCTAATGACCGAAACCACTCTCGATGTTTTCAGAACTTCGTAATCGCATCAGTCGAAAAAAAAAGGTGAACGTGAGAACAATAGATGAACGCCCGGCTTCGTATTGTAATTAAAACTCGAAACAAAACTTTTGGCGAGATTTTTTTGTGTTATTTTAAAGTTAAATTGGATTTTTAAAAGGACCTAAAATAATAAGAGAACTTTGGTAAGTAAAACATAATTTATGAATAAGAATAAAAGATGGCGCTTTAGAAGGAATATGTAGTCGATAGTCAAATACTACTACTACTACTACTGCTGCCATTACTACTACTACTACTACTAAGAATCAAACAAAATATTCTTACTACTCTATAAGTCAAATGACTTAAACAGAAACTAAAACACTTATTATGTTTAGTTTTTATAATGAATTACCTCGTAGTAACTCTTGCAACAATTTTTATTATTTAATGGGATTTTCTTCATTTATCAAGTGTGACTCAGTAATATATAGACTCCGCATTTTTTTAAATTTTTGGAATCTCTTTAGTCATTTGTATTATCAATCGTAGTTTCGACTTAATAATCTAAATAAAGTGCACTTCTTTTTAAGCTTAAACAAAACTCTAATAAATAAATGCAAAGAAAATGTAATCATTAAAATGAAATTAATGATAGTAATGAAAGGAAGGATGTTATTAGGTTTCTTATGAACGATTTGCACTATTATAAAGAATGTATAAGTAAGCAGGGTTAATGGATTAAGGTTTAATTGTATAAATTACGAATGCATTTCAGTTCAAGTCATTTATACATATTTTAAATTCCACTAATTGCATTTATCTTTCCTACTTTTTTAAATATAATTTTGCTTAATGCAAGATATATTAAATACTGGATTGATGCGGCTGTTACTTGTCGAAACTCCATAATAACACTTAAAGAAATACTGACACAGTATAGGGTTTCTGAATGTTTCTAATATTGTACTACAACAATGTTTCACCACACAGTGGCTTCATCAGGTAAATCAAAATATGTTCATCTACCTGATGAAGTCAAGTTGACAAGTTTAAAAACACCTGCAGACATATGTTTCGAACTTTTAGATCTCATCAGTAAATTAATTTCTTTTCTTTAATGTATCTATGCGTAGATTTTTGTATAATAAACTTTGCCAAATATTATAAACATGATAGGATGATTAAGTATACTTGAGCTACGAAAGTGCACTTATCATTCAAAATCGGGTGTGTTTGAAAAAATTTAAGCAAACATGCTGATATTTTAACAGTATACTACGTGAATCACCATGAAAATAACTTGGAATATGATATATTCACTTTGTTTTGTCAGGGAATGTTTGTACTACTACTATCTCATAGAAATCAATCATAATGTAAATAATCAAATATGTATATTTATTTCCTTAAACATTTCAAGGTTTATCAATTTCTAACATATTTTGGCAATATTTAATTACCTTTAGACAATGTTTCAAGTTTAAACGACTGGTGTCTGGTATCATTGTTCTCCAAATATGGATAATACTTTTCGAAAAATGTCTTCTAAGATAGGCATATAATATTAGCAAGAAAAAATTATTACTCTTACCATAGTTAATACAATCAATGACAATCTGCCAAGAATTAGTATTGTAGTAATTTTTGCCAAACAAGCTTCACAATTTCTTGATCTTCCTTTTAGTCTTGCATTAAGGAGTCTTACAGTTTAAGTTATGTTTTAATGTAATGTCAATTTTCTAATGTTAGGATTGTTTCAAAAAATTAATTCAATTATAATTTCAATGAAGTTTGCTATTAACAAAATATATTTTACGTGGTGAAAATACGGACTTTTAAAAATTACTCAAGCGACAATGTGTGTGTGTCTGTTTCCAAGTGTTTGATCGTCAGGCAACATTCAGAGCGGATCGCCTCTCTGCATAATTTCCATTTCCCCCCTCGGCACCGTCTCTCCGCCCCCTTGGATTAATTTCCGCCCTGCATCCGCCATCCGCGCCTTGACCTTGAGAGGTCACGACTCCTCCTCGCGTCGTCTGAGCGCTGTTGCGGAGCCCCCGTTCTCGACATTTCCCCGGAATTAATTAGCAATTAACGCCCGAAATGGAAGTAACAATAATCCGTTCTCACACTGTGTTCCCGTAATAATAACAATGATAATAACGCCTGCTCGATCTAATTGCTTGTGCGGAATTATGAAATAAAAAGGTCAAAATGTAAAGATTTGAAGAAATATTATCAAAAAATTATATCTAAAATTTGATAATAATCAATTTGTAGTCTCAAATCTTCAACAACAATATGCACACAAGGCGTTAGTATTAGAGGAACATGTCGTGGTTATAGTTACTTTCGACTTCTAACATTAGACTCCTTGTTGGCAATGATTGGGAGAAATTAAGAGCGCTAATTGCGGACAAACAAATTGATGGAACGGATTCGACTAGCTAGGCTAATAAGGACAAATGAAATTGAAACTGTGGCCTGGCAACGTTGTAGATGGAGTTGAAGATTTCATTCATCCAAATATGGAAACGCCGTGGAGAAACTTAACGGGACGTCGGTAGTAGTGTTGGTCAAAAATATCCTTTACAATCGAGGTTTTATGTTATGTTGAATTAAACTCATTTTCATGTGTGTATCGTTATAGGAATTTGGAACCACACTGATTGTCCCAACATTCATGTCTCAGGCGGTATAATTTATGTGCGAACCTTTGTTCAGTCTGAAAGGCGTGTCCTTGACCAGAGCTTTTAAGTTAAATTAATGCAGTGTGCACACTAACAAAGCTTTTTAATGTTGTTAATTTACGCATCAAATAATGCAAACAGCTATCGATCAAAATATTTTAGCTTTAAACCTACTTTGTTTCTTAAGTGTATAACAGATTTATCTTTCATTACTATTAATTAGTCTGAACAAGTTAGGTTTAGTAATGTATTAAATCTAAGCTGATAAGATTAATTCTTAACAAGTTAGATTTAGAATACATTACTAAATCTAACACAAGAATACATTACTAAATTACTAACACAAGAATACATTACTAAATCTAACTTGGTAAGAATTAATCAAAGCTGATAAGACTAATTCTGTGATAGGTTGAAATAATTAATTTACATTAAAATTACTGTTTACGTTCAAGAGAATACAGAGGAGGAGGAGAGCGTTAAGTATGAGTAAGTCTCATAAAGCTACGAACAGATTCCATATTCCACATTAAGCGACATCTGCACGGTCAAAACAATTATCCACTAACCACATCAATTTCATAATTATTCAGAGCATCCTTCTATACCTGATTCCAAAAATTTTTGACCGGCTTAGTTGAAGTTGGTGTAATTAATTCTAAGTGTACATAATTTCGTTAGTGATCTACTTTCATATTTTTTTCCCGTCCGTAATGATCCCATTAGACACCATTTTACGGCGTTCGATTAAAGGAATACATTAATATCGCGGACGTAGTCAACCAGAGCAGAAATTATTGAAATTTATTCGGATCACCGATGCGACGGAGATAAAAGGCGGCACTCCGGGGAATTTGCATATTCTCCCATTGGCCTCCATGCCGGTTCATCCGCGAGAAAGTGCGCAAAGGCGATTCTTTCCTTCATTTCCTAGGAGAGTTCGCAATTTCTAAATTGACGCACGTGCGTGCGGACGTTCTTCGATCTTCTTGACGTCTTGTTTTCCTGTTACACTTACATTTCAATTAACTGATATCATTAAAAAAAACTTTTACACTAAACCAAAAAATGATTTAATTAGTTCTGCCGACTTACAAATTATTTTTTTAACCGTATGCTATGTTGAAGAAGAATTTTTTGATCAAACTTGGAACAAAAGTTGAACTAACTAAATATAGCAATTGATTAAAATTTTGTTCGCTCCTATTGATTGCATTCGCCTTCTCTTCGAATCATCGAATTTAGGAGATGGTCGATAATCTCGTAATGTGTTGTATCCAAAGAAACTTGTAATTTATGCCAAAAGTTCTGGTCTTCTTCCCATAATGTTCTATAAATACTCAATGGACGAAAGATTAGGAAATCTGGGTGGTCAGGACAGCATATTGACATTATCCTCAGGAAATCGGTCCCTACAATTTCTTGCAAATCATGACGGGTATTTTCTTTTTGGATCTTCCAACTTCTATAACCTCATCCATTGGGTGTTCATGTTGCCTCGTATGAATACCTAACGAAGCTACTTCCATAAGTTATAGTACCTCAGACTATAATCCCAGCAGTTTGATGCACAAGTCTATCAACAGAAAATTCCATGTTACGACGTTCCCCAGTCTTCATCTCATCCTCATACGGCCATCTTGCACCCCTAAACAGAATTGGGATTTATTACAAAACATAACCCTATGCCACTATAGGTTCTAGTACAGTTGCAACGTACTCCAAAGTCGTCGATGTTGAGCCGTTAGTGAACGATAGGATTGCAAGTTCTGATTCTGCGGTAAATTGTTCGAATGGTTACAGATGACCTTTATTAGCTAACTATAAATCTGCAATTGGTCTAGTACTGGAGAATCGGTCTTTCGTTACCTCTTTCTCTAATCGAAAAACCATCTTTGCCCAAATCAACGATACGACCTCTGTCTAATTCGCTTAGTTGGCGGTAATTTTTACGTTGGCGCGCTCTAGGCATAATCATTTTCAAAAGAAACGATGAAAAGCGTAAACAGCAAAAAAAGCGAACACAATGTTACACGATAAAATTATTAGAAATACATCAAATTTTTAACTTTCAATAGTTAAACATCTGTGCCAAGTTTGATAAAAACATTCCTACCCCTTCTTGATGTTTCAATTTCCATGGTACTTTTAATCCAATATTGTTTTAAAAGAAACAGTTATTGATATAATTAGGGTTGAGTTTGTAAGCTTTTAAAAGAAGAACAGTCCCAATGCTTTAAACAGGGACTGATCTTTATATTAACTAGTTATATAACTAAAATATTAAAAGCCCATTTTACTTCTGTGCAATTATGGATAATTCATACTCTAATAAGGGTCATTAGAGATTGTTGACCTTTATAGCTCATCGTTTCGTTTAAAAACAAAAACTGCATCATTAGTTTAACATTTGATAGATCTTGAGGTAAGTAACTACTTCCGAATCGCAATTTTCATAATTGATGCCTGATAATAATGGTTATTAAGCGCGGTCGTTATCTTTATGCGCGCGCATCAACGCCCAGTAATATTACTTAGCTTAAAGTCCACACATTAAAATCATTTTATTTTTAATGCTTTTTGCGTTCGTGCGCACTAAAATCTTCTCCAGATTTTGTAAAGTAAAGGGTAATGAAATAAGCGACTTATAAATAATAATATTTTTTGTTAGTAAAAGTAAATATAAATTCATGCAAAATAAGTGCCAAAATTATTCACACATGCACTGCATATAATTTTTGCTGATATCTGTTCAGGCAGATCTTATCAGCATAACGGAAAAATATACGGTAGTTGTATTTAGAACATCAAGTAATATTAAATATGTGCCGCATTTTTTTAAAATAAATAATATTTAATAACAAACTTACTATTGACATGTTTTCAATCAAATTTTTAATACATAAATTGCATAAACATTTATATATACTATCAAAACAGGATTTGACCATTTATTATTACTATGTACATTTCGGATAAAAATTTGTATTTCTACTGAAATTATTGATCGGAATTTTCAGCAAACACCTTTTTATCAAGAACAAACACAATGATGGCTTATCGCGTTTAAAAGGAATCGCCAATTTCCCTTAATATCGGCAAACATGCTCGAAACGTTTTGTAAACATTTTCCCTGACCTTTTCGCGTGATCGTTCTCCTGGAATAAGCCATGGCGAAACAATGGATAAAACCTTACGTATCTCGCAGCAAGCAGATACATGATCTAATTTAACATGCGCGAAACGTTTCGAAAACCCGGACACGAGTTCCATTATAGATTGGAAACAAATTGCTTATTGAAAACGAAACTACTTTCGATAATGCAACAACATGTTTTAAATAAAACATTTACAATTTTAATCTAATTTTTGAAAAACTAAATTTACAATATTTATGCCTTTAAAAACACAGTCAGTGTTTTTCGTTTAGTGTTACTACCGTACAATCATTCCTATGATCATTAGGATACGACCCACCGAACCCATAACATAACTTAACATGATCTTTTGGAAACTTTTACATGAATCAAAAAGTATCATATTGTAATGATCAAAACCATACTTATGATCAACTCAGCTTCTTCAATTCCCAATGTCTTCGACATCTATTATTCAAAGATATTTGTATGTCAATATTTCTTGAATGGCGTTCTCACTTATCACTTGGGGAAACATTTTGAACTATTACTGATGAAGGTTTAAATTAAATTGCACTTGGTTTGTTTACCAATTTTCTCTATTCACTCGACTAGTTTCGTTTTTTACAACATTATCAAAATTCGTTTCAACACACCAGCCGCAAAAAACGGCTATCCAAGTCCAATTCGCATGAATAAGATCTGAAATTAGTGTTTTAGTTTAGTTTAGTTTATTATTTACAAGGTCTATTAATAAAAACATATCAAGTGTATTTAGTTTAGAGTTCATGATGATTTACCATGCTTACAACCAACCTTTTTGAATTTTTTTTACATTTCTGCGTCCTATTTACGGTTCCTCATCTTTTCGCGTCGCATTATATTAAGCGTGCATTATATTAAGCACGTGAATTTGAAAACAACTTTTGATGTTTTCGGTTTCACGAATAAAAAAAAGTGGACGTTCAATTTGGCGGGGTCTTTGGAGGCGCGCCAAGAGAATCCGGAAACGACCTGGACATCGTTATTTGCGGAAAACTGGAGATTTCACCGGCGATAATCAATTTTCTCTCTCCTTCTTTATTATATTATATTTAAATCCGCCAACACACTGCGCGCATTCCTTGCATTTCCCACGGTGTTTGAGGTGGGAGCGGTGTGAGTATATGCTTGCTGCATGAAATGCTTAAATAATTTGAACTAAAAAAAAGAAG
The DNA here is from genome assembly GCA_963969525.1 of Ontholestes murinus. Classification (NCBI taxonomy): domain Eukaryota; kingdom Metazoa; phylum Arthropoda; class Insecta; order Coleoptera; family Staphylinidae; genus Ontholestes; species Ontholestes murinus. The sequence continues at coordinate 15,718,726 of OZ018396.1, forward strand.
TTTAATGTTGTTTTTTGTTTATTTGAGTTAGAAGCTTAAGAATATGAATATAAATTGTTTGTAAAGCAAGATATTACTATTAAGCTCCTGTCTATTGTCTATTGTCATTGTAACCCTTAGCTGCACCACTTCAATTTTGTAACATAACTGCACAATGAGGTCTTCCAGGACTCCCAAGTTGAAAAATTGCTTTAAAAATTCTTCTATCCTCTATATAGGACTACAGAACTGTTCAAAAGTGTTAATTGGTACATTATGGACTAGAAACATCAGCCATACTAGAGAGTCTTTGAGGACCTCACGCGTTTGTAAACGTGGATAGACATAAACTGTATACGCGCGCAGTGACCGGGACCCCATCACTACTTACTTTTAGCGCTCTACTTCTAAATCAGGGCATTAGTTTTATGATATTTCGAAATTTTAAATAATTAAAAAGTACTTTTAAGAAAGGATGGGGTCCCTCAGGATCCCCAGGTGCAGCTAAAGCAGCTATTGGGTTGTTCGGAAATTAATTTCCTTTTTTTCCCAATACAATACTTAATCGGATTATTTCACAGAAAAGTCCACATTTCAACTGCATAATCAATATTTATTTTGCTAGCTGATATAGACAAGTTTGCTTGTGAATAAGTTTGATTGATTCTACACAGTAGTTTTTGGGTGGAAACCATTTAAATATGGAAAATAAAAGCTGCATTTTCAGTTATGTTACTTCTTTAGTGTAAAAATGCTGTTGGTCAAGCAAGAAATAAAATTTGGATGTTTAAGGAGAAGATGTGTTGGCAGAATGCCAATGCCAAAACTGATTTGCAAAATTTTGAATCGGCAAATAATATTGTAGATGCACGTCCTGGAAAACCAATTGAAGCTGATCATGAAGATGCAACAAAGGCAGGGAGAGCAATGGAAAATAATACGGTTAATCTTTTCTGATCTTTGATATATGAACATTGGTGCATTAGCTGCACCACTTCAATTTTGTAACATAACTGCACATGGGGTCTTCCAGGACCCTAAGTTGAAATAGTTGATTAAAAAATTCTTCTATCCTCTATATAGGACTACAGAACTGTACAAAAGTGTTAATTGGTACATTATGGACTAGAAAAATCAGCAATACTAGAGAGATAATAAACGTGGATAGAGGTAAACTGTATTTATTCTTTTGATAGATTAGAATTATTTCTTTTTCTTTTTTTTTCTTCCAAAATTTATATTATATATATTTTGAGGTACATTTTTGAGAACTTTTGAAATGGTTTAAATTATTGAGACTCCCGGCATGTCAATTAAAAATATTTAGCACACGATAAAATAACAGGTGACTCGGCCAAAATGACGTGTTAAAGATAAGACGGGTTATTATACAACTGGAGATATATTACTAATGTGGAGCGTGACAAGCTCATACTACTAAATGTAAATGATATAAGCTGATTATTTCATAAAGTGATTCATAGCGCTATTTAAAATAAACAATACTTTTACGTCTTTACATTACAGTAATATTCTGATTTATCTGACTTGGTTAAGGGCATTGGTGGTTAGCTTATCTCTAGGTCCATCATTTTAACGTTTGGTTAATTAAATTAGACTTTGATTAATATATACTGGAGCCCAAAAGTAATGCAACACCCCTTAGATGCGGTTTAATCCAGCAACAAATACGCACGTTTTATTCACCTTAGAAATAAAGAAGCGATAACGTTTTAACTGCTTTATCTCAATTTTTTCTGTACGATTTTTACACTTGTCCGAAAAATAAAGCAAATTCAATAATGTTAATAACCAGTCACCTGTTCTTTTCTGATCCTTTCTGAGCTCTTCAGTATATTGAAAAACCTTTCTAAAATGCCCGTCGATTTCATCAATTGAGTGATTTTCAAAAAGGTAGCATTGTTGGTATGAAAGAGGCGGGCTTCAGTTTGAAGAAAATAGCCCGAGGACACGAAATTACTCCCTTAACTGTAAAGCGAGTATGGATAAGTTTGTCTGAAGAAAATGACTATCAGTGACAGAGACGTTCTAGTAATAGGATACAGGGTAGTCAAGAACGATACCTAAGATTGCTTGCGATACGTAATCGTCACGACACTTTGCGGCAAGTTCGAAATACCTTTGTTGCAGCAACAAGACGTGTGGTTTCTAGGCAAACAGTTAATCGAAGAATTCTTGGCACGGGCCTATCGCAGATTCAACCAAGATGTAGAGTGGAACTTCATTTGCTTTAGTGATTCCAGATTCTGCTTAGGGGGACTTGATTTAAACCAACATTCCACATTATCATTAGATGCCATAAATCGTCTCCCTTTTATTCTTATTTGATCCAAGCAAGAAGACTTTTGCCCAAGATCTACAAAAAAGTACTTTTTCAAATCATCTCTAAACATGCATTCGTTGAACGCGATGACGCAAACTATTCCTTCGCTTCAGTGGTTTCCCGTACAAGATCACAAGACACACACGATTTCCTCATTTACAGTGCAAAAAAAGTAATCTATGTATGCCATTAGTACACTTATGCAGAATCCTCGATTCGCGCAACACGCGCTAATTTCTTAGGCGTCCCACTTGAATCTCATTGCATATCATTAGCGGCCCTCTGCGAAGAACACATCTGCGCACCGAGGCGTCGCGACGGCCATCAACGAAACGACGGATCCAAGTGCGCCAACGAAAACAGACGACATTCCGCATACTGGAGCGAGCGTGGCACTCGGCGAAAACAACGACCGAAACAAATGGTGAGCGAAAACAAAACAACGAAACAAAAAAAAAACGGTTAAAATATCCCGGTTGCGTCGCTAGACGGTATTTCTGGTGTAAACATGTAATCGCGTTTCCGCGATGGCCTAACTGTACACACACACACACGTTTCATATTTTAGACACTCGCGCGTGTCTCTGTTATTCATCGTTATTGTTGTATTGTTTTCATAATAATAAGTACAATTTTCGAACGTGCTGTTGAGTGATTGTTGTATCTGTAAATAGGTTCTAATTAACTCCTATATACATAGTTAGTGCTTTCATTTCCTTATTGTACAAAATTTTTGCCTTGAAGACAATTATATAATTTTGATGTTCAACAAGAAGCTTGAGTAAACATCCACAAATTTTCCAAAAAAAAATATAAAATCTTAGGTGTAAACTTTGATGTCAAAATCTGTAGCCGTTTTTGAGATACAGCATCCACGGCCAGAAACATTTTTTAAATGTGGCGTAAAAGTAATGTCATAGTTTGAATTGGCTGCCATTTTGTTATAAATGAAAAAAAAAGGAGCTCTGCTTTTTTTACATTACTTGGAAAAAATTATATCGCTCAAATGGCTACCTCCCGAGTTGATGCATAATTGCTCTCATTTTGCGGCATTTTAAATTGTTGCTCGCTAAACATCTGGCTCCAAATTAACGATTTCTTCTTCAATATTAGCTTTCAAGTCTTGCAAGCTGGGGGGTTTGTTGTGGTAAACGCGAGATTTTAAAAAGCCCCAAAGGAAGGAAGTCTGTTGCTGTTAGATCTGGCGATCTGGACGGCCAGTTCAAATCTCAAAAACGGGAGATCACTCGACCTGGAAATTGGTGTCTCAAAAACTCCATAGTTACCCGAGCTGTGTGAACGGTTGCTCCGTCCTGTTGAAACCAACAATGATCGAGACCCAATGCAGCAACCTGGGCAAAAAAACTCGTTTAGCATCTACCTGTAACGCCCGCCTTTACGGTTACGGCGGCGCCTTCAAGAAAATAATGGACCAATCACTTTTTCACTGCAAATTCCGCACCAAACAGTCACTTTGAGGGGATGCAATGGATCTTCTTGCATTACATGTGGATTTTCTGTGCCCTAGAAACGCAAAGAAAACGACGACGAAATTCACCTTGCGTTAAAACAACAGACATAAAATTTGTCAAATAAGCAGTAACAATAAATCCACGATCTTGAGGTGTGTATCGGTCCATGACTTGTTGACAACTAATTTACTATATATCTACATCATCAATGTCAAAGCACACTGACATTTGGCGCCATCTGCAAAAATGGCGGCCAATTCAAACTATGATATTACTTTTGCGCCACCTTGTAGATAACACAAAATTGATATTGTTGTTGAATTTTTGTTCCAAAAATATTCACAAAGAAAGTAAACATAAACAGTTGACATTATCATTTTATTTATTCATCACTTGGTATTTTACAGCTGGCGCTTTATAAATTCCATTAACTGTTATTGAAAAATGGCATTTGACAATTGACAGTTTATAGGTGACATTGGGCTGAAAGACCACTGGTCGATAGCCATGAAGCAGAAGACCAATTATGTTAGAATTTATTTTATTTTATACATTAAACGTATTATATTTTATTTTCATTCTGTGAATAAAGATGTTTAGTAGTAGTCGTAGGTGACATTTAAAAAGTTGAAAGTTGGTATTTGTTTATGTTTATTAGTCTTTAGCTTCCTTTCCAAAAAATACATATAAATATACACAAATATTATACAAAAAGGAACGAACATTTGGGATGGATGAAGCTGGGCGAAGTTCATACAGCTGCGATGATCTTCCATTGTTTTTGTCCATGATGCTGAGGGAGCAAATATCCTCTTGGGTATCCGTATTTCTCTATAAATGCTTGAATTTACTTTTTTGTCAGTTAATATTTGAAATTGGACAGTTGGTACCTTTTAGTTTACAAATGAAAGTTGGTAGATGATAGAGATGTTGTTTTACAGTTAAGAATTGACATTTTTATTTTGACAGTTGATAAATGCCACTTAGTAGTTGTAGCTAACAGTTAGCACTTAATTTATTTAACAGTTAATGCCACTAACAGTGGGCATTTTCTTGTTAACATTTTACAGTTAATAGCTTAAAGATACGTTGATGATGTCGTATATCCTTCACAAAATCACTTAGATTATCATCATAATCACAATGCAATATTAAACAAAATATCGTCAAAAATCTTAAAAGAAAAACTTAAGCTGAAGTGCAACATATTCAATTTGATTAGATGAACTACGCGAAGATAATCCTAATTTATGTGTGAAGAATAGTGCTTCTCTTATAAATGCAACTTTTACATGAAAACAACAAGAAAAAACTCACTCATTCACTCATGGTCAATAATTTTAAGGTTAAGTCTCGCTCTGTTCCGCAATTGTTAACGCTCCGTAACCCGGGCGGCGAATTTGCATGCGATAACGGTGATGATAATTTTGAAAGCAGCGAAAAAAAAAATCGGAAACCTCTTGCATACAGTTTCTCCGGGCAATTTAAATTCCGGTGGCGCCGATTAAAGGAGACAATCGGACGTTTTAGAAACGGCCGGTTCCTCCAAAAATTCGTGAGGCCTACTGCGTTGTAAGCGATTGTCGCTTTATAAAATAAATTAGTTTCCTCATTTAAACGAACTTTCTCGTACAGTGGAATCGGATACAATTAGCGAATAAATAATTTATGGTGTATTATAGAATTTAAAAATAACTTTTGTTCTTCACATCTTTAGATCAGTACAGTGCAGTGGTTACAAATTTTCCGGAGGGATATTATTGTGGTAGATACTTCGTTCATTGGACTCTTGATGAAACGAAATTATAACATTAGGTAATTTTAAATTAGAACACTTGTTAACAACAACAACAGAGATATTTTTTATGAGAGTCTGCCATGGATATCCTTATTGTAGGGTACTGTAAGACAGCTACCGTCTAAAACCACTCTTCCGTTGTATAGTTCTTGTGACTAGTTCAGTATTATTAATCTTTAAAAGTCCGAAACTCAAACGAAATGATCGCTAAGATTTTTGCAAGAGATAGAGAGAATTTGTGTCGGAAATTACTTATGTATGCGATAGATGTCGCTTTGTAAACTAAAACCATAGATGGCTGCGCATGCGCACACGCGTTTTGATGATTTTCTTAGTTTTTTTTTGTAAAATGTCAAACAAGTTTTCTTTGTAAGTTTTATTTTATAAAATGAGTATGAATATGAAGTAGGTTAAGAATTAATAATACTTTGCTAGTATCACGAATTTTTATCACAAAGTAACGGCTTCAACAATCAACCATAGTAAGAATATGTTTATTTAATTCATTTTGATGCATTTTTTAGATGAAATTACGTTTTTTTATGTGTCAGTCACAGCTGACTGACAAAGCTTCAATGGAAAAAATTCTGCGTTTCACGCCGTCAGGCAATGTGTCAGTCACGTGTCTCACTCTCACAAACATTATTTCTAACAAACTCAATGGTCAATTTTTATTTATTAAATATACGGGTTTTATTTCAATATAGTAATTTTTTTCGGAGATTATACCTACAGCTGTTTGTAGGAATATTAGGTGGCCAAGTTGTAGTAACGTAAAGAAGGGCCGAATCAGACAATCCTAGTAACAATTAACAAGGAACTCGTGACTGACAGCGCTAAATAGTAAGTTTAAAGTAGGTACTCACTGTCAGTCACCGCTGACTGACGAAGCGGTCAACGTGTTAAGAATAATAAACATTTTATTTCCAATTTTTTATGTCCTTTTTTCATTGTCTTTCTCTTCTTGCATTGTGATTTCCCATCGTATAAATTTACTTAATTTTTCCCGCTGTTTTGAAACACTCTGTATATCTTTAATGTATTTACTTAAATCACGTATTCGAAAAGGAAAACACAGACTATTGATTTCGTATCTCTTCAAATACGGCTTCGATAAATATTATGTAGCTACTTCAAACTCACAATCAAGTTTGTGTAATTGAAAATAATATTAATCTTAATCATTACAATTGGAATTATGAATATATTTGCGAGTTATTGAACTTTCATCTTTATGATTTTCGATATCAAATAATGGTTTTAGCAGTACGCTATTTTATTTCAAAAATAATTATTTGGTATACACTTTCAATTATAAAGTACACTTATTATCCTAGTAAACGACATCCTGTATTAATCTCTGGATAGTTGGTGAAAGTGTTTATCATTTTTTATTAATTAATTATTATAATTAAACGTCCTATCGTTGCCATATAGAATTTGCAGGTTCACTTGTCAAATTATATTTTTTTATCTATGATCATGTAAAAGAGGCCTTTTCACTTTTTACACTTGTACCTTAAATAACTATAAATTTATCAATCATAATTTAAAAATATAATTTAACAAGTGAACCAAACAGCTCTATATCGTGACGATAGTTCGTTTTAATCTCAATGGCGAATGTTACTGGAATGTTCTTCCTTCTCAAATTTCTTACCTCTCCGTGTCTTTTTATTTGAAACAATTTCCGTATTCAGATGGTAGCGAAAATAAATATTCGAAATCGACAGTTCGAACGACTTCCGAGTGGTCATAATCTCCCGATTAGGGGGCAAATATTTGCCTTTTCTGGAGACGGTGCCGTGAATCACTGGCGAGAAATTCCAAAAGCGCAGTGGCGGCTCGTGACTCACGGTTTCGGTGCATAATCGAAGGGGCCGGGCGTTTCCTGTCCGTTCGCGCTGCCATATCGATCCGTCTCCAGTTGCGACAACATCGCAAATACACGCCTTATCAATACACCTGAGGGCTAACGAGATAATAAAAAAAAAGAAATAATGATAATAAAGGGCACTGAACGTACAGTTGAAAAAAACAAAAGATTTTATTATAATATACAAATAGGAAAACATTTCGTAAATTTGCAACAATTAGTCTTACTAAGAGAGGAAAAGATTTTATATATATTTGTACTCAGCGTATCAAGTGCGATCTTTTAGTTTATTCTTTCTGTGTTCTTCAAATCGAAAATTTGATTATTTTTGTCATATGAAATGTCATTTTTATAATAATAAAATGCCTCAGAATATTCAGTAACAATTTTGAAGATACTATGTTCATGTTCAGTGACAAATTACCACATCAAGAAGGGGTAGGAATTTTTTACCAACTTGGTCCGCCCCTATGGGTTACACCCTCACTGTTCGTGGCATCGATTCTAGTAGGTGGTCGAAAATCTGGTATTGGTATTGTATCAAAAGCAACCTTTTATTCGTGCCGAAGAGCTTAAAGCGTTTGCAGAGGTTGCTGTAAGTTCTTCTCCCCATAATATCGCATATATTCTCAATGGTCGAAAGATCAGGAGATCGGGGTGGCCATATTGGCATTATCTTCCGCAAATTGGTTCATAGAAACTTTTGCGATATGGGGACGGGCATTGACCATCCAAAAGCTGAAAGAAACAGAAGAATATGGGGTCCCATCACCTCATTCACATATAGCTGGACGTTTATAATTCCTCTGGTGAATACCTAACAAGAGCTACTGTCATAAGTTATAGCACCCCATGACGTAATCTCTACAGTTTGGTATATAAGCCTCTTAACAAAAAATTCCATCTTGCGACGTTTCTCACGTCTTCATCTCATACTCATACGGCCATCATGCATCCCCAAAGAGGATTCATCACCAAACACCACCCTACGCCACTCCAGTGCAGTTGCAGCCTACGCTCTAAACATTGTGTGCCTTTAGTGATAACATAAGATGCCACATCTTAATCTTAATTACAAGCCGAAAGTTCTGATTCTAACCATACAAAGAGTTACAGGATGAAATTCGTTAGTTAACGATAGATCGGTCTCTAGTTGCCATAAGTCGAAGATTGGGTAAATAGTAACTCTTGTTTTGTTCCATATTTATTTCCAACAATATGGAACAAAACAAGAGTTACTATTTACCCAATATTAATATATGTTTCCATCAAGAGTGCAGCGCATCAAGTATTAACTTTATAAGTCGAAGATACTGTTACAGAATTGTCTATCTGAAAGGGACCTTCAGGTTGCCTTCCGGCATAGATCTCCAAATACGACGTGTTAAATGTTTTTGCATCCACTGTAGAAAACACGTTGATCCCATATCTGTTGGGTTTATTTGAAATATAGATACAAAAGCCACATCTTCCACGAAATCCTAATAACATTTCATCTAGAGTCACATATTTACCCACGCTATAATGTTTTTTACACTGTTCATTGAATTTTCAGATGTGTCTCTAAAGCAGTAAGTTTATCCAACTGCTTTCGCTCATCCCTTGTATCGGTATTGTCTAAGCCCTCCTTGGACCAAAATTAGTTTAGTTTTTTCGCCCCTTATGCTGTGAAACAGCCAAGTACAGCAAACCTATAAACGTCTTCATTTACACATTATTAGTAAGTACAACGTCGTTTATATTCTTGTATCTTGGTCCTATTTTTTGTATATACAAGTGAGTATTTTCTTCAACGGTGTCCAAAATTTGTTTGCGTGTCTTGCACCCGCATGAACACCAGGCAATTGGGTAATGATATTTTGCTGCCTTGTTTGAACTTGTTGGCCTTGGTTTCATCTCCTCCATAAAAGTACAGAGATCTGAAGGTTATACTAGAAGTATCTCATTGGTTTCGATCTTCATCTGCTTCTTTTTGCTCCGTATCTGTAACGTGTTCGCTAATTATGTCTTGTGTACCTTGGTCTTAGGAGTCAGATGTTTCAGAAACGTCCTGGGTTGGTACTTAATCGTAAAGTGCCTGTAGTCTAATAATTTCCCTTTCATAAGCATCCATCTCGCCAAACAAAAGTTATAAAAGTCACAAGTGGAAAACGCCACAAACTTTCAGCTGCACTTCCAATAGAGACTAAACCAAAATATCCCTTGTCTTGCTTTATATAGTACGAACCAAGTTCAGAAAGAACGGGGATTCCCCTACAAAAGATAAACTATTTAGAGTAAGAAAGGTAAATCCCCTAAACTCGAGATATAAGTTTGCTAACATGCAAAACATGCAGAAACGATAAACAATTGAAATTTAGGGACTTACCCGTATACAAAAGAGTCTGCGTGAATACTTAGAAACTGAAGAAGGCTCTAAAAACGATATAAAATAGTCCCTTTACGAAATATGAAAAAATAAATTGTAGGACAAAGACTAAGACAGATGATAAATTAAAGACAAATTAAGGAAAAAATATCTTTTTAAAAGTTAGAAAGTTACAATACAATACAATACAACAAGAAAAAGATTTGAAAAAACTTATTTTACAATAAATTAAGCCATGACGACGAACTTCTTGGGTGGGAAGATTGACCTCTTGCGGATCTCCTTGAGCGTCTTGATTTTGCTCTGGTGTTTGGTGAGTACCCTTCGGATTGCACGAGTCTTCTTCGGCCTCAGGTCAATTGGTTTGTACTTCTTGCCCTTGAAAAGTTTACGGAGATTCTCCTTTTGCTTTTGGTGCATAACAATGTACACACGAGCTATGGCTTTACGGACAACACGGCTTTTCGACAGTTTTGATGGTCACTTTAGCCACCCTCAAATTTGTCAATTCAGTTATTTGCCTGGACCTCACAAACCCAGCCCGTCAACCGGAGGGTTATTGTCCTTTCGTATGTTATTATCACTATCACCTACTTTTTTGGTACAAACTAAGATCTATATTTGTAGCTTTTTTTAGGGATACTCACACTACCTACCATTTTTTCTGTCCTTCAACTCTCGATATTACTTATGTGCAGGACAAAAATGTTTGTTTTTTTGTTTCTAAATAAACCATATGTATTATTGTTTTGTTAACAAGAACTACTCATATTGTGCCAAGGTTATTAGTTATTTACAAAATACCTCTGGCATGTTTAAATAATATCGGCGGACGATCGTGTTCTGTTATTGTTTGAGTCACTAGTTCAACCGCCTTATCTCGTAATGTTTTTATCGCGGACGCCATTGCCATTGTTTCCATCCGAGGATGACCCGCTGCTGGACAACGTTGAAAAACTGCCCACGATTCCCGATAAGCGGGCCCTGCATTTATTTGGCCTTTTTCTATTTCCACATTGGCACCACTTCAAGGTCGCACCTTGTGCGAGGGAGGGGAGGAGAGTAGCTTATCTTTATAAATAATCCATTATGAGCAATCGATGCTATTTTATATGATTTCATTGTTGAGAATAAAAATCATGATTCATCTTACTAAATATATTGAAAGTAATTTATGTGGTTGTAGAATTAAATTATCATATCTTGAAATATAGTTTAAAAATAGGAAATGTTTCATTATTTATTTGTATAATTGTTTTCTTTGTTTTTACAACACAATTAATGACAAAGTTGTACTGGTGAGATCTAAATGATCAAAACACGTGTCTGCAGATGATTTCAAAATTCATTTTTACGTTATTTTTTTTTCATTTTAATCAAATTTATATCTTTTATCATATTTTTACTCCCAATTGTGTAAACATAAAATTTTAATTCTTGAGGAGTATTTGGTAAAAATAAATAGTTGTAGATTTACACGTAAATAAATTTTTATTTATCTATTCATTTATTATACTTTATAATTGAGTTATAGTTGTTTCAATAAGTAAATTGTTTTATACGTTTAATAAGACTATTACTTCTAGATTTGCGAAACGTTTTGTATTTATTATTCGTGATTAGAAAAAAATGCAATAATTTAAATAAATCCACATGAATGAATTTTTAAATAAAACTTTGACAAAAAAATCTTTCCTCATTAAATCAGATCTACTATTTCCTAATGATATATCGGACCACTCATTAACAAAGGATTTTATTAACATGTACGTACGATTGTTATGAAACAAAGCCAATGCACGAATGCGTTTTGCTTTGCTCAATCATATTGAATTAATCGGGAACTGAGGTTCAATAGCTTGCTTACTGTTACTCACACACACAGCGTTATGAATTATTGCAAATTATTATTCAAATCGTATTCATTATTAAGTCATGAACGTAGAAACATATCGTTATCAATTAGTTGAAAATTAATTCGAAACACGGTTATTGAGTGTGAAGTAAATTACTTTATCAACGAAAATTTCTATGTAAGATATTAATATAATAATATTAAGAATTATAAAAAAACAATACGTTTAATATTATGAAATAATTATAATGTGTTTTTTAATTGATTTGTATATGTAATTTTTAAGAAAGGAGTCCAAAGATATATAAATGAAATGAAAGAAAATAATTAGTTGTAGGTAATGGAACAATTTAATTTCAACGATCGAAATCATTCTTATGAATTGTTTTGTTTGATTTTGTTTCAAGAACTTTAACATCGACTCATGAGAGTAAAAATAAATTGGTATTATTTTAGATGATTCAAAATGTATGACTGAGCCTAAGCCTACACAATTATGTTCTTACTCATCTTGTTTTTATATCTATAAGCAGCACCCTAAAATTGACTTATGAAAAAAAATATATATATTTGCAAGGTAAACATAAGATTCTACGAATTAAGAAAGCTTTTTTAATTTGATTTTTCTTAATTGATTGTAACTCTGTGTCATTTGATGGTATAATTGAAATGCTATACTTGTTGAATGTTTGATTTGGTAGAATATTCTCTAATGCTATCGTGATGTCAATTATTGGATCTGTTTTTTACAACAATTAATTGTTATCCTGTTTGCAGATTATAAGCAATAATAGTATCATTCCCCTCTATATACTTAAATAATTAGCTATAGCCTGAAGCATATCGGTGTGGCATATTCAATTAGTTTTTCTTTGAACGATATTAGCCAATTATGCTCCAGGCTCGGAAGCAATAAGAATTATTATTATTATTATATATCCGGCACAGAAAACAATGAGGCATTAATCAATGGTAGGTTAAAGATTACGAATCAAGGTCAAGTAATCAAAACCTTTGCAAATTACATTTTTTCGAGTGGATATTGGTATTGTCCGTCATGTAAAGCATTGTTTAATTGAGTGTTAAGAATAAAGGATGCATCACGATGAAATCCTCTTCACGCACCAATCCAGAATCGCGTTCTATATTTACATTTTTATTAATATTTATGTAAGTGCGCCTCGGCCATTGCATCGCATCGATGTTTATTACAGTGCATGTGCATCCATTCCGTGCACTTATTGCGTTTTTACGGTCAACAATAAAGATATTGAATTCCCCCCGAAGAACGATAAGAGGCACAGGCATCAATGGTGGCCGTTTATAACGAGGAAAACGGACTATCCGAATCGTGACGATTAATCACCGGCGCTGTTAATCCAGCAAGAAGTCGGTCCGATTTCTAAAATGCAAATGGCGAACCCCATTCCGTCCGTCCGATTCCGTCCGTCGGCGAAATTTCGAAAATTCACAATTCACTCGCTTCGAAGGGAAGAAGCCTATTCGGATTCATTAAATTCTAGCGCGCAGAACTTTCACGTTATACGCGGATGCCCGCGGAAATGAAAATACGGTTGTTACACTCGAAAAATGGGTGTCGTAACGATTTGCAATTTCCCTCCCGATCTTCAATCTGAAGTCAGTGTCGAAACGAAAACTGAAACTTAAAATACTGTCCGTTGCAATTTGGTCCCATCGAAATGCTGATTTCACAGTTAGATTACCTTTTATTTAGCGATTAACCCAAATCTAAGAAACAATAGAAAAAATCGTGACCGTTTGCAAAATTGCAGTCGTAATAGCGGTCCCTAAATATTTACCGTTAGATTCTTTATTGGTATAAACGTAGACATTCTTGTGAATAAATAAAAAAAACAGTTAAAACCATTAAGGTGACATCTAAAAAAACTTTTTTTTCGTGTTTTATTAGTATATAATAATCTCTAAATGGAAGAGTAATATCTGATCCTTATAATGATTAAAAATCAAAGATATAATTGCAGCCATTTCAGTCAATTTGTTTTTTTGTAGATCAAGATTGACAGCAATTAAAGCATTCCATTTCTACAATAGTTCTAGGCCGAATATTGAAAAATGATCGACCAAATATAACTATGTCGGAACCTAGAAATATTATTGGATTGATGAGGTCCTTACTTGAAACTAGAGTAATAAAAAAAGAACATACATATTTTAAGCTTCGTTTCTTATCCAATAATATGAATTATTGGCGCTACAACATTAATTTTCAAATGAATAAGTTAATAAAAATGACATATTATATCTTTGTCTATTTCAACAAGTACATATACTTTAAAAATTTGTTACGATAAATATAACCCAAATGAACGATTCATGATGCAAACGTGATATATAGTCATCTGTAATTCTTATCTTTTTATGGCTTAATATAATTCGCATAAAACTTCACTCATTCACAACATTTACTAGGAATTAAATATCCTTAAGTTGTTAGACTTGATTCATTAATTCTGATTACATAATCATCTTCAATATGACTTTGTTATCCATAAAACAAGTACACACTATTGAATATTCAAAGTAAAATCGATTCAAATTGTTTGAAAGCTTAAATGAACATAATATTTACTATGTATAATAAAATATACTTTAAAAAATGTTTAATCCAAATCTGAGCCACTTATATAACAATAGTTGCACAAAATTGCTTCAACATGTTCCAGAATTATACCTAGAAGGTCTATTTTTTTTGAGTCACAGAAATAACGCTGTCCAAGATTAGGAATATTTTTCAGCCCGTTGTTTACTTTGTATTTGAAACAACTGTTCAAGTCGAAACTTGAAATCGGTTGGTAGGTCACGACGTTGATGCTTTTGCAAGAGAAATGGTCTTATCAGTTCTTTTGATAATTCGTTTTTCTTTGTAAATCTCATTAATTTGTTTAATAAATTATATGTAAATTTATACCTGCAATACTTATATAATATAAAAAATACAAGTCGTCTTAATGAATAAGTTCATTTTATCTCATCACATACATCCTTTTTTCTTTTTTTTTCCTCATGAGGTGGTGTCGCTTAGTGTCCCTGCACTGCAGTCTTTGTGGTCATTTTGTGCGTCTCTGGATGTTTTAATCCCTCTGTACTCCTGTGTCTCCAATGAAGTCCAGGAGTTTCTGCCAGGGGATGCTCTTTAGCTTTTCTACAGGAAGAATAGGCTTACCGAACATACATCCTTAGTACTTAGTATTGTAAAATGTTTAAATTTCGCGTTGGGCTTTATCTGATTCTAAATCGATGGTGTCTTTATGATGCATGGTGGAAAGAACAAAAACTAATTTATTATTCTTTTATTTGTAGGGCACTATTGTTTTTTTTTTTTGGAAAAAAGGCAAAAATACTTGATGATTTATGTAAATTTCTTCCTGTGGAAATTTCACGTTTATTTTTGTGTAGTGTTACAAGGTTAGTTAATGGTTGTCTAATATATATAAAGCCACGGACGAAAATCATTTGTAAACTGTGACGTTTCGTCCTGAATTTGAAATGGGTTAAATAAGTCGTAATACTGTTTCCAATTTGATATTTACCTTCCACTTGTCTATCGCAGTTAATTTCTAAATTATTGGTGTAGTGTTCTTTTACATCTGTCAATGCAAGTATTTTATTCCATACTTGAAAAGTCTAATCTAAAAGAATAATATGATTTTTTAAACTATCAACTAAAAAGATTACTGCTGCAATAACGGTTTTATTTCTATTTTTCTCGTATGAATATCATCAAATCGCATACACTGCAGCATTTATTTTCATTGTCCGCCTAAACTATTTAATTCATATGCCACTATCTATCCACAGGTCTTCAAAGTTTGTGTGAGATACTTTATGGACTCCACCCAGAAATAGAAGACCCAGGCAAGATTTGAATTCTACAATATTAGTAGGATCTGCATCTGAGTAATTTTTCCTAATGGTTTCTATATATTTGTTCGTATAGTAATTTCTTCTTTTAACACTTCATCTGGAAAGAAAAGCTTAAATGCCTTAATACGACTTTGAGCATTTACAGCTGCCCCTAAACATCTGCTGCTTGCTGAAAGATATGCGAAACAGTCCTAGCAGTTAATGTAAAGTCTTAGTAGTTTATGACAACATTTGGTACCATCTTTACCTGAATAAAGATTATCTCTTAAATGGGATTTTCTTAACGTCTATATCTTCATGGTCTGGGTTATGGTAGCTACGAGAACGCCCTAACATGTTTCCGTAATCGACAAGAAAATTACGGTGTTTTTTATTTTTATTTCTTTATTTAGTCTCCTCGAAGATCACTTTTTTAAACGGTGCTCAAGCCTTCGGAAAAGAAGGATGTTTCTAGGTCTGCAAAATAACCATGCGATGACCTCATTTAAGGCAAATCTCTTTCCTGACAGTGATTTTTAAGATTTGGGAATATGATAAATTCGCTGGGGGATATAGAGAATGAGAGACTAATTCGTAGAGCAACTTATTCAATTCAATTTGGACACGACGATGCCGGATGAATGAGCAGGTGCATTATCGTGGCGAAAAGGCACTTCCATATTATATCGAATCGGGTATTTATTGGTCTGCTGTAGTATTGCCCCGTGATCGTCCTTCCCTTCTGCATATATTCGATGAGGATCACACCTTTTGAATCCCAAAAATCGTCGCTATGACCTTTCCGGCCGATGGAACGGTCTTTGCTTTCTTAGAAGCTGCTTCGCCTGGAAAAGTCCACTGTTTCGACTATTCCTTGGTCTCCGGTATGTAGTAGTGTATCCAAGTATCATCTACGGCTACGAAACGCATGAAGAACTCCTCCGAAATGGGCAACCGTTTTTGTTTTTGCACCGGTGTGAGAAAACGCGGTACCCGTCGCACCCAAAACTTTCTAATTCCCAAAATTTCGTGTAGGATATGTCCAACGCGTTCTTCTAAATGCCTGTTGTTTCTGCTATCTCTTTCAGCTTCAATCGGCGAACGGCTAACACGACAACATAAAGCTTGTCGACCATTTCATCGTTGGTAGCGGTTTTTTGGCGTCCACTGCATAGTTCGTCACGTTTGAACTCGCTCAACCAGAAGCTGATGGTCAAAAATAATGGAGTAGATCCGCCATGAACCTCTAGCAAAATATTTCAAATTGCCGTGGTCGTTTTCCCAGTCATTCAAAAGTGTTTTTATCACTACAAGCAATTCGATTTTCATTTCATTTTCATTTTTACCAAACCGACTGACTTGCTGTACAAAACACACTCTTAAACAACAACTATTGACAGTAGACGTCTGAAATTTTGACACTGGCTATAAAAAGGGTTGCCCTTACCGACCAATGAATCCTCTACAACCATCGTGCACCATCTCTTGCCGATTCCGGAAACATTTCAGGTCGCCTTCGTAATATTCATGTTATCTTCATCAGAATCGTTTTGAGCTGATAAATCATCCAAGAAATCCAGGATCTCCTGACTAATCTTCCATCATTCTAAAATTTAATTATAAATACAAATCATATTATCAAAAACCTGAACTGATTTGAATAGGTAGAATATCTGTTCCAAAATATTTGATCAAATTTAACCACACGCTTGGCTTTGACGTTAGTGGATTGATGAGGTCGTTACTTATTTAAGCTCCATATTATACCTTCAAACCGAAACGAAGCCTTTAGCGATTGACTTAATCGTTTGTTCTTCTAATACCCGTCATTTATTGTACTTTATTTTTCTCATCTTTGATCTATGTTATCCATGTATCCATCCAGCGTAACCTTGATCCCAACTAACAGCACCTTGAAATTCATGAGTCCGTATTTTTGAACATTCTTTAATTGCTTGTCTTTTTTGTTTAAAGATAAAACAATAAAAACTCGAAGACACGGAAAAAAATAGGAAAAATTCACCATTTTAATTTTACACAAGTTTAAAGCTACTTCTGCAAGAAATTGGGCTTAATTCATTAATTTGTATCCTGGTTGCTCTTTAGAATGAATTCGTTTATAGAGTAACCAATTTACAAAGTCAAGTCTAAAGGTTGATAGAAAATCCTAATCTATTATTTACGGCTCTTCATATATATTTTGCATCTTCCCATAAAACTATCCAATATTTCTTCGTACAGTACCTAAAAGAAATTTCCCTTCTTTGTCAAATATACCATTACTATGCTGTATAATAGTTATCATTATAAAGTCTGTAATTTTGCTGTCTTAATAATTATAGCTAAACGTAAAACCAAATCAGACGTTACTCTAATGCCGGATTTATCTTTTTATCTTGGTCAACATTTCAAATTTATAAGCGAATCGTGAAATGCTTACCATAACAAAGAATTTGAATTCTTATTTGTGGGCTTCATTGCCATATATTGTTTCATATATCGTCTAACTTTGGTAGAGCACATTTTGTCGTCTTAACGGAGATTTTGCTTGAAGGTAAGCGAAAAAACTTGTTCAGAAAATCAATAATAGGACTAATTTTGTGAAGGCTGATCACATGGGTTAAAAGAGTCGCTAGTGTTTATTTAAGTGACGAAGCAATATATTTGTCTCGACCCCAAGGCCAAATGAAAAAAGTATTAATTAACAGAAGTTTTTCCTTAAGATCTTTCATAATAAATCGGCGATCACTGGTAAAAAGGGGATATCATTGATGCCTTTGATAGCGGCTTATGTTCTACATAATATATGTATTCGTCAGACAGTGTTTAAAAAGACATATGGTAAATTTTAGAAGTGTAAGTGCTTCATTGATAGAAACATGGGTGATTTTACGCCACTCTAACTAGAATGTCACATAGATAGTTATAGATTTTATGAGGTTCAGGAAATGTACATCACTTAAGCTACTAGTGCAAATCTTAGTTCATCACAGCTACATTGACCTCGCATTGGACATATTTACCAATAAAGTATATATTAATTAGTTTGTCAAAAAACTGATTCATCTCATTTTCGGTAAAGTTTCAATCTGAGCAGCATATACTTTGGATTCTACAATTTTTGTTACCAACTCACTTGAGAATATGTAATTTAAGAATTTCAAAGGCTTTTCCAAAGCTAAAATTGCTTCTAAAACTACAATGTCTGCATGGAAACGTGGCTTTGATCATTCAAGATAAAAGACAGATTTCCAAAGTTTATCCCTTTTTTACGGCTACCTTACTTCATTTTAATGGCAAGAAATAAGATATAGGTAATTTATTATCTTTCTCCCTTCACTCTTCTTGAACACCACTTCCAATCGCTCCTTTTTCTAGTGTATTTCACGTCTACTTCATTATCACTTTGAGGTAAAATTTTGTCTTCATCGCTATCTGTATTACTAAACCAGTGTCGTCATCACCTAAACCAGTAAAATTGCTCAATATTACTCCAGATCATTTTTGTTGGAGTATCTTTCCTGTCATTACATACTGTAGATGAGGAAGAAGGTACAGAGTCAAGAAATCGAATGCATGGTAAAAAAATCATTAAATGAAACACTTTTCTCAATCAAACTATAATCAATAGCGAAGTCAACATAACCGTCACTTAACAAATAAAGCTTGTAACCTATTATAGAGTAGTACGTAGCCGAAGGGATACTTCATGCAACAAATCGATATTTGCTCTAGCGTGCATTTAGTATATTATATTATATATTAGGCAGTGTGTTGTAGAAAAGTAACAATCTGTATTTAAGGGTTAACGCCTTTGACGCCTTACCTAACATCGAGGTCTGCTTTAGAAATGTTTTCTAAAAAATCAAAACTTTCCATAAAATTACCCTTTTATCGCCAAAAAATTAAAATATAATTCTATAGTCTTAAATTTCACCACTTTATTTTATTGATCATTACATTAACATGGGTTAAGTGGTAGAGTAACCTAAATGGCTAAACTTTGGCCAATTTTGTAAGCAAATAAAGGCGTTTATTATTATTAGATGACATTTTCTTCAAAGCTAAAAATTTCTTAGTAAATAAGAAGAAAATGTGTGTCAAAAATTCTTTAGCATAAATGAAATTACATTCAACCATAACCTATAAAAATTAACAAGTATAATTTATAAATAAATTGATTGAGAAGGATCAAGTTTTTTTTTCTCGTCGTAAAATACAATTACCATTATTAACACATAAATAAAACAATAATTGACGCATTCGCTATATTTAGTGTATAATTTGAAGAAAGGTATTTTACTTAATTTGATTAGTTAATTAAGCGGAATAGAATAACGTAATTAGGTTACAACTTGAAAGCAACTGTTATTGGTGGTAATCAATTAATCAAGCTTGCCAAAAAGAAAAAGTTTAACTTGTCTATTTGGGTGCTCGAGACCAATATAATAATTGGGTCCAATGCTAGCGAACGTTGCGAATCCTTTTTCGTACATCAGCTCCCCCTAAAGTTGGTGTCGAAAATTGGATTACATTTTGGAAACGGGTCACTATTGACGGGACCTGTTGATCGGCGACCGCTCTTGATCCCTGGCACGTGACCAAATTAATTTTCGATCTCGCTCGGGCGGGCCGTGACCGAGCGGAAAATTGGCCGCGAGGAGGAAAGTGTTTTGTGCGGGGGAGGGGAGGAGGCAATTTCGGAGTCAATTTGCCGGAAAACTAGACGTCGCGCTGTGTATTGTGTGTTGGTATGTATGTGTGCTCAATGGACTTCTTCGGTGTCCTAGAATTCTGATCCGCGGCCTTGAAGTTCAGTTCCATCCACAATCTGGGAAAGTGGAGTCGATTGAATCACACTTTTCACATGATCGCACTAATGGGCACACGCGATTCTCTATCCATATTGGCCAAGGGCAATATCGGCACGTGACAAGTGTTTTGAATTGAGTAAAAATGGAATCAAACTTGCAATTGATAGAAGAAACTGTACACTGAATTGAAAAATTCACTATGTTTTAACCACAAATAAAAACATATTGAATTTTTTGAAGTATCGGTCGCAATCATTCGCTTTATTAGAAGGAACTGTATTTTTTTGCGTTTTGTTGATATGATTTTTGATTCTTTTAGTTTTGCAAATTATTTTTTTATTGATTTTTTCAATTCAATGACTTAAACTACCACTTATAACGTCATTCGTATATAATGAAGGTTATATTAACTATTTAAATTATTGTTTCCCTTTCATCAAAGCCACGGGTTGGTTTCGATCTATTTTGGATCTCATCTGATCTTCGCAGTTCTTCAATAGGAAAACTCCAAAAATCCATCATGGGTACTCCTATAGTAGGGTGGATAGTATCTAACTCCTGAGGATTAAATCCACCATTTACAGATCGATGTTGTCCCTGTCTATAAATCTTTTCTTTTTCGACCTTAAATGAAATTATCCCTTAAGATTCTTGGGGGATCTGGTCACTACGTTAATAGGGGTCAGGATTAATTGGGAAAGATGATAATGGAGTTTTACAATTCCGAGATATATCATTAAAGCGGCTGTTTGTATCTTTAATACATATTTATAATTTGGTATACAATGAATTTAAATGAATGTATATAATACTTTGGCAAAAAAATTGTTATAAAAGTGGTTTCAAGATAATATTCAAAACGGCATTGTCCAAAAACCGTCCGGTCATGTTCCTCGCTGTTAGACACGTAACACTGCATGTCTGAATTTAATTGTAGTACAAGACAAGTTTCGGGTTGTTTAGTCGAGATTTGTGTGTTTGAGTTTGAGAAACGGTTCCCCTGCTCGCTCTCGTGTGAACGCGTCCCGTTAATTGCAGACAATTAATGCCGTTCGCATTAGGAGAGCCACCCGCCCTGATGCCCGCGCGGCACGCGGCCCGGGGCCCGCGGGTTCGAGTAACCACGGCATAAATCACTATGCCGAGGGAATAAATCAAATTAGAGCGGATAAGGGCAGGTCGATTGCCGTGTCTCATGCTTGTAAATAAGGCAATTAACGATTGCCCCGGGGGGTTGCTTTTTAATTAAGCGAGGCCGGTGTGTATGCGCGCGGATGGCAAATGGGGAAGGAAGTGTGCAGCGGGGGGCGGATGGTGGTTTACTTCATTTGCGTTCCTGGATAACGAGGACGAGTTTTAATTGCAGTTGTAAACATTGATCGTTTTGTATATATATAAAAAATACTCACCTTAACAAGTTAGGTTTTAATTGCAAGTTTGCACTAGAAATGACGAGCTTTGTCTACAACTCCATCTTTGAATATTATGTCCATATAGTGAATTGGTAAATAAAAGAAAAACCATTGTATAAATAAATAAAGAGCTGTATTCCAACCGTGCCATAATTATTCACAGCACTTTATTATAACCTTGGAAGGGTCAAGGATAATGTCTTGTAAGCGTTAGCAAGTATTTAATTTATTATAATTAATTACTCCATTTGTTACGTGAAGACACCAAGGATTCACGCTGCTATTTAAAATTTAAATTGCCAAATAATAATTTATCTCAAATAACGTTGTATCTTATTTATGGAATTTTTTTATAAATGTTTCAATTAAAATAAATATTAACTTAGAGGTGTAATAATAAACAGTAATATTTTTAGTGAGAAATATGTTAATATTTTCTGACTGCAAGTACTAGTCATACGGGGAGTAGTTGTTTTAGCTGATAGCTGTTTGTGCTTTCAGAATTAATTATTTGAGGCAGTATCAATCAATCAATTGCCTAAAACGAAAGAAAGAAAAAGTCTGTATTGTTTCTTTGAAAATGTTGCAGGTATATTTTTTTAACTAGTTGTAATTACGTAATCATTTTTATTTAGGTAATTAGGTAATATAGTTAATGAGTTAAATTACATACGTTTATTTTGTTTATTTTTTTTAAAGCCACGTGATAATGAAACCGAATTGTCGACACCACCACATGATAAACATCATGTCATTGAAATGCAATGTTTGTTTATAGTAGCACATTAATAACCGAATCTGCTGAGCACGTATTATTTTGACCGACAATGTTCTTCCTTGACATTGAGGTGTTTATGAATAGTATTTCTATACTCATTGACATGGAACTTCCAAAACGAAGAAGGGGTAGGATTTTTTTGACCAAATTTGGCATAAATGTTAAACTCCTAAAAATAGCGATTCATTAAAATTTGAAAGAAGGAAAACATTAAACATTTTTTAAAATTAATAATGGGTTAGTTACAATGTGAGGACGGGCACCGGAAAAGTGGGAAAAGAAAGGAAGAATATGGATCATCTCATCCACATATCGCTGGCCGTTCATATTGCATTTTATGAATATCAATCTAGAATCCATATGGTTCGATGCACAGGTCTATCAACAGAAAATTTCATTTTGTGAAGTTTCTCACGCCTTCGTCTAACCCTCACCATGCATCCTCAAATAGACGGGATTCATCTTATGCCACTCTAGATTCCTGTGCAGCCACCACCTACAATACAGATATAGATTTTCTTAAAACTACAATACCAATAATCTACTCCTGTAGAGCCGTTATTTTATTAATAACCAATATTGTATAACTGAGATAAACTAATTAAACTCTCTGATACATATGTGCAGTTACTAAACCTAGAAAATACACCAACTACTATTGTATCATGCACTGTAATAATAATATTAGCTTACCTCGATGTTAACAAACTTTATGCAAATATGGACGCATGGATTTATATATATTTATTTTTATTATATTAACTGCTATTGCCAGGAATTAATTATCGGTGGTGTATTCACCCAATTAGTTTAGTGCAACGCTTTTGACAATAGATGTCATCATAATGTAGTATCTACCCTTACTGATACATGGAGTCTTAAAACTCGGTGTAAAATCCCGTTTCCCTGATTTTAACTGCATTATACGTTCCAATATGGATGAAAAAATGGATGAGTGCTGTTGATAGAGAAACAATACTTGAATAAAATATTTCTAATTATGTTTTTCGTTTTGTTGCAGGTACGTGATTTCCCGATAAACCGTATGTATAGATTCTATTAAAAATAAAATAAAGCATTATGAAATCAATTAATCATATCTTTGAAATGTTACATTGTGCTGAATATGATTTCAGACATGTAACGACAGCTGATAGTTATGTAATTCAATGCCTAGCGGTGCTTTAGTACGAGGAGTAGTTGTTTTAACTGCTAGTTGGTAAATTTTACATTATTTATAGTGTAAAACATTAGTTCAGATCGCTCAATACTGCACTAGAAATCTAATATTTAATATCTGTGAAAGATGCTGAGATTGTAATCTAAATGTAGTTTCGTGGTAGTCCGAAGATTTTCTGGGTAGTTATGAAATTGCAAAAGCAACTAATATAGTTATAAGACTAGATAGATGTTATATGGGTGGCACCAGCGCCTGTTCCAATGCGACCTTTTCAGATCTATTGTGGATCCCTGTTTATCTAAGATGACCAGCTCTAGCTTTGCCTCTTTGATTAGTCCTATTAGCCCTGCCAGATGGGCCGCGCTTTGGTTTGTAGTGCCCAGCTTTTGATATCTAATCCTTGCTAGGCCCTCGTAGTGGCATAGGATGTGGAACGAGTCCTCTTCTTTCTCTGAGCAGAATCTGCATGGTGCTTCTTTCACCAGGCCTATTTTGTTCATATGTTTGTTGAGCTTGCAGTGTCCTGTCATCAGACCTACTATTGTTTTGACCATTTTTCTTTGGTTCAGAAGTTCGGTCGTGAATTTTGGCGATTGTTTCTTAAGGAACTGTTTCGCCAGTCTCTGTCCTGGTGAGTTCTTCCACCAGGTATGGGCCTGTGTCTCCACCCATTTTTTTATGGATCGTTTGACTGCAGTTTTGGATATTCCGCAGGAGGGTTCCGGGCCAATTATTGCTCTTGACGAGCCTCGTTTGACCAGTTCGTCTTCTTTGTCATTCCCCGGATGTCCTCCGTGTCCAGGGACCCATGTGATTTTTACTTTTTTGTGACAGCCAAGTTTATTAAGAGCATGTATACAGTCCCACACTAGCTTAGATTCGACCTGTGTGGAGCTTAGTGCTCTTAGCAGCGCCTGACTGTCGGAGAATATAGCAATTGACCTTCTTTTGGTGTCTTGTCTTGCTATTTCTCCTGTGCAGTGGTGAAGAACTATCGCCTCTGCTTGGAACACCGTGGTGTCCTTGGTAAGACTGACAGAAATCTTTGTCTCGGGTTTTGTGCCGTATATACCTGCTCCTACCCCTTTGTCGATCTTTGAGCCGTCCGTAAACCAGTATGATTCTGCTTTGGTAGGTTGGCCTTCGACCCAGTCTTCTCTTTGCGGGATTAGTACCTTGTATTTCTTTTCGAAATTGTATTTTTTCACCATGGCCTCACTTGGCATCGCTGTGATCGCGTTAGCCTTCAGCTCGTCTTCTAGCCGTTGGTGTCTATATGATACGGTCATGGCTTCTCCTTGAATGAAGATGTGTAATGGTGGTATGTTCAAGATGGCTTCTAAGGCTGCTGTTGTACTGAGACATGCTAGTCTTTGTGTACTGCTCAGGAGTTCTATCGCCCCCTTTTGCTTTGTCCTAGTCCACCACACAACTGCTCCATAGGCTATCATGGGTCTTATCACTGGTGTAAAGCCATAGAGTCATTTTAGGGTTTAGTCCACAATTTTTTCCGCACATTCTGCGACACGTATAAAATGCATTGATGCTTTTTTGGTGGCTTTTGTGATGTGTGATCTCCACGTCATTTTGGCGTCGAAGGTTACTCCCAGGTACTTTGCCTCCCCTACGAAGGGGATTACCGTACCCCCCAGTGTCAGTGGCTTTAGGCCTTGCTCGTCCTTTTGTGAAGATGACAATTTATGTTTTTTTATGGATTGATTGCCAGTCGCCCCTGTTTGCACCAATTGTCTACTATGTTTAGGGCTCTTTGTGCTCGTTCCGAGATAACTCCTGCGAATCGGCCCCTGATGACAATGGCTAGGTCATCCGCATACTCTAGGCAGTGAATATCCTCTTTGGACGGTTTTCCTAGAAGGTCATCTACTAGTGTTGCCCATAGCAGTTGCGGGCAGCTTACAAGCTAAGAGGAAGTTTTCATATATTGGGTGGTTCCATATATTCGGTTTTTGAAGGCTCAAATGAACCAAGTTTTTTTATACAAAGGATGAATCTTAATCAATGACATATTCTCTGAAACATAGAGGCGAAAAACCTGTCGAGGTACGTTTTCACAACTATCTGATTAGCGAATGATTTTGCGTTGAGGGAGTTTTGCAGGGACTAAAACAAGTGGCAAGGTCTGGAGAATACGGTGAATGGGGCAAAACATTCCAGCCAAGTTTCGCTGAGGGATTATTGCGGTGTGGTGTCTGGCGTTGTCGTGGTGGAATATGACACCTTTGTGATTCACCAGT
This sequence comes from Ontholestes murinus, assembly GCA_963969525.1. Lineage (NCBI taxonomy): Eukaryota > Metazoa > Arthropoda > Insecta > Coleoptera > Staphylinidae > Ontholestes > Ontholestes murinus. Next base: position 15,744,742 of record OZ018396.1, read on the forward strand.
TTTGGACATTTCTGTCGCAATGCTTGGTTCAATTTCGTTGGCTGGGTGAACTAGACCTCCGAATAAAATTGTTTTTTTTCTGAGGAAACAACATGAAAACAGAAAACCACGATGATCCCATCATATGGATAGCAAAATCTTCTTCGGATGCATGCCGGCCTTCGGGGTTGCATTCGGCAGCTCGGCAGCGGTTCCCCACGATCTCTTGCGCACTACGTTGTCGAAGACGATCCACTTTTCATCACCAGTAACTATTCATTTTAAAAACAGTTCTCTTTCAAGCTCCTTCAGAAGTGAATTGCAATAAGCCAAGTTCTCCTAGGTCATTTTGTGTGAAACCTAAACATCGAGGCGAGACACGTAGCCAAGCTCTTGCAAATGCCTTTGAATGGTTTCTTGCCCTATTTTAAGTATCTCGGCCATTTCTCGCATCATTAAGGTCCGGTCTTGCTCAACCAGTAATATCACTACAATCAAATTCGGTGAGCTGACTCCACCTTCGAGACTAGTATCTTCGGAAAGAAATATTTTCAAACCATTTCTGAGCGGTAGGTTCTGTTAAAGCATCTTCCTTGTATACGCCGCATATCTTTCGGTGGGCTTCTGCAGCTCGCTTGCCTTTCTTAAAATAATAACGCTAAATATGCCCGAAATGCACTTTATTTTCCGACATGTTCACAGGCCTCTAACACAAACAAATCTAACGTCAATGAAAAGAAAAGAAAACATATGAAAAGAACAAACTCTTTTCTTTTCAACACATATTTGAATTGCCCGACTGAGCAACTAGAACCGCAAATATTCGGAAAACATTTGCACTATTAACAAAAACTGAATGAATATATGGAACCACTCAAAATTTGAACACTTGTATATTTAAAGCATACAATAGTAATAGTTTTTGTATTGTTTTGAAAGGCAGGTTGATATTGACAGTATGGATGGACATGTTGTTTTGGCTGTTGAGATATACAGCCAAAACAATATAATATAAAATTTTCAAAACCGTCTGGTTTAGTAAATAATCCAAATTCTGCATTGGCTTTGGCTTACAACTGACTCAGAATCTTAAAGGGTGTGACTATAGGCAAAGCCATTTGTATACTGAAACACTCGAGGTTCACCAAGTGGCAATCCATCCATATAAAGTTACTGTCAGGTACGATTTAAGGCTGGTAGCAAAATTATGCCTTACTTCTTCCAAAGCACCATTGGTGGGGCAAACACCTTCAACAGTGATGGTGGACTTGATTGTAATTAAACAACATTTTGTACTGTGTTTTTATTGTTTACCTAATATACCACTATTATCCAACAATCACAGTCTGTCCAGTTGCGCTGTGGTAAATGGGCAGGCATAGGATGGAAGAAAGGGCATCGGTATAATACGGAGTACGTTCGTGCGTTTGGGACATTCAATGACAAAATTTAAAAATCATCATAATCTGTTTAAAACTGTGTGCCACCCCTGTAGAGGGTACCTACATGTTTCCTCGTAAGCGTGCGGACCAAACTGATAATATACCGCCCGACTTTTGTTTTCGATTGTACTCTCGCTTAGATTCTCATATGTCATTCTCTGCGCGACCCGCCCCATCGATGCCCAGACTAAGATTGTTGGATAATACCAAATTTTATTATTTAATATTATTTATTTCTCACTATATCGAGATAATACCGGATCTATAACAATTAATTGGTTTTTGAATAAAATATCTAAAGGTAGCATGGAAATGTATTGTCACGTAGACATTTTTGTAACGATCGGAATGAATGGAAAACGTGTCCAGTGGGCGAGGAGTTGTGGTTCCTGAAGTATATACTGAGGGTTACAAAGTCGACTCGAGGTTAGATAGTGTTTCATGAAAAAGTGGAAGAAGATTGTTAGAGCATAGAGTTAACGTACTGACTTGAGTGAAAGATAAAGGTAAGGAAGAGTAAATTCATTACATGCAGAGAAATTTTAAAATTATCTACATGTTTGAAAGGGACAGATGCACGGGAGGTTGCGAAGGTACTTTAGTAATAGTTAGCTTAGTGTGGAGGAAAAGGTCACCTTGGCTAGAGCTAAGTGTGGGTCAGGAGAGAGAGGCAAGAAAAGCTGGAATGAAAAAAAATCTATTTAGAAACACTTGGCAGACAATTGTGTGAGGATAAGGTGGGAAGGAATAAAAATGTGAGTGAATGCATGAGAATGTTGGAGTAAAGACTCGAATTAAATTGGAGTGGAAAGAGAAGAAATAAGGAAATCATCATTTTATGCCAATCAAGTTTTTTTAGTGAGTGAGGTTATTCATTATTTATGTGTTTATTACCAATAGTTTTCTTTTGAACTTTCTGGGTTGCAAATCTGGCTTATCTGTACTTTACGATTCATTCGGAGTGAGCTATTTTCTATTGCGTTATAGATTATCTTTTTCAATCTCCAATGCTTCATATCTTAAAAGATGCAGCAATAGGTTCTTTAAGATAATCTAAAACGCAAAAGACAGTGGCTCTCTCCAAAGGAATTAAGCGATCAAAACAAGCTTATGTGCTTCTGAAGCAATAAGTTGGTTAGTTTTGTTTCCTTCGGACAGATTTTGCGCGTCTCAAACACCTGTTCTGTTTACTTTCCCAATCTGCTTTAAATGTTCTTAGGTGGTGGACTAATAAGTGATGAGGACATGTTGGTCAGTTTTTTTTTGGGTCAAATAAACACTAGACTGTAACCCTTTAGAGTCCAATTTATGTCCTAATAATTTCAACAAATAATAATCCATGTGTTAGTTTAGTTAAATGTGAAAACCTTCATTACAAAAAGTATATTTCATGAACGTAGGGACAGCCATTATTTCGCTAAGGGACGGGACATATGTGACCCATTAGGCACTTCAATTGGGACAAATTAAACCCTGTAGACGTGACAATCCTTTTATTTTTTTCTCGAATGCATAGAGTAACAAATGGTGATGTGGCCATCATAGTACTTTCCCTATATTTTTCTCGAAAACTATGAGGTTTACGCAAAAATGTTATTCTTAATCATTTGTTCACTTTTTAATTCTCTACAATTATTTGTTATATAAATGTTATGTAACTCCAATAGTTGAATAGCAATTAGCAAAAAATGTCAAAATTTTTAATTTTTATTTTTTTTCTCCAAAGTTAAGAATTTTATAAAAAACATGTTCCAATAAAACTTGTTTAGTTTATCATTCCCTTTAACTTTTGTTTGAATCGTTTTTTAAAATTTTTCATATTTAGAAAAATATCACGAAAAAACAAAAAAACGCCTCGAGTAAACATCCACTTCCGGTTTATGAATGTTTACCAAAAGCTTTTCAGTTCCAGTTTTTAACGACGAAACCTTAAGTTTGAAGTTTCATCTCAAACAGATAATTGGTTCTTAAGATACAGCGCCCACCGACAGACACACACACAGACACACACACACACAGACACAAAAAATTTTTTTCTAGAAATTAGTGTTTTGGGTTCAGGGGACCCCAAAACGGATATTTTCGCAAAAAAAAATTTTCAAAAAAAAATCACGAAAACAATACTCCCCCTATATACTACGTGTATAGGGAAAGTAACAACATGTAAAACCTTACTGCAAATGATACGGAATGGAACATGTTTTGCATAATGGTATATTGCACATTTCTCTCTTTCTGTATCTGTGCGCATCTGGAGCAGAGTCGTCTTGTTGAGCCTTCAACAGGAAGATGGTCACTAACATTACAGAGCTTGTTTTTCTTTCAACGCGATCACCCTGATGATTTTGCTGATGTTCTCTTCACACTTCCTCCACTTCTTCCCAACGCAATCAAATCTTCTGCTATAGTAATGAGAAATAGTAAGAATTAAGATTTTGTGCGCCTGCCATCATCATGCAGAATATACACTCATAACAGCTATCCTGAGTATTTTGTAAAAAAAATCCACCACTTATTGGATCTTCTATAAAGTCATATAATCCAACCGTTTGATATGCTAGATTCACTCCTCCCATATATTTATTGTAGGACTTCAGCATTTCCGGATTCGAGAATTCTTTCTTACTGTCATCTGTCATGGTTCTATCGTATTGATTTCATCAAAGAAGCAGTTACTGATCGCCAGCACATTTTTTATATTCTGCCATCTGCAAATTATTGTACCGTTTTCATTGAATTGGAACTGACTTGCGAGCTCCCTGAAATTTGGGAACATTCTTGTGATTCCTCATCAATGTTCCAACTTCATGAAACTTGATAGTGTCAAGTAAGTGGGCAGGTGAGAAGAACCTATCAAATGTCAATGCAACATTCGGACATTTGCTAGTACTGGATAATTTTGTAAACACTCTTTCGCCACCTTTAGTGGCGTTCATTTTCTCCTCGCATATATATATATTTAGATCGTAAACATATCCAGTTCTTGAATCTGAACTCAAATCTTTATACCTAGTATTTTGGGCTTCAGTGGTAAATACTGTTTCAGCGACGATTTCCCTTGAATTTTGTCACCGATTCGTCAATACTCTAGAATGATGAGTCTGAATGATAATTGCTGTAAGTTTGTTTGACACAATTGACAACTTCTTCCATGTAAAATATTTTCCCTGCATTAGCAGATTTTTCTGGATTATTGAAATATAATGTTGATAATAATAATGTACATCGATCTCTGGATATAGCTTCCTTTGTTGAGATGCTGTCCAATGATTCATTGTTTGACTAGTAATCGTTGAATCCTGGTACAGGATAGGAACTCATCACAAGACATACTCCCAATACAATCATTATTTCATGATAATCTGTTTCAACTCTCTTTTTCTTGGTAACTTTCTCTAATATGTTCAAATCAGCATTTGTGCACTCAGTAGACTTTTGGGAAAAATCTTCAAGAAACATTCGACTTCCTTCATCTGATTAGGTAGATACAAAAGTGTAGGAACATCGTCAGGTACACTGAAACTTGGAGTAAATTGTTGACTATTGCTATTCCAAAATATCACATCTGAAGATGGCTCCATTGTCTTGTTCTCATTTGTCTCACTTTTTTCCTGTCTGATTTCAACCTCATTACTCACTTCATCGGTTATCATTTCATTTTCATTGATGAATTTATCATCATTGCTAAATTCGTCGCGAACAGTCGAATCCGAATCTGTGCCGCTCTCTGATGGGGTATCTGAAGAACCATCACAATGGAATGGGTCATAATTTACAAAATACTTGTCGAGATTCATTTAGAGTGAGCCACTGCTTATGCGTTTTGGATTATGATAGAGGACATATTTTCTTCTCCAGTGATCAAATGATCAAAACTGCTTCTGTATTGTGAGGCTGAAGCAATAAGTAAGTTTCTTCGGGCAGATTTTGCGCTCCCCAAATCTCTGCTCTGCTTATATTCCCAATGCATTTTTTTTTTGACAATCGGGAAGCTGTCAAACAATCTTAACAAATCCTGGTCGTTCATCAAAAAAAATGCAGCAGATTGGGAATGTAAGCAGAGCAGAGATTTGGGGAGCGCAAAATCTGTCCGAAGAAAACAAAGTAACTTATTGCTTCAGCCTCACAACACAGAAGCAGTTTTCATGATCATTTGATCAATATCTAAAGTTGTTGGTCATTTTGATTAATACGAGACGGGAAAATCAAAATTACCGGATTTGATCTTAACAACCATCGTAGACTTCAAAGATTGTTGTATTATTTGTTTTCTGGTATAATAATTTTATATATCTTCTATATTGTAATTGTTACGTGAGTGCAAACATATCATTCCAAAGAAGATATAAGTTTCCTTACGAATTAAATCTTTTAAAAGATCATAGGATGAAATAGCAGTTCGGTAATTTATTTTAATTATTACACTACCAGAAATTCCGCATCTATATTTACATCCATTTTATTTGTGAGGTCATTGAGATGCCTGGTGTATCTTTACTTAATTATTTCTTTTCCCGAATCTGTGCCGGCAATGAATCAGTTAACGTGAGCAAGAACACCACTTCTGGGTTTATTTCTGGTCCTGGAAACGTGTCGCCGTAACACTTCATCACGGAGGACGGCGATAATTCATAACCGACGCCAGGAATAGACGTCGCGGCCGCCGCGCCCTCTGGCGACGAGGTGCGCCGCTAGCCACAATTCCATAAATCACGCCTTTAATTATACACGTTCGTAATTAAAAGTACCGAATAACTACTCTACTCGATTGTTTCATGTAGCAAATTCGCTTTGGGGAAATGCTTTTGCAATTTAATTAAAGTCTAAAAAATTAGGTTATGTACTATTTGGTTAAAATCATTTTGGTTACGCGTATTTCAATAATTTTAGTATGGTATGTTACGAAAAATTCAGTCTATCTTTTATTAACCGAAGGATGTGGTGATGATGATTACATTGGATGCTTTATCTTTGCATTAGATCATCCTCCTATTACTCACGATCGAGTTTATCTTGAACGAAAAAATTGAGCACTTTTCGAGCAGCGCTTTGTTTTCGATCATTTCAATCTATATCTGTATCACCTCCTAAAAATAGCTGCTGCTGCTGGAATTCGCGAGGCTTACATACCTTTCCAAATTCTGTTCAGCACGACTCGCAACACACGGCAGAGGTCTATATTTGAAAATGACCGAGTTATGGGAAAAACGTGCTTATGTTTACTTTGCGTAATAATATTTAGATTGTGCTTAAAATTTAATTAAGGAATGTTTATACGTGCACATATAGCAAGATTAATACTTTTGGAAAAGTCTAGGGAAAATATTATTTTCCAAAGGCTCTTCAAAATCTTTATAAAGAGTGTACTGCTTATGCGGAATTACAAACATATTTTTAGAAAAAAGTTTTATTACATATAGTAGGATCATAATATATCTTTGCATGGGAGTTGTTTTTGGTTTTGTTTTATATACACCAATTATATATGCACAATAGGGAATAAGATTATTCGTTTCCAATTAGTAAAAATTATAGAGTAAAATTGTTGGTCAGTTTTTTGACCAAGAAAACACCAGGCATTGAGGAGGAAATTTCTTGAAAATGTTAAGTTTTATTACGTATAAATGATTACTAGGGAAACTTCAATTGGCCATCCTAAATCTTATTGTTCTTGTAATTTTCCACAAATTAAACATTTATTATTTATATATTTGTATAAAATCTGTTCTGATTACTTATTTCCGCTTGGTTTGCCAAGATTTTGAATAAATTACCAAATACTATAATTGTGCCCAATAAAAAGCAGGAAAGTGGAACGAAGCCCATTATCGAACCTCTTTATAAGATGTTTCAAAAATGGGACGAGCAATAATAGTGGGCTAATTTAGGCCTTCGCTTGTGTTAGATAACACGTCATGTATGTATTAACAGCCCTGTCACAATACGCCGAAACATTATTAACGTACACAATAAACTGTATTTGATAACTAAACGCTATTAAAAATCAAATTATAAAAATGAAAGCCGCATTTTGATCGTTAACCCAATTTATATTGCGTTATGGACGAAAATGAACGTATCTTTATAAATTGATCGCCTTTTGTGAGTAGTTCAGCCCGAACCCGACTTCCAGTTATCGACACAGTGCTTTCGGGAGCACGGGGCGCAAAAGTGGGGGTGTCTGGTTTCGTAATCTGGGGTGGCTTCCCAGGGGTGCGATCGAAACTTGGACGGCTTTGCCCTGTTACCGCTTTTCCTTTTAATTGCACGCTAAATGAGCGGTCGGAACACGGACTTAAACGCTTCCAGAACAACTAAACTTTGGAAAAATAAAGGATACGCATTGTAAAAATAACAAACTACTACGGGAGAGTATTATCATGACTATTCCACTCTTTTTGCATGTAGAAAATGACAAGGAGGCTTGTGTTATTTTTTTAGCCAATCACGTCATTTTATAAGTGATTAATTTTTGATAATATCTTTTTGAGGTCCTTTAAATTAACAATTTTTAGAAAAATAAATGTGTAACAAGCTCATTTACACACAAATTACACGGCGGAAGGACCACGTGGTCGATAGCCAAACACTACTACTACTAAATGTGTCTCTGTGTGCCCTTGCGTGCTGTATCTTAAGAACAGCTGAAGATTTTGAAGTGAATTTAAGATTTTATTGTCATTTTGGTGACTTAGTTTATCATATTTGTTAGGTACTTACTTGAGACTATAAGAGTTATGTTAAATTATTATGTTTATTAATAATTAAGGAAAATAATTCTTTAATTTTTTTCTTCTTTAAAGAAATGTTTCATTTTTGCGTTTCTTAGAGTTTACTGTTTTTCTTTTGGGAAGGGTTTGGAAATCTCCAATGCTTCAAAAAATCTAAAATGTTTCTTTTAAGTAAGTTTTCAACTGTTTTCTAACATATTTTAACTTTACTCAGTGTTCATTATGAATTACCACATAGTAACGGTCGCAACCATCATTATGATATTTAAATTGTTTTTGAAAATCTTTGAGCAAATTTATATTTTAGAAAGTTTTTTTTTTCAATTATTTCTGGTAAAATTACAAATATATTTCTAAGAACTTTTCCAACTTTTTTTATTTTAACAATGTTATTAACGTTTTCAAATGTTTCAAACCGAAAAGCTATGAGTTTATCCAAGGCGCATTTAGGGTTTCAGTTAGGTAATTTCAGAAAAATTTTGGGCGGAATAACTATTAAGACAAATTGCTCACAAACTACTTGATTTTCGATAAATAAATTCTTCAATAATGTTTTTATTGAATTGTTTCTTCTTTGAAAATTTTCTATTGTTCATTTAAGAAGATTTAAAATATTTTTCTTTTCTTTTCTTGACGTTTCCTGCTGTTTTTAAGGAATGTGTCGTTTTGGAAATCTTAATGGTTTAAAGTATGTTTTTCAATCGTTTTTTTTAATCAGATTTTAAATTATTTTTGAGCAAACTTCTCTTCTAGAAAGGTTTGACTATATTTTGTGCAAATTAAATTATCCGTAAAATTTCAACCATTTTATAAAAATTTCAAATGTTTCCTATAAGTTTTTATTTTTTGATAAATTTTCAATAGTTAATAGTTTTCAATTGTGATTTTTGCAAAGTTTCAATTGTTTTTAATTTGAAACAAAACAAACAGTTGAAAATATTCAAAATATTTTTTAATCATTGGAATCAATCAAAGCAGAAGAAACAATTATTTTTCAAAACAGTAATATTTGCCAAAAAATAAATTAGTAATTTGCACAGTTTGGCATCAGCTAAATTAAATAGTAATTAAAGATAATTGGAATTTTCCTAAAGAAGAAATTATTGAAATAAAAAAAACAGTTGAGAATTTAATATAAATATATAACGAATAGTTTTTTCATTTGTTTTTTTTTTATTAGATTTTAAATTATTTTTCAGCAAATTTCTATTCTAGAAAGGTTAGACTGTAAATTTAAATTATTCGTAAAATTTCAACCATTTTATAAAAATTTCAAATGTAACTGTTTCTAGTTTTTTGTTTTTTGATAAATTTTCAATTGTTTTGAATTGTAATTTTTGCTAAATTTCAACTGTTTTTTTTAATTTGAAACAAAACAAACGGTTGAAAACATTAAGAATATATTTTTTTAATAATCGGTATGACGAAGCAGAAGAAACAATTATTTTTGAAAAACAGTAAAATTTGCCAAAGAAACAAATTCGTAATTTTCACAGTTTAGCATCAGCTAAATCAAATAATAATTAAAGATAATTGGAAATTTTCCCAGAGAAAAAATAATTGAAATTTTTGAATTTTATCAGAAACAATTAAAAATTAAAATGAGTTTTTCATTAAATAGTCAGTACATCTTCACGTAAGTCAACTACCATTAAATTAAATTAAAAATCTGTTTTTGCAGCTCAAATTTAACTGAAATGTAAAAAAATAAACCAAATGTTTAAAAAGTGGCTGAATAAATTTAAATTTCCTTAAACAAGAAATAGTTTAAATAAAAGAAAACAGTTAATAATTTGCAGAAAAACCTGCTGCTCAATGCATCTTTATGCATTTTTTGTTTGTTTAATGAATAAAATTTTACTTTTAACTGCTACTAATATTTTAATTTGTTTTTATTTTTCGAAAGTAACTATTTTTTTGCAAATTTAAATTGGGTTTCCGAAAAATTTTAGCTATTTAAGAAAACATTTGAAAGTTTTCTACTGCCACTTCAAGTATTTCAACTATTTCTTCTTAAAGAACTTTTTTCTATTTACTTTTATTCAAATTCTTAATTATCCTCTTTACAAGTGTTCAATGTTTTTTAAATTAATTATTTCTTCTTTGAGTTTTTCCCTGTTTTTTAATTGTTTAATTCTTAAGTATTCAACTGTTTTACTGTTTAGAATTTTTCACTTGTTTGATGGTAGAATTACAGCTTTTAAAATACAGATATTCAATTGTTTTTTGCAGTAAAATTTCAACTATTTTCAAACAAATTAATTTTTTTAAGTCTTGTAATGAAGTTAAAAATACTGTTGAAATAAAAAAAAACTTAATGTCTACAATTACTCAATAATATTTTTACTTTTTTCCCATTGTTTTTATGATTAATTGTTTCGTATTTTGAGTATTCCTTGAGAAATTATTTTTTTTATTACTACTACTAAACATCTTTATTCACAGAAGGAAATAAATTATAATACATGTAATGTATACAATAAAATAAAATAAATTCTGGTATAGTTGTCTTCTTCCGTTTCATGGCTATCGACCGGTGGTCTTTCAGCCCGTTTTTTTTATTATTTCTGAACGTTTTTAGTTTTTATTGTAAATTCCAATTTTTAGTAAAATTTCTGGTGTTCGATTTTCAATTGTTTAACGTATAATTTCAATTATTTTTAAGCAAAATTATATTAAAGAGAGTTTTAACTAGGTTTTTTCCTAATTTCAATTGATAAAAATTTAAGCAATTTTAAATATGTTTTTAAGATTTCAAATTGCCATTTTTTGCTACTTTTTTTCAAAAATTTTTAACTTTTTTTTTAAATTAAAAAAAAATGAACAACAAATTTAATTCTTTTTGGAGTCAATTTTCATTGGTTTTTAATAAAACTTCAAGTTTGTTTTTTAATTGTTAAATTACATTCTTTGGTGGCAAAATTTTAGCTGTTTTAAGAAATAGATTTTCAATTGTTTTCTAAACTTGTAAAAAGTGTTTACTTGTTTTTTTTTATAATTTCAACTGTCTGGTGGTAAAATTTCAGTTATGGAAAATATTTTAATAGATTTTAAAATGTTTTTTTGTACACTTTTAACAGTTTCTAACTTTTTCTCGCATTTTTTCAACCTTTATTTTAATTTCAAGAATTCTTTCAACCAAATATTGTTTTATTTAGCAAATTATCAATTAGTTATTGCTCCCTGTCAACAACAACCACGGACCGGTTTCGATCTATTTTGGAGCTCATCAGTGTGGCGTAGTTGGAGACAGGGAAATCAAATTAACTTTTTTATTTTTAACTCTTCGGGAAAACCGTCGATCGCGATATTAACATAAATAATGGATAACCACTCAAACAGAGATCTAGTTGAACGCTTAGACAATAGATGGCACCTATATGGTAATTAAATTATCAATTGTTATTTGGCAGATTTCCAACTGATTTTTTTCTTTAATTATTTACATTTTTGAGTCATTTTCTATTGTTTTTCTTAATAAATTTTAAATTGTTTTGTTTTTTTTTTGTTGGTAAAATTTCAGCTGTTTCAAGAAATAGATTTCCAATTGTTTTTGGTGTAATTTCATCTATTATGCAATTTTTGAACTGTTTTGTTTTACAAACGTTCACCTTTTATTTTAACTATTATTTAATTTTTTCAACTGCTGCTTTTATTAATTGTTTCTTCATTTAAAAAGTTACAGATATTCATTTATTCAGGTATTTAAAAAAAACGCAATTCAAAAAGTTTTCAAACATTTTTTGTTTCAATTATTTGTTGGTAAAATTTAAACTATTTTAAAGCAAATGTATTTTTTTATTTTAAAAAACCTCTTCTGCAAATTTTTAACTATTTTCTTGTTATTTTCTCAATTTCAACGGTTTCTTCTGTACGAAATTTTCCAAATATCTTTAAATATTGTTATTTATTATTATTATTATTATCCATCGTAATTTAAATTTTCATTAAAATTGGTTATTTATTGGTTATTTATTCTTTGTACATCTTCCATAAAAAAATACGTTTCAAACAAATAGAATACAAAAAACATACATAAAAGCAATAATAATATAATTACCATAACATGGAAATCACGATGATGTTCTCATCACCATTTTTTAAAGTATATTTATTTTGAAAATGTAAGGACGTGCATAAAAATAGCGTTTACACATTTCATATTTTGAGTGCGAATTCAACGTAGGTGAAGGTTTAGTGAAAGTATTGGACTATGCCAAATAAAATAATGTATAAAATTAGATAAATAAATTAATGGCCGTTTAGAGTGACGGGGGCGATCCTTTCAATAAACATGCTCATTTACACAAAAACAAATGAACAAATAACACGGCGGACGGACCACGTGGTCGATAGCCACACTATTACTACTTCATAATAGGTACAAATATTTCAAGTGTCACTAATATAAATTATGGTGGTAACCGCTTGGTCTACGCAACATAAGGTTGGTGGCATATCAAAAAAATCAATAATTTTCTTCATTAAATTCTCTTTGAAATTATCGCCTTTTTTTAAAAGTGTATTTATTTTGAAAATGATGACATTAGATATTTTGACCGCGAATTCAACGTAGTGAAAGTTTTGGACTATGCCAAATAAAATAACGTATAAAATTAGACAAACTGCATAATAGACAAACATATTTCACTTGTCTCTTTGTGTAATTGTATAAATATAAAACTATATTGAATATAAATAAAGAAGAAACGGAAGTTGTAATATATACAGGGTGACTGACGAAAAACTTTTGGTGCAGTATCTCGCTGAATTTTAAGACGATTTGAATAAATAAAGTATCAAATGAAATCATTTGTAAAAGACTTCAATATGAACTGAACTGGTATTTTTTCTTGCTTTCGGTTTGTGACAAAAGACAATTAACTTTTTTGCAAATTGCACTGTATATATATTTTATATTCATTGGTAAGAAGATTTTTTCTGAATACAAAACTGTAAACAAATTTATTTAGCCTTAAATGACTAGAGGCTAAGTTTTGACGGAATTAATCATTTGAAGTAATATTTCAGGTAACAAAACAATTGTGATATTTTAGAAATAGTGGAGGATAATGGTATTATCTTTCTTTGCGGATACCTGAAGAGTTAAAACTCCGTAGTAAAATAGAGCTTCCCTGTCTTCAACTGGGTTATGCCGATGTGATCCAAAATAGATCGAAACGTGGATATTGTTGATAGGGAAAACAATAATGTATGTTTTAGGATTCTTCAGCGGTCTGTTATCTTCATTAATACGCTCAAAATTTCATTTAAGGTCTTTACCTAGTTTGAACGTATTGGATTAGGGATTTTTTTCTTTATGACTAAGATACATTGTCACCTTATATTATATATTTAAAATTAAAGTTTAGCTTTCTCTTAAAACATGCGTGTTTTATTAATTTTAAATGCATAATGGAGTTTAGCTAAGCAACAGCCTTATCAATCCAGTACCTTGTACTATTATTTTTGTATATTCAAATGTAATATTCATTAAAGAAATATAACAAATAATATTTGTTGGCATTGTGATATCTCTTTGATTGAAACTGGATATTTGGCATTTCTCGAATTCTGCTTTTTTTCTATATTCTTAATGATATATGATGTGTTTAAAAATAACGGTAATCAAAATCAAAATGTAAATTCGGTGTTAAGTCGTGATCTCACCGTCCATTTGATTGAAATACGTGTAAACGGTGTAGAATTCGGTCTTCGAGTATGCCCAGATCACACTCTTGGAATGTGTCTTCTCGCTAATGATGGCGATGACTCTGTTTAATGACCGCGCATATGGCGCCCATATGGCACCCAGCGGCTCCGCTCGACCGGCATTTGTTTTTCTGTCGCCCTCGGATTGATTCCTTCTCGTCCGTGTTCGGCGACTTGTTGCGTCATTACGACGTTATTAAACAAACATAAAATCGAAAATGTTGTTAACGATCGCGAGATACTAACGCTCGTAAATTTGGGCCGTGAAGAGTGGATTGTTATCGTATCGCAAATCGCAACTGTTGCCAAATCGTACCGTTTTAAAGCTATAAAAATTCTCTTAAAATAAATCGACATTGACAGCACCCAAATAAAAAGTAGCCATTCATGCGTTTCATAACTTTTATGTAATTGTTTAAATGATAAAGATGTTTTAAGCTTAAAATGTTGGGACCATATACGCAACTAAATCAATATTGCATGCTCTTGGAAGCTCTTACACAATAGGATTATGTAGAGGTAATTTAAGAACTTCAAGGGCGTGCTCTTTGAAACTGTTGCCAATTAAAAAAGAAGCTTATTATTTTTGTTTTGGATTTGAGCTATAAAAGTATATGATAATTAAACGAAATATAATTGTTTCTGTGATAACAAACTGTTATATAGAAGTTGTTGTATAAATTAAAAAAAAATATATAAAGCCATTTATTTGAAAATTTTGCAAAATGTTTATTAAAAGCAAGGAAGCTCACAAATAAGTACCAAATATGAAGCTTTTTCTAGCTTAGATCATTACATTGTTAAATTATTGATACTGGTTGTTCGTACAAAGTAAAGAGTTAAAAATAAATTAAAAATATTTATCAAAGGTATAATTATACTAAGCAAGATTTATTTGTAGAAAGTTGACTTACGTACAAAAAAAATCTCTTATGTGGGTGATTTGTTGTTTGCCAACAAGCCAAGGTAAAAAATATCGTTTTGAGAACGAGGATAAAAATTCAAGCTAGTTAACGGATGCAGAAAAATAAATACTTCCTCTTCCATTTCAAAGCAAACTGATTTATGATTTTGATTGAATCTTCCTTATCTATCTCGTAAATGGTGCATGACCTGGGAAGTTTATTACATTTAATTTCGCCGATAATAAATTGGGCACGCCACTGATAAATACAGAGCATTAAGGATTGTATCGGAACGTGTTTTACTTACAATATGCAATTTGGTTTTGAGGTCGGGCGCGATTGCGAATGGTAATTTGTGCATTTCTGCCAGGGGCGTATCCGAAAGGAAGAGTACCGCTCTGGTCCCCCCATCGACTGTTCTGAGCGGCTGAAGCCGGCGCGGATGTCGGTCCGATTCCGCGGGCGACTCGCGTGCCCATTATTTATTTATTCATCTATTTATTATTGTAAATAATGCGCAACAGATTTTTCCTCCCCCTCGCCCGTTGCATTTCCGCACACAGTCGCCGGAGCGCGACGCACGCCACTGGCCATTTCCATTCACCCACACGCAGGGAGAAAAAAAAGAGGAATTTCATTAAGTGGCCCAAATGGCAGCCAAGACGACTGGCTCTTTCGCCTTTTCTTTTTATATAAATACATGCGACTAGTTTTATATATACCGGCATGGCAGGTCGCGCCGGACGGAAATAGAGGCGCGCGCGCCGCTTCTCTTGTGGAATTAAAAGCTTTTTTTCTTTCTCCTGAATTGCATTATTTATTTTACTCACTCGCGCTCCATTTGCGGTTACATCATGTTAATAAAAAAAGAAAATAAATTACACCACTGGCGGATTCGAAATTACTATGACCACTCATTGGCCACTTAAGAATATTTTCGTTTGATTTTTTTTATAGCCGAAATATTTCTAAATTTATAATTATATAGATGATTTTTAATTGGTTATTATTAGAGCAATAAATTAATGATGATCTAAAGAATTTTTATTGAACTGTATTACTTAAAGAAGAAGTGGATGTTTAAAATTGTAGCAAGTGAACAACTTTTACCGCGGTGGCGTAATTAACACATGTGACGTAGACCGGTTGACATTTGGGGGCGAGCGCCCCCTGTCGGCACAGTTGCGGGCGTTATGTGACATTTGACATTTACCGGGAAAGGCGGAACCGGTCACGGGAGGAGAAATGTAAATGTCTTCAACTCTGACATTACAGCCCGTTTCGTGCGTGAAGTGTAACGACGTAAATCAAACGTAAACGAACACACGCAGAAGTAGTGCTTCTTAGTGTAGGGGCGGATGTGTGTACAGTTTAGCGACATCTGGCGATGAAGTTTTGGATTTCGAAAGTTGACAATGCCATTCATTCATGACCCATCATCTGGGTGCCCTGTGTAAGATAATACCTTACGATTCCAAACATATCGAACCCAAAAATATTAGATTATTGGGAGAGTCAGTTTTCCTGCGACCGGAAAATAAGGATGTAATTTCAATTGAACAAAGTTACATTTTTATCGTTAATTAAATCATT
Source organism: Ontholestes murinus (assembly GCA_963969525.1). NCBI lineage: Eukaryota > Metazoa > Arthropoda > Insecta > Coleoptera > Staphylinidae > Ontholestes > Ontholestes murinus. The sequence continues at coordinate 15,761,104 of OZ018396.1, forward strand.
TCGAAAATTATTGACGTAGAGTATGCACATAATTGCATTATCTTACAAGCGATGCGCGGTTAATGGAAGCACTCCGAGCTCGCGATTCTGGTTTCTGTTGAGGATGAGGAATGCGTAAAAAGCGGCGTGGGGTAAATTGGTCGTGTAATGGTGCACTTCCGGTAACGTCCAAATTAATTAAAATCCTATAAAACGACTGCCACTGCAAGGAAGTCACATCGAAATTGAACTTACACATACATGCGTACATGAATTGATGGTCGGTAAGGAAGCGGTACAGTCTTTATAAAACAAAAACAATGATTCTTATCCGTGCACAGGTTCTAATAGGAAAATAATAATGACAATGATAAGCAGTGGTCAATGCCCTGTTAAATTCGTTTTTTTATGATGGTAATGATATTATAAATAAATTTGTGATTGATATAATATAATAGTAGTAGTAGTAGTGTTAGGCTATCGACCACGTGGTCCTTCCGCCATGTGTTATTGGTGTGTGTGTGTAAATGAGCTTGTTATTTTAAAGGATCGCCCCCGTCACTCTAAAGCACCATTAATTGTATCCCAATGGTGAATGGTACCGGTCACCCATCCAACTGCTGACCCGAACTAACGTTGCTGCACTCTCGCTAACGCTAGTTCGGTCGCAACCGAATGCGCCACCACCGGCGTGTATATAATATAATAATAATATGCAAAAATTTGAATGGTTTGTGAAGAAAGGCGTTATCTTTAGTTTCTGGAGTTCTAGAATCCATATTCAGAAAAAAATATATTAGAAGACGTAAAAAGTTCTGAGCGGTTTTAACTTTATTTCGACGATGAAATGAACATAGTAGCGATTATTAAAGGCAATTTAATATTTTCTTGATTGAAGTCAGAAGCCCCTCTTGAGACCATTAAGTACCTTCAAGAAAATTTTGCAAATGTTTGAAAATGTATTAATCGCTTGATACCAGCGGGTGCGATAGAACGTCCCATCCAAGCTTTCGGAGCTTTTTATGCGTTATTAATGATGTGTGCGGCCTGGCCTTGCCTTGCAATATAACACCCTTTCTATTTCTCAACTTCTTTAATCTAGTTAATTATTGGCAGTAGAGGTCCAATTTTTTTGGCTCGTTGGTAGCAGCTCTCTTTCTCTCTTGGCCCAGTTTTTACCTTCAAGAAAATTTTTGGTGTTAATCACTTGGTACCAGAGGGTGCAATAAAACCTCCCAATCAAGCTCTCATAGCTTCTTGCACGTTCTTTATAATCGGGGCGTCCTGTCGTTGTCATCCTTCCTATTGTTTTTTTCCTCTCACGAGGTGGTGTCACTTAGCGTCCCTGCACTGCGGTCCTCGTGGTTTTTTTGTGCACCTCTGGCTGTTTTACTCCTTTTAAACTCCTGTATCTTCTAAAAAGTCCAGGAGTTTCTGCCAGGGAATATTCCTTAGCTGTTCTACAGGAAGCATGGGCTTCCCGAGTTTCGCCTTGCGTTCTTGTTTGTATGCTTCGCAAGTGCACAGTAGGTGTTGGGGAGTTTCTTCTTCTTCCAGACACGACATAGGGGGCTTTTCTCAATGCCCAACCTATGTTTGTGCTTGTTCAGGTCACAGTGTCCAGTGACTAGTCCTATGATTTTTCTTAGTTTCAATCTGCTCAGTCTAGACAGCTTCAGCATGCTGTCAGGTACCAGACCATCTAGGAAGAGTCTTGTATGCCTCATTCCATTTTGGTTTTGTCACGCTTTTTTTGTGCTCCTCTGCTAATTATCTCCTTTCCGGTTTCATGGGGTATACCGAAAGCGGGTTCAGGTCCTATGAATTCACCTGCTGCCCCTTGTTTAGCCAGCGAGTCGGCCCCCAAGTGTCCAGTAATTTTTTGGTCCTTGGGTATCCATACCAGCTGTGTTTTTCTTGTTGTCGTCAGTGCGTCCAGTCTGTTTATACAAGTCATGACCAGCCTGGACTGTACTATTGCCGAGGCTAGCGCTTTTATGGCTGCCTGGCTATCTGTCATAATGGTAATTGGTCTTTTGTTAAGTCCCGACTCCATTACGTGATGAGCATACCAGTCAATGGTGGCTATTTCGGCTTGGAAGATAGAGGCACGCTTCCCCAGAGCAATCGCGAATTGTTTGCTCCGGTTGCAGCCTCCATAGATACCAGCCCCGATTTCTTTAGTATTTTTGGCCCCATCTGTGTACCAGATGGTTCCTTTACTCGTATGTTTCATTTGTCCATTCAATCCGCTGTGGTATGATCGTTTTAAATCTGCGGGATGGGTCTACGATTTTAGTGAAATTGGACCTCATTTTTAGTGTCTCTTCTTCTTATAGTACTTAAAATGTTGCAGGTCTTGATGACCCCATATTTAAAGTGTGTCCATTTATGTGCATCCTATAGGCTGCCTGTCTAGCTTCCATCATTACAAATAGATGTAATGGTGGTAGCGATAATATGTGTTCCATGGCTGCCGTGGGCGTTGTTCTCATTGCCCTAGTGATCAGCAGACACGTAGTAGTGATTTTATGTCATTTGTTTTTCGTCTTCTAGTAAAGGGGACGATCACCGTTTTGACCGGGTTTACAGTTAACCCTTCATTCCTGCACGATCTTTCTACGGTATTTAGTCCCCTCTGCATCAAGTTTGATACAGTGGTCCCAAACCTCCCGCTTACTATAATGGTCAGATCATCTGCATACCCTATATATGCCCTGGATTACGAGTAGCAGCAGAAGGTTGTCCATGACGAGGCACCATTGGAGCGGCGGGCACCCGCCAGCGACTAACGCTTCTGCTCTTTTTCCATATAGGGTAGTTGTTACAGTCCGACTTCTGAGCATCTTGTTTACCCATTGTTGGACTTGCGGGTTAATTCCTCCTTTCTCCATTTCCTATTGGTTAATTCTGGCTATTTCTGATTTCAATTTGGACAGTTATTGACAGTAAAGATCTAAATTAATTGTTTGGTCTTATGGTAGCAGCTAATACTGGATGATTTCGTTCTTATCCTACTAAACACAGGGAAATCTTCTTAGCCGTTAATCTAGGCTCGGTGATCATTCAGGTTGTCTCACCGCGGTTTGACCACAATCTGTTTTGGCTGTTGTTTTTTTATATTGATCTATTTTTCATCACAGGTCACCACCCGCTTCAAAAACGGATCGATTTCTTTATGTTTTAGCAATCATAAATTCGGTCAATTCGTGTCGTTTTGAGATTAGCCTATAAAATGACCTGGCTAATCTTCAGTTCCTTGATAATGAAATAAGTGCTCACATGCCGGCCCGACTTGACAGTTTCTATGATTTTATCTACATTATAGCGTGCCTCATCTTCGATGTTCACGTTACCTGAATGTAATCTTTGGAACCACCGCTTTTCTGTTACATTCGATACCGTATTGGTTGCAGTTGATTGTATCGAATTTTCTTCTTTACTTCAATTTTAGAATGCTATAACACACAACTGGTATGACCAAAATCAAAACTGACAGACGTTTTTTTGTTGGTACAAAATGATTAAAATATCAAAAGAAGAAAGGTTTAATTTAACAGAAAAAACAATTAATAATGAGTTAAATTTTAGAATGGTCCATATCTGCGTGAGACATCTCATTCCAAGCAACTTCTAACTGAAGTCTCAGATCATCTAAGTTGTCAGGAGGTCTGGGCATGTTGCGAACTATTTTACCCATTATGTCAAAGACATGCTCGATGGGGTTTACATAGGGAGACTTTGCTGAACAAGCCAACATTTGCAAATCTGCTTCTTCCAAGAACACATTTGTAATGTTTGCCCATCCCGTTGGGTAGTGTCTGCATAAATGGCACCGCGACGGAATCCAAGACATTATCAATGTATCGACGAGCGTTTAATGTAACTGGAATGAGCACCAAATGTGATTTTCGTCCCAAACTGATTGCACCTGGTGTTAAAGCTGAAGGTGTTAAAGCTGAATGGCGTCTTTCAACACACTAAATTTCTTCATTCTCCTCGATATCTAGGCACGTCCATCATTCTCTCATAAACAAAACCTAGATTCATTGCTAAACGCGATTTTGTTTCATTCTTCAACCCAACCCTGCCACTCTTGACACCAAGAAAGACGAGCAGCTTTCTAAGGTAGGATTAGTGGAAGGGCGGAATTCGACCATAAATGGTCGCCATTGAAATCTGGCGATTTACAACTTTTACATAATTTATGGCAACAGACCTAGTTGTTTGAAATCGGTTCAGTGTGGCCATTCGTCTCTTCGTCTCAGAAGCCGATCTTCACGGGCGTTACTACATCGGGGAGGTCTTCCACCCGGACGATGTCACTGTATACCTTCTTCTGACCAGGAAGACCATATTCTCGCCACAGTTGTGTGATCTATATTCATTCTTCTGCCAATTTCGCGACGATAAACCTGCTTCTTTCGTGCCGATAGTTCGATCCGAAGCTTGGGATAAATTTGAGTGTTGTCTTACTCTGGGCATTATGAACTGTCACTGTGACAACTACAGAATAAAACTGCTGATAAATTCTAAGTAAATATTCTTCAATATAAAAAGTTGTGGAATTTTAAGATAACCATGACGGAAAAACCTCAACGGCTCAACTTTTTTTTATTGAAAGTAATCTTTATTGTACCAACGAATAAACAATTATTTTCACCAAGTTTCGCATCAATCGTATTATTCTTTTTGGGTAGTGCATTTCATATGAATGTGAGTGTATATTATTAGTGGTCGCAAAAAGTTCTGAGCGTTTTTAGCTTTATTTCTATGAACATCATATCTTCTAGATGAATGCAGCAATATTTGGCCAAATGTAGAAATCTTCTGCAGCGCAATCCCTCTTCCTAATCTAACATCATGTGTCTCCATAGATCAAACCAATGTAACACAACACCACGAAGAATTACAGTTTGCTATGTTAGAAGAGGCAGATTCCGAATTATGCCCCATATTAATCATGCTACAAACAGAAGTTATCAGAGAGTGAAGATATTATCGAATGACACAGATATTCTGGTTCTTCTTCATCAGACACTTGAATATGTGTCGATTGTTAGATAACTTCTATTTTGAGGGCAATTTCATAATTTCTCAATTGAAGAAGTCTTCGTCTCTATTGGTAAAAAATTTGACCAATTCTTTCTCACATGCCTCTCTTGACACTAGTTTTGTTTGACCCGGTGATGGCAGCTCTATTTTCTGAGAAGAGTTTTGTACTATTAAGATTTTTTTTTGAAAATGTGGTATTTGCTTGGTACCAACGGGTGCAATAGAATCTCAAAACCAAGCTCTTAGAGCTTCTTGCTCGTCCTTAATGATGTGTGCGCCTGGTGATATCTTTCCCATTTGTTAATTCTGGCCATTTCTGGTCGATCGCTGGCTTCAATTTGAACAGAGATTGACAGTAGAGGTCTAAATTGATTGCTTATAATGGATGATTGATTACATTCCAATCCTAACAAACACACAGCAAAACCTTCTGGACTTGATGATCATTTGGGTCTGTTCGTCGCGGTTAGTCCACGATCTTTTTCGGCTGTTGGATCGATTTTGTTACGTTTTAGTAAAGAATGACACGCGCCAATTCGGCCAATTCGTGTGGCACCCATTCATTGAGTACATTCTTGATATTAACCTTATGAAAATGGTTTCAAACGGTTTTTGGCTAATCTTCAGTTCCTTGGTAACGGAATAAGAACTCACATGTCAGTCCGACTTGACAATTTCCAAGATGTTATTGACATTACAGCATGCCTCATTTTCGACTTCCACATTACCAGAACTGAATCTTTGAAACCATCGCGTTGTTGTTGCATTCTATACTGTATTGGTCGTACTTAGTACCTCCAGAAGTTTGTAGCTTATAAAATGTTTATAGGCTTGAATAAAAATATATATTTATGTAATATTTCCAGATAAATTATAAAAAGTACTATATGGAGTCTAATGGGTATTTTGATTTTGCAGTACATTAACAAATCGAGTTATTTGGATTAAAAAAAGTGCTCCAGAAACGTACATAATACGAAACACTGTGTGTACAGGTTTTCCGTTGCTTTGGCTGATTCGCTGACGGTCTTGAGGAAGGAAGAGAAAATCGGGATACAAAAAGCACAGTCTATCTACGCGTGCTTTGACAAACGACTAAGTAGATTGAAGTTCAATATTGCAAAGACATATTGATAATATCCCGAAGGAATCCGGTAAGCATGTTGTCCATTGTAAATGGTAATACAAGCCTAAAACAAAACATCAGAGTGCGAAATGGAAGTCACCAGAAGAGCGAAAATGTAAGCTACCAGAAGAGCAAAATCATCATTTTCTTCGATTCACAGTATTTTCGTCTTGGAAGGTGAAAGATGAATATTATCAAGGAGTTCTAAAAGGACAAGTTTGATTGGAATGTCGAGAGCCAGGTAGTTGGTTTTTGTTGCACTTTAATGCACCATCGCACAAAACCATCATGGAAATGAAGTTAAATCTTGACCAAAAAGGTATCATCCATCGTATTCCGACTTCTGGCTATTTCAAAAACCGAAACCAGCGATGAGAGGAAATCGCTTGTAAATCATTCCGGTTATCCAAATGACTTTCCAGTTAATGAGCAAAAATGTTTAGAATTTGTTGAAATTTCAAAGGAGACTATTTAAAAAAATCAAAACAAAAAACCCTTTGTATTTTTTAAACAAGGCCGAATCTGTATTTAAAAAAGTTAATAAATAGCTTCAGCGCAAAAACGTTTACCACTAATTTTCGTGGAAGAATCTTGTACTTATAAATCCTGCGTCATTTAGATAACTTTAATAATCGAAATATGTCTTTGTTTTATGGCGAAAAAATCAACACGAGAAGTAGTAGAAAATCATTTGCACCATCGGAAGTTTGTTGTCTGGATACCAATAACATTAAGGCGCCTATATTTTGTGCAACACATATAATTCAGAAAAAAAAAGCCGACTTTTTATTGAACAAATTGATGATTTTAGCAAAATAATCCTACTGTTCAAGACGTGAAGCAAAAATCTTCTTGCAGGATTTTTTCATGACCGAATTGTATCGTTCTCCTGATTTAACCATTACCAAGATAGTCAACTGCTTTTTCCTTTCTTAAAAATATAATTTGCAGACCTGCATTTCATACGATAGTAAAATTCGATCATTAAGAAGAGTAATAGGAAGGCAAACGTAATTAAGATAAAATATGAAACGAAGTTTTTCTTGTACCGAAACCATTATTGGATAAGCCAGATTCTTGCATGGGGCGCATAAGCAGGTGTAGATAATAAATAAACCAATAAGTTCTATTATTAATGAAGCAGAGGAACATACGACACGAACTCGTCCCTGCTAGCCGTAGCGTCGTTTTTCTCCTGCAAGTTTGTAGGCGTTTCGTGAAAGAGAAAAAAAGCCGTGGAATGTAATCGCTTGAGTATGCGGGAGGTGTATTGTTTGTATGTAAAGGCCTTTACAATGGATTTCGCGGTTTGTGTAATTTGTATCCTCGCCCATCGTGCGTGTGTGTTCCTGCACTGTCCGCCAGCTGGAATTCTTGGAATGTCTCATCGGTGAGACCCTTTTCGGTGGAAAACGTGGATACGTTTATTCTATTCCCGTCGGTTCCCCCCGCTTTTGGGGCCGGTGTGCGTCGTAAATCCGTTAGCGCCGGTGCCATCATACGACGCACTCAACTCTGTGCGTGTATTTCGAATGTTTAAATGTTGAAAACGATATTTATGGGCCGGCAGAAATTCCGTGGATGCCGTCCGAACTCTATTAATATCCTCTCTAGCACACGGACAGAACCGCGAGAGACCAGACCGGCAGAGGTGAACACACCTTGCCCCCGTCCTCGCTACTCTCTTCACCTGTCCGAAGTCTCGAGCTACCTTCCGCAACGACCGAAACCGGCTTATACATATGTTACGCCAAATTATTATCTGCAATGAGACTCTCTTCCTATGAATAATATTGTAATAAACGGATACCTCTCCGCAATGTTACAATTATCTGGAATGCAATATTCTAATTTGACGCGGCATGTCTTGCCGGACTGTTATTAAGTTTGTGGCCAATGCTATTGTAGTAAGTTTCACGGATAAACTTGAGCTTTGACTTTTTGTGTGTAACAAAACGGCGTTTGTGATTTAACGATTAGGTATGCAATAATCAGGTAGTATCCTTTGTGTCAGAATACAGTGGAGTGATTGGACGGATGAGATTAGTCACCCAACTGCTGTTCACCCAGAGATGCTACCTGATTATTGAGGACTTAATCGATACATCTGCTCTTGTGTTATTAGAGTTTTGACAACGTAATTTTCATTCTTCGAATTGAATATTAAACTAGTAGATGTATACAAAATAATTATTTTTATCTATTGCCGTTATTAATTATATCGCTCTTCCAATACTATCTCTTGCATAAAGGTTTGTCAAGTAAGAAGACCTAAATTTTATTCAAAATATCTCTCGTAACAAAGAATATCAACACTTAATCGAAAAAATCACCAAATTTTTACCACAAATAATTTCTGGATAAAACATTGTGAAGTTTTTAATTCAGTAACGTTCGCAACCATTCTCTTCATTAAAGAAGATGAAGCATCAAAGGGTATTGAATTCGAAGTATTTGTAGATGAACCTGTTGTTATGCCTGACGGAGGAACAAATTTAGTCCTTGGACATTAAAGGGGTTGTTATAACTATTATCCTGTACCATCAACTTGGCTTTGACGTTAGACCTTCTTCTGATTTAACTTAAAAAAAAGATATGTAGTAATCATTATCTAGCTCCATCACTGAAGTCATCATATTCAATAGAAGAATGTTCTTCATCAAATATTTCGACTAACTGTTGTCAGCTGTTGTTCAGATTAGAAATATTTCGTAAAGAACGTGTAACGTAATAATCATTAATTACGACAATAATGGTGAAGAATAAATTGTTTAGTAAACCTAGTTATCGCTTTATAAAAACATACAAGTTGAAGAAAATGTATTAATATGATAAACTAAATATATAAATTAGAACAATAATAATTCCAAATTAGAATAGAGTAGTGTGCATGATCCCGTTGCGATCTAAAATAAATTGCCTTCCTTGAAGAATATGCAATTCTATTTGCTAATTTACACGTGGGCGCCATCTAGTTTTGAAACGACGAACTAATTATAACACATTAATATATGAGAACTGCAAAAATACAGAAAGTATAGCGGTGTAACTATTAATATAGTTTTCAGAAGAAGTAAGAACATTCCAAAACAAAGACAAATTCAAGAAGCTGTGTTCTTAGACTTAAAAGTAGCTCATGGAAGAATAGGATATCTGAGAAGGGAAGTAGTGGGTAGTTAAATGATTAAGTAGACAAAAGGGTGTATGAAAAAACGTGGGTTGTGGGAAAAATAAGTAAGAAGGAAATGATGTAACTATTATTGTATTATTATATACCAATAAAGGTTTTTTTTATAAACAAAACAAACGACTAATGGCCACTTGCACCAGGTCTGGTTAAATTTTTCGATTAACTAATCGCTACTAACTTTAACCAGAATATTTTGTTTGCACCGTCGGCTGGTTAAGTAACCACCGATCACAGAGTAATAACATAGAGAGCACACGTTTTTATAGGGTTTTAATTTTTATTTTTGGTATTTTTATGCCGTACAATTGACAGTGGCGCGTTTATATACTTAACCTATATTTCTTATTCCTTACACGCGTGACAAGTTTCAGAGTGCTTTGGTATATCAAAGGAAAGCGAAATGCAGAAAGTGTTTAAATTTGGACATAAAAATAAAAAAATTACAATTACTCCATTTTAATAAATTTTATTAAACTATAAATTGTTAAAATAATTATTTATTAACTGTCTCCGGACATTCCCAATATTTTTATTGTTATTATTAATGGCATCAATATTTCCATTGATAATTAATAATTGTATCTCTCTATTTATGTCATCAGGTAATCCTGGTACACCCTCGTCGTACATTATAGCAATATTTTGAAAAATTGAAGTTGCAATTATCAGTTTTAGTGTTGTCGATACTTTTAAACGACACCCATATGCCAACCCAGGAAATCGTCTTTTCAGCACACCAAAACATCTCTCTATACTATTTCTAGTTTTGATGTGACATTCATTGTAGCGTATTTTCGCCTGTGTTACGGGATTTATCAATGGGGTGCATAAATATGGCTTGTTTGGGTAGCCGCTGTCACCTGTAATGAAGTAACAGTCATTACATATATCCTGCGTTTTTTTTTTATCTATGCACCGTAAAATTTACATGGTACAAACTTTATTACCTGTTTATGGTTTTTCTATTGGGAAATTCAGCATTTTTTTTGGTACATTGCAAGTGTGCATTATCGTTAACAACTCTTAATAGTGTTTATAATGAAAAAATCTTAAATTAATAAGATATCGAAGAAAATATTTGGTTAAATTGAATTTGATAAGTGAATTTCATAGCGGCCAAGAGTTGTCTACTTTAGACAGTACTTTCAGACAGTACACTGCAACAAATGCAACAGAAAACCCATTAACTGCTATGGTGCATAGATAAAAATGTCACTAATGTTATAGTTCAAATTAATTTCTTTTATAAAACTGAGAAATGTAATTAATATAAAAAATTGACAGTGATTGAGAGAACACTAAATAATGTTCTTAATCTTACCAAGAAGAATGCAGTTTTGGTAGCGTCTCTGCTCAGCCTCTGCATTTATTCTAGAATTATTAAAAATAGTTCAGTCATGAACTGATCCTGGGCACCTGGCAACAACATTTGTGATTTTTAAATCCGCATTGCTAATGATTTGCACATTTATTGAAAAATACGATTTTCAGTTGCGGAAAATTTCAGGATCTTCTCCTACAAAACATACCTCAAATTAATACATTTAATATTAATGCAATAAAGATAACACTTTATTTATAATAAATTAAGTAATGTTTGTAATAAATTGTATATTTTAAATAAGCCACCTCAAATATATTTAATAATTTACATTTCAATGATGATTTGTATGGTGTTTATAGTAATTTATAATAAATTGACTTTACCAGGTGACTTTATTTTAATATGTGTACAATCTATAGCTCTTTAAAAAACTCTTGCTAAACTTCTTGGGTTGCTTCCATAGTTGGGAACTTAATAAACATTCGGTGGTGTTGGGCAATTGCTTTTATAACACATACTACAATTCTGGATACTGTAGCCAATGCATTCCAGTACTATCTGCTATAGTTTGCAAATGTCCACCTGTGGCATAATACCGCAGACATGTCAGCAACTGATTCATAGGTGAAACACAATTATTGCTAAAAAGAAACATTTATAAATGTTTATCATTCTTTTTATATTAAAAGCTTACCAATCAACTGGAAAATCAATGTCGCCTTCAATTAATATAAATCAAAATAGTTTAACCTAACGTTTATTTGACGAGGTAAACCGAAATTCACAAACTACTACCTATAATATATTAGTGTACTGTGCCGAAATTAATGAAATCAATAACATCCAAGTCATCAATCTCGTCAATTATCAAATCGATTGTTAGCAGAGGTTAGCACTATAAAATATGTCTGATAAATTTACATAAAGAACTTCACGATTATAAACGTCCTGAAGTTAGTCGTTCCGTATTTGGCACGCTAACCGGCCAAAATCGGCTGGTTAAATATTTGACGTTTTTGGGGGACTTTAACCGGGGCAAAGTTGCGGTGCAAACCGATTTTTCGTTAACCAGTGATTAAATTTTAATCAATGGTTAAGTAGCTGCGGTGCAAACGGGCATAAGCCTTATTGAAAACATCTCCTTTCTTAAAAGAATTTTTGGGGATTCGTGTTATCTTTATGAGCAAGTTATAATATATGTGTACACTTGAAATAATATATCTCTCAACAAGAATCTTACAAAACACGGTAGCGCGCCTATCTAAAATTAAAAAAAGAAATTAATGGGCACGCGTTTCCCAACGTTCTAAATTTAACAATTAAATTAGTCGACCGGCTCCGATCAATTAAGTCGCCTTAACTTCTGCTCGGACAAAAAAAAAAGTGCTAAATTATGGCAGACTGCGCGTCGCGAATAAATCAAGTCGACCTATGATCCTCGCAGACACTGAATTGAATCATCATCCTCGTAACGGTCCGCACACTGAACCCGCGGGGGACTACTAAACTGGAGTTATCGGAAAAAAACGGGACGTTTCGCCGGCGGGGCGGCCTATCCCTATATCAATAACTGAGGAAGGGCGGAGGTCCAGACAATCAAATTATTCCACCTGATGATAATAAAACGCGATCGTAAAACAGCGCCGACTCCAATAAACACGGCAGGCGCGAGTGCAAATTTATACGAGACCGTTTAAATAAAAATAAGGCGGATGTTCGGTGTTTACTTAGGAGTGCAATGACTTTTGAAAGGTTGGTTAATTGAAGCAAGTAATTTTTGTAATTGGATTTGTAAAAAAAGTATTCACATTGGTAATTATACAAAAATATACTCACTGACATCGGAGGGATTTTTTTGACCAAACTTGGCAAAAAAGATCCAAACAAATCTAGCCTAGTACATCCCAAAGTATCATGAGTATTAAGTAGCCATAAACTGCATCCTTTGAATGATTGTATCGTTGTTAAACGATTTTAAACTACACTTATATTTTAATTTTTAATACTCTCCTTACTTATTTCTTTAATTTGTTTCAGATGGCAGAAACCGTGAAGAAGTCTAGAATCGTAAGTGAGGACGACCTGGAGGAGTCCCTGATGCAGGAGTTCAATATGCGGCTTAAGACGTGCATGAGCAGTGTGCGTTCGCTCTTTTAACAAATTTTATTAATTACATTAATATCGAGCACAAGCTGAGCCCTGCACAAAACGTCCAAACATTTCGCTTCGATGTTTATCGCTGTTATAAAGGTTTACGCAACCTCGAATCCCTAATCCCACAACTGTTAACGCCACCATCTAGGATTAACACGGATTACATATAAGATTTTTAACATCAAAACAAATTTAGGTTTCCGAATGGAATTCCGTTATTTTTGTTTAACAAAGCCACTCAAATAAATTAAAGGCTATTTTAATTTAGCCTTACGATCCAAAATAAATAAATACATGTTTCTGGTTAAACGTACACTCTTCAATAAGATTAATTACCCTAAATGCAATGTAAGATTATTAAGTATAAGTTTTAAGATATAAAATTATCATTTTATGAAGAGGGTTACCGAATAATTGTCTAGAAATGTTTGGACGTTCAGCGGTTTGATGTTTGTGTGTGAACTAACCGAGCAACTAAAATATGTGCCGTTTTTTTTTCTGTTTTTCCCCACCCCCATCCAACTAACCGCCAACAGGACAAACTAAACGACGAAGATGATAAAAATACCGAGGAGGCAATTTATGAGAATGTCGAAATTATCACCAGCAATGGACAGAACGAGCACACGCCGCCGACGCCCACGGTCGAAGAGAACGAACCCCTCGGCCAGAGGAACAAGCTAAACTCCATCGAGGAGTTCATCCAAATCGAACGGGAGTGTCTGCGGCTCGAACAAAATGGCCTGATCGAAGAATACGCGCAGCCCACCGATGAGAACGACGAGCTCCTGGGCCCAGAAGAAGAAGTAGAAATCATTCCACCCAACGACGATGACCCGGCGGCGATGACCACCGACCTGGACCAATCGGAAATCAATGAGAACGTGGAGAACGTCGAGAACATCGAAACCGAAATGGAGATCATCGAGACTTTAGAGATGTCCGAGCCAGTAATCGAAACTAAATCCGTCAGAGACCGCATGTTCCTATCTACAGATTCGGCCTCGTGCTTACTTTTCACACAAACCGTAACGTCTCCGATGTTGACGCCCTCGGAAGAACGAATAGACTTCATCAAGGGCTTTCAGACCTCCACCCAAAACACGATATCGGATGATTCGAATGAATCACCAAAGAGCGACCCTATCGAGGAGATTACCAACACGGAGGAATTTGAGGAGATTGTGCAGGAAACTGAAGCCGTCGAGGAAGTCGCACAAGAAGAAATTCAACAAAATGAAGAAATTGTGGAAGTTGAATCCGTAAAGGAGGACGAAGAAGAGATAGAAGAACCAATTGAGGCCGAAGAAGAAGTCGTGGAGCTAGATATTAAATCTGTTGACTTACTCAAAGATGTTCCTGAAAACTACTCAAACGGACACGCCGAAGAGACCCCAGTTATTTCCACGAAACCGGAAGTGGTGGATATGAAGACCAGAGCGAACCCCAAGCAAAAGTACATCGAAACAATAACGAAAGAAACGAGTAATAATAAAGAGCAAAAGGTCACCGAGTGCAAGCTTCCGAGTATAAAATCGTTGAAAGATCAATATATCATGACGGCGACATCAGAATCTCCTAAACCTAATCTGCCTATTGAGAAAAGTGAAATTTCATCCCTGAAGAGTTTAGATATAATGAAGCAGATCAGCAAGTTCGAGCAGATCAGCCCCGGAAAAGATGATAGTAACACCGCCGACGGTAACCTCGTGAGTACGCCTATTTTATGCCCCGCCCTCCCCCACACGTCACCCTGCATGTTCATTTTTTCGCCATCACTTATTTTTATTTTTTTCATTATTATAATTTTATCCGAAACTAGAGCACCGAAATGACGCAAACGACATACGTTGAGACCACGACCGTCGAAACAAAGTCCTCCTCTGGGCAGGAGAAGTCCCTCAAAAAGAAAAAGTCAAAAAAGTCCAGAAACCACGAAAAGGAGAACATCTCAGTAGTAAGCTAATTTAATTTATTTATCCGCCTGTGCATGCCTTTTTACCTTTTTTTTTGTTACGTTTGTTGTTTTGTTTATGTTTACGTTGCCTGTTTTCTAGAGTGATAACTGTGATAACGATTGCGACAGCTTCTATAACGTCAATGTTAAGAACCTGGTAAGTAGACGCCCCAGGTGGCTCGCAGCATGTTAGTGACGTTTCTTTTTGTGTGTTGTGCCTTTTTAGTGCAGGAGCTTCGGCGATTTGACTAAAATCGGCGATGACCGGGGCCTGACTAACAAAATCGAAACAGACACCGTCAAATCGGTAAGGTCGCAATCTGGTCACGCTTTCATATTAACCTTAACATCAATTAATAATCGCCGCTTTGTTGAGGATGGAGTTAACAATATTAACGTTGCATGTTTTTTTTGTTTCTTTTTTTGTTTTAACAGAGGACTAAATCTATGTCCGACATTCGGACCGTGGGCGCTGGAAGGCCGATTGAGAACGTTTTTAAGGGTGTATCTGTTAAGGCTTTGGTAAGGATGATTTATCATGCGTATTATCAGCTTTTTATTAGCAGTTAATTTTTCTTCTAGATTGCACATTTATATAAATATAGTTCTTTATTTAAACTCTAAACTAAAACATGTTTTTTTAATTAAAAAATTACAAAAAAAACACGACGTTTGAATGTTTTTAACACTCAAAAAATCAAGTCATTCTTGATAAAGTAATGAATTGTTTTTTTTTCTTTATTAAGTAATGACTTAATTTTTTTAGAGTTAAAACATGGTGTTTAAGTTTAAATTATTATATGCAATGAATTACCTCGTAGTAACGGTTGCAACTATCCTTACGATTATATTCACATTGGAATTTGCAATCTAGTATAATTTAATTATAAATGAATAGTATAGATGATAATAATTATTGCACGTTATTCCCCCTGCATGGCGTATTAACTCCCATTTTTTAGCGAGACAAATTTAACAATCCCGTTGCCACTAACAACTGTAGTACAATCGATAGAAACTTTAACATCCTTTGCGAAACGACCAATGATCAGCCGGTAAGTGCCCGAGAAAAACAGAAACAAGTTTTATTTTTGAAAATCAACACGATCACACACAAAATGCAGTTACCTACCAGGACGAAGGACCCTCTTTTCTGCATTATTACGAAAACAAACTCACCCTCATTACACATCATCACCAACTCTTTCTCTTGTTTATATTTTCATATCTTTCGATCACTCTTTTTAAAAATCAATCAACCAACAATGCACACACCACTTTTTCCGACTGGGTAATTCTTGAACGTTCGCTGATTGATTGTTTTTAATTTTAGAAGTCGAGCTTCAGTAAATTCGACGCACTACAGAAGAAGAACGTGCTGCACGTCAGGTCTAGTGACAGTTCAAAGGCACAGGAAAAGTTTAATGTCAGTTGGTATATGACGAGAGGAATTCAATGTTTGTGTAATTGTATTTGTTTCATCGACAGGGTAACCAGATTGATAACACCAACTGCAAGTCTTGCGGTAAAATCGTCTTCCAAATGGAACAGATGAAGGCGGAGAAGTCGATTTGGCACAAGAACTGCTTCCGGTGCACTGAATGCAATAAACAATTGACGTAAGCATTTATAAATTAACAGATAGTCTATGTTAGCTTAAAGTTTCAATTCTTAGAAAGATCTATATAAATTTGATTATCAACAAATCGTTTTGTTAGACCAATGCTTAAAAGTCAATATTTTTAAACATATTTAAACAATGAATTGGCCTACGTTAAGATAGGGTAATGAATAATTTATTAGCCTAGGTCAAGAGTACGCTAGGGCAATGAATAATATATTGGGATAGGTCTAGAGTACGCTAGGGTAATAAATAATTTATTCTTTCATATGTTATTTAAACTAGGGCAATGAATAATGTATTGTCCTAGGCCAATAACACGATAGGACAACGAATAATATAATTTATTATTGGGATGGGTTAAGAATACGCTATGCTTGAATAATTTATTGAGGTAGGTCAATAGTACTACAATAACTTAAATTATGTATTTCCGATTTAATGTTTGTGAATTACTACCGATTCCAAACGAACAAGGTACTTGCAAAAATAGTATTTACTAATTTGTTGAGTTATTCTGTATAATGCTATTTGAGAATTTTGTAATAAATTATTGTTTGATCTCTATAAACTTACTTACTTAAATTCTATTTTAGTGTTGACACGTATCAAAGCCACGAGGGCGTGTTGTACTGCAAGCCTCACTTCAAGACCCTCTTCGCCCCGAAAGCGGTAGAGGACGACACACCACGTAAGTATTATATTTGCAATTCATTACGACCAGCCACTCAATCATTATCTCACAAATAGAAAAGCCACGAAAGCACGAACTGATTATCCGCGAAAACCAGCCGGAAGAGCTGCCCCCAGACGTCGTCAGAGGTTAGCCGTGTGCACTAACCCTAATTAACTGCATTGTGTTTATTTTTACACTTACAATATAATCTTTTTCTTAATAAATAGTGGGAGAGAAGACAAGTCTCAGTATTTCACATAAATGTACCCCCACGAGACTATGTTCGATACAAAAATTTTAATAACACCAATTAGCTATATAAACAAATTCTATTAGTTAATTTTTATTTGCTATCAGTAATTTATATTATTACATACTAAAAAGTAAAAATATTATTTTTCATTTGCTTTAAAATGTGATAATGCCATAAATAATGCAATTAATATACAATAATTATTATTACCAACTATTAGTTTTTGTCTACCTTTTTAACATGTAAAAACCATTATTGATTAAAGTTTACATTACTTCTTTTTGATAGGAACAAAAGAAACACAAGTATTATTGTACATACAGTGGTGCATTTGGATGAATGTGTAAAGTCAAAAATCTTGTACGTATGTTCGCATGCGCAATAATAAGCAAACAAATTATAGGGAACGTAAATAGTCACGAATTATTGTAATTGTTTACCACGTTTATGTTAATGGCTACTAACATGCAATCAGTAATGGCTTCGATTGTGATAATTTAAATTTCCGTGCAGCCAGCGATAAACCAGATTTGGGATTGGAGGAACTGCAGGCGTTGAACGTGAAGGAGCGCTTTCAAGTGTTCGAACACCACGAGGACGAGACGCACCTGGAGCTGACCGGCTCGGCGGTCAACGTCAAAAGGTCACCATCAATCCTTTCAAAGTTGGCTAGGTAATTCATGATGAATAAATAAACACAAATCACGCTTTGCAAATAATCCGTTAATGCACACATTTGTTTCTTACTAATTAATGTTTCGCCCGCAAAACCAAGCATTAATTAGGAGTTTCGGCTGCCGGCTTCATTCATCCAGTTTTCATCATTGTCACGAAAGAGCGCATTTATTTATTCATTAGTCGTAGTCTGGGCTTTATTTGGGCGGTGGTCGGACCAAGCTAACTATCCACTCAATTGCATATTCAAGGTTTCAAGCTAAGGGTATGGACATTGGGGTTGCTGACGATAGTCTCAATGGAATTCCCATTGAGGAAAGTAGCAGTGAGGAGGAAGAAGAGGGTATCGAAGGTGAGGATGCCGACCTGATTAGAGCCAAGCGTGCTCAGCGGGAGAAACCGTTCCACTTCACTGGGATGTCTGATGTTAAGAGCAAGTGGGAGCAGGGTGCCGATCAAAACGGAAGGGATGAACGTAGAGAGGAACGCAAACAGGAAATACAGTCAATTAGAAATAGATTATTCATGGTAAGTTTACACAAACAATTTTATTATTGTTAAAATGTTTCCCCATTTTTATAAATTGTTTCCGGTAATTAACTTTGTTGTTTAGTACAAAGCAAAGACAATAGATGTCATCTAAATGGTAGTATCTATTTTTACAAAACCAATATAAATTCCAATATTATATTAAAATTTATAAATAAACTTGATCAACATTAATTATAATTGATGAAATACGAATGTTTAATGTTACTAATTCCTTTTATTGTTAAAAGGGCAAGCAGGGTAAAATGAAGGAAGCCTATCAACAAGCCGTCATGGAATCCGAGTCCGGTACAAAATTGAAAAGCACCGAAACCATAGAAATAGCAGACACGCGCTCACTAAAGGAAAAATTCGAGAAAGGACAGTTACAGCAAGAATCTAAAGACACATTGGACGGAGAGGATATGTCAGTCTTCGAGAGTGGAATTTGCAAGAAGAGTCGCTCTATCTTTTTAGAATTAGACGCCAACGCTGCTAAAGCACCTCAGATCTCACCAGTTTCGCCAATCAAGAGCAGCACTGACGTCCGTACAGCACGCGAGGTAATATATCATTTCAATTTCTAGAAAAGTTAAATAAGACAATACCAAATGCGTTTTTAAATATAATCAGTGATTTATTTAAAGTGCGTATAATAAAGCAAAAACTATGTTTGTTGATAATTATTGATATGATTGTGAATGTATTGAAAAAAAATACGTATTTGATCTGTATTATTCGTTTTTCTAATGTGGAAAGACTGTACATACATTTTAGTTGATTATAAATCATTGTTATGTATGTATGTATGAAGAACTGTTTGTCTGTTCCTATGATAGCTGTTGACGGGTTTACATTATTGATGTGAATTTCTTGGGGCGTGATTTAGGTGTATTTGGCGAAGCAGACTTCCGAGGAAGTCGTTAAGTCGACGGAGGCGGTGGAAGACGTAACTGTGCAAACGGCTGATATCCAGCAGCGTTTCAAATTCTTCGAAACGTATAAGGAGCCGGAGAAGAAGAAGAAACAGTTCAGGATCACACCTCCCCGCGACGGGCAAGTCAAGGTCTGCGAGACGCCCTCTGTGCCATCCAACCCGCTCAAGCTATATTACTAAATCCCACACCCTCCGAAACACGACTAAAATTTTTAAAAATATATATTTATAAAAAAAACGCTTTCTCTTTATCTGTCTATTGGCCTAACAACTGTTCGCACACACAAACACACAAAAGTGTCGGCACACTGTAACAACGCCCTCCTGATTACTTACAGCTAATCTTCATCTTAATCGCTGTCGTTGTTGCTTAAGTATTGTTTTTTTGGTTTGGGTTCAATGGAAATGTCCTTGCAGGTTGATAGTCCAGAGCGGGAGGTCTATAGGGATCCGGATGTTGTGAGGGCCGAGGAAGTTGTTGAAGATTCGGTCGTTGCTAAACAGACACAGACTGCCAAGAAGATGCTCAATAAATTTAGGCAGATGGAGGAGGATATGACTAAGGATCAAGTACCATTAGGTAATTATTTTATTTTATATAGCGCATATTATAATAACTTTTATACAATTCTTTTAAATTTGATGTAGAAAATAGTTATTGTGATATAACACAACAGTTAAAGGATACTCTATATATTATAAAACAAAAGGCAATATAAAACCTAACATTTTCAATTATTTTGAATTATGATTGATGGTTTGAGTAACCCTTACTATGTTTCTAACACTACAAATTTTATGTAATATATAAATAATATATTACAAAAAAACATGCCACTTCTCGCATACTTTCGAGATATTTCGGGTATGTGATATTACTTTTAAAAATAATTGTGCGGGAAGGGGTTACTGTTGTAATTACTTTTATATTTCCAAACTATATTAAAATTGCTTTTGTAATATTATATATTTCTTTAATTTAAATTCTGTGCTTTTTCATTCATAATTATAGCCCAAACAAAGCAAACACACGCCATTAAAATTAATTTGAATTGATAAATGTGTTAATAATTTATATAAAAATTCGTTTTCATATGTTTTTACTTTTGTTTTAGGTCCAAAACCATTAAAAAGATTTACACCACCTCCGGAGCCTATCCGATCCGAGTCCGAATCCGAGGAAGACGTGTCGGAAACGGAGGAGGAGTCGGAAGAAGAAGACGGGTTGGACCATTCGAGGATTCCCGATGAAGATCTGATCGAGGCACAGAAGGCGGCCAGGGCAAAACAGTTGAGGGCCAAGTTCGAGAAGTGGGAAGCCAACGAGATCAAGCGGGAGCAGAACCAGAGCTCCGTCAATATTGCCGAGGAGTTCGGCGAGGAACAGTCACAGATTGAATCCACAAAATCGTAAGTCATATAATTCTGAAAAATACTGCATTTAAATATGATTGATTTATACACTAAATAATTAACGCCCCATTACGAAAAATACCGATTGCCCTCTGTATTCCCTTAAGTAAGATAACATTTTGGTATATTGAATAGTATTTAAGATAAAATGTATTTATTTTTTGAAAAATTAAATTATTAGTATAATTTGAATTGAATGAATTTATTTATTTTAGGTTACGTGCTAGATTTGAGTCAATGAAAGGAGGCTCCAAAGAGGAGGCCAAAGCTCCACGCATTAAAGTAAACCGATTCGTGGTAAGTAAAAAGGCATGTCCTATTTACACAGTTGTTTTTATATTTATTTTCTTTAAACCTATATTTTTGCAATATCCCCCTGAAATACCCACACCTCTTTTAATAATTAATCCCCAACTAGCATTAACGTATAATTTATTTACAACAAGCATTTACCCCTGGGACTTATAATTTGCATATTTACTTTTAATTTAATAACAAGAGGCACACATGTTTTTGGTTATATATTTAGGCCGCACTAATTTTATTTTATTTTTTCTTAATATCGCTTATTTGCATCTTGTCTGTGTTGTGTGTGTGTGTTTGTCGTTTTGATTTATATTGACTGACTGTTTTTTTTACGCTATATCAACTCCTGTTTCTCTTCTTTTCCAGTAAAACGGGACGCGGCCGTCGTTTGTTTTCTCGTAAATAAGTAAAAGTAAAACTCAAGATACAATCATTTTTTATACACGCCCGTGTAAGCGAGGGATTACGTTTATGTTTTTAATTATATATATAAAGTATATTATAGAACTATTATATTTGAAACTGTTTTTTGGAACTCTATATGCGTTATTTTTTAAGGAGATTTTAGATGAATTGTATACCTGTGTATATATATTTACGATGGTGATGATAAGGATGATAAATGTCTCGACCCGAACCTTCAATTTCGTCAATTTTTCGAGAATCTGGGATTGAGACTGTGGAGTATGGGCACGTACTCTTTACCAACTATTGTGATTTTAACATACTCTTAGGATTATGTGGTTTTCTCTCGTTTTTTTTTTTATTTTAATTTTTACTCGTTAGTTTCGTTTGTTATCGAACACCAACTCACACACACATATTTATATATAGAACCTATATGACTGTCTTGTGCCAATTTCTTTTATATAACTTTTAAGAGTGACCAATAAACGTGTAATTAATTGTCACGCCTTGGAATATGCAAATTTTAAGTGAACCCACTACATGCCCCCCCTGATGATTTTAAATTCTTAAATTAAGCCCGGAGTGCAGGACACGACGAGCACGCTGGAATGTTGTCAGGATTGCAAGATGCGCGTTTATCCACTGGAAAAAATTTCCGTACACGGTGCTGTTTACCACAAAAAGTGCTTCAAGTGCATGGAATGTCACACTATATTAAGGTATTGTAATTCAACAACTCAAATATCATCTTCTGTATGCAATGATTTTATAGAATTTTACCTAATAATTTCTATAGTTTGTTTTTATTTTCTGTATTGACATATATTTTGAATATTTAAATAAACACTTTCTTTGTTGATATCACACCATATTTACATATCAATAGAGAAAGTGTTTTATTTAATTATAAAAAGATAAATTGAATTTTACAAATAATTTAAAGTAATTCAGGTGCACTGGAAAAAATATTGCGTACAGAAGTGAATGAAATCTGATCATCATTTTTATTTTGTGTTATGTAAAATTTAGTTAAATATTATCGACTTATATTTTTAAATAATGCAGGATGGATTCCTATTCCTATAACCAAGGCTTATTATACTGTACACCGCACTTCAAACGTCTGTTTATCACCAAAGGTAATTACGACACGGCGTTCGGACTGGAGCAGCACAAGGAGAAGTGGAACACGACTGTGGCTTAGCTTAGGTTTTTAAGTTAAATTAGGTGCCTTAATCCTTCAATCTCTTCCGTGTTTTTTTCGGAAATATCCGCGGTTGCCATCGAGCGTGGCATCAGGTTGTCGTTAGATATTAAATGTACTTTTTTTATTGGAAAAAAAAACAAACGAACTGAGCTGGCAGCGGTCGTCCATTTGGGGACCGTTCGTCGAGCTATGGATTCCTTCAAATATTTTTTTACGATTTCTTATGAAAATTTTTATTACCAATACTGTTTGTGATGTATTATTTCTCTTTTTAAATCAATATTTTATTTAGGTGTATTTTATACTTTTAGATAGATTATATTGAAATATATATATTATTGTATCTTATATTGTAAAGAAAAGATTATATGTTATTTTAGTTTATTTCTTCCATCACTTAATATTACCATATTTAAATATTTCATATACTTGATCAGCACATTAATTTGATTTAAATAATTTTAAGAAATGTAGTTAATAACTTTTACAAAATCCCCAAGCAAAAATGACTATTAAAATTGGTATTAAAAAGTTGAAAAGGTAATATAAGTAACTTCTTTTCCAAAATGTTCTTTTTAGCATAATATTAAATTAAAATAAATGTAATTGCTCTTAATGTTCCTTATTATTGGATAAGGAAATAAATATTTTATATTTATTGTAATTTTATATAGATTGTTTTATCCTTGATCAACAGTTGTATATAATATTGTTAAATTTAGTTTATGAAACTAAATCCAGTCATGAATATTCATACCTACATCACTGTTTTAACAATAATCTTTATTTCTTAATATAATAAAAACTTTTTCTGGATTACTCTAATAAAACTATTACCTAAAATCGTATAATAATAAAGAAATTTTTATATATAAACTAGAAATGGAAAAAGTAATAAAACTTAATTCAATTTTTATATAGCATACATGCATTGAGTACTGGCTGCCTGTATAAAACTTTCACGGGAATAGAGCACATCTAGACGATAGGAAATCACATAAAAATACATGGAAATTACTGGTGTACGCAACAGATGTCGCTACGTAAACTGAATTAGCTTTCGGTTATTGACGACTGTTATGTTCCAATAATAAATATGTTTCTCCTTTTCTTTGTGTCCTTTTTTGATTGTGTTTTTTGCCATTACTACCGTATAAAAAAGCTTTTTTTGCCCAAAAATTGCTAAGTGATTTACCATCTCTAGGTATATTCTATATCTCTATTTGTCACCGCTGTAGGATATATTAAAAATATTAACATTGTATTTGTTTTGTAAACAGGTGGCAATCTGAAGGAGCTAAGAACGGACTATAGGGTACATTGTTGAGTAAGTTCGTATGTAATGACTGAACATCCATAATATTTTTTCCATACACATCCTTCAATTAACGATGGATATCGCAAAGTCGTAAATTTTTTGCGTTTAGAAATCCAATTTCACAACTGGTGGTGTTATTTTTTTAACAATATAAATACATAAACAGCACAGTAAATCCCAGCGAGAGGTAAAGTTGAACACAGACAGCTGAAATATAAATGAATATATTAGCACACATTCGCCAGCCCTCCTTTCAATGCGAATTTTATACTGTCCCTCGTATTTATATCAAAACACATAAAAGCCTGTAATTTATTACATTTATATATTGGAAGGAAGTACAAAAATTTAGTAGGTAGAGATATATGCTTTAGTCACAGAGTGTTCCATTAATATTACTTATTTAACAATTTGTCATGTCTGCTTTGTTTCTAGTTAATAATTAATTGAGTTAATTATGACCGAGGCTGCACATGCATTAAAGTGTACGTACTTAATATAGCTGGCAATTTGAAATAGGATTAATGTTTTTGTATACATAGAAATGTAATGTATTTGCTATTGAGATGGAAGGGCTTGTAAAACCCGTACTCAGCACAATGTAGGATGATATAATACTATTATATAATCCTTCATAAAAACGCATTCAATAAAGAACCTGTAGAAATAAATTGCGTAGCATTTTTAACGGTATTGACATATCTCCATAAAATCTCATTTGTTAAATTAATGATGTATTTACTTTACAATTATAAAGGGTCCGCCAATAGGGACGCGCGAAGTTTTCCGGAAGGGTGCGGCCATGTTGTTCGAGGTAGAGATATCAAAGTTGCTGTCATTTGTTCAGTATATAACCCCAAATCACCATGGCAAGTTTGAGTGTCGAGCAGCACGTGCAAATTATTAAATTGTTTTACGAAAATGGGTCATCAGTTCGAGCAACGTTCCGCGCACTTCGCCCATTTTACGGTCGCGATGATCGGCCTGTAGAGTCGACTATCCGTCGATTGGTGGGCAAATTCGAGTCGACTGATTCAGTAAACAACCAGCCAACACTGACACGTCGACGAAACGCCCGATCGAACCATCAGTCCATTTTTTGTCGTGCACAGGAACTTGGCCTTTCGGAGACATCAACTCGCAGAATTTTGCATCTGGATTTGGGTCTGCACCCGTACAAAATCCAATTGACCCAGGAGCTCAAGATAAACGACCACAGACAGCGTCGGGCGTTCGCTGACTGGGCTCTGGAGCAGTTGGAAGCAGACCCCCATTTTGGCCGAAAAATCATCTTCAGCGACGAGGCTCATTTCTGGATGAACGGATATGTGAACAAGCAAAATTGCCGCATTTGGAGTGAGAACAACCCACACGAGGTCCACCAAGTGGCAATGCATCCCCAAAAAGTCACTGTTTGGTGTGGATTTTGGGCCGGCGGCATCATCGGTCCGTACTTTTTCGAGAACGAAGCTGGGGCGGCCATAACCGTCAATGGGGAGCGCTACAGGTCGATGATAACCAACTTCTTTTGGCCTAAACTGGATGATATGGACACGGACGACATGTGGTTCCAGCAGGACGGCGCCACGTGCCACACAGCCTATGCCACAATGGACATTCTGCACGAGCGATTTCCGGACATGGTCATCGCGCGCGGAGGCGATATCAACTGGCCACCGAGATCGTGCGATTTAACGCCTTTAGACTTTTTTCTCTGGGGCTATCTCAAGTCGCTGGTCTACGCCAACAAGCCTCTAAACACCGATGACCTCAAAGTCAACATACGCAACGCCATCGCTCAAATTGAGGCAGATATGTGCTCCAGAGTCATCGAAAATTGGACCTCCCGGATCCGGGCTACCAAACGGAGCCGCGGTGGTCATTTGAACGATGTTATCTTCCATACTTAATGGGGTCGAATACCCTTTCGAATGAAAAATAAATTTCGTTTCTACCTCACACACAACTTGTTTTATTCAATTTTAAAGTTCACGCGCCCTTATTGGCGGACCCTATAGTTACATAGGTTTTATTTTTAAAGTATTATTAATGAATGTATGAAACCTGACAGAATATGAATTACACTGAAAACGGAGTTTCTAATATTAATAATAATAATAAATTTATTTGCGGAAAAATCTCCCCTCTTTTCATAAAACGAATACTTAAATTAACAATTTGGATTTACAACCTAAATAAAAAATAAGAGTTAATTTGACTAACTTACATTAATAGCACTACACGTGCACATGTATAAATAACGGTTATACATTCGTAAGTAACTTTCTTTGAAATGAATAATTTCTGGAAATTTTTTTGAATACATTCAAGCATATCTAAATAGCATACACGCGTACAGAATAGAATTGCTTGACTGTCTAGATTCAAAGCGTCACCAACAGACTGAACCTCATTTCTTCATAGCAGTATTACGGACATTTAGCACATAAGGGTAAAAACTTAAACCGGAATCAAAACTCACTCCCAATACCCTAGCTTCCACTTTGCGCTGAAAATCCACGAAATGGATGTATGTATGTTGAATCAAATGTTTATTTCTACAAAAAACAACCAAACACAATTGCTGGTATTGAGATTTATTTCGTTTAAATTACACCCGAAAAGTATTTCTTTCAAAGCTTCCAGAAAAGAATCAACAAATAAATACCATACTAACATAAGCTCATAAAATAATATAGGTCTTCAAAAATTGGACATATGTAAATATTATACATAATTGGTGAACAGAGTAAGCAGTATAGGCTTAGCATAAGACCCTTGCGGAACTATGAATGTAACTGAAAGAGTTGTAGCCTTAAAATTCCAAGCTGTGTTCAAATGGAAAGGTACCAAACTATACTGTGAGTATAAATGAAGTCTTTATTCAAAGTAAAAAAAACTGTCATGTTGACATTAATTAAATACTTACACAAATTTTACAAATTTTAAGCACAATGCTGTATAATGCAAGTATAAAGTAAAAAAAATATATCTACAGTTGTAGAAAAAACTCTAAGAATGTATAATTTTACTAAAGCATTGACCAATATTCAAGTAGAAAAAATTCTGGAATAAATGGGAAGATTCCATCAAGGTTTAACTGGAAGAACATTCCGAAGAACGAAGTCTGCCTGTGATTCCTGTGCCCAAAATTAAGTGTATTTTTACGTACGTGTCTTTTGGTATATTTTGTTAACAGGTAATCCAAAGCATCATGATGAATAAAATAAACTCCAAAGGCCTGAGCATAACGATTCCCTTGATTAACGAGTCGAGGAACTCCAATGTTCGTGACGAGACCCAGTCCTTCATAGCATTCTTGAGCTGGTCATCTTGGCTGTTGGTTGATGGTCAAGCTACTCGAATTGAATTTGGCTAACTACAATTCAACAAGTACTAAACCTTGCACATTAAAAATGACTGTTGATGCCATAGTTTAAACATTAATAAGGAGTGTTTTGTCTCTAGTGATATGGCACTGACTTTTATCACCTATAATGATCCGCTTCAGGAAAGCGGGGTCTTCATGAGGTTCAGTTCCATACGCAGATCTTCTTGAAACCCGCTGCGATAACGTAACCTGTCTTTAATAATTATCCACCTGTTCCATCGCCCAGCGATTTTCATTTATTTGATCTCTTGACTAAACACCTGAAAGGGCAGAGCATCAATTCGAACGACGAACTTAAGGACACTGTGAAAAAGCGGGTCTCGACAAGGCCGCAGATGGCTCATTAATCAATCGAATCGTTGTGCTCTGGCCTATGGTGTATACTTTGAATAAAGACTTCATTTAAACCCACTGTGTCATTTCGTACCTTTTCATTTGAACAACCCTTGTATTTACTCAAATTATTTAACCAGGAATTAATTCATTAACAAAGCAGTATAAATCATTTCATTTTGATAAAATTTTATATTTTAAGTTTTAGTGTTTTATTCAACTTGTTTATTTATTGGTGCACAAGGTAAAATTTAACATTTTTGCCGTAGTAACGATTTTAATTTTACCGAGTACGGTTCTAAGCTTTTGTTGTTATCTTTTACAATGACTAGAGTGCAAAGACGCGCAAATTTTCATCAACTTTCTGAGTTTCATCGAGGACGGACAGTTGGACAGAAGTTTAGATACTATAGTAATATATTGTCAGGCATAGGATCAAGAAGGTCGAACACGAAGAGTTAGAGGTACATAATCACGTCGAAGAACCATAGAGCGTTTGAGATAGTTGGCTTTAAGAGATCGTTTCTCCACCACCAGGTGGAAACCTCATCTTCTACCCTATCTTCAGATATTGCCAAATCCAACTTTTTAACACACACATTGCAAGAGCCACAATTAACTTCTTTGAACACGCTGAAATCAATTCGTTGCCCTGGTCACTGTGGTCATCGGATTTATCTCCAATTGAGCATGTGTGGGATATAGGCCGAAGACTCCTTAATTTGCAGCATCCCCCTCAAAGCACTTAGAAGCACTTCGAAATACGTTAATAATCGAATGAGATAACACAGGAAGACATAAATCACCTAAAACGTACATATAAAAACAAATAAATTGAGCTATAACTGATTTTGGACGATCTTTAAATTCATCACTAGGGCCACGATTAAATTCCGTTTACAACTGATATGTAGAGTTTTTGTATTTTGCCTCATCGAATTAAGTTCAACGATGCAATGTTGTTGAAATGGCACGGAAATGAATACGACTTAAATCCATTTCTTTAATTTCCATGACTAGGGATGTCGGTGTCAGATCGCACACGTAGATTGTCCATTTTTGAAGTACAAAAGGAAGAACTCTTAAGTATCTAGAACCCTGCAGATTTACATATTTAAACCTAAACGTGACTCAAGTGAAAATATAAATTTATACTTTTGTTGAGCTTTTTTTAGTGACATGTAATTCATCGAAATTGGGTACCCTTGTGGATTTTCCATTGTTTGTTTTAATTATGGAAAACATCTTTTGAATATTATCGTGGCCTTAAATTTAAAGGACAAAAAATAAATAATGTTGTGTGTATACGAGAGTTGTAATAGATATAGAATACTGGTTTAGTATAAATTATGTCTCATCGTCCTAAATGCTTCCTATGTTCTGCCATATTTACCGGAAAGATGATTTCAAAAGCGAAATGAAAAATAAGGTTCCGATCGGAGCAAAAATAATCTTCTGAAAAAGTTGTGTTACTTGTTAGACTTTGAAAATTAGGATTTGAATTGAATATTAATGAGAAAAAATTCTCGAAGCATTACTGCACCGTTCCCTTACAATAATATTGCAAGAACTAAAAGCTAATAGTTAAAACAACTACTCCTCCTACTAAAGCACCGCCAAGTATTAGATTACATAACTATTAGCTGCCGTCACATACACGTACACAGTAATGTTAAGTTTTTTTGTCCTGTTATCGTTTTTTTGTGTAAAACTATGCGATAATTATGTGGGTTCTTCCAAAACTGATTTTGTTACATTAGAAAATATCTAATTACTTGCTTGCCTTATTAGAATTAGAATTTCTACAACGTAAAGGACTTTTAATACATTTTGATTAGAATTTATTTTATCTGACCATTTCAGAAAGTTCTTCTCCAAATTGCAATTTTTGTTTTAAAAGCTTTTAATTTTTTTTAGCAGGAATTGCTATACTTGATAAATTCTAAACATTTTCTTCGAAAATTCCAGAAATATTTCAGCAATTTCTCATTATATCCGAAATTTAATTTACCATTTTTCAACTATAACTTATCAAATATTTCCAACAATTCATATTTTATTTAATCAAAAATTTTTCTTTTGAAAGTTTTAAACATTTTTTAAATATCATCTTCCAAAGAATTAAAAACGTTCTACCATTTTCTGTCTTATTTCATCGATATTTTCCAGCAATTTAGAAACTCCTCATTTAATTTATAACTATTTTACATCAATTTTTTTTGAGAATATTTCAAAGGTTTTTTAATATCATTAATCATCTGCATAATGAAGCCACTGTGTGGCAAAACAATTGTTGCAGTGTTCGACATTAAAAATCCTGTGAAAATTCTCAACAAACGCGTTTTATTTCCTACATTAAATAATTACTTTTAATCATTATTTATTCTACCGTATTCTTGACCTACCACAATAATTAATTCATAGGTCAAATTCCTGACCTACCTTAATAAACGACGCATTAAACTAGATTAACAGTATGTTAGTTCAAGCGTACAATTCATTAAAGTTGGAAAGGTTTTTTATAACCCTTATTTTAAATTAAAATTGTAACATCCACCTTCGACGTCATCAAAACAATCAATGTCTCTTCATTATATTATGCCAAGAGAGGGAATCAGCACTTTCCAGAACCTGATTGCCAAAGCACGAGAAATTCATCGATCTTGGCAAGAAAAACAAGAACAAGAAAATCCCCAAACGAACATGAACTCTGAAGGAATTGTTGAACATTGTCGGGCCCATGGCCACGTCTTTGCTGAGTGTCGCAAACGGAAGAAGGCTTTGAAAAGTTAATCAATGGTAGAAGAGAAAACGCCCACTCCGACATTCTTATATTACGGCTGCGGAAAACCAGGAAACATACGTACCAAATGTACAACTTGCGATCCGGCAGTCAATGGAGACAGTAAATTAGCATTTTGTGCTGTGAATCCGGATACCCTGCAACGAAGAAGCCCGGGAGTCCATGTGAATATCAAGAACAGCACAGGAAGTGCATTCTTATATTCATGTGCAGAAAAATTAATCGCCTCCGCGTCACTGTACAAACACCTGCTCCAAAACGCTACCAAATTCAATAAGGTACAAGGGCAGGTTACGTTGGCCGATTGAAATCCACAAGATAAGCTTATGCTCAGCATCGAAGTTATGGTGAAACTTAAAAACCGATGGATACGGACATTCGTCCTCATTTGTCCCGAAGACAAATTTAGTCTAACCTTATTTTCAAATACATATAACACCAGACATGGTCAACAATTCACGCTACCTACTCACAGATTAAATATGTATGAAAAGGGTGCATACTATTCCTATATGAAAATAGTAAACCACCTTCCTAAAACCATTAAACAAGTTCGAGGTTTGTCTCTTAGAAAAAGAAAACTGTTTAACTTTTTATGTAATGTAGAGCTATATTCAATGGCAGAATTTTATAGTTATGTACAAGTTTAGAATAAGTTGTATTTCTGGATTTTATGTTACCAGTCCATTGACTATTTTTCCGTGTATAGTACCATTTATTTGTAGTTTCACTGGAAAATAAAGACTTTATTATTATTATTATTATTATTATTTTCCCAGACAGCACAAACAATGTCACGCTGTTAGGGGTGGACTTCATGGAAACTCAATATACCCCAGAGAACGTGGTCCTTCGTCGACTCGCCGCAGGAATAATACATTTACGAGCCACTAGAAGACATTGAAGAACAGGCAGAGGAAGAACAACAAATCAGGATGTGCCACCTATATGGGCTGACAAACCCCCTGATGAACAATACGTCTGAACGACTCCACAATGAGCCAATGGAAATATATTGGGAAGAGTACCGACCACCACCGCCATTGATAGGTTTACTGCCAGATACCCCTGAAAAAGTGGAAACCGATTGTACATATTCGTCGGATTATATTGACGCCCTATTCGCTGAATACATCAATGCCAGTCAACCAGTATGCCCGGAATACTCTCGAAGGGTTTTCCTTTAGTATCAAATTTTGTCAATGTGCCTCTCCGCGAAGATAAAGCAGTAGATTTTAACACCCAAAAGGAAGAGGAACTTAACCAAATGATCCAAGCCAACTCTGGCTCATTTGAGTTATGGAGCCCACCAACTACAGAGATAGAACACATCATCGTTCTAACACAAGCCACCCCGATAGCCACTCGTGCATATCGACTGACCTCCGTTCGACAAGCCGAATTACAAAAAGAAATAGAAGAAATGATGTGCAAGGATATTATCGAAGAAAGCCAGTCACCTAGGGCCGCTCCTGTCGTAATGGTCGCCAAGAAAGATAGAGGAACCAGACTGTGTGTGGATTTCAGAAAATTAAATACAATCACCACTTCTGCGTGGGGACGACTTGCAGCACGCCATGGGTAAACCAACAAGGTCAAGCAAAAACATCATTCATTACTCCTTTTGGGTGTTTCCAATTCAAACCAATGCCGTTCGGTTTGAGGAACGCGCCATCTACATTCCAAAGGTTAATGGATAAGTTCAGGAGAAGATTATTACTTTAAATGTTTAATAAAAACAGTTAAATCTGAAAAGTATGTTGATGGGTCGGCGATGGTGACCTCTACTTCTACGCCGGGTTCAATCGAGATGGAGGTGATTTGCTTGACGATTTCAGAAGGAGAATGAAGGTCAATAACCCTCTTATGAATCCTCATTTGGAAACGATCCCAAGTCTTAGAACCTTCACCACAAGGTGTCTTCCTGGTAGTGATTCTTAAGGTTTTGGTCGGCATACGAACTGGTCCCTTCACCCTCAATTTCTGCTTCTTTGCTCCACTGATCAAATCGGAACAGACTTTCTCCAAAGAACGTACATTCCTTGAGGCCAAGGTGATAAGGATACGATGGATCGGAGCAGTTTCCTGTCCTGGTTTTTCAGGATTTTCGTGCCATGGCTTATTAATTATTATTACCCGATTTATGCATGTTCGCGTAGTTCGATGACTTAATAATTTTATCGGATTCAATCGACCAACACCTAGATGACTTCACCAGAGTGATCGCGGAATTAAACAAGTGGAACTTCCGCATCAATCGAGAAAAGACCTCGTTATTTTGTCAATCAGTACGCTTCCTAGGGCATAGAATAACGAAGGACGGATTCTTACCCGACCCAGAAAAGGTCGAAGCCATCCGGCAAAGGACAAAAAAAACTGTAAACAAAAATGCTCTTGGTATCGGCGCTTTATACCAGATTTCGCGCATATTTCGAAACTGCTAAGTAACCTAACTAGGAAGAACGTCCCTTGGAAATGGAGCGAAGAAGAAAACGCAACGTTTGAGTTATTGAAAAAGGCGCTGACCGAAGCACCCGTGCTACGAACGACCGATACAACAAAGCCGTTTATCATCAGGGGCAGTCGGAGAAGTTTTATGCCAGGGAGGAGGGGGTGGACGAACGCCCTGTTGAATACGCCAGGCGCTTGCTGACTCCTGCGGAGAAAAACTATGCCACCATTGAAAATGAAGGGTTGGTCATCATCTAGGCGATAAAGAAATTTAGAGGATATCTGAATGGTTCGCAAATCACGGTTGCCACCTATCATCAACCCCTTCGTTGGCTGATGTGTCTACAGTCGCCGACAGGAAGATTGACACGATGGGCACTGCAGTTGTAAGCCTAAAACCTCCAGATTGACTACATATTAGGACGAGCGAACAGGGTAGCTGATACCTTGTTCCGCCCCGTCACTGACGATGATGATCTGTATCCCTGGGAAATAAAGAAAATTTCCATCGACATCGGGAAAGAGAGCCACATCAGAGGATAGGGATTTGAAGAAAATAATCGATGATTTAGAAGCCACTCAACCAAACGAAAATGCTGTCTACTGGACGAGAAGAGTATACGTCATGGCTAATGGCATCCTGTACCGGTATGACCCGCAAGGAGAGCAAGAAGATGCACAACAAGTGGTCTCCAAGGAAGATATTCTACGTATATGAGAAACCTTTCACATGATGCCACAGCAGGACACTATGGAATCCAGCGCACCCTCTCGTGCATTCAACTAAACTAAACTATTATTGGAAAGGAATGCAAAGCAATGTTGAATAATACATTAGGAATTCGCAGCGTGTCAACGATATAAAGTGTCCAATCTGAAACCTGCTGGATTACTGCAGACACGCGCTACCAATCAAAGATTTGAAGTGCTCGCTTTCGACTTATTCGGACCGCTGCCTACCACCTACGATGGAGAGACGACCATCCTAAATGGGTAGAAATGTTCGCATTGGAAACAGCCACAACAGAGCGATGTGCCACAACCCTGATCGAAGAAGTCTTTCTACGTTTCGGCTTCCAACGTCGAGTGATTAGCGACAACGTAACACAGTTCGTAAGCGCAGTGATGCAGCACGCCATGTTCGTTTTGGGAATCCACCATACACTTTTACCCAGTTACCACCCTCAAGCAAATCCAGTGGAAAGAAAGAACAGGGATTTGAAGGTTCAATTGGGAATATTCTACGGAAAACACCATACACAATGGGCAATGATGTTACCTGCCATGAATGTTGGTTGATATCGCGTTTGGTGTTCGGCTGTACTCCTTTGTTTTCTTTTGTTTTTCCTTCCGTCGCCTAGTCTTGTGTGTTATTATAGTTAGTCACTACCAAGGGCGGGGTTAGTGTGAAGAAAAGTGTCCCCGTTAAATAATTGTTAATTACTATCCTGAATAAAATATATTGAAATTTAATTGAGTAATTATTTTCTTGATAATGTCTTTATCATGCGAAATATGTAAAGTTATTATACCACCAAAGGGTGTTGTTTCTGCAATTAAATGTAGTAGCGGTTGCTCAAATTGGTTCTACGGGAAATGCGTAGATTTGTCTGACGCTGTTATTAATAATTATCGCCAAGAAGAAAAGAAAATAGATGGAGCTAGATGGTTCTGTAATAAATGTAATATGCCTACAATGGTCATGATTCAGTCCTTGTTGAGATCTGAATTATCTTTATTCAAACAGGATTTTCAAACGTCTTTGAGTGAATTGATTGAGAATGTGGCAAGTTTAACTATTAATGGTTGAAAATGAAAATAAATTGCAAGGCTGAATTCTAATAATAACATTGGAGATACGATGGTGGAAATTGAAGAACGTGATTATAGAAGCCATAACATAATAGTATTCAATATACCCGAATCAACGTTAGATACGTTTGAATAACGCAAAGAATATGATATGGAACAATTTAATCGTTTAAAAAGATCTTGTGTTATAAATGATTGTATTAAGCCACTTAATGCAATTAGATTAGGTCGCAAATCCAATATTAATAGACCATTAAAATTTGTATTTAACGATAGTACACATGCTCAAGAAGTTTTAAAGAAACGAGATATTATAAAACAGCATTTTCCAGAACTCAAAGTTAAATCAGATCTGACGATTAATCAAAGAAACTATAATAAAAAGTATTTGAGGAACTGCAACGTTGTAAAAATGATGGCGAAGATAATATTTTTATCAAATATATTAATAATCGGCCAACAATTCGCAAAAGTAACTCTAAACGTGAAGTAAACAGTCAAAAAAAACTAAACATATTTTATGAGAATGTGGGTGGTATAAAAACAAAACTCTATGACCTTATGCAATTTATTAACAGTTCATTCTATAATATAATAATTCTAATAGAAACATGGTTAGACGAAACGGTTTCAAATGCTGAACTTCAATTTAAGAATTACTCTATATATAGACTGGATCGATCGACAATAACTAGTCCTAAAACTCGAGGTGGCGGAGTACTTATTGCAGTTAAAAATAATATCAATTCACACTTAATTTCAATAAATACTTATGGAGTTGAACAATTATTTGTGAATATATGTGACAAATTTATTCTCGGTACCGCCATCGTCTAATGAATCGAAGTATACTGAACACTGATACGGTTGATATGTTAATGGAACTTTATAATGCGAAAAAAGTTATTATTTGTGGTGACTACAACTTGCCAAACGCTAAATGGTCGAATCATCCAGATTTTACTATTGATCCTAATAATTTATGTCACTACTCTGACATTATTGGAGAATGTTTTTGTTTTCATAATATTCGTCAAACTAATTTAATTCCGAACAACCGTGGAATATTTTTAGACTTATTCTTTTCCAATACTGATATTTCAATAACTACTGCCAGTGAAGTATAGTGTTGAGAAACATTACACCATATACCATATGAAATTACCTTAAAATTAAGTGACGAATATGAGAAAATGGATGCTAGCTTTGTCGAATTTGATTTTAAACGAGGAAATTATAGTGCAATCACTGACTTTTTAGTAAATGTTAATTGGAAATTGTTCTTTGATGATGATGTTGAAAATTCATGTGAAAAATTCTATAATTTATTACATGATCTAATTAATAAATACGTTCCAACGCGATGTATTAAGCCGATGAAGTATCCAAAATGGTTTAATTCTACGCTTATAAGTTTGATACACGAATTATACAAAATAAGTAATAAACAATCTGATTACAAACGGTTTTCCTATTAACGAAGTGAATGTTCTAAACTTAATAATTCGTTACATACCTCGTATATGAATAATAATGAATTAGAGTTGCATTCAAATCCTTCAAGATTTTGGGCGTTTGTGAATGAAGTACGAGACACAACTGGATATCCGAGCCATATGTTCCATGAAAAAAAAATGTGACAACGCCAGTGATTGTGTGAATTTATTTGCAGAGTTTTTTCATCAGTATTTACAGTTAGTGATTCTAATATTCCAAATTTCAGATGTGTCGATCAAATTGATTTAAATACATTTTGTGTAAGTACGGAGTCTATGTTTCAGAGCATTGTTAATCTTAAAGACACTTGTGCAATTGGTCCAGATGGTGTGCCAGCTTACCTTATAAAAAACTGTATATTTTCTTTGTGTACGCCAATTACAATTTTATTTCAATCCTCTCTAAAAACCGGTGTGGTGCCATCAATGTGGAAAAGGAGCTACATAACGCCGTTGTTCAAAGCCGGAAATAGAGAAGATATGAAAAACTATAGGGGTGTTTGCATCCAATCCGTCATCCCCAAAATGTTGGATGCATTGGTAGCTAGGCAGATTAAGTGGGCATGCAAACACACCATCACTAAGGAGCAACACGGGATCTGCGAAGGAAGATCCACGTCAACAAATCTAGTATTATTTGAAACATATATTCTAGAGACCTTTGAAAGTGGATCACAAGTTGACGCAATATATACAGACTTTGCGAAGGCTTTTGATCGCGTACATCATGAAGTCCTTATTGCAAAATTATTATCCATGGGTTTTGGCTCCATGGTCATTAATTGGCCCAGGAGCTTTATCACGGGGCGCAGCCAATGTGTCAAAATTGGTTCAAATATTTCTAGAGTTGTGGATGTGACATCAGGTGTACCGCAAGGGTCCCACTGTGGTCCCATACTATTTATTTTATTTATCAACGATATTGCCAAAATGTTTAGGTACTGTCGTTGTTTACTATTTGCAGATGATCTGAAATTATTTCTTAAAGTAAACTCTATAAATGACAGGGACAGGTTGCAGGAAGATATTACAAGTCTATGTAATTGGTGCAATGTCAACAAATTATTTTTAAACACAAGTAAGTGCACAAAAGCCGCAGTCGAGTCTTACACAATTATGATTATTTTATAGAGAGTTACAAATTAGAAGACGTAAAAATTGTAAAAGATTTGGGCGTATATTTTGACCAAAAATTATCTTTTAATTCCCATGTTACTGGGTTAGCATCAAAATCATTAAAAATGTTAGGTTTTATACGTAGATTTTCACAAAAAAATTCCGCAGAGACAGTTAAAATGTTATATGTGTCACTTATTAGACCGCAACTTGAATATGCATCTATAGTTTGGTCTCCTCAATACGTTACTAATATTAATAAATTGGAACGGGTACAGAATAAATTTTTGAAATTAATGGCTAATAAATCAACTGTCGAATTAATGGAAACACAAGCTCTTAGATGTTTATTTAATATACCAGCTCTTCATGTTAGAAGAGATGTAGCAGATTTATGTTTTCTCTTTAATTTGTCTAATTCTTTTATAAATTGTGATGATCTTTTATGTATTTTAAACTTTAATGCTATTCAGCCAATTTGAAAACCTTTCGAGTTGGTCATCACAAGACTAACTACGGAATGAATAGTCCGTTATCTCGATCCATGCGCAAATTTAATGCTATTACTTGTGCGAACATTGATCTATTTTCTGGTTCAAGGCACAGTTTTAAAAAATCTATAACGGATATTCTTTCTTCTAATAGAAATTAAATAAACGTGTTATATTTACGTTACAATTATAGAAGTTTAACTTTACTTTTCCTTTAAATACCATGTAAGTATATAAGTGCTTGTTAAGTGTATTTATGTAGTAATTATGTATTATTATTGTTTTGTAAAATGGTGTTTGCCGTATAAATAAATAAATGAATAAATACTGTCACGTGTCAATCCACCGGCTTCAGCGCTGCTTTCTTGATCTTTGGTAGAGAACTACGCACTCTTTACGAAGCCACGCAGGACCTCAAGGTCATCATCGAATCCGAAAACTTTTTTGCAGAGATTACCCCGAATCTCTCCCGACTGACTGAGTATTTACGCCAAGCCGCTGAGATGCTAGATCATCAACAGGATCTCCGGAAGAAATAGGCCGACCAAGGCAGGAGAGCCACTCCTCAGTATGTCCCTGGAGACAAAATTTGGGTAACTCTACACCTTTTGAGCGACACCCAAAAAGGATTCAGTTCCAAATTGGCTCCCCGAAGAGATGGACCTTACGTTATTTTGCAGTCCCAAAAGGACTATTGAAATAATCCCCATGAATTTAAACTGACAGTTAACGTCCAGTGAATGGAAAATGACGCGTGCGTTTTTGTACTTCGTACAGGAAAAGTAAAAATTATAATTGTAAAATATTTAATCCTCCAGTTGTAACGCTGTTTTCAAATAACGTAAAATCTTATGCCCATTGTTACGTAATAGGTAAATAATTGGTTACCTTTTATTACATAATGTTTCTACAAGAAATTTTTGAGAATAAGAAGAAAGAAATTTTAGAAACAAAAGGAGGCACCAAGAGCAAAGTAAAATAATGTCTAGTCAATTAGTTTAGTAAAATAATATGTATAAGGTTGGGAGGGTTTCAGGATATTGTTTACCAGAAATACTATAATTGGAAGATTGGTTGTAAAGTAAACAAATCAAATTGCTTAATTGGTAATTATAAAACGAACTACCAAATGAAATGTATGACACAGCAACATTACATTATTATTAGCACTATATATCTCCTGGCTTTCATCTATTTAGTGTTTAGTTTCTTGATAGTTTACTTAAATATGCAAACCATTAATTAATGCAGAATAATATTATTGGAAATTAATACATTCAAGATTAATAACTGATTTCAAGTATTTAATGGATGATACTAAGGGATAAAAGGTTGAATCCTCACCATATAGATAATGTATTTAATAATATAAATAAATGATCAGGCGGGGACAATAAATTATTTTGTATTAAATTAAATAAGGAACAATTTACTCGTTAAATTGTCATTCTAATCAAGACAAAAGGTCGCGCGGACTAAAAAAAAAAGAGCCGACGTTAATCACATCCACCCCTTTAATGACCCTGTTTAGGAATCCAATTAGTCCAAACGAATTACGTTCGTTCAGTGTGTAATCATCGATCAATTATGCAAAATTACAGTCTTGCAAACTCCAATTCTGACCCATTTCCTCCGGCGGGCATGCCCGGCTTTATTGATTGAGCGCCGTCCGAACCGAACCACCCCCCGCACACACGCCGAACAGCTGACACTGTGTGCGTTATCTGCCGCCAGGAAAGCGGAAACAAAGACGAAAATGTGATGATGCTGTAGAAGGCGCGATGGATTACATAAGGGAGTTCGATATCCGCTTGGATAAGGAATATTACTATGCGGGGGAGGAGGTTAACGGGACGGTGGTGCTCGATACCGTCGAGAATTTCAAGCTGAAAAGTAAGGGCGAGCGGCCGATTTATTTATCTGTTCTGGGTGTTGATTGTTTTTTTTTTTTGAGTGAATTTTTTCGGGGGTGGTTTTGTTTCAGCGATACGCGTGATTCTGAGGGGGAAGGCGCACGTGGAATGGAAAGTGATGCTCTCTGGAGATAGACGCACGGTGAGTTTATTTCTTATCTATCTGCCACTCCTACTTTTATGTAACTTAATAAAATTAATTCCTATTTCCTTTAAGATTGCTTTATTTACAACACATTAGTCAATTTCTAAAGACTATTAATTTTAAATAGATATCAATATTTTTTATTTAACGCTGTTTTAAGATTTACTTCAATATATATGAGTTTTCGTTATTGTCCTAAACTTATCATTTATATTATTGTGTGTTTATAATTTTAATTACATTTCAATCAATATTAATTCTAATTGCAATTAATTTCGCTTTTTTGAATTGTATTGCCTGAAAATCTTTATCTAAAATCTAACAAAGAGTTCATTATAGAGGTATAGTTGTGAAACATATTCTAAAACTCAATTTATTATTTTAGTCTACAATTTGAACATTAAATGAGTTACAGATAAATTAAATAATAATAGACATAATTAAAACAACATTGTTATATTAACTAAATAAAAGTATTTTTATATTTTTTCATTTAATTAAAATGTATCACGAAGTAAGTGCCTACAATCTCAATCAGAAACTGTAATGTTTGATCTGTTGTCGTAATGCAAAAATGCTCAAAAATAATTTAATTTTGTATTAAATATGTATCTAGTTAAAATGTCAATGGTGAATATTAGGAATGTTTAAAATGAGGTACCAAAAATGTTATGAACTGTACTTAAATACAATATCTTTGGAATTATCACAGAATTTTTCATAAACTTCTACTCTTAATAATAATAATAATAATAATAAATTGCTTTATTTGTTTATAATGATAACTATAATTATAATAATACAAATAATATTTAATTTCTAAATAAAGATACATACAAAAAAAAACACAGAAAACAGAAAACTCAGTTCTAATTATCATTAACAAATCCTAAGGTGGGATTCAGTTTTAGGGAAAACCCTAAACTGCTCTGCCATCCAACCCTTCTAATTTATAAACCATAAAACAAATGTAAGTAAAATGAAAAAAAATAAATTAAATTTTCACTTTATACGCACTCATAATTTTGAGGGTGAATTGGGGTTTTTTTAACGAAAGGTAACAAAAATCTTAAAGGTAAAGCCTTTCTGAATGTAAATAATATATATCTTTTTTTAATTTTCATTCCTTATCCCAAAAAAAATATTTTTTGTTATATGTACTAATAATTTTGTGGGTTTTTACTTTATACGTACTCATAATTTTGAGGGTGAATTAGGGCTGTTCATAGAAAGGTAACAAAAATCTTAATGGTAAGGCTTTCCTGAATATAATTAATATATCTTTGTATATATATTTTTTTAATTTTCACCCCTTATGCCCTAAAATAAATCAATTCTTTCTTATACAGGGTGTCCCGTTAATGGGGGGAAATGGCTGGACCATAGATTCCTGGGGTCAAAATATGATGATTTAACACAACTTATCTATATCCAAAAATTTACGGTTAAGCCAGAATTTGTCTTCAAAGTTTTTTTATTTCTTTTGTTTATAACAATTGAACGCTTTATTCCATTTGAATGAAATTAATTATTAATAACTATCTTAGTATAATACATCATTTAAGTTATTATGGACATTAGTGATTAACAGGAAATATAGAGAACAGTAGTACCACCACTTAAGAACTAAAATATTTTTTTATTAGTGCATCCAATAAAAACTAAAATTTGATATCTTGTACGGTTTTCGCACAAAAAAATGTTTTTAGTAAAAACAAAATCTAGTTTTCTATCAAATCGAAAATATATGATTTTTGTGGCCGTCTTTGTTTAAAAAATGTAAATTATGTAAAATAATAATTACTGAGTGTCTTTAAATCATTTATTGTTAACTTTATTATAGTTCATAAATATTCACATTAGCAGCAAACAGATTTCTTGCTTGTATTAGGATTTTGCGAAGAAAATTGTTTAAAAAGTGTTAGATGTTGTTTTGATTTATTGTATCAATTAATATTATTTAATTTTTATTCAATTGAATAAGTTGATTTACTTATTAATGAGTGCAAATCAGCATACTATATTCATATTTTATTTTTTTGTGCAAAAACCGTAAAAGATATCAAATATTATTAAGACACAAGAAAGTTTTAAAATTAATTGGTCTTTCAAGAAATATTTTTTTAGTTTTTATTGGATGCACCAATAAAAAATATTTTAGTTTTTAAGTGGTGGTACTACTGTTTTTTTTATACTTCCTG
The DNA here is from genome assembly GCA_963969525.1 of Ontholestes murinus. NCBI lineage: Eukaryota > Metazoa > Arthropoda > Insecta > Coleoptera > Staphylinidae > Ontholestes > Ontholestes murinus. Next base: position 15,803,383 of record OZ018396.1, read on the forward strand.
TCAATCACTAAAGACCATAATAACTGAAATGATGTATTATATTATGGTAGTTATTAATAATAAATTTCATTCAAATCGAATAAAGCGTTCAATTGTTATAAACAAAAGAAATAAAAATTTTGAAACTTTGAAGACAAATTCCGGCTTAACCATAAATTTTTGAATACAGATAAGTTGTGATAAATCATCATATTTTGGTCCCAGGAATATATGGTAGAGCCATTTCCCCACATTATAGGGGACACCCTATATATATATATATATATATATATATATATATATATATATATATATATATATATATATATATATATATATTCATAATTTTGTGTGTTAATCGGGGATTTTTTTAGAGAGGTATCAAAAATGTTACGAACTTTAAGTTTTTATAAATATGATTATGATAAAATAATTAATTTTTTTTAGATATTCGTCTAAAAATAAAACAATTCAAATTTTACTCGTGTCAAAACAGCCCCTACGTTTATTATGTCAGAAAACCAATCCTCAACTCTCGATGTCCTATTGTGTACTAGTAACATTCAACACCTAATCCAAAATGTCTGTTTAATCCCTGATATATGTTCAGACCACTTATCAATAAAATTTTCATTACAAATAGAACCACCCATCCCAGCCACCCCAAAAATTATATATAAATACAACGACTGCGACATTAACAAAGTGACAAAGGACATGACAGATTTTATATCCAATAATACACAAATTAACTCGATCACAATTTCAAATTTTATGAATATACTTACAGAGTCAAGCAAACGTAACACACCCACATATATTAAACAACCCTACAAATATCCCCTTCCTAAATATATACTTAGACTTATTAAATACAAAAGACAACTGTATAGGGACATACGACTAACTGACGACACTCATTTAAAACGGAATTTCAATCAAATCAATAAGGACATTCATAATCTCATTCGCGAATACAAGACAGACCTATGGATCAAAGCCTGCGAAAACATCAATAAGCAACAAGGGAAACAGTACTGGGCAGAAATTAAAAAACTGTCGAAATATAAAAAAAACGGACTATCTTCAAAGTATACGACACCCAACAACAGACGTAACACTAACGGACGATATAACAATAGCTGACACTTTTGCGGACTACTTTGAAGAGACATACCAAATAACAGAAGACAGAATATACGACAAAGACTTTTCACCTCTATTAACCACTGGTATACAGACTTTAAAAACAATCCCTCCCCCCATCCTCCCGAGGACGACATAGAAGAGGAAGAATATTTTAGCATTCTTTACAAAGGCAAAAATACAGCACCTGGTTTTGACAACGTGTCTCGTATAATCCTGAAAGCCCTTTCCTACAACATCCATCAATATATCATAGAAATCTTCAACTATGTGTATAAGTCCCAAACCATACCTCAGGAGTGGAAGCAGGGTATAATAACATGTATCCACAAACACAACAACGATCCATTGTCAGTTTCAAGTTATCGACCAATTACACTGCTACCAGTCCTGAGCAAAATTTTTGAGACAATTTTCAAAAACAAAATATTGTTTCATATTTCCGACCGCATCCCCCCTTATCAGTTTGGTTTCCTCCAAAACAAATCTACCACACTTCCCTTATCCATACTTACTTCCAATTGCCAAACAGCAAACCTCGAAGGCCAGAAGTCCGCTATTGTATTCTTGGATATACAAAAAGCGTTTGACTCTGTCTGGCATCGAGGTTTGCTGTTTAAGTGCAGTTCCCTCCAAATACCACCTCATCTTCTCCACTTAATTGATAGTTTTTTAAATAACCGGCTGCTTAATGTACGAGTCAGAAATATCCTATCCCACCCATTTATTCCCCATCAAGGTGTACCCCAAGGCTCTCCCCTTTCCCCACTCCTATATAATATTTTTGTACATGACATATATAATCCCAACCCTCAATATCTGAACCCTTCAGCCTACTGTCTACTTTTTGCAGATGAAACCGCATTAATTGCACACGCTCCCACAATATCTAAGGCTCTAAGCACACTACAAGGGCTGATCGACGCTCTGGAGCATTGGTTCGCCAAATGGAGAATCTCAATAAATCCTAATAAATCCCATCTGCTCATCCCTTTCCATCGTGCTCCAAACTCCCCCTTTTCTAAATCTTTAAATAACACCCAAATACCTCCATCCCAAAATTGTAAATACCTAGGAATATCCTTAGACCCCAAATTTACTTTCAAGACCCACACAATGAATCTTAAGCTGTAAATCAAGAATAGGGCTCGACACTTCAGAACTCTTACCTATCATAATAGAGGCATCTCTATCAAAACAGCGATACGCATATATAAAATGATTTGTCGCCCTTACTTGATTATGCATCTATCCTATTCCTTAATCCTCGCCCCCCTACTTTAAAAAATCTCCAAGTGGGTGAACGATCAGCCCTAAGAATATTAACAAAAATTAGGCATCCTAACAATCCCCTCTACAATCCCTCTAACACCCTACTATACGAAAAAAACACAGGTAATCCCAATAGAACAACGACTCGTACACCTAGCAGCCAAATTTGCCACTAATCCCCACATTCGTGACGTCCTAAATCATCTCTGTATTCCTCGTAATCCTAATATACCTCCTAAATCCAAACACCCTAGCACCACCATTTATCAATTCATTTCATCATTTCATCTTGATTCATAAGACTGACAACGACATTCACTGACGAACGAAAACGGGCTGAAAGACCACCGGTCGATAGCCATGGAGCAGAAGAACAAGAACATATCAGAATTTATTTTATTTTATCCATTACATGTATGAAATTTTATTTTTCTGTGAATAAAGATGTTTTAGTAGTAGTAAAACAAGTACGTAATTTTAAGGGTGAATTGTGGTTGTTTAAAGGGAGATATTAAAAATCTTATGAGTTGTTCTAAAAAGGAAAGCCACCAGGAATAAGATTATGGTGAGGTATTTAAAAAATGTTCACGCCTTGCATTCGAAAAAATTCTACGTTGGTTTATAATTTCAAGTTTAGAAAATTAGAAATTTTTGGATATTAAAAGATAAAATGTATACAAAATTTAATAAAAACAGAGACAAAAATTAAGTGTGATTGTAATTTCATTATTCTTATTTTTTCAATATTATTAGAATTTAAAGGATGAAAACTAAATGGCATAGAAAAAATATCTCAAGAAAATGTTAGTGACTTGAAAATGGAATAAAAAAAATATCTAACCATCTTCAAATGGGTTAAATTCACACAATTCTCAAAATTATTATCATCTTATTATTGACCGTGATTGTTACAGCTTGATGATCTATTCATACAGAAAGGAAATGTTTATAATTGAAAAAATCATAGGAGTAATAAATTTGCTTTAAAATAAGATTACAAAGTAAATCAATTATTGCAGGTTTTATTATTATTGTTTTGTTAAAATAATTCTTGCAGAAAGGTATGCGTATAACGTAACTTTTATAAATAATTTTAATCTTAATGAAATTCCTCCTCAATTTACTTTTATAAGGAGGTTATTTTGATACAAACAAGTTTATTTAAAGTATTTTAATCTAAATAAAATTTCTATTCAATTTACTTTATTTTTATAAAGAGGGTATTATGATGCAAACAAGCTTTATTATAATAATGCTGTATTTATATTTTTTTACGGTGTATGAAACATGTACAATAACATCTTAATTATGGGATTTTCCTTTTTATATAATATAAGCAGTATGTTTTTTTTGTTTAAGCCTACATATTGCCTTAAATACTTCATGTCTAATTTTATCTCTTGATACCTATTATTTCCTTCTTCAATAATCGCATTAATTCGCATTTTTATTTTCCACTCTCACAACGTGTTATTCTTTCATTAATTCTAAGCCGATTCCAATTTCCTCCACTCTCAAGTTTATCGTCGTGTTTTTCTACCCATAAAAATTCAAGGGAGCATATGATGCTATCAAAAGTTTATACCTTTTGCTTATTAGATATCGGGAGAAGGGTAAGATGCAAGATATAAATAGGACCTCATATTTTTCTGCAAACTTAAAAAGAAAAAATATATTTTGCTTGTATTCTTAACCTTCAGAAGCCTATTTTTTCAATTTAAATTTAAAAAAAATATATCAAAGTGTTTATTGTAAATGTAAAACATTGTTTTTTATTATCACATGAAGAATTTTTTTCCCAAATCTTCAATTTCTACAATTAAATTTTTAATTGTGGATGCGTTTACATTGTGGTACATCTTGAAAACTTTATGTTTGATAATGATAATGTTAGTCGAAACTATAGTCACGTGTAATTTCTAATAAAGTGGTTAAATAAAGTAATCGTGTAAGTAATTTAAAAAAAATTGTAAATTTAAGAGAGGCGAATTTGTTAAATCGGTTTGGTTGTTGAGAAGATATCCAGTGTATTTTCTTTTATTAATTTTCATGCATTTCAAGATGTAGAGTTTCCGGCTTTTTCTCTCTTGATGTAAAATTTTAAAGTTTTCATCGAATTGTTGGTTGTATGATGTTACACTAACTCGTTTACTGATGCCTCTCTTTTTCCCTATTATTGTCTATCCCAAATTAATGTAAAGCAATGAGTGATGCATTTTTTGTTGTAAACTATTAAATAAATAGAATTTAAAAAAGTTCCTCCTCTCTTAATTGCAATTGAGATCTAGATGTAAGGGTTAATTGCACATTCTTAGAGTAACTCTTTTTAGGTTTCTGTAGTAACAGTAAAAAATATCTCTTATGTGCTGGATTAGCAGATTATTATGATGTATGTAAGCCCCGTGTAAACATAAATAAGCTATTATTATGTTAAGTTTCTTAACAATAATTCGGATTTGTTCACCGTCTCTATTTATAATCCTCGACGTTTATTGTCTACTAAGAATGCTTTTCCATGTTCCTCCTCGTCATCTTCTAATCTCCCTCGAGCCATTTGTTAGGTAAACTTGGCGAATTACTTGTAGTATCTATTATCCTTTATTCTTCTTTACTGTGCGATTTTCTTTTTTCTTTATGTATTCCACATTATTATTAATTATTACTTTCCCTATATAGTATATATAGGGGAAGTATTGTTTTCGTGCGTGAAAATGTCTATGGGCGCTGTATTTCAAAAATGAATGATCCTATTGAGATAAAACTTTTTTGTCATTAAAAACTCGAACTGAAAAGCTTTTGGTAAACATTCAAAAACCGGAAATGGATGTTTACTCGAGGCCGTGTTATTTAAAAAGGAAATATATTACAAAACCTTTCAAACAAAAGTTAAAGGGAATGAAAAACTAAACAAGTTTTATTGAAATATATTTTTCATAAAATTCTTAACTTTCGAGAAAAAAATAATATTGAAAATTGAAAATTTTGATATTTTTTTGTAAATTGCTAATTATTAGAGTCACATAAAATTTACATAACAAATAATTGTAGAGAATTCAAAACTGAACAAATTAGTAAGAATTGCTTTTTTCCGTAAACCTCATAGTTTTCGAGTAAAATATAGGGAAATTACTATGATAGCCACATCACCATTTGTGGAAAGTATTGTTTTCGTGAATGAGAATGTATGTAAACTGTTTATGTTTTATCATTAAAAACTGTAACTAAAAAGCTTTTGATGAACATTCATAAACCGGAAGTGGATGTTTACTCGAGGCGTTTTTTTTTGTTTTTTTCTCAATATTTAAAACCTAAATTTAAAAAATATTACATAACTTTTCAAACAAAAGTTAAAGGGAATGAGAAACTGAACAAGTTTTATAAATACATGTTTTTCGTAAAGTTCTTAATTTGTGATGAAAATATTTAACTTTAGAATATTTCAGACATTTTTTTAGATTTTTCTTTAAAGATTCTTGAAATTTCAGTAATTTGTCCTCCATACTTTTAGTTTTTATTGCAACTTCATTTCCAAAGAATTTTCATCGAGAATTCTAGAAATTTTAGGTTTAGCAAAGATTTTTTTCAAGTTTCAAAAAGTCATTATTTATATTTATTTATAAAAATATTTTCGTGGTTTCTATACAAGATTTTGTTCAACTTTTCTTCTAAATTTCTATAATTTTTTCAGATGATCCATACTTTTAGTTTTTCTTTTACATTGAGGTTTCTAGAATTTTTCACAAGATTTCATTTTAGGTTTATAAAACTTTTTTTGAAGATTCTAAAAGTGTACAGTAATATTTTTTTCTTATCTAATAAATAAATAGAATTTTTACCAAAGATTTTATTCGAGAGTTTTACAGTTTATTAGGAAATTTTCTTCTAATTTTCTAGAACTTACTTAGAGGCTTCTAAAAATTTCAGTAATTTTCCTTTCCAAAGAATTTTGATCTAGGATTCTAGAATTTTTCACAAGTTCTGGAAGTTAACAGTAATTTCTTATTCATATTTACAGACTTTTTAGCAAAGGTCTTATTCAGGAGTTCTAGATGTTTTATAAAGTTCGTTTTAAAATTTTTTAGAATTTTCTTTGATGCTGGTTTCAGTAATTTCTCTTCTAGATTTTAATATTGTCTTATAAATTGCAAAGATTTTCTTCAGGGCTCAAGAAGTTAAAAAAATATTTTCCAGAATTCGACACTTTTTTTTTCGAGAGTTCAGAAATTTCCAATAACTCATATTCAGATTTGGCAGTTATAGATTTTTCTAGAAAATCTGTTCCTAGAAATTTCCAACAATTTCTTTTGTAGAGTTCTAGAAATTTCTCCAAGGAGTCTACTATTTCTTTTTTCTGAAATGTCATTATTTGTTATATATTTAGGTTGTAGCATTTCATTAATGATTTTTGAATTTGCTATAAATATCTTTTCAAAATTTTTAGTATCTTCCGTTAATTATTTAGATTTATTTCCTTATTTTGTTGTTTTTTTTCTCAAAACGGTCTGTAAATTCTAGTATTTTTGAGCAATTTGTTTTGGATATAGCAAAGCAATTTTTCGAGAGTTGTTTTTTTAGAATGTTTTTGCAATGTTTCTGGAAATTTACAAAATTTCCTGTATCGTTACATCGAAATTTTAGGAAAAAAAATTGAAGATTTTTAGTCCATCAATTTGTATTTGATGTTAGAAATCATTTCGTAAAAGAATTTTTTTAAACCGTCCTTGCTATGAAAAGTTATTTTAAAAATATTGAAAAACAGTTGAAAATCGAATGTCTAATTTTTCAGCATATTTACTTCTCTTCGTTGCTGGTAATTTATTAGTGAAAGAATTTTCGTAATTTCATTATTATTTAAAGAATTATAGCTAAAATAGCAAAAAAAATAATAACGAATTTTTGATTTTTAGTGTATCAATTTGAATTTGTAAAATTTAGGAAATTTCCAGTAAATTGCGAATATTTAAATGAAGAGTTTTTTAGAAAATTTGTTTCTAAAAATCTAGACTCTAGTAATTTCTTCTCCGCATTTCATGATTTTTTCAACTTGTCTTTTAAATCGCAAAGATTTTCTTTGAGGATTTAGAATTTTAAGAATTTACTTCTAGAAATCAAATTATTTTCTCGAGGGTTCAGGAAATTTCTAGCAGAGTTCAAGATTTTTTTTGAAGTCGTCTTTTAAATTGCAAAGATTTTTCTTGAGGCATTCTAGATTTTTTTTTCTAAAAGTTTAGAATTTAGAAAATGGCCAATAACTTCTTCCCCAAATTAAATATTTTTTCAACTTTTCTTATAAATTGCGAAGATTTTCTTTCCTCTTTTTTTTTCGAAAATTCAGGTGAATTTCAGTAATTACTTCTCTAGAATTCAACATTTTGTTTCAACTATAAAATTATTTAGAAAGTTCTAAATTGTGGAATTTTTCTTGGAGGGTCTAGAATTTTTTTAGAAAACTTTCCCCTACAAATATTTTCTTATTTTCGAGAAAGTTAAAGGAATTTTCCGTAATTTCTCTTCCCGATTTCAATTTATTTTTTAACTGGTCTTCTAAATTTCTAGGAGGCCATAGAATTTTTTAGAACATTTTCATTTAGAAGTCTAGTCTTTTTTCCAAGGGTTCAGGAAATTTCCAGAAATTTCTCCTCCAGATTTCAAGGTTATAAATTGCAAAGATTATCTTGGACTTTCTAAAACTTTTTAGAAAATTTGTTTGTAGAAATCTAGATTTTTCTTGAGGCCCTAGATTTTTTAGATTTTTTTTCTAAAATCTAGACTAACTTTTTCAAGAATTCAAGAAATTTCCACTAATTTCTTCTCTAGGTTTCAAGATTTTTTATTCAGCCCGCTTTCTAAATTGTAAAGATTTTATTGGAAGCTCTAAAATTTTGATAATTTGTATGGATTACCACGTAGTAACGTTCGCAACTTTTTATCAAAAATTTTACTTCTGACTATTTTCTTTTATTCAAATTTGTAAATCAGTAAAACATAAGCGAGAGTTTTAATTAAAAGTAAAACGTAAATAAACTTAACATTTTTGCAAAGTTTAATAGATTTATTTAAACAAATTATGAAATTAAAGAAATTTTGAAAAATAAGACATAACTTTTCAAACAAAAGTTAAAGAGATTGAAAAACTGAAAAGGTTACATTGATAGATTTTTTTGTAAAGTTCTTAATTTAAAATTTTTTACAATTTTTTGCTTATTGCTAATAAACTATTGGAACTATATGACATTTATATAACAAGTAATTGTGAAGAATTCAAAATTGAGCAAATTATTAAGAATAACCTCATGGTTTTCGAGAAAAATATAGGGAAAGTATTATGTAAAATTAATATGTGGAAACGATTTTAAATTCCAACTTACAAATTAACATTAATTTCACATCAGTCTTATTAAATTACGTTTAATATGGTCAAGTAATTTTGCTATTTCATAATTATAAGAACAATACTGTATAATTTATTTAATTTATTCAACGTAATACTTATGGAGTTAGGCCAGTCTAGAATTTTGAAAAAAATTATTATTTTTTTGGCGCAAAGTATAATTTAGAGTCTTAAGAATATGGGAAAATTTATTTTAAAGCCGAGCGGAAGTATTTGAGTGCTTCATTCCTTTTTTATGAACGTTTTTATACGAGGATTTAAGCCCGAAAAAAGAACTTTGTTTTCAAACGTGCGCCATTTTGTTTAGAATCAAAATTTTCAAAATCCGGCTTGTATTTTTTTAGAGTATCCATCAGAGATTTAGAAAACATTTACTTTTTTGTACCAAGTCCATTGCTGTTTCCAGGATCTTTTCGCCCGTTTTGTCCTACGCTCCGGGAGGGACTTCCATTTTCTTTATTTTATTACGTCATTTTTGAAAATTTTCTTAAAAAAAAAAATGAAAATAAAGTTAAATGTGTATACAATAAAGATATAAAAACAGTTTTTTAATAGGACTTTTACATTTTGTTTAAAAAAATCTAGAAAATGACTTTTTTTCCTAGTCTAGAGTGGCCTAACCCCTTAATATATTTGTGAAACAAACCAAGTGATTTTAATTATAAAACCTATATATTAACATAATGTTTCATCAAGTGATTAATGAGAAACAAGTATATGACCCTTAATATAATTTTTAAGTTAAAAGATTTGTTTTGATAGTTCATGCTCATACTAAAACTTTTTGAGGTACATTCTTTTGCATATAAAATACTACCCATATAAAATTCACATCTTAATTTTATCATAAATTTTAAACCAATTTACTGAAATAATCGTTAACATTAAATTGAAAGAAACCTACTACGGGTTTTCTTGTCTATTATTAACATTTGCGTCAATTTTTTGAGGTAAGCATGTATACTATTTTCTATCGTATTCGATTTTGCGTAAAGAACCAAATAGAATTTTCTAGGGTAGATAAATAAACTCTTTTATTTTATGAATGTCTGAGTTAAATATAAGATCAAGTGTGCCAAGATGGAACAAAGAAGGACAATATCTTAGAACTAGTTAAGGTATTTTTCTGAAGTTAAAATAAAAAGCAAAATTAAATAAATGCATAATATGTTGTAGAAATATATTTTTTTAAGTTACGTGAAGATTATTATGTAGTAAATTGTAATTAATGTATTTAATGTATTTTTTTTAATGTCATTTTAACTATTGATAAAGAACACTTCGTGTTTCGAAATGTACATCTAGTCAATAAAAACAATTTGTGAAGAAAGTGATAATACTTTAATTATAATATGTAGTTTATCTTGGAAATAATGTAACCGGTTTTTTTTCATATCGACAGAAGTAGTTCATTAAATACAATTATTTTTTCGTAGAATAATGTTTATCTTAGTTAAGCTATGCGTACTTCAAAGAATCTCGTTCTTATCACAAACTGTCGGTACGAATATTGCACATATTACTATCCAACCATTTCAATTATTTCTTTGTTAAGATATATTATTTAAATCTTTTAAGTCGTCGTTGAAAATTACAAATATTTAAAAAATATAAACCATTTCTCAAATCTATAATACAATAATAAATCTTAATTGGGTCATTAAATAAATTCGAAGAATTTTGCAACAAATACTCTTTACGATTTCTAGAATTTATACAGCTAGAAATTTCTTATAGGTCTCATAAGCAAGAAATGTAAAAAATAAGTCTAGAGACCTATAAGAAATTTCTAGCTGTTTGGATGGGCAATTATAAATTCTAGAAATCGAAAAGAGAAATTGTTGCAAAATTCTACGAATTAATTTAATGACCCAATTAAGATTTATTATTGTATTATAGATTTGAGAAATGGTTTATTTTATCACAATTTCTCTGTAACTATTATTTCAAGTGGTTTATTTTGTGTTCTTACTAATACTTATTGTAGTTTTATGAATTATTTTATATCTTTATTTTTTATTGCTTATTTAAACTTTTATTATATTGATTGATTATTGAGGCACTTGAAAATCCATTTTCAATATTTAAATAACGACAATGTCTGATTTTCACATTTGGTTTATTTTAAATACTACACAGTGTGGTTAAACATATATAGTGTTTAAAATAAACCAAATTTGAAAATCAGACATTCTCGTTATAACAATTATTTATTATATTATTTTTTTATATTATATATGATATTTTATTTATTGCTTTTCCATTCATTACTCTATCGTTATTTTTTCCTACATATGAGTATTAATTAGTTTTTTTTAATACTATAAATTTCTTATTATGTTTATTACCTTGACATTAATTGCATTTTTTTTTGTAAATTATTTTCATAAATTGTATTTTGTTCATTTAGTCGGACAGCTTTTCATTTCGATCTCCTTTAGTGATAATAATATTATTGCTTATTTAACATGTTATCCAGGATCTGTGTTGCATATGTGATAACATATAATCCATAATCTATACTTTATATTATATTATATTATATTTGTCTTTATCATACATGCTTTTATAAAATATTAACAAAAATTGGCACAAAAAAGTATACACATGTAAAAAATACAAATTTTGTCAGCATGCTGAAGGGCAGAATTCGTTTGCATTAAATGTTCTTCCATTCAGACCCATGCCTCCTCTCCTCCGCTGTTCAAGCATTGGATACTTATTTGTTTAGCATTTAGATGCTTATTTTTCCCTTGATTTCGGGATGCGTTTTATAATTTTTTTTTTAAATTGTGTTCTCCTAATTTCAACATTTATTCCTTTATCTTTGGCTTCTTTTCTTTCATCCTTTAAAAAACTTTTAATTTTATAATAAAACTACATGAAACTAAATTAATATTTATATTTCAGGTTAAAGATGACCAGTACTTCATTGACGACAGGCAGGTCATTTGGGGTGAGAAAACTGTGGACAGCACCATTGCTATTCTTCCTCGAGGGATGCATAGATTTCCCTTTAGGTAATTTATGCCAAACTTTATTTACACTGTTTATATTTATAAGTCAGTTTCGCAAATTAAATAAAATAGAAAATTATCGTACTTAATGACTATACGTATAGTAAAAAAAATATATGATTACTATAACTGCCAAACTCTTAGGATTACGCAACGTGTGCATAATAAATAGTTTTCACAAAATCATAAAATTAGCAGAAAACTATTCTATTTTATTATTTATTATTATATGTAGCCAGTTTTTATTAGGAATCATATTTATCATAATTTAGAATATATACAGACTCATTAATTGGTTTTAGTTAAATTAATCATCAATCACTAATAATTACTCTTAAAAATTCTGCAATCAGCGAAACTAGTCGAGTCAATATATAAAATTTAGTGAAACAAACAAAGTGTTTTTAATTTAATTTTACCTATTATTATTTGTTTTTCTTGATTATAAAAATTAATACATAAACAAGAGAGAAAGAAAAATGTGTGAAACCTCTTCTTCATGGGCCATTGGGCTGTCATATTGACTATGATCATCTTGTTTACCGCTCAACGGGAAAGCTGGGCTGATGTTTTCCTAAACCGACCAACGTTTCTTTTTCAAATTATTTTACACTGGATTATTAGATAAATCAGTCCATAATTTCCGGGTGCCTCATTACGGGTTCAGTCTACGTTCTTTTATGATGTTTGAAATCTTGAGATTTTTGTTAATTTTTTGGAGGACAGCCTAATTCGTAATTCTTTGAACTTACCTGATCCTCAGAACTTGTCCATACATGCACATTTCGAACCGGAAAGATTAGGATTGTACCATTCTCGTGCACAATTCTAGGTTTAAGTTGTGGCTGCACAGACCGTTTCTTAGTTTCAAGAAAATTTCTCTTGCTTGTGCGATTCTGGTATGGATTTCTTCGCTTGGGTTCCATTTATCATTAATAATCGTGCCTAAGGTATTTTGGTTTATTAACGCGCTCTAATTAGTCTTCTTCTACTACTATGCTATTGTCTCGACTAGGTATTTGGTCTTTTTTGTATTCAGCTTCAGTCCGTATTCTCTTCATGTTTTCACTAAGCAAACGATAAGTGTCTGTAATTGTTTACTTCTACATTAGTTTAGTAATTTTAAACATCAAAAGAATTTAAATTTAGTTATGTTTAAATACTAATCATTATTAGGGCACCACACAAATTTTCATGCGAGGAACGTAAGGCGTTAATAAATTGGTATAGGAGGGTGTTACATAGATTATATATGGGATTGAGGGGGTGTCTAATTTTTGTTACTGTACGATAGTTCAGATACCTGCATACTTTTAAGTAAAGAAGAGGTCGGCAAATCTGTAAATATATACAGCAGATTTTGTTGTAATGCCTTGATTTTTATAAGTGAGGCTACTGAAAGACATTGATCTTTTCTTGAGATTTGCATTGAGTTTTTGGAAATGCGTTATAAACGTTAGTTTACGGTTTAATCTAATATGTAAATGTAAGGCAAATACCTTTGGGGATACGTTTATTGGTAATAAAAGCACGTAATGTGATAGGGTATTGCGGATTTTAACTTGTAGGAGTTTTTTGAATAAAAAGTTGTCAATTAGGTTAAGAAGATGAGGTAGGACTTTTAATTAATTGCATTTAAACAGCAAGCTCTGAACCCCTTGACTGAATCAAAAGCTTTTTGGATGTGTAATAAGACTACGGCGAATTTTTGAAGTTCGAGGTGTGCTGTTTGACAGTTTGAGATGAGGATTGAAAGTAATAAAAAAGTGCAACGATGTTCTACGAAACCAAATTGGTAAGAAGGGATCTAGTGAGATATATTGTGCCTTAGTTTGTTTTTTACTATGGTTTTAAATGTTTTAGCCAAGACTGAAATCAAATATATCATCGTCGGTATGTAAGGAATGGAGGGAGTTTTAAATTTATCGTACCAAGTATATACTAAATTAAAAAGGTCGCTGTCGAATGTATTAGTAGTAGTAGTGTTTCTGGTTATCGACCTCGTGATCCTTCCGCTGACGCTAATTCAAATGTTTTATTAACTGTCATAGTGTAACAGGTAGGCTGAAAAGTTCGTAGGCTATCACAGTAAAACAATTTTTTTTTTCAAAATTCTATTTTATTATTCAACATAGTTGCCTTCGAGGGCAATTCAACGATTATAGCGGTCATGTAATTTGTTGATACCATTTTTAAAATACAAATTCTCTTTAGCCTCAAAATAAGCCTCAGTTGCAGTGTTGTCCACTCGGCTGACTGTCGATTGTACTCTGGAGTGTAGTGAAGGAGCCACGTTTCATCCATTGTCACATATCGACGGAAAAATTCGGTTTTATTGCGGTTGAATATCGTTAAACATTCCTCTGAATCATTGACAAGTTCTGTTTTTGATCGATTGTGAGCTCGCGCGGCACTCACTTTGCACACAGCTTTCGCATGTCCAAATATTCATGCACAATATGTCTAACACGCTCTTTCGATATCTTCAGAGTCTCAGCTATCTCGATCAGCTTCACTTTACGGCTATTCATTATTATTTTATGAACTTTTTTCACATTTTAGACCGTAACAGCCTCTTTCGGGCGTCCAATGCGTGCACCGTCATTGGTGCTCATTTCGTCCAGTTTAAATTTAGCAAACCACTTCTCAAAGGTTGATTTTCCTGGTGAAGAGTCCAAATAATGTTCATCAAGCCAAGCTTTGGTTTCAACGGTATTTTTTTTCATAATAAAGCAATGCTTTATTAAGACACGAAACACTTTTTTTTCCATATTTTCACTCTAACAAAAGTTTTTAACTCCCAATGCTATATCTCACGAACTAATTGTCCGACAGCAGTCAAATTTATACACGTGTCGTTTGAAGGTTAGTTCTACTAAAAACCTTATGGATTTAATTCTAATAACACCATGTATGTGTTAGCCTACGAACTTTTCAGCCTACCTGTTAACTATTGTCAAAATGGTCTGCAAAGGCATTAGCTATTGATTGTTCGTCCGTTATTAAAGATTTTGAAATAGAATCCTGTATTTTCTGCATAAAGTTTGTTTTCCAATATTCTGTCAGTTTTTTAATTTCGTCTCTTGCATGTCGTAATCCATATTAATCTGTTTTATATTTTTTGATCAGTCAACAACCAAACTCTAAAAAAACAATACACATTGTTTTGTTAGAGTTTGGTTGTTGATGTAAAACACTTAAATTTTCAAAACGCTTTATTATTGCTTTTTTGGAAACGCAATAATAAAGTGTTTTGAAAATTTAAGTGGTTTACTTCAACAACCAAACAAGTGAATATGCATTTTCAACATATAACAGCCTCATCAGTTAATGTTTTGTTAGAGCATTAAATTTTTGTGTTAATTCGCTGGTATATGATTTTAGCAGAGCCCAATAAATGATAGAGAAATAGGGAAATGGAGGATGGCTTTACTTGTGGGTTAATAATGTCGTTTAAGTCTTTAGTCACTTTGTCAATTCCACAGACTTGATGTCTATATATATTTTTTCTCAGGAATAGGAGGTTTTTGTAAAATTCGAAATTGGATGGATATATGGTCTGAACAAAGGTCAGAAATGAGTCGCTTTCGTTTAAAGAGGCTTTTGTAAGAATTGTATCTTCACTAGAGGATGAGTGATGGATATGATATAAACTATGAAAATATGAATGGAGTTCATTAGTGCAGTGCAGGCATTCATTCATTATTATATTAATTTTCAGGAGGTTGGCTTTCCCTAGTTTAATTTCTGGTCTTGTTGCTACTATTGAACCACTACAAATTTTTTGGTTGAGGATGAAAGATGGGATTTCGATTAAGAGCCAGTTTTTGAAGGAGAAGTTTTGGTGGTTTTAGTTTCTACCATTAGATATACGTCTATTGGATTTTTACGGAGACATTCTTGGAGAAATTTTAAAATTTAGTGTATTTTTTTATATATGTCTAAATTAACGTATTTTGTTAACATGTAATCCAAAGCTTAATAATAATAATAATAATAAAATTCTACACTAGAAAAATGATAGCAAGCATGAAATTAAACTCCGAAAACTACAACATCAACAGAAGGAACAATATTTTTTTTATTATTTTTTGAATATTAGAATTTTTGTTGGATGTGTCTGAAATGATTACTCTAAAATTTTGCCTAAGTCAATTGCAACAGTATGTCAAAGTTCTGTTCGGTACGAACTAACAATAATACTAGCCCAATTAAAAACAAATGCCATCAGCAATATTTCGATTTTTTCTTAATGGATGAAAACTAGGAACCACCTACTTAGTAGTGATATTATTAAAACTGCATAATTAAAAAATTTAAAAAAAGCTATGTTCAGATTACATAAGGTAAATTATTGTCAATAGATATTTTATCGTAATAATCACTTAGTTACTATATTTCCAACAAAATTAGGTTGATGTTTCAATAGAAATGTAAATAGTTTATCACAAGAAAGAATAGGACAGTACAGGAAACTAATTTGGTAAACATTTTGAATCAATTCTGGACTAAATTTTTATGGGTCAACTTAAGGTGCGTTCTTCTGGATATCATTGTATACTCTAAAATTTTGACAATTCGTGTGTTTAAAGTCATAATTGTAAAGAAACTGCTACTATTCTTTGGTTTATCTATGAAATATATTTTGTTTGGAAAAATATAAAAAATCTGAACTTACTTACGTAATATTTTTTGGGAACATCGCTTAAAAAATAATGTAATATTTTAGACTTAAGCCTTATTTAATTTTGATTGCTTTGTTGACTGAGTGAATCCATTCTATCATTAGCTACCAAACAGCTTTGTTATTGTTACAACTCCTAGTTGAACCTTTTTGCAACAGACAGCACCAATCTACTCCAGCAAAAACTGCTTATTCTACTGTCGTGTCTAAAGGTGTTGTTTTAATTTCTATATATTTGTCAGATGGTCAACTTGTTGTTTGGTATATCTCCAGCAAATACTGCTTCTTCTACTCTCCCATCTCTAAAGGTGCAGCTTTAATTTCTATATAATTGTCATATGGTCAGCTTGTTATTTGGTATATTGATGAAATAAATTTTAAAGTCATTGAAATCATTACTCAGAGAATAATGTGGTCATCCTCGATCAGTATCGGGAGACTTGTAAGACTAATTTTTGGCTCTAAATGGTATCTTACACTTATGTGAGTACTACCTCTTACATTTCTATGGGGTTCTAAGTTCACTTAATCTATTATAGACTTAAATCTTCTTTAATTACGATTGCTGCATTAGCTAGGAATTGCGCTCTAATATTAGTTACCAATTAGTTTTGTTGTTGACACGACTCCTAGACAAACTTTTTTCGTTGTAGAACACATTAAATTGTAATCTTAATTATCTATTTGGATCTTCAAAATCTATCTTTGATAATGAAGTGACAGCAGTAATCTACTCCTGCTAAATATGCGCTCTTCAATCTGCGATGTTCAACTGGTGGTTAGGTTTTTCATACAAGGGTGCGTTTTTATGTTCGCGGGGGTGGAGGGTAGTGGGAGCGTTCTTGCATATCCTAACGTATTCAGAGACTAATATTAAGTATATACTTGTATACCTAGTATTATCATAACGAGGTCAGTAGCCTTTGAACTATCGTAGATCAAGCAACTCATTCCGGAAGAAATTGTGAAGTTTGGAGAAAGTAGAGTTCCGCGCTGTTAATAAGTTCCTTGCCAAGCAAGGAAAAAGTGTTCAAATCATATTTGAAGAGATGCCATCAGTTTACGAGGACTCTTGTCCAGAAAAAAAACCGATGGTATACAAGTGGCACAAACTCTTTAAGCAATTAATTGAAGACGAATCCCGACCTGGCCGGTTTGTTGAGGCCACCACTTTAGATCTCATCGAAAAAATCTAAAAAATATATTGAAAGATGCACGTCTGAAGAAAAAACAACTCGCAAAAATGGTTTGTGTGTCTGAAGCAACCATTTTTAAGGTCCTCCATAATCATTTTAGCACGTTAAAAGTCAGTACAAGATGAGTGCCTGAGTTGCCCACACTGACAAAAAAAATACAGCGCATCGAGTGTTCGCCTTCGTTTTTGAACCAGTGTATTGGAGCAAATTTTTATTGAAGACAAAACTTAGGTTCAACACTTTGAATCTGCCACTTCTATATAGTGGCATAAAAAGGGTGCACCATCGCTTAGACAGGGTTTCCAAACAAGGTTTCAAAATTGGAAGAAGGAAGGAATTTTGTTGATTACATATATAGATTATAAGGAAAAATGTGTTTCTATAACCGGAGAATACTACGCTTCCATTTTAGAGCAGTTACAAGGGGCTATCAGAGAGAATAGAAGAGGAAACTTAATGAAAGATGTCCTGTTCTCGCAAGTCAATGCTCTTGTTCACAATTGTAGAGTTGCATTGGCTTCTTTGCATAAGGTGGGCTTCGATATCACCTTATAGCCAAAATTTGGCTCCCGGCGACTATCATCTCTTTTCAAATCTGAAAAAGAGCTTTGGAGAAAGAAAATTTCTACCGATGAAGAAGTTATGGAAGCAGATTCAGCGAATTTTTCAGAGTGGGTAAATCATTTTTTTATTAAGTATGACTTTTAACTTTATACGTACTTTAATTGAGCATCTTTAAATGCCACAAAATTATTTTTATTTGTCGGAAATAAGTGCATTTTGTAGAAAGTATTTTTGACGATATTACGTAAGTTTGTTATTGTTGATCTTACAGTGGAACTACGACATCATCTGGATTTCCTTTGGTTTTAAATGAGTCATCCATATTATATACTTTGTGAATATCAACCATTTGATTAGCTATTGAATTTTTTTAAAGTCTGATTTAATCAATGGAATGTAATGTAAATGCTACACAGAATTCGGTTAAGTATATTGCTTTAAACATTTTTTTGCCTAGAGATTCTGATCGAAATCACGGATGTCACTTTAGATTTCGCACATTATTAAGTTCATCAGAAATGCTGTTTAAACGTTTTGGCTACATTCAGAATATCCGTGAAGTTCTAATTCACCAAATCTAAGATTTATGTTCATGGTAAAATTTACATTGGTAGGTCCTTTATATTGAATACTTGAACAATCAGTCAACAATTTGATGGAAGTGGATCATTCGTCTCTCTATTAAGTTCCAGTTATCTTGAATCAATATATTCCTTACAATCATTATTGGGCCGACCCAAACGAAACATAAATAGTTCTATTGTTGATTCTTGAAGCTTCCACATTGTTATACATGTCGAATATAAATGAAAACGCTTTTACTGTAGTCACATATTTAAATAACAATGCGACCTTCTGTCCAGACTCTACCTTGGTCTGAATTTTTAGGTTCGAGATGTTGATCTAATTACGTACACTAGTTAAATTAAACGAATCCACACTAATAACCAGTACAATATGTTGAAATGGGTTTACCGTAACTGTTGTTGTGATGTCATGAAATCATCGTCCAGCTCATAAAACATTTCATCACGAACACCTTTTATATAGAGAGTAACATTTTTGATATTATATTTCTTATATTTATGGCCCTATTATATAAGTCCTTGTGACAAAATAAGTCATGGTCACTACTCATATCATCATTGTCATTCATCATAATTATCATCATCACCATCGCCATCATTATTATCATCATCATCATCATCATTCATCCTCATCAATTATAATGCTGATAACCAAACAATTGATATGACTTACTGGTTCATCAGGTTCAGTCTTCCAGAGTCGAGTCTCCCGTGTTCTTTTGAAAGTAGACCATGCTGCATTCGGTATTACATCAAAGTCACTGTCGACATACCTTACGCGAGTCCGCCTCAGGGTATGAAATACTTCACCATAATAGGACCACATATTGACTGCATGGATGAGCAATACTTGGTAAATGCGTATCATAAATTTAACCAGTACGAATAGAAAAAAACCATAATTTTCTCGATTTATTTTGCAGAAGCCGATGGTACTTGAAGATAGGAAAAGTGTGTGCTGCTGGTGTTGCAAGAAGGGCACCCTGAGCCTGAGGTGTGTGCTAGAACGTTCGGCCTACGTCTGCAAGGAAAGTTTAAAGCTGAAAGCAACCATCGATAACCAAAGCCAAGACGAGGTATCACTTAGAGTGCGCTTGGAACAGTGCTGCGAATTTTTCATCGATAGAGGTGTTCTTGGCGTCAGTAAAGACTTCAAGCATCTAGTTTTTGAATACAGGTTATTTATTGTAAACTATAAAATCTAATAATAATTAATTAATGTTTAAAATTTATTTAGGGGTAGTCAAGTCAAGCCTAATTCGAGGACGAAATGGGACAGTTCGAGCAGTCTGGTGATACCCCCGATGCCTACAACGCTGGTTGGAATCTGTCGTTTAGCTCAAATTTATTACGTACTAACTGTAAGTAATTAAAACACCTAATTGCACGCTTAGTTTAATGGAAAAAAAAATAAATTGCAGGTTAGTTTAGACTCTAGCAAAGATATGGATGTCGTGCAACTGAGTTTCCCTATCACGATAGCTACAGTGCCTTTTAGGATACCCAATACAAACAGAACCCCCAACATTAAATATGGTAAATTTTTTAAATTTTTAAACATAATATTTCTTGATTAATTAATCAAGAAATTACTAAGTTATTTTTGTAGATCAGTGTAAGTTAGTATTATTATATTTATTAATTTAGATTCATGATTACTGGATTGTAGTATATGAGAACAAAATTTTAATTGCAATAAGCGATGATTTAATGAGTTTTTTTTTAATAGAACATGCTGCCTCCCATGTCGAAGGTGGTCAATACATCGGACCTGAATTTTTGTTAGGTCAAGTTTACGATGGCAACGATCACAGTTCCAGGTAGTTATCAACTACAGATTGTAGTATTATAAATTTGCATCGAGTTGCTTTTCAATTTTCTATGAGTAAACAGGCTAAATAAGCTCGATATAGTAATAATTTGCTTAATGGTACAACTACAAAATTTTGCTCATCCATTACATAACTTGACGATAAGGTAAATTACTTTAGAATCACTTGATTTTATCTGTTTCACTTCCCTAAATGGTTTTGGTAAGACTCTTATTTTCAATATTGGTATATTCAGTTTCCTGACATGTGTTTCGGTTAATGACGACCATTCTGAAAGGAATTACAAAATTAACTTGTTAAATTAATTAATAAATTAAGTTAATTTTGTAATTCCTTTGATAATGGTGGTCATTGACCGAAACACGTGCCAAGAAACTGAATTTACCAATATGAAACCAAACAAGTGTCTTATTTCAAAATCAGATAATATTCTATTTTCGTTTTATCAAGTGAGCAAGGTATTTACCGAAAGAAAAACTAAGTGATTCTAAATTAATTTACCTTATTATTTGATTAACCCTTTCAGTCATGACTTTTTATACTTTGAGCGAAAACTATTATAGATTAAATAATTTTGAAAGTTTTGTAACCTATTAATTTTTTAGCGTCTTTTTGTACATTGAATATAAAATGATTCAAGCGCAAAATCCATTAAAATCAAAATTCAAGTTCAAAACAGTCATACTACTAATAAATTCTGCTATGATAACTGAAAAAACAATTCTTAGATTTGTGTAAACAGAGTTGAATATTACATTTGATGCGTTGAACCCGTGATTTTTACATCTTGAAGCAAAATTCTTGTTAAATGATCTGATAAAATTGGACATCATTTATTCATTGAACCCTTTCTGTATGTTATGGGTCTCAACTATACTGTTGGAGAAAAAGAAGGATTTTCACATCTCGAAGCAAAATTCTTCTTGTTAAATGATCTGATCCTGATTATTGATCCTCTCTAGATGTTGTGGCTCTCAACTATCCTGTTGGAGAAAAAGAAGTATTATGAAAGTCGATTGTAGGGATGGAAAAGGAGACTATCTACTGCAAGGATTTGATAAGACTTTTTGCAATGTAGGCTCTGAATCCCAAGAGTTCAAAATCATCCTTTATTGGAATGCACAGAGTCTTAGTTTGTTCTTTGTATTAAATCAAAGTTCAAAACAATCATACTACTAAAAAATTGTGGTATGATAACTGAGAAACCAATTATTACATTTATCTAAACAGAAGTGAATATCACATTTGATGCGTTGAACCCGTGATTGACCTAGGATCTTTACATCTCGAAGCAAAATTTTCTTGTTAAATGATCTGATCAAATTGGACATCATTTATTGATCTTCTCTGGATGTTGTGGATCTCAACTATCCTGTTGGAGAAAATGAAGAATTTATGAAAGCCGATCGTAGCGATGGAAAAGGAGACTCTCTGCTGCAAGGATTTGATAAGAGTATTTGCAATGTAGGCTCTGAATCCCAAGAGTTCAAAATCATCCTTTATTGGAATTAAATCTTAGTTTGTTCTTTGTATTAAATCAAAGTTCCAAACAATCATACTACCAAAAAGTCTGGTATGATAACTTAGAAAACAAGTCTTAGATTTATGTAAACAGAGGTGAATATTACATTTGATTCGTTGAATTCGTGATTGGCCTAGGATTTTTAGATCTCGAAGCAAAATTCTTCTTATAAATGATCTGATCAAATTGGACATCATTTATTGATCCTCTCTAGATGTTGTGGGTCTCAACTATCCTGTTGGAGCAAAAGAAGAATTTATGAAAGTTGATGTCGATCGTAGTGATGGAAAATGAAACTCTCTACTGCAAGGATTTGATAAGACTTTCCGCAATGTAGGCTCTGAATCCCAAGAGGTCAAATGCATCATTTATTGGAATACAGAGAGTCTTAGTTCGTTCTTTGTATTAAATCAAAGTTCAAAACAATCATACTATTAAAAATTTCTGGTATGATAACTGAGAAAACAATTTTTAGATTTATGTAAACAGAGGTGAATATTACATTTGATCCGTTGAATTCGTGATTGACCTAGGATTTTTACATCTCGAAGCAAAATTCTTCTTGTTAAATGATCTGATCAAATTGGACATGCTTTTTTGATTCTCTCTAGATGTTGTGGGTCTCAATTATCCTGTTGGAGCAAAAGAAGAATTTATGAAAGTTGATGCCGATCGTAGCGATGGAGAAGAAGACTGTCTACTGCAAGGATTTGATAAGATTTTCCCCAATGTAGGCTCTGAGATCAAAAGCATCCTTTGTTGAAATACTCAAAGTCTCAACTTGTTGTTTGTATTGGATTCAAGCATTGGCATATAAAATATCTATGGCGTGTGCGAACATTCGCAAAGTTTATTTTTTGGATAGAGGGTTTTTAGGAAGTGGCGATGTATTTCTGAATAACTTCTGGCTGAATTTTATCCAAATTTCTTTTTACAAAATTTGTATTGGCTTCAAATGGCTTATCATTTGACCATTATTATTCCATCCTCGCTGATCACATCTTCAAATAAACCACGGCCTTCTATCTTTATTACGCTGTCTTAAGTGTCTTAAGAGAAAAGCGGTGAGTTGAATTGATCTACCCTCGCTATACATGAAGCGTAGATCTATCTGACAAGTATTACGACAAATTGTTGTTGTTGAAGTAGTTGCGAAAGTATAAACGGAAATGAAATTCTGTTCAGAAATGCGCTGAAAAAGCTCCAGAAGTTTTAAAGATCTGCGAATGGTCAGGTGTCAAAGTGGGGGTCGAACCTTGATAGATAATGAAGTTTGAACACACATGGCGAATACTTTAATTCCTCATTTCGTAGTTTTATTCTTGATATACTGCTTCATATTGCAATTCCCTCTATTGGAATTGGAAATCTGTTCATTTGTTCAGCGGCAAGCTCTGTAAAATAAAGGGTACTGCTAAAATAGTAAAACAGTAGAAACGTATTCTTAGGTAGTGGTACTCTCCATCATGATATGTATCCCCTCAAAGGTTATCATTTCGTACTGTCAGTACAGAATTTAGTCCTTTTCTAGAATTCGACCATACATTCAAAGAGTTTTCTGATAAAATATTTGTCAAAGAAATACCTTAGGCTTTCCAATTCTTGTGTATTGATCCCTATGTTTTGCGACTTTTCTTCTTGCCCTCCAACTTGAAGAGATAAATAGTTACATTTTCAAAACAAGATGTTTCTCTTTCGTTAGCTGTTTTTGGACATGAATTTGTTGATTGGGATTTGCTTTTTATTTAGAGGCACCCCTTCTCTTCTTTTCATTTGTAGTTCTGAATAACTTTTGGCGAATTTTATCCAAATATTCTTTTGGGATTGTCCTACAAAATTTGAAGACAATACCATAGTACTTGATTATTCCATCCTCGCTGATCACATCTTGAAATAAACACGGCCTTCTTTCTTTATTACGTTGCGTTAGGAGAAAGGGAGTGAGAAGAATTGATCTACCCTTGCTATACATGAAGCGTAGATCTATGCCACAAGTATTACAACAAATTGTTGTTGCTGAAGTAGTTGCTAAGGTACAAACGGAAATTCGGTTGAGAAATGTGCTGAACAATCTCCAGAAGCTTTAAAGATCTGCGAATGGTCAGGTGTCAAAGTGGGGGTCGAACCTTGATAGATAATGAAGTTCAATCAAACATGGCGAATAGTTTAATTCCTCATTTCGTAGTTTTATTCTTGATATACTGCTTCATATTGCAATTCCCTTTGAAGGGGATTATCTTTTCATTAACACATAATATGTCTCGAGTCGTAGGGATAAAGAGGCTTCGCGTAGTGTCGAATAGGGGTTTGATTATCCAAAATATATCGTTGGATGAGTGAAAGTGTCAACAGAATGCATGTTCTGTCGTAATTGGAAAAATATGTTCATCTGTTTAGCGACAAGCTCTGTAAAATACACGGTACTGCTAAAATAGGTTGTGAGTAGAAACGTATTCTTGGATAGTGGTACTCTCCATCGTGATATGTATCCCCACAAAGGTTATCATTTCGTCAATTGTGTTAGTACGGAATTTAGTCCTTTTCTAAAATTCGACCATACATTCAAAGAGTTCTATGATAAAATATTTGTCAAAGAAATACCTGAGGCTTTCCAATCCTTATGTGTTGATCCCTATGTTTTGAGGCTTTTCTTCTTGCCATCCAACTTGAAGAGATAAATAGTTACATTTTCCAAACAACATGTTCCTCTTTCGTTAGCTTAGTTTTGGACGTGAATTTGTTGATTGGGATTTGCTTTTTATTTAGAGGCACTCCTTCTCTTCTTTTCTTTTGTAGTTCTGAATAACTTTTGGCCGAATTTTATCCAAATATTCTTTTGGGATTGTCCTACAAAATTTGAAGACAATACCATAGCACTTAGTCCCTATTATTCCATCCTCGCCGATCACATCTTCAAATAAAACACGGCCTTCTTTTTTTATTACGCTGCCTTAGGAGAAAGGGAGCGAGTTGAATTGATCTACCCTCGTTATACATGTAGCGTAGATCTATCTGACAAGTATTACAATAAACTGTTGTTGCTGAAGTAGTTACTAAGATACAAACGGAAATTCCGTTGAGAAATGTGCTGAACAATCTCCAGAAGCTTTAAAGATCTGCGAATGGTCAGGTGTCATAGTAATATTCGAACCTTGATAGATAATAAAGTTATAATAAGGTCCATTTTGACCACTCATGGAGAATCGTTTAATTCCTCTGTAAAATAAAGGGTACTAAAATATGTTGTCAGTAAAAAAGTATTCTTGGATAGTGGTACTCTCCATCATGGTATGTATCCCGACAAAGGTTATCATTTCGTCAATTGCGTTAGTTCGGAATTTAGTACTTTTCTAAAAAATGCATTCGACCATACATCCAAAGAGTTCTCTGGTAAAATATTCGTCAAAGAAATACTTTAGGCTTTCCAATTCTCGTGTGTTGATCCCTATGTTCTGTGACTTTTCTTTGTGTCATCGAACTTGAAGGGATAAATAGTTACATTTTCCAAACAAGATGTTCCTCTTTCGTTAGATCATTTTTGGACATGAATTTGTTTATTGGGATTGGCTTTTTATTTAGAGACACTCCTTCTCTTATTTTTTGCCTACTCAGTTCTCGGGGTTAATGTATGTTAGTAGGTGGAGCATCATAAATTGCAACATCCATTTCTTCCATACATTGGAGATCTTTAGTAAAATTCTAAGCCAGCTATAGCTATTTTTTACTTTTCTTTAGGATAGATAGCTGCCATCAGAACCAATATGTCGATAGTGACTTTATCGTTTTCATTCGGTATGCTGTCTCAACCCCATGGTGAAAATATTGAGGTTGGAATTATCGTTTTCCAGCAGAACGAGCAGCAGAAATTCTTCGTCAGTTAGAGGTTTTTTGGCAACCATCATGAATTATCTGTGTAGCACAAAATGAAAATCAGAGGGTAGAAAAATAAATGTGAGGTTATACAAAGCTTCCAAATTGCGTTTTACGATCACGATGTATAAAATTGAATACAACGATTTTCCAAAATTCTGTCGTACTTTTCGATGTATGGTCGGTGCTGAGTTCACACATTGGATGAAAGAGCGTACTTTTCTCTATTAGAATCCAACATGAAATATGTCGAACAAAATTTATGGATTCGTAGAAAAAAATCTATCACCACAATAGAGCAAGATTGCAGGAATGCCGTTTCCTAAATTAATTTAGCTCAAAGTCCAATCATGAATCATTCATCACCATGAAAATCAGAGGGTAGAAAAAAAGTGAAGATTTAAATATTCATATCCATCTCTAGGTTGCCAAAAATATTTCTGAGAATTAGGCACTTCTTTATTGACATTTGTAGCACCATTCCATTATAAAAAAGCGTATGGTATGACTGAAAGGGTTAATGGTTATGATTAAAGTGGCAAACTCAAGAAACATTCAATAAGCAACTAGATAGCAATCATTTTTTTTCACATTGTAATTAAGATATTTTTTTTTAGAGAACCAGTGGTTCTATATAAGCCGGTTTACGTGACCGTAGACAAACCAGATGCCAAACAATAACCAACCGACTGACACCATTCAAATACGTATTCTTCCTGCTGATCCCGCGGGACGCAGCACCGTTTATTTTTTTATACAAATATACGTGTCGTTTTTTCGAAACTAAAAAAAAAAAACAACAACAAACAAACAGGAAGTAATCGATTTTGCACATTTTTTACGATTCGATTTTTAACGGTCATTTCTCGAGTGCACGATCTTCTCCAATTAGGAAAATGAAAAATAATACATGGGAAAAAATAAACAAGAGAAAAAAAATCGCACAACGCAACCACGACACAGGGTCTTAGGAATTTTTCGCCGCAAAAAATTTTTGTAGTGTGGTCTTAGCTCAATTTTTGTAAAAAAAAATAATTTATAAAGGAAATCAAACCCGGTCTACTGTGCGAAAGCCACGGTTTATCTAATAAAGTGGGAGGGGTGTATTTTCTTAATTACTTTTTTTTTCATTGTTGTACCCCGTTTATATATATGATGATAGTTGACTCGTGTTAAATATATATATATATTTGTGTATCAGATTATTATACTAATATACATACATATATGTCTTAAATTGTAAAAACTATATTTCTAACTTTACCTTTTTTTATATAAATAAATCGATTTTCTCCTTTTATTCCTAGTCTATTCCCACTTAATATCATCACTTCATATGTTTATTATTTATTTCTTTATTATACCCGGCTGTAGTAATCATGTTTTAAGTTAAGTGTAAGTATTGTTATATATTCAACATCTTTATTAACAAACAGATACATATATTCTACAATTATTATATTAAACTTACAATAAGTGAAAAAAGTGGTTATGTAACTGTCACTGTTAAATTGCTATCGACCAGAGGTATTATTATTATTAAGCAACTTTATTCAAATTAAAATCTTAATTACTACAGCTAGGTACAATAAAAAAAGTAGTTCAACTATATTTTTTGTGTGTATTCACGTATATGTGAAAGTGCCTTTAGGTTGAAATTTTATTGCATATCTTAAGAATTTTTATCTAACTGGATGAACTCACTAAAACGATATTTAAATTAAATTAATATTTCATATTGAATATCTTTATATAAATGCAAAAGAATATTGTTTTCGTGACAACAGGTTTTGATTTATTTTGGATATTTTTTTTAGTTTTAATATGTAGTTTTATTCATTTACAAATACAATCAACTTATCAATTTCTTTATATAATCATAATTGTTTTAGAAAAATAAAGGCCACAGTTTATTAGCAATTAAGTAATTATTTCTTGATGCAAGAGAATAAGCCAATAAAAAAAAATACGAACCACTTATTTGATACATATCTACGTATTAAACGGCCTCACTTTTTTGCGCTATATTAAATGATTGTTACGACGTTTAAAGTTATAAAACCGCATGGCCGAACAATTAAACGTGATTTCGTTAATTACGAATTTTACGATTTCCAAAAATTGCAATTATCATCAGCACCGGTGCGTTAAAAGCGGAGCATAATCCACATGTCAAATTTGATAGAATTTTTTTTAGGAAATAGGTGTAGTGAATTAATTTAAGTAACACGTACACGCGTGTCCATTCATGGATGGGTTGCTGTTCATAAATTGAAAGCAGTTTTCAAATTTTAGTGGGGTATGTCAGTGCGTGCCAATGGGTAGACCAAGCCGGTGCTCCTTTAATTGTTTCTATTAAATCGTAAGTTTTTATATTTTACTATCTTTCAAACTTTAAAACTTTAATTTTATATATTAAATAGTTTTCTGTTATCTCATACAAAGAAAATTTTAGATTTGATCAAAGAAAATATAAATTTTACATGTTTTTTTTCGTCAACGTAAAAATCTCACTATTAAATTACAACTATATAGATAGCAGTCAAGGTCTTACAATCTTTTTATATACTTCTGTTTTTATAGTTTTTGTAATTCCTTTTTTCTCAAAGTAAGTTTTTTTATTGTGTTGCTTTACCTATTCTTTAATCTATTTCTGGAACAATCTTCCCTGTTTCCTCTATTGTCGATCATAGGTATTTAAACTGCTTAACCTGCTCTATCTATTTACCGTTACGCTGTATTTTATGATTGCTTCCTTTTATTGCTATTATCATTGTTTTGGTTTTGTTTGTATTTATTTCCATATTTGTATGAATACATCAATTAAAAAATGCAATTATTTTGTATTTAAAAGTGAAACACACTAATAACTTAACTTAAGTTACAGAAATAAATTTCGTGTTATACAAACAAAGTTATTAGTGTGTTTCATTTCTATTCAACATGTATAACGAAGTAGAAGCTTTCAACTTTTTACAACTTTTAATTGAAACCCTCGCTTATGTTTTACTGATTGGAGGGTGGATAGAGGACACCCACCCACCCTACATATACATGGTAACTTTAATTGATAATCGTTGATGATTTTGCTGCTAAAAACAATCAAACCCTTTATGTAATAAAAAATAAAACAAAATCAAAATTTAAGTTTAAATATAAATGACTTTCTACAGCTAATCTTATCTAATTTAGATTTAAAGTCTGTCCACCTAGCATGCATCAAATTTTTATTAATTTACTCACTCAAAAATTTACCATTTTAATTTCTTTTTTATTCAAAAAGTGTTGCAATTAATTTTATTGAAAACTGCGAGACGATAAGGAATTAAAGTTTATATGTATATGTAGGGTGGGTGGGTGGCCTCTATCTCACCCTCCAATCAATAAAACATCATCCAAAATTATTTGAAAAAATTGTTTTAATAAATCTATTAAAATTTGCAATACTGTTATGTTTATTTACTTTTTACAATTTTGAATTAAAATCCTTGCTTATGTTTGACTGATTGGTGGGTGGGTTAGAGGCCACCCACCCACCCTACACATACATGATAACTTTAATTACTAATTGTTGATGGATTCTACATTCCTTTTTACTTTCCCTATATAGAATATAAGGAAAATATTCGTTTGCAGGTCACTTGAGATCATTTCACTAATTTCTGAAAAAAAAATTGTGTTTGTCTTTGTGTCTGTCTGTACGTGTATGTGTGTGTGCTGAAACTCTAAACTTAAGGTTTTGTCGTTAAAAACTGGAACTGAAAAGCTTTTGGTGAACCGGAAGTGGAGGCGTTTTTTGTTTTTCTCTGTATTTTCCTAAATATGAAAAATATTACGAAACTTTTCAAACACAAGTTGAAGCCAATGAAAAACTGATCAAATTTTATTAAAACATATTTTTCATAAAGTTCGTAACTTCCGAGAAAAAAAAAAAAAAATTAAAAATTAATCATTTTGAAATTTCTTTTTGCCTATTGCTAATAAGTGAACTCTCCCCAGGATCTCTTACGTCAAAATTATAAGTTATAAGGTACATATATTTATCTATTCATTTGTAATTTATTTATTTACTGTAAGAGCTAAAAATAGTAAAAGTAAAAAAAAATTAAAGTACTAGATGGGAATAGAATCATCTGTTGTGCCAGAAACTCAAATAACTCATCACTAAACAATAGCTTTGAAGCAATTAAACAAGATATTATTGACGAATTAAACAAACAAAGCAACAAAGCACATAGATAAACTCACATCTCGCATAAAACTAATTGAAAATGTAGCTCTGGAAAGTGAAGAATTATTAATAAACTCAATCAGTGAACCACAAAGAAGCCTCGAAAACGTTAATCGCGGACTGATAAAATTTAACAGGATTAATGTAGATCTCCAGGATGAAATAAATCAATACCAATGGAGACTTAAATAACTTTCTTCGAATTCTCTACAAATTATTAGACAGCATTCAATTTAATAATAAATATGTGTTCTTGGCGGGTGATTTTAACATTAGATTTAATGGCAATGACAGCAAGAAACTGATATTTAAGGACTTTGTTCAATGCTACGATCTAAAATTATTAGTTAATTTTCCGACGCGATTAAATCATTGTATTGATAGTATATGCACTAATTCTTCAGAATCACTGGTAAATCATTGAAACAGGAATATCTGACCACCGGGGTATTTTATTTAATATCGTACCCGAGAAATTGCCGATTAAAAAGAAAACACATAAAGTATCACGGCCTATTACAGCTATGGGCAAATTCACTTTATTCAAACTCCTAGAAAGTGAAACGTGGAACTTCATTACCAATTCCTCAGACGTAAATGACAGCGTTAATACATTTCTATCAATTTTTCTTAAACACTTTCATACATCTTTCCCTGAAAAACAAGTGCAAGTATCTGACAAAGGTAAAATTGTAAAACGGTACGATGATAACCTAAGTAACATGAGGGAAACTTTAATGTTAATTTCCGAATCTTACAACATAAATAAAGATCCAGAACTAATAGAGTTACGTAATAGATATAGGCTACTATATAGACGTTCTATTGAGGCTTATACGCTAGAAGCAAACAATGCGTATATCAGAGATCAGAACTACACACCAAAAGCTATTTGGTCTATTATTAATACATATAGGACATCAAATTCCAACAAAAAAGAATCAAACATAACAGCTAGTGAATTTAATACATTCTTTTCTGATGTGGCAAGCAACATTATTAAATCACTACCTGAACCAATTACTGACCCTGTAATTTTAATGTGCACACATGCTCCCAGTTTAAACACGTACTTCAAATTTGCCGAAGTTACCTTAAGCACTGTAAGTCAAGTTATAAATAGCTTAAACTCAAGCAAAAGCAGAGATATTTCCGGACTTCGCTCCGATGTTATAAAAGCAGTACTACATACAATATTAATACCTCTAACAAAACTGTTAAATATGTGTATCCAAAAAAACATTTTTCCAGACACCTTTAAAAGAGCTTTAGTTATCCCGAAATATAAAAATGGTGAATATAACGATCCAAACAATTATCGGCCAATATCACTTCTACCCATATTTGGTAAAAGTTTTGAAAAAATCCTTCAAATACAGCTACTTGAATACTTTGAAGGTTCAAAACTACTTAAAAACGAACAATTTGGATTTAGAAAGGGGCTCTCAACGTCAGACGCAATTTTAACCTTTGTGGAATCCACGGTAGATTGTTTTGAGAAAGGCTTGGTGTCAAGATCTAGTTTTCTTGATCTTACAAAAGCGTTTGACTGTGTTTCTCACCAAACTCTTTTACGAAAACTTTATTTTTATAACCTACATCCCGATAGCTGTGCTCTATTAAGCTCATATATTTCAAGAAGAACACAGTGTGTGTTATTAGACGAGAATATTTCGGATTATTTGCCGCTAGAACATGGTGTCCCGCAAGGCTCTATTCTGGGACTAATTCGGTCACAAACACCAACGTCATTCTATACGCCGATGACATCACATTAACAAATCAATCCAAACATTTGGACGTGTTAACTAAGTTGCATACTGAATCACTTAACAAGACCTCTTGTTGGTTCGTGTGCAACCAGCTTATGTTAAACAGCAAGAAAACGGCATCTGTTACTTTTTCTCTTTCAAAGGGAGCTAATGAAAGGGAATCGATAAAGTTTCTACGACTATATATCGATCCTCACTTGACTTGGACATCTCACGACGACGCTCTTGCATGTTCTAGCATATTCCTCATTAGTAGTCTCTCAAAGATAGTTTCAAAAGAAACTTTAAGATCTGCACATTTTTCGCTATGCCAAATCAATATTTTGTATGGGTTGATTATATAGGGACACTCTGTTATCAGGCATATAATTTTCGGACTTCAACGTAGAACCATTCGTATCATGTCTGGCTATGGATACACGGAGGACTGTCGTCAGGCATTTATCGACTTGGAGATATTAACACTTCCAAGCCTATACATTATGGAATGCCTTTCATATATAAAAAAAACATGTCTCAGTATAGAAAATGCTCCGACGTACATACCCATCATACAAGACAGGAATCTAATATATATCATAAACCCATCAGATTAACCAAATCAAAAACCGGTGTCAGATTCCATGCCATCAAATTTTTTAATGTACTTCCTGACCATATAAAAAAACTACCTCATGCGAAGTTTTTGAAGTCGATAAAGGAATTTCTTACTAAGCAAGCCTTTTATAGCTGGGAGGAGTATATCCATTATAATTTTAATTGTAATTTATTGTAGTTTTAAGTCAATTGTATATATATTTATTTTATTATGTGATTTGGCTTTTAGCGTCTGGGTACCTTAATCAGCTGTATATTAACTTTGACAGTTCTGCATTTTGCTGATATTTTTGTTTTGTTTTTAATCTAATTTTTTAACTGTATTTGTTATAATTTATTGTTTTAGTTTTTTTAACTATTTATAATTTATGTATTATGCATTGTTAATTTTAAATTTTTAGTATTTACGTAATTGTAACAGTTTAACACTCACCCGCGACATAATTTGGAATTTTAAGGTTAAAATTTTAATTTTTTTAAAACTTTTATATTTATTCATATATTTGTTTGTGTGTTTATCGAATTTTCATTTGACTGAATTTATAAACTAACTGCGTGAATTATTATTTCTTGTTAGTATTAATAATGCTTAAAATATTTATATGATGTAATGTATTTATATTTATATTTGACTTGTGTAAAACATTTTTTTGTTGATGCACCAATAAAGAATTCAATTGAATTGAATTGAATTGAAAAGAAAAATATAGGGAAAGTACTATGATGGCCACATCACCATTTTTTTCTTCTGTTGTTAAATTTCCGTTCATGTCTTTTATGCTTGGCTGGCTTGGTGTTCTTTTACTCCTTATTTGTTTATTTGTGCTGTAAAACATCTTTTGGTTTTCTGTCGACGTTTTTTTAGTTTCTTATCGAACTTCTCACAGGATTGTTTTTTTGCTATCTTGATTTAGTGTTTTACTATTTTATTTGCTATTTTATATCTTCTGTAGTCTTGCTCTCTCTATGTTTTTATGTAAGTTTTCCAATTATTATTTTTTTCTTTTTACTAATTGTCTTATTTCTTCTGACCACCAGCTGTTTTCCTTCCTCTGTTTGTTTGTTTCTTAGTCTGCTTCACTTATGATTTTTTCGAACTTTTTCCATTTGTTTTTCACTACGATTTTGTTCATTTGGCTATATTATTTCTCTATTTTTGATTGGTATTCACTCCTAGTTTCTTCCTCATTCAATTTGTAGCTTTTTGTTTTTTGTTTATTATTCTTTTCGGCTTCGTACTCTACCAGTTTTCTGCTCCTGCGTTAATTTACATTTTTACCAAGTAGTTAGTGGTCGCTCCCTATTTCAGCTATAATAGTTTTCACCATTTTCCATTTTTCTGCGTCTATTAAAAACGTAGTCTATTATTCTATAATGAGGTTGTTTGCTACACATAATTCTATAATTATTTTTCGATTTTCGTTTATGTTCTCCCCTTCATTCTTTCACTTGTACCTTTCTTTGCCTTTGTTATCCTGCCCTACTCTTCCATTCAGGTCTCCTTTTGCTATCATCTATTTCTTTTGCAGTCTCTCATAAAATGTTTTCTTTTCTCCTTTTTTGTCGTTTTCGTTTGGTGCATATGCCACAATTATATTCCAAGTAGTTTCTTCAATTTTGCTCATTGTTTAACCGTCCACATATTTCTCGTTTATTATGTTTTTTTTTTTAAATTTTATCTGGTTTTACTATTAAACCTACCCCTTCCGCTTCTCGCTTGTTTGATCCACTCCAGCCCAGAATATTTTGTAGCTATCTTCCAGTTCATTCATTTCATTTTCTATTATTTGTTTCTTTACTCCATATCTTCGTTAATTGTTATGTATCTGTATCCTATTCTTACTATATTTCCTTTTGCTTTTATTTCTGTAGCTATTTTTCTAATTTCTTTTTGTATGAATCTTTCTTCATGTGTTAGGTCATTATCTAGGTATATTTTGGACACTCTTAGATTTCCTTTGGCTCTCATTATTTGTTGTTTTGTTTCCCATATCCCAACTTCGATTAGAATTATTTGTTTTTCTATATGTAATGTGTGTGCTTTTCCTATTTTGACTTGTATCTTTACTCGACTTCTTTCCTTTCTTGGTTTGCCTTTGCTGCTAAGCTTATTATTATATTATTGTTTCTTTCATTTGCGGTTTTTCCTTTTTCGCTCTGTTTTCCATGTTATTGATTCTTTTTAACATCCCGTGTATTTCTAGATTTCTCTTCTTTATTATTAATTTCTTTCTTTAGATTTTTGATTTCTTCTTTTAGTTGTTCTGCGTTTTTTGTAATTTCATTCATCAATTCTTTAAGCATGCTTTTTAGTTCCTCCATTTTCACTGAGTTGTGTCCTTGTTTTCTTCTTCGTTTGTTTTTTTTATCCTGTTATTGTTCCAGCGTATTGTTTCGCTGCTTCCGTTCTTCTATCTCCATTGGGCACCTTAATATTTTTCTACTAGTTTGGATAATTTGGAATCCATATTCAGGACTGTTAATATCTTTTTCTTCTCTTTTGGTTTTTCTTTCTTTTTCTGTAATCTTTTGTTTCTTTATTTTATACTTCCTCTTAGTTTTATATATTTTAACACCACTTTACTTTTTGACAGTTTTGCATGTACGTGGTTCGCTGTTATAGTTAGGTTGTTATTTTTGTTAATGTTCGTTTTTAGAGAGAAAACATGTTTATTATTAGAAGTAAGTATTTATACCGTTTTTATGAAGTGAACAGAACGTGAAGTGAACTATCGACCGCGGTCTTTCAGCCTGGATTTAAGTGTCAAAAACGTCATGATTACTAATGTCTTACGAAGTTAACTGTCTTCTGTCATTCGAAGGTTATGATCGCTAATGTCATTATGAACTGATGAGATGAATTGATGAATGGTGATTTGTGGATGTTTTGGCTTTGGGTTGACTAAAGGGTTACGAGGATTACACAACTGGTTAAGGATTTCGAGGTTATGGGGATTTGTGGCAAATTTTTGGGATAGATATTTCAGACGCTCTTCAATAGGGATTACTTGGGTTATTTCATATAGGAGGGTATTAGATGGGTTATGAATGGGATTAAGAGGGTGTCTGATTTTAGTAAGGATGCGAAGGGCTGATCGTTCTGCTACCTGGAGGTTTTTCAAGACGGCGGGATGTTCGTTTCGTCTTTATGATTGGGCTTATTTGTATAACGGATTCATTCGCGGATTTGAATTTACCGCCCTTTTTGTATTGCGCATGCCGACCATAATTATGGTTTCCCGTCAGCTGTTTAGTCTCCTTCCTGTTCTCATTGGTTTGTTGATTTATATTACCTTGATTTCTCTCTTTTCTCCATATCCTTGGGTTCTTCTTTAGTTCTTTCTTTCTTCTCCGTTGTTTGTATAATTGTTTCACCTTTGTTATTTTACTTTTATTTTTCACTGTGAGTTCGTCCCATACCGCCAGTTTGCTCCAAGCACCTAAATTGTTTTTTAATAGTCTTATAATTGTCGTTTGTAATTTAACCACTAGAAGATAAGATTGCCACCTTATTTCATAAAAGTTAAGATTAAACAATTATGTTTATGTTTGAGATAATTTGCAATTCCTTTGGGAATGGTCGTCATTGAACGAAAAGCATGTCAGGAAACTGAATATAATCTTATTTCAATTTTCGTTTCATCAAGAGTACAGTGAACAAGGTATTTACCGTTTAACAAACATTTTTGGGGAATAACAAAATGATCATTGTTGGAAAACTACTATAGTAGCCACATTACATTTTTTTAAACAAAACTCGATAGGAACGTTCGCTCCATGGCTTCATTACCTATGTGTGGAAATGCAGACTAATTCTGCAAACATTTTGAGTTTTGCGAAACATAGCTTGTTAATTTAGCAATCCAAAACTTTAGGCTAAACTCTGTGAAACAGATTCAGGTGTATAGTTAAATTCAATTCTAGCAGATATATAGTGCGATCCTTTTTTACGTTTGGCGGGCTTAAATTCGCATTAATTGTCGATAAAGAAATATATCGCAAAGTTTTAGTCACATCGAATTGAGCTGTAAACAACCTTACAAACCAATTTGCTTTTTAGTGTCAAAGTTACATAATGTGATAATAATAATTAAGAAAATTTAGAAAATGACCAATTCGTTTCCTGTTGATGATTGTTTGAATAACCGGGATTCTGTCATGACATATTTCCGAGTTTAATGGAGATGAGACATCGCTGGGACTCCTGTTGTGGTCATCTGAAATAGACGGGGTTTGATCATGGCATATTTCCGAGTTTAGTGAAGATGAGGCATTACTGGAACTCGTTCCTCTTGTGGTCATCTGGAATAGCCGGGATTCGATCATGGCATATTTCCAACTTCAGTAAAGATATGGCATCACCGAATCTCGAATCTCGAGGGGCTGACTGTGGCGATGTAGCATCTTGACGGTTTTGAGACGTTTCCGCTTTGCTGATCGCTGATTCAGGTTTGAATGGGGATTTATCTTTATTCATCAAAACAGCGCTTGGCAAATTTCTTGATGTAACTCATATACCATAGACCGTAGTCTCCTAGATCAGCCGAAGTGTGATCTACAGGTTACAGGTTAAACAGGGTCATTGTGATGTGAGTTAACCTCTCGTAAACTACGACCTACCAGATCTATTGTTCTGCCCTTAACCAATCACTTCCCAAGCAGTTCTACGTCCTTTACGAGAATGATTACTTTCTTGGTGGTGATGCTGTTTACTTCTTCATGGGATAGTCGGTCCCTGCCGAAGTGTAAAAAGTGCTTGTGAGCAATCGCGACACAAGTACATAGTATGTGCTCGATCGTTTCATCTGACGAATCACATAATCTATAATTTCCTTATTTTTTCCAACATAGTTGTGAATATTGATACACCTAGAAAACAATGACTCATCATTTGTTTTCCTTTTATCAAACTAAACACAATTTTTTTGTTTGCTATTATTTAAGACAATTTTATTTTTGGCAGCCCATGTTTTTACCTGGTTCATTGCTAACTCAGCAAATAAGACAGTGTTTGCAATATTAGCTTGTAAAGCAAGGTCATTTATAAAAATTAAAAACAGTAAGGGCCCCAGAATGAAACCTTGAAGAACCACATATTTTAGCTTTTCATATTTCGAAAGTCATTGGACACATTGGTATCTATTACTGAGATAAGATTTAATAAGATTAACACTAGTAACTGTGAGGTTGTATGCTTTCATTTTTTGTATATGTAGGTCATGACACAATCAAAAGCTTTGCTCAGATCAATGAACGAAACTACCGAGACATTTTTATTATCAAAAGCGTCGTGATCAGTTCAGTGAGAGCAAGGATAGCATCCGAAGTTGACATGTTACTTCTGAAACCAAATTGACTTTTACTAAAAAGGCCATTTGTATCAAAATAGTTCAGTATTTGTGTTTTCATATTCTTTTCAATAACCTTCAATAGAATTGGCAAAATTTAAATTGGTCTATAATTATTCAAGTCACGCTCGTCTCCATATTTAAAAATTGGTATTATCCTAGCTAATTTAAGAGCACCTGGAAAAATCCTAGTGATTAGTGTTTTATTAATTAACTTTATGATTACAGATAAATATCCTGACACCTACTATTTTTATATCCTGTATTGTTCCTCTAACAACAATTTGGTGAATTTAAAATTCAGGGATTCTTTCATTTTAATTGAGTGATCAAATGTTGCAATAGGCAGATTTCTTATTAGCTTTTCTGCTGTATTACTGCTATAAATAATTCTTTTCAATTTTCGTTTCTGTTCTCCCCTTCATACTTTCCCAAGCATCTTTCTTTGCCTTTGTTATCCTGCCCTACTCTTTCATTCAGATCTCCCATGACTTTTGTGCTTTCTCTCTAGCATCTATTCCTTTTTGTAAAATTTCTCTTTTTCTACTTTTTTGTTGTTTACGTTTGATGCATGTGCAACAATTATATTCTCTGTAGTTTCTTCCATTTAGATTTCGATGCTCTTTTGCCGTCCCCATATTTCTCGTTTATTATGTTTTTCAGTTGGTCTGGTTTTATCATTAAACCTAACTCTTCCGCTCGTCGCTTGCTTAAATCCACTCCAGCCCAGAATATTTTAGAGCCATCTCCCAGTTCTTTCATTCCATTTCCCATTTTTTTTTTGTATCGGTTAAGCCTAAATAGTTCAACTTCTGTGTTTTAATTTCTTCTATTAATTCCTCTTGATTTTCTTTCCATATTCTCATTTTTATTTTACGTAACTTATTTCTTGTACCATTTCTTTGCTACTTCATTTACTTTTTTACTCCTCTCCGTTAATTGTTATCTTTCTGTATCCTATTCTTACTCTCTTTCCTTTTGCTTTTTCTTCTCTTGCTATTTTTTAAATTTCTTTTTGTAAGATTCATCCTTTATGTGCTATATATACAGGGTGTCCCGTTAATGCGGGGAAATGGCTAGACCATAGATTCCTGAGGTCAAAATATGACGATTTAACGCAACTTATCTATATCCAAAAATTTACGGTTAAGCCGGAATTTGGCTTCAAAGTTTCAAAATTTTTTATTTCTTTTGTTTATAACAATTGAACGCTTTATTTGATTTGAATGAAACTTATTATTAATAAGTACCATAATATCATACATCATTTCAGTTATTGTTGGCATTAGTGATTGACAGGAAGTATAAGAAACAGTAGTACCACCACTTAAAAACTAAAATATTTTTTTATTGGTGCATCCAATAAAATCCAAAAAAATCTACTTGAAAGGGAATTAGATTTAAAAA
Source organism: Ontholestes murinus (assembly GCA_963969525.1). Taxonomy (NCBI): domain Eukaryota; kingdom Metazoa; phylum Arthropoda; class Insecta; order Coleoptera; family Staphylinidae; genus Ontholestes; species Ontholestes murinus. Next base: position 15,842,798 of record OZ018396.1, read on the forward strand.
CTTTTTTGACTCTTACTAGTTTTTGATATCTTGTACGGTTTTTGCACAAAAAAATAAAATATGAATATAGTATACTTATTATGCACTCATTAATAAGTAAATAAACTTACTCTATTGAATAAAAATTAAATAATATCAATTAATAAAATAAATCAAAACAATATCTAACATTTTTCAAACAATTTTCTTTGCAAAATCCTAATACAAACAAGATATCTGTTTGTTCCAAATATGAATATTTATGAACTATAATAAAATTAAAAATTAATTGTTAAAAGACACTAAATAATTATTATTATACATAATTTACATTTTTTTAACAAAGACGGCCACGAAAAACATTTTTTTCTATTCGATATAAAACTTGATTTTGTTTTTACTAGACAAAAAATATATATTTTATTTTTTTGTGGGAAAACCGTAAAAGATATCAAATATTATTAAGAGATGAAAAAGTTTTTAAATTAAATTGTCTTTCAAGTAGTATTTTTTTAGTTTTTATTATGTCCACCAATAAAAACATATTTTAGTTTTTAAGTGGTGGTACTACTGTTTCTTATACTTCTTGTTAACCAATAATAGTCATAATAACTGAAATGATGTATTATATTATGGTAGTTATTAAAAATAAATTACATTGAAATCAAATAAAGCGTTCAATTGTTATAAACAAAAGAAATAAAAAATTTTGAAACTTTGAAGCCAAATTCCGGCTTAACCGTAAATTTTTGTATATAGATAAGTTGCGTTAAATCGTCATATTTTGACCTCAGGAATCTATGGTCTAGCCATTTCCCCGCATTAACGGGACACCCTGTATATATCTTGGACCCTCTTAGTTTTCTTTTGAATTTCATATTTATAGTTTGGTTTCATATGTCTCAACTTCTACACGTATTATTTCCTATTATGACTTGTATCTTTAGTTTTTTTAAGAAAACCTTGACATCTGTTCTCGATTTGCCTCTGCTGCTAAGCTTGTTAATATAATATTGGTTTTTTATTTGCGATTCTTCTTCTTTCCGCTTTGTTTTCCAGGTTATTGATTCTTTTGTTTCTAGCTCTCACGTCTCTTCTTCATTATTCATTTATTTCTTTAGATTTCTGATTTCTTCTGTGTTTTTTGTCATTTTCTTTTTCTTTAGTTCGTCCATTTCCATTTCGTTCTTACTTATATTTACTTTTCCCATATTTTCTCTGTGGGTTTTGCCCTTGTTTTCTTATTTCTTTGTTTTATTTTTGTGTCCTGTTATTGTTCCAACGTATTGTTTTGCTGCTTCCGTTCTTCTATCTTTCTCTTCTCGATTGCTCAGTGGACTTTAATATTTTTGTACTTATTTGGAAATCTTGGAATTCATATTTAGGACTGTAGATATCTTTTTCTTCACTTTTGCTACTATACTATATATAACTACTATAGTAGCCACATTACAATTTTTCCTAATAAATAATTTTAGTGTTAAAATTACACAATGTGACTGACAAAATGTAACATATTTGCTGAAGAATAATAATTAAGAAAATTTCGTAAATATGTATCCTTGTTGGAATAATCGGGATTCGGTCATGGCATATTCCCGAGTTTAATGGAAATGAGACATCACTGGGACTCCTGTTGTGGTCTTTTGAAATAGCCGGGATTCGATCATGGCATATTTCCGAGATTAGTGAAGATGAGGCATCACTGGGACTCGTTCCTCTTGTGGTCATCTGAAATAGTCGGGATTCGATCATGGCATATTTCCTAGTTTCTGTGGAGATATGGCATCACCAAATCTCGTTCTTTTGGGCCTGACCTCAGCATTGTAGCATCTCGACGCCTATGTTTTTGAGACTTTTTATTTTTGAGACTTTTCCGCTTGGCTGATCGCTGATTCACGTTTGAATGGGGATTTATCTTTATTCATCAAAACCGCGCTTGGTGTTTGGTGTCTCGGCCATTTTCTTGATGTAACTCTTATACCATAGACCGTAGTTTCTTAAATTAACCGAAGTATGATCTACAGGTGACAGGTTATACAGGGTCATTGTGAGGTGAGTTAACCTCTCGTAAACTGCCATCTAACAGATCTATTGTTCTGCCCTTAACAAATCACTTCCCAAGCAGTCCCACGGCCTTTGGGAGCCTTGGCGGTGATGTTGCTCACTTCTTTGTGGTATAATCGGTCCCTGCTGAATATGTGAAAAGCGCTTGTGGGAAATCGCGACACAAGTGCTCAGTCGTTTCATCTGCTGAATCTTATAATCTACAATTTCCACTTTCTTCTCTTCTTAAATTTCCACAAATGGTAGCAGAGGGCACAATGCTCTGCCATGAGTCTCGTGAATGTTCTCAGCTCGTTCCTTTTGAGTTCAAGCACTTTATGGAGTTTGATGAGTCGTGTTGTTTGATGTAGGCCTGGAACATTGTTCCAGTACTTACGTTTTCTGCCCTCTTCCCATTTTAGCACCACCTCTTTTCTGTGCGCCATGGGATGTCCGCAAAATGGCTCCGTGGCATTTGCGCCTTTTTTTGACAACTTCATCTGCCACTTCCCTGAGGACCAACGATTTGTTCTTCGCCAGTTGCGAGAGGGATTGTCGACATTCCCAGATAGTCTGTGAGCTGTGGCTCATTTGCGCACCGTTTAGGTTCCTATACATGCAGTCCCTGGCGCACATATCAATTGCAACTGTTTCCGCTTGCAGAATCGCGGATGTCGTACCTAGGGCCATGAAGCTCCTATGGTTTTGGTTAGGGAATCTAATGTGCGAGAATTCTGCGGTCCCTAGGTATTAATCAAACTACCTTTTTACACTACGTCTTGATTGGAAGATTGATTCGCGTTGTGTACAAGTTCAAGAGGACTGAAAATCGGGATCCTTGTGAGAAATCGAGGTTGTCTTCGAAGGTGTCCCTGTAGCGGTTCTAACACGCTGATGTGCCGTTACCTGAGCGCTGCGGGAAGTCACGATGCCAGTGTTTTTATTGGCTGCAGATTCTACATGTCGCCAGTGTCGTTCTTCCGGGAGAAAATCCTGGTGGACTTTTTGGGCAGGATTGGGCACTTATTTGCCGAGTGTGACTTGTACGTCTTTGATTATTGCATGATTGGGGTGGTTTTTGTTCCTAAGATAATTATCGGGATTCGATTCTGTGTTGATATCTGATTTGATTTATTATTTAAATTTTGCTGACGATTGTTAAATGTGATGTGATATCTTTTGGTCAGAAAATCATTTGGAACGAGTACGATGCTGGTGCGATTGAACATAATTCGCGATTGGCTGTTGTTCTGATATTCAAGTTGCTTCGGTGGGGGTTGTCTAGTTGTGGTTGTTATATAGGTACTGTTTGTTAAGGAGAGATGGACGGTTTTCCTTAACTAACTCCTCAACTGTTGTCGGTTTGAAAATTAATTAAACAATGTATCTAAAGATAATCGCAATAACATCAATGTTTTATAATACTCTTTAGAATCAGTGTTAAACAGTAATTGTTTCCGTATGACGAACAGCAGCTCAGTTGTTTCCTCGTACTAACTGACATTGGAGTCGACAGATATGCAAATGTATATTGCTTGGCGGTTTCTAACGGTGTATCCTCTTGGAAGTAAAACCCATATTCCGGTATGAGCTGTGGATCCCTGGCAGCTAACGTATGGAGATTTTTCTCTCGATCTGTAAACCCGAGCATTTAGGAAAGGTTTCGGGTTTTTAGTGTCGAAGAAAATCTTGATATTCGCATGTCCATGAAGCTGCGATCGTATTGAGGGTATTCAGCGTATGCGTCGAAATCTTCTGCTGTCGTGAAGGCGATAATTATCCTCGTATCTCAGCAGCGGTAGTAATCCCCCGAATTAATCATGGACGGGATAATAATCGTGACCTTTGTGGTCAAACGGTATGTCTGGGTTTGTCGGTTCTCTTTCGTCAACTAAATCATTCTGCGGCGTTAGGTGAAGTCCTGAAGTCGCGTCGTGTCTCTTCTGTGTTCGCCGGTGATTGGGTGGTGGTTGTTTGAGAATTATCTTAGATTCTCGATGATATGTTCGGATTGTATATTAATCATTGATCGTGTTTCTACCAAGGTCATTGAAAATAAGTAAATTCCGACCGTGACTCTTGTGACCTAAATATTTTGTATATTTTATTTAAAATCGCTAAACAGTGATTCTTGTTAGACGACAAGATGATAACTAATTCTTTTACCGACGTAAACGCTGTTAATCTACTCTCAAAAATTACCTTATTTACAGTAGCAAAGTTGGAGCGTGACCTAGACTCCTTAAGTTCCGCTGTGATTTAGAATCAAATGCCAGTAATTTTCTAAAGTTGCGTAAAACTAAGAAGTTTGGCAATTGGAATTACTCAATGCTGCAGGAACTGAATGAAAACAAAGGCAACAAAGCGGCGAGACCAATCTAACCATTAAATTCATCAAGGGGCATCCTCGTGTCATCTCCAACTCTGCAAGAGAATCGTTAGCCTCAGGGAAAATTTCAGTTTTCTATCAAAATGTTTGGGCATTAAATACAAAAATCGATACTTTCTTCTGTAATGTTGGTGATTGTCATCATGATGTAGTGCTTCTTACTGAAACTTGGTCAACTCCTACTGTGAACAGCAGTGAATTATTTAATGACTCCTATTTAATTTTTAGAACTGATCGTGATCATATAAAGACTGGTAGTTCGAAGTCTGGTGGAAAAAAGTATCTGAGCGGTGTGAATAAAATAGACTTGTTCTAAATGACTGAAAAACAAAATAAATGCAATTCTCTGTCAAAAGACCGAATGAACCCTGTAAGAAAGTATGTTTCTTGGACTTTAATGTAGATAGTCAGTTAAATTGGGAACTCCACACCGAATCCCTATGCTCAAAAATATCAGGAAATATATTCTGCCTACGCAGTGTTTCGCACCATTGTAATGATGGTATAGCAAAAATTGCGTATTTTGCACTCGTGGCAAAACATATTCATTATTGCATATTGGTATGGGGCCAATCAACCTGTCGAAATAGAGCCTTCGCACTGCAAAGACGAGCTTGAGAATAAAATCCAATAAATATGTTTCATTGTTTTTCTTCATTTAATTTAAAACAAAAAAATACAACGTGTCTTTCATTTTTAATTGATTTTTGTCACATAACTCAACATAACAAAAAATTCAGCTGTATTTTTAATGGAAATATGTTTATATTTTCTCCTTATCTTTTATATTATTTACGACTCTTCATTTTTCCACAGATTGTATCTTCATATTTAAAATAAATTTCACTACACATTGCAACACACACTTATGCCACACGCCTGTTTTTCCAGGCAAAGAAATAAGGTTAACTTACTCCACGAGGAAACACGTTGCAAAAAGCAATAAAAACACTAAAGTTTTATTACTTCATTGCACACATTAGTAATTATGCATTTTGGTCGCTACGGTTAAAATTTACATAGGTGTAATTAAAAACTCTGTTCCTGCTACCCATTGTTGATGTATAAATATTATATATTTAAAAAAGTAAACTTAAACTTAATTATTGTAGTAATGTAAAATATAGTATAATAAGTGTGATATCTAAATTATTTTTTAGCTGAATTAATTAGAAAAGAATATTAGGATCTATTAAGATGGCTTTTGGTTTGCCTTGCACGATGGCCCCTAACATGGCGGTGATTCTTCGATTGTTGCTCCTAAATCAGTGTGGATTAGACCCGCGCTGGATGTACCAAAACGATTATCCGAATTTGAGCGATGGTGACGTTTTTGATTTTATCGTGGTCGGGGGTGGATCCGCAGGATGTGCTGTTGCTGGACGACTGTCGGAAAATTTAAACTGGAAGGTGCTTCTGGTAGAAGCTGGTGATTATCCACCTGCATCATTAGAGGTAAATGTTTTTTTTTTTATGTTAAGTAATTAATTTTTCTAATCAAGATTTTAATGAACCATTCTATTCTTATATTTAAATATTTTCAAAATTCATACATATAACTCCCAAATCACGTTCATATTTTAAACCCAACCTTTATTTATTATCGAAAGTGCCAAAAAACTTTCGGGAAAATTCTATGCACTAGAAGTCGTAATTTCGTTCTTATTGATGAAACATTTGAATTAATATTGAATTTAAAATTACATGACCTTAATTAAACATTTGGTTTAATTAACATAAAAATGTTTCATCACGGGTTAAGTGAGAATTTAATTCATCGTTACATAATCTTAGTTTGTTTTATTAATTTATATATTTTTTAATTAGTTTTGATCGTTATTCATATAGAAAAATAAAGAAATAAGTGAAACGCCAAATGCATATTAGCTCCCATCATTACATATACATTTATATAATTATACATAAATTATTTCATTAATTTTAAGAAAAATTATTTTCATTTTTAATTGGTGTGTATGCATTTCAGGTGCCTGGATATATGTTTGAAGTCTTTGGGAACGAAGAATACGACTGGAATTATAAAACAGAACCCTCAAATCATTCCTGCATGGGTTTTAGAGAAGGCCGATGCGTATGGCCTAGAGGTAGGGTGTTGGGAGGCACCAGCTCCATCAACGGTATGCTTTACGTACGAGGCCTTCGAAGCGATTATGATGACTGGGAGAGTTTGGGTAATGTTGGATGGGGCTATGATAACGTCCATCAATATTTCGAGAAATCTTTAAACGGACCGTTAAAGCTTTCATACATTAGAGCACGATCTGATATCAGAGATGCTATACTAAATGCGGCATTAGAAAGTGGCTATCCGGTTTCCAGCAGTTTCGAGGAGGAGACAGGATTTTTCGAATCATTAGCCACGGTTGGAGAAGGGACCAGGTGGAGTTCTGCAAAGGCTTTTTTAAAAAATCTTAAACACCGATCGAATTTGAAGGTTTCGGTTAATACATTAGCTACTAAAATTTTATTCTCTGGAAAGAAAGCTGTTGGTATTGAGGTATTAACTAAAGGAAAGAAAGCAAGTGTATACTCCAAAAAAGATATCATTATCTCCGCTGGAAGTGTTAATTCACCACAACTTCTAATGTTATCAGGTATTGGACCAGAAGAACATTTAAGGACATTAGGTATTGACACAATTATAAATCTACCAGTGGGGAAAAATCTACAAGATCATTTTATGATGCGTGGATTGTTTATTGCAATAGATGAACCTGACAGTTCATTTGATATTTGCTCCGCAACGAATATATATTGCAAGAAAAGAACTGGACCTCTATCCAGCGTAGGAACACCTAACATAATGTGGTTCTTCAATACCATCAACCCTTCTCTACCTCCTAACGTTCAAATACTAAGCTTATATTATGAAAAGAATAACTCACAAGTCTTAATGCAACATTTTGGAACGCAAGGGTATAGTGATGACATGCTGAATCAAGTACTTGAAGCAAACAAAATATACGGATTGTTGCAATTCGCATCTATAACAGCGAAACCTAAATCCCGCGGTGAAATTCTTTTACGCTCCACTAATCCACTGGAACAACCATTGATTTACCCCAATTACCTAAGTCATAAGGATGACATCGAAGCAATGGTGGCATCAATTGAACACATCAAATGCCTAATCTCGCAACCTGCTTTGAAAGCGCTTAATGCTAAGTTCTTAGAAATTAAACCACCTAATTGTGAGCATTTAGATTTCACTTCTAGAGAATTCTGGGAGTGCAATTTTAGAAATTTGGGTACAACTGTATATCACCCGGTTGGAACTTGCAAAATGGGAACAGCTGAAGACCCAAGTTCGGTTGTGGATTCGCACTTAAGGGTTCACGGTGTGGAGAATTTAAGGGTAATAGATGGTTCAATCATGCCGACGATTATAAATAGAAACACTAATGCGGCCTGTATTATGATTGGAGAAAAGGGTGCTGATTTAATTAAATTCGACTGGAATTAAATGTATTAAAAGTATCGATGTTGTATTTGTTTTATGTTACTGTATTAAATTTGTTGTAGGTGATAAAAAAAATATCGTCTTTCATTCCGGCTTGTCTGTGACGCCTCGTGAAAATCAATTCTACTTAAAATAGCCTTTTTGCTACGCACAACAATAAGTTTTTCCGCAGTAATAAAATTTCAAATTTAAGTTCATTGAAGTGTTTTGGATAAAAACAGTTTAAAAAGTGTTTCCATCCTTATCCTAGATTTTCTGCATAATCTTATTGATCATAACACAATTGAATTAACGTGCTATTTTTCTCAAAACCTTATCTTTTGATCACCTTAGGGTATCAAATATCCTTAACAGAAATAATTCAAGTAAAACAGATTTTAAAGAAAGTTTGAAAATAGAAGATAGTCTGCAGTATGAATATACTAAATGATAAATCAATTAAAAGCGATTTTACTCTCCAAGAAGAGGTATCAATACCTTACTCTGAAATACCCTTAATTAAACAACAAGTCAAGCAAAATGGGTGGAGTAAAACACTTGTTTTGAATATATGGTTCCATCAAGAAAGTAGCGGAAGAAGTATTGAATATAACAAGTAAAGCTTTAAGAAGTACAGATATAGAACAACTTATAGGGATTCATCATACCAAAATCAAAATATAAGGTGAAACCCAGGAAAATGAAAACCCCATAGAACTGGGAAACCGGTCGAAGGAAGTGTCGTAAGTATTTAATAAGGAGAAGAGGTACTTGTATACGGAGAAGATTTGGAGATGCTCCAAAAACCGAAGATATGGAGATAATAATGTAACTTTAACTTGCCAATTTTAAACTAGAAGTTCTAGTTTGAAAGTGACAAGTTAAAATTGCCGTAACTATAGTCACTAAATAAAGTCAAAGTTATACAAATAAAGTTAAAAAGTGTTTCATTTGTCAATTATGATGTATAACGAAGTAGAAGCCTTCACAGTTAACAGTTAATTAATTATAATTTTATAAATAAGTGTTTTTAGAACTTTGAGAGGTTTCAGGTTTTAGTTATTAAATCAAAGTTAAAAGGTTTTAGAAGAAAAAATGCTGGAGATGTCACCATTTCTTCGCGTGAAGAAGCTACAGTGTGGCGAAACAATTGTTGCGTTTTCAAAAAAAGCAATAATAAAGTGTTTTACTTCAACAACGAAACAAGTGAATATGAATTTCAACATATAACAGCCTCATCAGTTATTGTACTGGAGATTTCTACAAATTTAAATAGAAATTACACAAAATTAAAGATTTTATTTTTTAGTAATTTTAGTAAGTTTCTTAAATTTTCGAATATTTTCTTTGCTTTTAGGAATATTGAGCAAATTCTCTTCTATTTTGAGATTTCAAAGTCTTAAAAATGGCTAAAAATTATAAAGAAGAAGGAATCAAGCATTTTTTCCAGATTCCTCTAAAACTTCTAAGGTTCTACAATTCTCCAGCAATTTCATTTTTTTTTCTTAAGAACTCCTAGAAATTTTAAAGGTAATGATCTGAAAAATTGTAAACCCTGAGAAATTTAGAAGTTGCTAAAAAAGGTCAAGAGAAGCCAAGAGATGTTCACACATCACCGATAAATCTGTATTTTTGAGTAATTTCTATTTAAATTTAACAAACTATCAGATTTTTTCTTTTAGATTCCCATAATTTTCTTTGAAGTTTTTAAAAATATTACTTTCTTTCAAATTACTATCATTTTCTTTAAGGGTTCTAGTAAGTTTAGCTTTTATATTCCTAGAATATTCTACAACTTTCTGGCAATTTATTTTTCAAAAATTCTTGTAATGTAAAAAATTATTTTATGAAAAGTTATAACCCTAAAAAATTAAAAAAACTTCTATAAAATTTAACAGTGTCTGTAAATAATTCCCAATAAATCTTTTGTTCTTCTAGATGCCTACAATTTTATTCAAAGATTGTCGAATTTTCTAACGTTTATATGTTTCAAATTACTATAATTTTCTTTAAAGGTTCTATAATGTTTAGATTCTTAGAATTTATTAGAAGGTTATGTCACTTTTCTACAAAGTCTCTTCTATTATTTTTTGGCTATTCTACTAATTAAAAATTTAGAATTTACTAACAAAAATTAAAGAGACGAAGAAAAGTTGCTGCATTTTTTTTCTATTTGAGTAATCGAAAAACCCTCTAACGAAAAACTCGGAATTTGATTAATTTTTCTAGAGACTATGTTTGTTAGGGAAGATGCTAATTATATAACATTTTAATAATTTAGTTAGATGAAGAGAATGCCTAAAATATTTTTTTAGGGTTGGTCAAGAGTACACTAGGGCAATAAATAATTGATAATAATAATAGTGGACTAGCTTAGCTTACTCGCATTGGTAGTACGCACTGCAGACCCGTAGTGATGAGGGTGATTTCTTCATTGCCAAAACCCCCGAATGGAGCGAAACCAGGTTGGAAAGAAGAGGAACGTTACTTCTTGATACCATAGGCAGCCTACAATTGAATGTTGCGAATGCGGAAGACATTACCACCTTTTCCACGACAAAAGCCGCTTCCATCATCGACCTGACGCTGGTAACCTTCTGAATTCTGCTGATAATGAATACCGAGGCTAAAAGCATGAGCGACCACCGCCACTTCGTCAACGTCATCGAGAAGCGCGAGCAGTTGACGGATTCTGTTCCTCTCAAACGGTGGATAGTGGACCGTGTATAGATGTTGTGTAGTATAGGGGTCATAGTAGAGCCCTGTGGTACATCTGAACAGATCTTATGGTCTCTTGAAAGCGTTTTGCAAAGAAATTGTCTGTTTTCAAGAAAAGCGTGCACGACTCTGATCAAATAGTCCGGAAAATTGAGATAGATCTTTTGGTTGACGTGCACATCCATTTGGGATTAGCAACCCCACGTACCCGAGCCGTTCACTGCACACACACGCACACACACACACACACCCATTCATCTCACACACACAAACATCAACGACGCAGATCGACACCCTACACTCCGTGAAGTAATGCCAGACGGCGGTTTCGCGGGGTGGTAGGGCGACCTAGGGAGGTGGTTTTTAACGGGTGTACCAATTCTGGGGAGTCCCACACTCCGTCTATAAAAGATTTTCCACCTCCCAGCCACAAAAAAAGGTGACCGGACGACAGGTCCAAATGCAATTGTTATAATTATTAATGTAAGTCGCGATGGTATCACTAAATTTGGTGTTAATGTCGAGATTATCGCTTGGATTGCATAATAAAGCATAATTTTCTAACCCTAGCTTACTTACCGCATTTGATTTTCTTAATTTTACTTACCATGTGTCTCGAATTAAAAACAGCTATTGCTATTACAATGCCCGCTATTTTTCTCTGGGTCTTAAACTGTCTCGCCCCCGAACATCCTCAAGGGGGCGTAACCGCTCGCGTTGAGAACTAGGGGATCCACGAGTCGGATTCGGTGTAAACATGGCCATTCGAATCTAATAACGCTTGGTTTTCGTGGTTTTAGTGCTTGAGCGTCCAAAAAAACTTTCAAACAGACTTTTTTTGTTATTTCATCGACTTAAAGAGACGTTTCCAGGTTGTTCTTTGGTTTACGTCCGTCACATTGAACGCGAGTCTATTGAATTCCGTTAGGTGAGAGAAGTCGTACTGACGGTAGGCGTTCTTTTTCTCTATTATCAGAGACTTAAGCGCAGAGGTGAATTCTACTTGTGGTGGACTCATTAACAGCTGTTAAGCTGAAAAGCGGAAATGAAGAGCTCAACCTTTCTCTTGTATTTATACCAATTCGTTGACTTAATTACTCTTAATGGTCTCTTCTGCTGAACGTAAGACCCAAAAAAACTGGGTTGTGGTCGAACAACAGGTCGTCATTCGTCCATATGTCGTGGTCTGAGTTCACGTTTGAAAGAACGGCTATGTCTGCACGTCTGGTCTGTCGTGATCGTTCGATAGATGGAAAGTGGGACTCTCATGTCGGGTCTCGAATTATTGAAGCATCATTATTTTCTATTCAGACCTTCACGGTTAAAAAAACAGTGACCGGCAAATGCCGGCATATTTCTGACGTTTCTTAGGTAAGCAAGGACTTCCTTCCATAATACCAATCACCTCCTGATTACTACTCTGATGCACTTGTCCTTTACGAGATCGTATGTGTGATAGAAAAGATCTTTCTTTTGCTATACAGAAATTCTTAGTCGCGATGGTGTAGTGTAGACATGCATGCCAATCGCAGAAGAGCAGAATTACCAGGAAGGCCTAGAGATTAGTAAAGCCCGATAATAAAGAGCTCTGGATTTCCCCAATTTCGAAAGCGTTTATTACCTGAACCCTATATATAAATATGTAAAAATTATGTATGTACGTCATTCTTGATAATGGCGCAGTGCCGAAACTAGTCGAATAAAAAATAAAATAAATAAGTAATAACCTATTATTAACGTGTAGGATTTGAGTAATCACGTCAAACCTCTACTAATTTACCGATACGAGTAAAATTATTTATTACTCAGGGAATAGAGATTATTTCTTTATTTAAATGTAAGGAAAATGTAAACTAACGTTTTTACATTAAACCAAAAAGCTCTGTCTATCTAAATTATTTATTTTTCGTTTCCATGGTTTTTGTCCGCCTCCCTGATGCCTGGAGCTCGTTGTTTGCCTGGAGCTCCTTGTTTGCCGCGCTCTCGCCTGTACATTCCTCGAGGGTACGCCACACTACCCCCCCCCTTAGAAAAAGGAAGTAAAAGAGAAAACTAGGCAAGGGGAAAAGAGAAGGAAACCCCTCTAGTAGGAGTTGTTTTTTTGATTACAGATCCATGACGTTTAAGAATAGACCGAAGAGGTATAGTAGGGAACGGAGAAAAATGTAAAGAATTTGAAGATGAAGAAACAGAAAATGTTGGTTGGAAGCTAGGCTTTAATCGGTCAACGGTAACATTTGTGATTTTTCCGTTAACAGAAATCGTAAAAAATTTTGATTGTCGCTTTAAAATTTGAAACGGTCCGTCATACGCGGGTTGAAGAGGATGCTTAATACAATCCTTCCTAATGAAAACGTGTGTGCAATTACTTAAATCGGGGTGCACAAAACTTTTGCGAGAGGCTGGGCGGCTTAATGCAGGTCGTAGTATCTGCATTTTGACTCGTAAGTCATCAATAAATTTAGAGCCTGTAGGACGGTAACCGGAAATTGAACTTGGAAACAGGAAATCGCCTGGTAAACGTAATGTTTTACCATAAACGTATTCGGCTGTTGTGGCCGAAAGTGAAGTTTTAAAAATAGTGCGTAAACCTAATAAAATTAAAGGTAGTTGTGACATCCAGTTCTTTGGATCGTTACTCATTCGGATCGAGTCTTTAATTTGTTTATTGAGCCGCTCTACCAAACCGTTACATTGCGGATGATAGGCGGTTGTGGATTTGTGTGTAATGCCAAAAATTTTGCAAAAATGTTTCCAAACGTGAGATTGAAATTGACGTCCACGGTCAGTGAGAACCGTAGATGGTATACCGAAGCGTGAGATCCAACAATTTAAAAAAGCTTGAGAAACAGAGTCTCCAGTAATTTCGACAAGTGGTTGGACTTCAGGCCAACGCGTGAATCGATCGATGCAGACTAAAAGATATCTGTATGTGTGACAAACTGGCAAAGGGCCGATAATGTCGATGTGGATGTCAGTGAATCGGTCGTCCGGATCAGGAAACTTAGCAATCGGGGATACTGTGTGACGGAAAATTTTGACTTTCTGGCACTGCAAACAGGATTTGACAAAATGTGTGATGTGGTGGTTCATCCGCGGCCATACATAGCGTGAATTTACAAGACGTTTCATTGCTCGAACGCCAGGATGAGTTAACCCGTGGAGTGACTGCAAAATGTTAAGTCGTAATTCTCCGGGAACATAAGGTCGTTTCGAAACAATGTCAACGTAAATGGGTGTGCTAGTGCCAGGCGGAGTGAACTGCTCCAGTTTCAGTGAAGTTGTGCCGTTTGTTAACAAAAATTTAAGCTCATCGTCTTCTGACTGAAATTTGGCTAGGTCCGGTAATTCTAAAATATTAATTTCGACACGCGATAACGTATCCGCGACGTCGTTTTCTTTACCGGGAACAAACCTAACGTCAGTAGTGTATTGCGCGATAAAAGTTAAATGTCTGTGCTCACGTCCTGAATAACGATCTGAAGTTGAATTTATGGCAGCAATCAATGGTTTATGGTCTGTAAAAATGATAAAATTACGACCTTCGAGATAATATTTGAATTTTTTAATTGCCAAATAAACGGCCAGTAATTCACGACCGAATGTACTGTATTTGCGTTCAGTTATTGAAAATGATTTAGAAAAGAAAGCTAGCGGTCGAAGAACGCCAGATTTTTCCTTCTGCTGCAAGACCGCGCCAGCAGCGGAATCAGATGCGTCTACCATAATGCTTAATTCTGCATTTGGGTCTGGTAGGCTAAGCATAGCACAGTCGGCTAGTGCAGCCTTGACTGCTGTAAATGCTTGTAGTGTAGGTTGTGACCATACCAGGGGTTTGTTGCGTGGAGTTTGAGATGCAAGTTGGTTGAGCGGTGCAAGTATTCTTGAGCATGATTTTATAAATCTGTGGTAGAAGTTTACCATGCCAAGGAAACGTTGAAGTGATTTCTGGTCAGATGGTTGTGGAAAAGACATGATTGCATCAACCTTAATTTGTAATGGTTTAATGCCTGAACTGTTAATGCTATGACCTAAGAAATCTAATTTTGTTTCGCCGAAAATACATTTGTCGTTATTAATTTTGATTCCAAAAGTTGTTAATCGTTGAAAAATTTGTCGGAGGTGTTGTACGTGCTCATGTTCGTCTTTACTGAAGACTAAAATGTCATCCAAATATACGAAACAAAATGGTAGCTCGCGAAGAACCGAGTCCATAAACCGTTGAAAAGTTTGTGCGGCATTTCTCAAACCAAAACTCATCCGCGTATACTCAAACAAGCCAAATGGCGATGTGATTGCAGTCTTCGGTATATCATTAGGGTGAATTGGAATTTGATGATAAGCTTTAATCAAATCGATTTTAGAAAAGACTTTGCAACCAAAACAGCTATACGTAAAATCATGCAATATGGGCAGAGGGTATCGATCAGGAATTGTAACCTTGTTAAGTGCACCGTAATCTCCGCACGGTCGCCAAGAACCATCGGATTTCGATACCAAGTGCAGCGGTGATGCCCATGGGCTTGATGAGGGTCGAACAAAACCAAGTTTTAATAAGCTATCGAATTCTTGTTTGGCAATTTTGAATTTGTGTGGCGGTAAACGCCTTGGTTTGCTGAAAACAGGTGGGCCAGAAGTTTCGATGCTATGTTGCACTTGATGTTTAATTGGGTTAGTGAGGTCAAAAGGAGTGGTGAGATTGGGAAATTGATTGAGTAATTTGGGATATGTTGGATGATGATTGGATAATGAATTTATGATCGGCTGTTGCATCAGACTGGACGGTTTCCTCATTAATCGATTATTGGCAATATCAACAATTATGTTGAAATGCCGGAGAAAATCTGCACCAAGAATCGAGTGGTTTACGCGTGCAAGTATGAAATGCCACTGAAATGTTACATCTAAGCCGATGTTAACTGTTAGTTTAGATAATCCGAAAGTTGGAATTAAATTTCCACTTACGGTTTGCAATGTAAATTTTGTAGGGGGGTGAGTATTGGCATAGAGTTGATTCACCGCCAAAATGCTGACCTGGGCACCAGTGTCAATAAGAAATTTAGTACCAGAATTTGTATCGCGGATAAAAAATAGTCGACCTGACGGATGAACGGAATCGTAGGTCGACATCAAACCCGTTCCGTGCCGTTTCCCCAATCGCAAGGTTTAGTGCATTTTCGTGCATCGTCTTTAAAATTATAGTGATACCAGCACAATTTGTGGTTTGGGTCATCACGTTGTACAGAACGAGACCTGGAAGAAGAACGGTTTCGACTTGGATATTTGTTTTTAGATTGTTGCAAAATAGAGGTAGTTAAGGTGGTTAAATTTTGAGTTAATTCCGAAATTTGATTCTGTAAACTTTGCACCGTTGCTTCGAAATTGCTAAATTTCGTGTCTAATTTGGTGTTATTCGAAACTTGTTTGGAAATGCCAGTAGCACTGATGGACATAGGTGCTGAGATTTCCATCACGTGATCTGCCATTTCTGCAAGATCTGCTAATGACGTACCACGTGATGCAACTAGGATCTTTTGCACATCAGCGGGAAGACGTTGCAAGAAAATTTCGCGTAGTAAGTTCTCATCGATTGAGGTATTCCCCAAAAGTTGCTGTAATTTACGTAGGAGTTGGGAAGGAATTTGATCTCCGAGTACCTCGTTCGATAAGAGTTTTTGTAAACGTTTCTTTTCAGAAATCATTGTCCGTTTAATAATCTAATTTTTTAGTATTTCATAAGGATCGATGGCGGGTGGTTCCATTAATAAATCCCTTACGTCCATTGCGATATCTGGAGGTAAGGAAGCGACAACTTTATAAAATTTCCGGACAGAAGTGGTTACGCGTGAATTTAAAAATTCCGCCTCTATTTGGATAAACCAAATAAAGGGGTCAACACGCCAAAATGGTGGAAGCACACATTTAATATTACCGATCGTTTCCTCAGAGGTACTTTGATCTTCCATACCGTTTGAAATTAGGGAAAGAAATTAGAATAAAGAAAATCAAGAAGGAAGAAAATGTAAGGAGAAAGTGAGGATTTTCTAATGTGAAAGGTTAATTGTAGCGTCACCTTCGAGGAATGTTTCGTGGCTTACGTGCTTCCGTGTGGCTTTCGTGTTATCTGGACGAGTACAGGAATGAAGGATTGTAGACAGCTGACAGTTTTGAATGCTCTCGATATTCCTCGATATGATCCTGCTCCTCTGCTATCGGCGAATCGTCGACACTTATCCTGCCGGGTTGAATACTACAGCAGCGTGTTCAGCAACAACGTAGGCCCCTCGGGGTCACCAATGTAGGATTTGAGTAATCACGTCAAACCTCTACTAATTTAACGATACGAGTAAAATTATTTATTACTCAGGGAATAGAGATTATTTCTTTATTTAAATGTAAGGAAAATGTAAACTAACGTTTTTACATTAAACCAAAAAGCTCTGTCTATCTAAATTATTTATTTTTCGTTTCCATGGTTTTTGTCCGCCTCCCTGATGCCTGGAGCTCGTTGTTTGCCTGGAGCTCCTTGTTTGCCGCGCTCTCGCCTGTACATTCCTCGAGGGTACGCCACAAACGTAATGTTTCACCAAGTGAAAAACAGAAACAAATACCAAATAGTACAAGTATGCTATTTTTGCAGATATTCTTAGATCCTAACTGAAGTTTAATCCGCTTAAACTAGAGCATGTCCAGGCAAGTATCACCGTCTGACATGTTCTTATTTGTATCAGCTTGTGTAAGCTGGGGTCAATAAACCTTTTAAGTTTAAATTTTTGTAGGCTTTGGTCAGACTTCTTAGCAGCAGTTATCAGGCTATAAATTACAAACTTGTTAAACCATTGTTAAAGCGTATATATTATATGCATATGCTTGATTAAGTAATCATATTGATTTTACTTTGTTATAGTTTCAACAAAATAGAGTACAAGAGTTAATGCTGTATCCTTTTTAACCGATCATATTGACAGTAAAAAACCAGAAGGTTACATTTGTCTTCCGTCACTATTTTGCTTTTCTCTTCTTTGAATTTCTTCTATTAGTTGTTCAAAAGTCTCGTATGTATCCTGCTTAATTCTAATCATTTTTTTAAAGCTTGTCTTCGAAAATTATAGTATTTTTTAGCTAATTATTTAGAATTTCCAAATATTCTGGTTCTATATTATGGACTATTCCACTCCTATTGCATGTAGCCAATGAAAAGGAGGCATGTGTTATTTTTTAGCCAATCACGTCAATTTATAAGTGAATAAACACCAAGTTGCTGTTTATACACCTGAATAACCTGAAGTTAGCTATTTCCCGACAAATGAATTGAATTAGCCTTGATAAAAAAGCGAAAAACGTTGTTTATGCGTATGTCAGTTGCAAGTAGGTTATAAAATCAAAAGGTTTGGTAAAACTTCATCATCCATAATAAATACGATGGTGGCAAGTTCTGTACCAAAAAATAAAACTAAAACGAGATCGTGTGTTTGGAAACGATTTGAAGAATTCTGCGCCGATAAAAACTACCAGTTGTTAGCAAAACTTCAATGAAAACTTTTGCCGCGATTATGATGACTGGGCGTATGAAGAAGGTAAATGCAAATGATTATAAGGGAGGTGTTATTTAATCAATGTCGAATTTTTCGACCAAAATACTGCAGGAGATATATCATAAAAATTTTAATATAAATATTAAACCATTCACCGATATTCGTTTCAAGTCGTGGAATAGTCTTTCCAAATACCATTCGTGATGACAATTCAATCGGAATAAATTTGTTTTTAGCGCATTCAAGTTTGTTGCTTATTCGCGATTTTTATTCGAGCAACTGATAGAAAAAATCACTCGCCTGGCGGCTCGTGATTTTTTCGTGACAGTTGCTCTCATTAAAATCGCTAAGCAACAAACTTTCATGCAAAAACAAAATTTATTCGAGTAAATTGACATCACTAATGGTATTACTTGTGATTATCACGATGCAACTGTCGCAACCACCATTATGATGTCTTTCATTGTTTTATTAAAATTTTCCTGTGATTGGTACTTAATTTTATATATTCTTTCACTCATTTAAGAAATTCTTCGATGCAAAATCTAGAACTTTATTTGAATTTTATCGCTGTTTTTGAAAATTTTAGGATTTCTTAGTAACTCTTGTTGAATTTTTCATTTATTTCCTCATCTTATATTTTCTTTCAGTTTTTTAAAACACATTTTAAGGATTTCTCAACGACTTCTCTTGAAAATCGCTTAGGTGTGCAAATTCTTATACTTATTGAATATTGACTTCTTCTTTAGTATAAATTATCACACCAGTCCATTTCTTTTTGGCGAAATATTCTTATTTTATTCTCTTCGCTTAGCAGCAATTTTATTTTTAGTATTTATTGTTCATAAAATCTGTTACTTTAAGTTTTTTGCTTTTGGCTGAGAGATTGTTATAAATTTAGCATTCGTGAAGTTAAATGCTTCTTTCAGTGGATGGATTTTAATTTGGAAAATATAATTATTGGGGAAAGTCTAGGCCTGTTTTATGCTTTTAGAGTAAAATCTTCATCTTTCTCTGGTCGGTAGCCTTTTGACAACTTAATACATTAACACCTCATTCATTATTCATTATTATATGTACAAAATTTGTCAATAAATATATGTTACTACTCTTCATCTTTTTGTTCTCATCGGTACTATCAATAATTCTTTAAATTAGTTTGGTTTATATTAATTTTAACAAAATTGTTACATAAATATGTTCTTTCACCAATAACACTTTGATATTCATATCATCAAAACCTTCCCCTCCAAAAGACTAATCTAATTCTGGTTTTTGGTGTATCGATTAAATTATCACTTACAATTGTTTCTAACCATAAGTTCCTTCAAATTAAAAATTTTAGTTTTAGATTTCATTTTGTATATTTTTTAAATGACACTGTGAAATAAAGATTTTTTTGTTATTATTATTATATTATAACAGATAAGTAATGTTAGTGTCTTTTCGCTAACTTAAGTTCTAAAGCAAATTCAGTTTTTAATAATCCTTTGGGCATATTTTTACCAAAGGCTGTTTTTAACAGTATTTGTAGATTTAAAAACTTTACACGTAATTTTTGGTAATAAAATGTTGTGCGCCCTGTATCTTCGAAACAAAGAGGGTTATTCGAAATCATCAAAGAACAAAATATTCCTAAAATAGTCCAGGAAATAACCTCTTGAATTTTTACCGTACTTTTAATAAACACACTGTATACTTATCGTCTCACTGCACAATAGGGGATTCTCCTGTTTCTGAAAAGAAGTATCTAAGTAAAAACGTGTTATATGGAAAATTTTCTTAAATAAGTAATATATTTTAGTAGCGTTTTACGTATTTAAATAAATGTATCTACCTAAGTGTGTAATTATTATTATCTTTACTATTAAACTTATTTATCTAGAAAAACACCTCATTTTTCATGCATAAATTACTATAATCACAAAATATACTTTTAACTATCTAGTTTTACAATCCTCAAATATATTGTGTCTAATCTCATTGATACGCTGCGAACATTTATGATGCCAATTTAAAAAAAATAAATAATGCAACTGGGTTTACTCGTTAGGATTACTAAAATTCCTTGCGGTTTACAGTTAACATATCAATGCTTGCGATTCCAAGGATGGACGGATAAACCCAAACAACTCTTCTGAGTAAGTCAGGGCAAGTAAGTATTCGCGTAATCTAGTTAGCCGTTGCTCCGTTTTAGTTTTCTAATAGTTGCCTGCATTGTTCAATTAATATCATTTTCTAATCAATTAAAACCATTATTAATCGTACCGGTAATATGTGGTTAGTTATAATTAAACCAAAATGGAAATTCCTCGCGATTTACCCACATTAATTGATTGCGAAACGTGACGTAATGTGAGAACTGTATATAAATAAACAAAACAAACGTTAGTTCTAGTTTTAGTGCTCCACAGCAAATGATAAATGGATGGGAATTTAATATGCTAAATATATAAAAAGGAATACTAGAAGTAAACGGAATAAGAGGTAAATTTTATTGCTTATTCTTAAATGTTGTCGGTGTTTACTTATATTCTGATTAAAAATAAATACACTTTTTACTTTGTTTTACCACTATAGACATTTATTCAATGTCCAAAAAATTTTATTGCATTTGTTAGATTTAATTTTAAATTATAAGATTATATAAATAAATTAAAAGAAGCAAGAGAAATATCTACGTAACAATTCCGCTAGAAAATTAAAAACCATGTCTATTTTTTAGGAAAATTTATTATTAAAATTTATACAATTACATATTTTTATGGTCGGCGATTGTTGTTTAAACATTTACATTTATTTAAATTTATATCTCTATATGTATGAACAGTACGGTGTAAACACATTCGTTTTTAATTAAGGCATTTGGTTTCATAATTAGTTACTTAAATAGAACGGTGTAAACACATTCATTCCTGCTTTCATATTCAGATACTTATTAAGATGCCTATTGGGAGGACTGGGTCGCCCATCATGTGCCCGATGGCACCCAACATGGGGACGATGCTCAGGCTTTTACTACTCAACCAGTGCGGACTGGATCCACGCTGGATGTACCAAAATGATCACCCGAATTTGAACGATGGTGACGTTTTCGATTTCATCGTGGTCGGTGGTGGATCTGCAGGGTCCGCTGTTGCCGGACGATTGTCCGAAAACCCGAACTGGAGGGTGTTATTAGTGGAAGCTGGTGATTATCCTACGTCTGCAGTAGAGGTTAGTATTTTGATTATCTTTACAAGTTTACTATGCGATTATTAGCTAGAACCTAATTAATAATTGATACCGTTTCAAAGTTTTAAGTTTCTTATTTCTAACAAATATTAAAGAGTGCTCAAATATCCATACGTCTAAATAGATATTATACTATCAGTATTAGGAAGTTCTTCATAGAATTAACCCTTTTTATTATCTACTCCTTAAATAAAAAATAATACTTGTTAAGTTTCCGGCATCCAACATCGGTTGAGTTTTCTAAAACTAGAGAAAACCACTAGAAATGTTTTTTAGAAAGTTATGATGATATATTTTCTGCAATGTATGCGTTGGGCTTATCTGCTCTAAGAACATTAGTTTGTTTTCCAAACATGTATTAAAAAATACAGTTTAGGTTTGAAGTCCATTAAAATACTTGCATTCTTATCGCCCTGTTTTTTGGTTCAATAACATTGTTTAAAAACGCGAAAACAATGCAATAAATTAATCTTCTTATCTTATTCATTTCCTGTAGCGGTGATATCGCATACAATTAATTAACGAGCTTAACAAGCGACGCGATTAATCATTAGATTATAGATAAATGCACATTTTATAACTGATAGCGGTCATTAAATAACAATAAACCACTTTAATAATAACAGAAATATTGATGTGACCATCATAATACTAATCCTTATATTTTTCTCGAAAACTATGAGGTTTACACAGAAAAGCTATTCTTATTAATTTGCTCAATTTTGAATTCTTTACAAGTATTTGTCATATAAATCATATTTAACTCTAAAATCTATTAAATTTTGCAATAATGTTATGTTTGTTTACGTTTTACAACTTCTAATTAAAACCCTCGCTTATGTTTTACTGATTGGAGGATGGGTTAGAGGGCTTCTCCTGCTGTTGGCGTCGTGAACGAGCTTCGAACCGGTGGCGGGTGGTAAACAGAGCAAAATTTTTAATAGACTTTCGGTACCAGCTGCAGGCTTGTATTACACTCTGCAGTTGTTTCCCGTTTGTTGGGCTAATCGCAGAGATATGGCGTCTATTTTTTCTTTTTTTCTGGGTTTGGATGTAACCCCTCCGGGCTAATTATATGTCCCAGGAATTTGATGGATGAGCATCCGAACTTGCTCCTTTCCCTGTTTATTCAGAGTTTAAATTGTTGTAACCGCTCGAATACTTATTTCAGATCTCTGATCATGATCTCTGTAGTCAGTAATTTCTTTATCTCTTCTTGTAGGATGACCGCTTTTTGTGGAGTCAGCCTGTACGGGGGTTGTGAAATTGGTAGGTGATCTCCCGTGTCGATGGAGTATTCCACCGCTTCCGTGGGTGGTCCTGTATTTTCGAAGAGGTTTTTGAATTTCCCAAGTAAATCGTTCAGAGTTGCTCTTTGGTCTATGCTCAGTACCTGAACTTCGCTGCTGGTTCGAAGTTCTATTTCTTCTAGGTTTACGGAGGCAAGGTCCACTTGGTATTTTCATTTCATGTTGATTTGATCAATGGCGTCTTAGAACATGAACTGGAAACTGTCCTCGTTTAAATCGTACATGGATCGTGGTGTGACCAAGAGGTTTGCAAACATGTCCTTCTGCGATTTGTTTGGCGGGTTTTTCTGGGGTGCATGTACTGGGTGGTCTTCCTTCTGGGAGAACGAAAGCTCCCTTGCTTCGTCATGGAAATACCAAACATTCTTGTTGAAGTTTAAGATGAGGCCTCTATCCTCGATGAAATTGATTCCCAGCAGGGTCTTTGCATGGAAGTTTCGTGGTAAATATATGAAAGTAGTCGGGATTTGATCGGGGCTGTTGTACATTTTATTGTTTGGGTGCGGCTCGTCCCATCAGGGAGCGTTACCTTGATAACTTTGTCAGAGAAATGATATTTTTGCTTTCGGAGTTCTTCACAGAGCTCCGAACTCGCTAGACTGGCTCGAGCTCTGGTCTCTAGGTATGCCGTTCCCATGGCGGTACCTAGAGCAATTTTCAGTGATGGTCTCTCTCGGATTTTCAGTCCTAGGTCTGTGGCGCAGAATCCTAGTTTTGGAGTCATCGATTTTGCGGGATTATACTTGGGGCAGTTCCTGTGGATAACCCCCGACGTCTGGCAGCCATAGCACTTCAGTCCCTGTATTTTTTTTATCCATAGCGTTCTGATGTTTCCTCTCTTTTTCCCGACATTCGGCTTCCACGTGTCCGACCGCCTTGCAGAAATTACATCTGGGCCATTTTTCTTGAATGTTTTTCAGTTTTTCGCGGAGGTCTCTTTCTATAATTCCTACTCGTCGAATTAGCTCATAAAAATTTGGTGCGTCGGCTTTGAGAATTCAGTATCGAATTTTGAAGGTAGGAGTCCGTATACCATATCAATCTGCATTTCTTCTGTACTTAAATTTGAGCGAAGTCGGCTCGTTTCCTTGAGATGAAGCTGATAGTTAACTCGCCAGGTTTCTGGGATGCAGCGAAAATTTCCGTGAAGATTTTGTATGCGGGTGGTTACGGCGCGAACTCTTCATGGATAAGCTTTTTAGCTTGTTCCCAGGTGGTGACGGTATTTTTTATGCCCGTCCAACTGTCAATAGCATATTCAGGCCTTTAATCGCATTCTCGTCGGAGATTTCTTCTCTTGTCTTTAAAAAATCAGTGCTGTCCAGGAAGTCCGACACCAGCCTTAGGTCCCGCTCTCCATGGAATCATGCGGTACAATATGTGAAATGCTTTGCCGGTAGGTCCGGTTTCAGGGCTTGGAGAATTTCCTACATCTGCTGTGGTGTGAAAGCCATTTTTCCACTTGTCTGACTTCTTGTTATTGGAATTTTGTAATTTTCTGTTCCATTTTATGTGTCGTGGGCCGCACGAGCATCAATTGTGTGGTGGTTCGCTCAGAGAGACGAACGTTTTGGTTTTTCTGTGAAAAATACGTTTATTTACAAAATATGCCAGTATAGAAAATATCGTTTTTAGGTTCTAGAGGGCTTCTCTACGGCGACGTATCTGGAGGGCGTGCGATCAAGCCCGTTCTTGAGTAACGTGGTGAAAGCTTTTGCGAGCAAATTTCTTAGCCATACAAGGACTTGCAGAAAAATCAAGCTAGAGCATAAGGAGTTGTTCGGTTTGCAAGCAGACTTCTTAGACACACAAGGACTTGTAGAGGAATCAAGCAGAGCCGGTTGAACCCACCCTACATATACATAAAATTAATTAGGTAAAATTTTTGAGGAAGTAAATTAGTAAAAATTTGATGCATGATGGGTGGGCAGACTTTAAATCTAAATTAGATATTATTAGCTATATAAAGTCATTTATATTTAAACTTAAATTTTGATTTTGTTTTATTTTTTATTTCATAAAGGGTTTGACTGTTGTTAGCAGCAGAATCATCAACGATTAGCAATTTAAATTATCATGCATATGTAGGGTGGGTGGGTGGCCTCTATCCCACCCTCCAATCAGTAAAACATAATCGAGGGTTTTAGTTAGAAGTTGTAAAATGTAAACAAACAAACAATAATTGCCATTTTTAATTGATGTATTCATACAAATATTCCAGATAATTTTTGATGATGTTTTACTGACTGGAGGGTGGAATAAAGGTCACCCTCTCACCTTACATATACATATTAACTTTAATTACTGATCGCCTCGTTGTTTGCAATAACTTTAATTACAAAATTTGAATAAAGAAAAATTGACAAAGTAAAAGTAAAATTTTTTAGTGTGTAAATTAATAAAAAAGTTATATACATGATACTTAGAAAGGCTTTAAATCAAGCTTAAATAAGATTAGCTACAGAAGGTCATTTATATTTAAACTTAAATTTGGATTATGCTTTATTTTTTTATTACATACAAGGTTTTATTGTTTTTTTTTTTGCAGCAGAATCATCAACGATTAGTATTTAAAGTTGTAATGTATATGTAGGATGGGTGGGTGGCCTCTATCCTACCCTCCAATCAGTAAATTATAAGCAAGGGTTTTAATTAAAAGTTGTAAAATGTAAAGAAAGATACAAAAATTGTGATGTGGCCATCATAGTATTTTCCTCACATTTTTAAAAATTAAATATTAATTTTTAATTTGTTATCTAGATACCTGGATTTATAGGCGAACTACAAGGCAACGAGCAATACGACTGGTTATATAAAACCGAACCATCAAACTCCTCCTGTATGGGCTTTAACGAAGGCCGGTGCGTTTGGCCCAGAGGTAGAGTATTAGGAGGTAGCAGCTCCACTAACGGAATGCTTTACGTCCAAGGTCTTAAAGAAGATTATGATAACTGGGAAAAACTAGGCAACATCGGTTGGGGCTATGATGATGTTCACAAATACTTCAAAAAGTCATTAGATGGAAATTTAAAGGCATCATACGTTAGAGCCTGGAGTGACGTGAGGGAATCTTTACTAAGAGCAGGCGCAGAAGCTGGTTATTCAGTCTCTAACAAGCGTGAAGCTGTGAGTGGATTCTTCGAAAGTCTAGTGACGATTAGTGGTGGGACCAGGTGGAGCTCAGCTAAGGCGTTTTTAACACATCTTAAAACGAGATATAATCTGAAAGTGTCAGTCAACACTCTCGCCACTAAAATATTATTTTCTAAAAATAAAGCTATTGGCGTAGAGGTAATAAATAAAGGAAGAAAAGTTAAAGTATACGCAAATAACGAAGTAATTATATCAGGAGGTAGCATCAATTCACCTCAACTATTAATGCTATCAGGAATTGGACCTAAGGAACATTTGCATAAATTCGGTATTAAAACGATTGCTGATTTACCTGTGGGTAAAAATTTACAGGACCATTTTATGATGCGTGGAATGTATGTAACATTAAATGAACTTACAAATAGTTCACTAGATTTTTGCACGGTAGCGAAAATGTATTGCACGAAGCGTGAAGGACCTTTAGGTACCGTCGGATTGGCCAATATCATGTGGTTTTTCAACACCATCAATTCACGCCTTATTCCTAACGTACAAATCCATAACTTTTTCACTAGTCGAAATCCTGAAGCGGTTTTGGGCCAACAACCCGATCCACAGGGTTTCACCACAGAAGTACTAAGCCAAATAGTTGAGGCTAATAAAAGATATAGTCTGATGAATTTCTCACCCACGCTATCAAAGCCGAAATCACGCGGTGAAATACTTTTGCGCTCCAGTAATCCATTAGATCCGCCACTGATTTACCCTAACTATTTGACACATCAAGACGATTTAGAAACGATGCTGAAATCTGTCGAACACGTCAAACGTTTGATCTCGCAGCCGGCCTTTCAAGCACTGGATGCTAAATTCTTGGAACTAAAACCATCAAACTGTGCGTCACTAGAATTTGGAACTGTGGAATTTTGGGAGTGTAATTTCAGGAATTTGGGGTCCACTGTTTACCATCCGGTGGGCACTTGTAGGATGGGAACAATTTTTGATCCCAGCTCCGTGGTCGACCCGCGCTTAAGAGTTTTTGGTGTGGAGAATTTGAGGGTGATCGATGGTTCGATAATGCCGAGGATTATTAATAGAAACACCAATGCGGCGTGTATTATGATTGGAGAAAAGGGTGCTGATTTGATTAAAGAAGATTGGAATTATTATTATTAATTATATTATATATTATATGTATTAGACGCAAAAAAATTAAACATTTAGAAAAATGTGTAATTTGAATTTATTCTTTACGCTATATTTAGATTAAAACATTTGTTAGAAATTATATTTAAAAATGTTTACTTTTGTCAATTAATAAATATATCCAATTTATGTATGTATGACATATGTATTAACTCTTAGGAATGGCTGCAAATAACTTGATCATTTCACTCAAATGTTCCTTTAACGCATTTTGCATAATATAAATGAAATTTAATAGCATCTTATATTTATAATAGGTATGCTGCCTAAAAGGCAGTACTGGATGTCCAATGTTGTATGCTTCTTAAGATCACTGAGAAGAGAAATAGGTTACTGTTCTGGTATCCAATGATCTAACATAAACATTTAAATATAATACGACAACTTCTATTTTTAGGTTATAAATATATCAAAAATCAACAGGAATAATCAATCTAAATGGATTTGACCCCCACAAACAGGAGCTGTTAGACCTGCTATGAGTAGAAATGATCCAATTTATCACTACTACCTTTATCTAAATACAGTTTTGAAGAATTTGATGATACATTTAATTAGTTTCCAACCGAGACCATTCAAATGAGATAAATGGTTTATTTAGAGAATCTGCATTCTTTCTCTTTTGAAAAAGAGATACTCTACAACTATAGAATTCGAAAGTCGATTAATATTGGTAATATATTGCTTTCATTAAGATTCTTCAAATCGAAATGTATGTATAATGCGTTGTAAGCCCTTTAAAAGAGCAAAATTGTTTATTAGATATAACAATTTGGAGTTGATCAATTTTTGGTTGATGCTTTTTAGCAGTCATTTCCCAATGATTTAAATTTTGAATATTTTGCAATTTTCTTGTTCTTTTTATTTCAACAGGAGTTTAAGTTTGTAAACAACCTTCTGGTCCTTGTATCTTTACTATAATCTCTTTTTACAGTTGTTTGTCGCATATAATCCCGTATTCTGAGCAGCTGCGTTTTTGCAAATCGTCTTAGTACCAAAGCCAAGCCCCTTTATAGATGCCATCTCGCCAAGTGTTTTTCTAGATTGCTTAGAATTGATACATTAAAGTCGACCTGTTCTTAACAAAAATTGTCTTCTATGTTAATATTTATAGAAATGTTTTATTGACTTTACAACTACAAGAAATTCTTTCCTTCTCAGACAGTATTATGCTTTGGTTTTGACTAGTTTTTACTAAAATATCTGATATTTTCATCTTTAACTTGCAATAAGTTCCAAACATCTCTTATTTCCATAATTACTTGCATTGGAATTCCACATACATTTTGAATTTCGCAACAGATAATTTAAAATTTATTTTTATTAGCTAGAGAAGTAGTTGTTTCAAATTAATTTGTTTTGTAGTCTTAGTAAGACTCATTGTTGTAGATTCACGAAATGTTTTCGTATTTTTAAATTTATTAAAATTTATTTGGTCATAAGTGTTCAATTTAGTTTTTGGAATGTCTCTTAACAATACTCGTTTCATTAAAAATTTTGTTTTTCTATTTAGCGATATCACAAAATCGTAAAATGGACCATCGGGAATAGGTCATAAACTAAGAAAACTCCGGAGCTGATGTAGGTCCAATTTGAAACACCTTCGCCCGAGATAATGTGCATTTTTTTTTCTTGAAAAGGTGACAAGTTTTAGACTATATTTCAAACCAAAATCTCTTAGAAGTTTTAATACTTCTTCCAAGTTTTTCATATAGTCTGCAAAGGATTTTTCAATCACGATTACATTATCAAGGTACACCAGATTGATTTTTCGTTATAGTCCTTCTAGCATTGTCTCGATTAATTTCGGCAATTGACACATATTTTTTTGGTTTAAATTGTTATTAATTACTTTAGTTTTAGGTAGCTCTTTTAAACTACTTCATTCCCTTCTGTAGTTTTTTTTCAATATCCATGAGGCAGACGAATACAATCTCAGCAGATTGTATTCTAGCAAGAATGTGAGTTTTACTTGTTATTCCTCGCCTTGATGAATTCAACAATTATGGTAATCTTTTGATCAGATATTTCTACAAAATTATATTTAATAATCATTTAGCTTCACTGTGAAACCGTTATTTCTGATGAAAACTTATTTCTCACAAACTTTTAAGATTCCATTTTGGCACCAAACTGGAAATGTTCATTAAAGAATCAATTGGCTACTATTATAAGTAGAGTAGGGTATTGGAATAATGTGTTGCCTATAAAATAATATATTTTAGCGCGAATAAAAGCAGGAGAGAACATCCATCGTAGACACCCTTCTAATACCAAGATTGCGTTAACATCAAGCCGCTATTTGTTTGTCTACGTCTCGTGGGTGTCGAGAGCAGCTAGTAGAGGTGTTTCAAGATGAACTGTAGAACTGTGTCGTTTGTGTATTGGGCGATCATTGCCGGAGCCAAATTAGGAATATCGCTTGTATACATGTTGTATAGTGTTGGGGACAGAGTAGAGCCATGTGGTACACCTGCACAGATCTTACGCTTGCTTGAAAGCGTGGTATTGATTATGCAATGAAACTTTCTGTTACAAAAAAAGTCATGTAGGACTCTAATCAAGTGGTTGGGAATGGATGGATCATTTTTAAAATGAGTTCATCTATCAAACGTTTTCGAGATGTCTTCGAAGAAGACCGAAATACGACTCTGTAAAGTGTGCCTAACACTCTTAGCAAGCCGATAGGACGGTAGCTACATGGAAGTAGCGGCAATTTCTTTGCGTCTTATGGATTAGTTAGTATGGTCACTTTTAATACTAGAAACGCTAACTGCCTGGATAATGAGATTTCTATACACACAACAAACACAGTCATAGGGTTAAATGGTTCAACACTCACCTAAAACATATGCCTGAAAGAGTTCTATTAATGAAGGAAGGGGCAGAAAGACGTCATGAGCTAAAAGTTGCTTATATAAATTATAAAAAGAAACATCAATTTGCATTGAAAAAAGCCAGATTATCTGCTAATGAAACATTTATAAAGCAATCAAATAACATTAAAATGGCTTTGTGGTCACTTCTGAAAAATAAGAATCAAGCAAAGGAAAATGTAAATGACATCCATCCCGATACATTTAATATTTTTTTAGCACAGTTGGAGCTGAACTTTCTAATAGTCTACCACCCGCCAATATAGACCCAATAGAATTTTTATGCAGGTCTAACGGAACTCACAACACGTATTTCGAATTTAAGGAAGTAAGTATTAATGAGGTAAGGAATGTAGTCAGATGTCTTAAAAATTCTCATGCACGAGACATATACGGAATCTCTACAAATTTATTTAAAAGTGTGATTGATGTAATTATTTCACCACTAACAAAATTAATCAACTGTTGTATTAACGAGTCCATCTTCCCAAGTACACTCAAACGGGGTTGTATCATTCCAGTCTTTAAAGAAGGGAGTAAGTCAGATATTAATAACTATAGACCAGTATCCTTGCTACCTATCATCTCAAAAATACTAGAAAGAGTTTTGCTTAATCAACTAACTCTATTCCTTGATGCACAGGATATTCTCAACGACTGTCAGTACGGTTTCCGAAGGGGTATGCCAACTGAGGACGCAGTTCTTGCACTTACGGAAGAGGTGGCCCGAGGTTTCAACTCAGGGATGTCTACAGTGGCATCATTCCTGGATCTAAGTAAAGCTGTTGACTGCGTTTCTCATGAGATTCTCCTTCGGAAACTGTATTTTTACAATCTCCATCCACATAGCTGTAGGATGTTAGTTTCTTACTTGAGTGATAGGCGACAGAGGGTACTGATCAATGACACATTATCGGCTGAAACCAGTATTAACTTAGGTGTACCACAAGGGTCAATACTTGGATCGTTGCTGTTTATACTTTATACAAACGACTTGCCGTTGCAAGTAAATACATCGGAAATCATTCTGTGTGCGGATGATACCACTCTGATTAATCAATCTACAGATGTATCTTCCGCACTACAAAATAGTACGATCACAGCATCGAATGTTTTGGAATGGTTTTCATCAAATAAGTTAGTCCTTAATGCAAGTAAAACTGAAACATTAACGTTTTCACTCCAAAATGGATACGAGCTCAATCAGTCTTTCTGGGTTTAAATGTTGACAACAAACTAAATTGGCGTGCACATGGAGACGTTGTTTCTGGCAAATTGTGTAAAATTATTAAAACTGCTTATTTCGGGTATTTTCACTCAAACCTTACATGTGGAATTCTTGCATGGGGCCATTCACCAATACTTGGTAGACTGTTTGGCATTCAGTGTCGGGCTGTGAGACTATTCTCCTCCCTCCCCTACAGGGCCGATTGCCGACCAGCCTTCTCTGAAATGAATGTCCTTACACTACCATGCGTGTACATGCTAAAATGCATTGCATATGTTAGGAAAACATGAATCAGTATACAACTCATGATGTAATCCACAACCATCTAACTAGACATAGGCATCTGATATACCCTGCTCAACTGCGGTTAACTAAAACCAAAAATGGCATTAACTTGTATGGCCCTAAACTATACAACGTCATACCACAAGGCATAAAAGACATGGGGAATGCCAAATTTAATAATTGCCTCAAAAACTATTTTATATCTAAAGCATTATATGCTATTGAAGAATGTTTATCCAATAGATTCACCAATCTCGTCTAAATTTTATGATTGTAATTTATTCGTTTATTATTGTACTTTTTATTTATTAATTTTAATGTCTATTATTCTTTTTGAATTTTACTGCCTGACTACTTTTAATTATTACTTACTATTAGACTTGTGTAAACTCATGTATTAACACCAAATAAATGATTTGATTTGATTTGATAAGTTCTTTCAAAAAGCATTCCATGGTTAAAGTTTTAGTTTTAGATTTCATTTTGTAAATGACACTGTGAAATAAAGATTTTTTGTTATTATTATTATAATTATAACAGATAAGTAATGTTAGTGTCTTTTCGCTAACTTACTAACTTAAGTTCTGAAGCAAATTTATTTTTTAATAATCCTTCGGGGATTATTTTACCAAAGGCTGTTTTTAACAGTATTTGTAGATTTAAAAACTTTACACGTAATTTTTGGTAATAAAATGTTGTGCACCCTGTATCTTCGAAACAAAGCGGGTTATTAGAAATCATCAAAGAACAAAATATTCTTAAAATAGTCCATGGAAATCCTCTTGAATTTTTACCGTACTTTTAATAAACACCCTGTATACTTATCGCGTCACTGCACAATATGGGATTCTCCTATTTCTAAAAAGAAGTATCTAAATAAAATGTTTCCTAAATAAGTATTATTTTTTAGTAGCGTTTTACATATTTAAATAAATGTATATACCTAAGGGTGTAATTATTATTTTCATTACTATTAAACTTATTTATCTAGGAAAAAACCTCATTCTTCATGCATAAATTACTATAATCACAAAATATACTTTTAACTATCTAGTTTTACAATCCTCAAATATATTTTGTCTAATCTCATTAATACTCGGGGAACATTTATGATGTCAATTTATAAAAATAAATAATGCAAATTCCTTGCGGTTTACAATTAACATATCAATGCTTGCGATTCCAAGGATGGACGGATAAACCCAAAACAACTCTTCTGAGTAAGTCAGGGCAAGTAAGTATTCGCGTAATCTAGTTAGCCGGTGCTTCGTGTTAGTTTTCGAATAGTTGCGTGAATTGTTCAATTAATATCATTTTCTAACAATTTAAAACGATTATTAATCGTACCGGTAATATGTGGTTAGTTATAATTAAATCAAAATGGAAATTCCTCGCGATTTACCCACATTAATTGATTGCGAAACATGACGTAATGTTAGAACTGTATATAAATAAACAAAACAAACGTTTCTTTTAGTTTTAGTGCTCCAGTCAATGATAAATGGATGGGAATTTAATATGCTAAATATATAAAAAGGAATAATAGAAGTAAACGGAAAAAGAGGTAAATTTTATTGTTTACTCATTATTGCTTATTAATAAAAATAAATACACTTTTTACTTTGTTTAACCACTATAGACATTAATTGCATGTGTTGGTTTTAAATACAGAAATCATTTTAAATTATAACATTATATAAATAACTTAAAAGAAGCATGAGAAATATTTACGTAATAATTCCACCAGAAAATTAAAAACAATGTGCCTTTTTAAAGGAAAAATTATTATTAAAATTAATACAATTAATTTTATATGGTCGGCGATGACTGTTTAAACATTTACATTTATTTAAATTTATATCTCTATATCTATGAACAGTACGGTGTAAACACATTCGTTTTTAATTAAGGCTTTGGTTTCATAATATGTTATTTAATTAGAACGGTGTAAACACATTCATTCCTGGTTTCATATGCAGATACTTATTAAGATGTCTATTGGGAGGACTGGGTCGCACATCATGTGCCCGATGGCACCCAACATGGGGACGATGCTCAGGCTTTTACTACTCAACCAGTGCGGACTGGATCCACGCTGGATGTACCAAAATGATCACCCGATTTTGAACGATGGTGACGTTTTCGATTTCATCGTGGTCGGTGGTGGATCTGCAGGATCCACTGTTGCCGGACGATTATCTGAAAACCCGAACTGGAGGGTGTTATTAGTGGAAGCTGGTGGTTATCCTACGTCTGCGGTAGAGGTTAGTATTTTGATTATCTTTACAAGTTTATTATGCGATTATCAGCTAGAACCTAATTAATAATTGATACCATTTCAAATTTTAAGTTTCTTATTTCTAACAAATATAAAAGAGTGCTAAAGTATCTATACATATAAATAGATATTATACTATCAGTATTAGGAAGTTCTTCATAGAATTAACCCTTTTTATTATCTACTTCTTAAATAAAAAATAATATTTGTTAAGTTTCCGGCATCCAACATCGGTTGAGTTTTCTAAAACTAGAGAAAACCACTAGAAATGTTTTTTAGAAAGTTATGATGATATATTTTCTGCAATGTATGCGTTGGGCTTATCTGCTCTAAGAAAATTAGTTTGTTTTCCAAACATGTATTAAAAAATACAGTTTAGGTTTGAAGTCTATTAAAATACGTGCATTCTTATCGCCCTGTTTTTTGGTTCAATAACATTGTTTAAAAACGCGAAAACAATGCAATAAATTAATCTTCTTATCTTATTCATTTCCTGTAGCGGTCATATCGCATACAATTAATTAACGAGCTTAACAAGCGAAACGATTAATCATTAGATTATAGATAAATGCACATTTTATAACTGATAGCGGCCATTCAATGACAATAAACCACTATAATAATAACAGAAATGTTGATGTGGCCATCATAATACTAATCCCTATATTTTTCTCGAAAACTATGAGGTTTACACAAAAAGGCTATTCTTATTAATTTGCTCAATTTTGAATTCTTTACAATTACTTGTCATTATAAATTACATTTAACTCTAAAATCTATTAAATTTTGCAATAATGTTATGTTTATTTACGTTTTACAACTTCTAATTAAAACCCTCGCTTATGTTTTACTGATTGGTGGATGGGTTAGAGGGCTTCTCCTGGAGGGTCTCGGGTTTTCGCGTCAAGAAAGGCGTCGTCTTCGTAGCGGGTGGGTACTGTTGGCGCTGTGAACGAGCGTCGAGCCGGTGGCGGGTGGTAAACAGACCAGTAATACTGTTGTAGGATTTTCTTAATCGTTCTCTCGGCTGAGTGACCTGCTGTTAGGTCGTCGTGGAAGCGTTTTAGAATTTCTTCTCTTTGTCCTTTGGGAATGATAAGGTGAGTTTCTTCGTTGTCATCTTCCTGTGAGTATCGGTATAATACTCCTTGGTTGACGATGTAGCCACGACTTATCCATTGGGATGTTTCTTCTAGTCGGTTGGCTTCGAAGGCGTCGCGTCGATTATCTTTCTGATTTTTGGATCAGCGGCTTGTTCTTCTCGTATCTCGGTCGGAATTTTGGCAGGAAGACCGATGCTGACGTAGTCCAGGTAAGAGTCTTCTACAGGAGGTCTCGACAAGAACTCAGCGATTACGTTTGTTTTCCCTGGAGCGTATTCAATCATCATATTGTAGTGTAGAAGTTGGAGTGCTCATCGAGCGAGGCGTCCGTTGGGTGATTTGAGGGACATCAGCCAGCCTAACGGTCGGTGATCGGTGAGTAGGATAGCGGAGCTGTTATCGATGTATCCTCTAAACTTTTGGACTGCCCAAACTGCTGCGAGCGCTTCCCGTTCGGCGGTGCTGTAGTTTGTCTCTGCCTTTGTTATCAGTCTACTCTCGTATTCGATTGGCCTCTCGTCGTGGTTTTCCCCTGCATTAGTGCTGCTCCCACAGCGTAGGCACTGGCGTCGGTTCTTAGGGTGAACCGTTTCTCGTGATTCACCTGCTTTAGTATTGGTGCCGTAGTAAGGGCTGTATTGAGGGTGTCGTATGATGTCTGCTGTTGTAGTCCCCATGACCACTAGACATCCCTTTTGGTGAGGTTGCTGAGTGGTTTAGCGATCCCTGCAAAATTTTTAATAAACTTTTGGTACCAGCTGCAGGGCTGTAGTACACTCTACTGTTGTTTCACGCAGAGATATGGCGTCTACTTTTTCTAGGTTTGGGTGTAACCCCTTCGGGCTAATTATATGTCCCAGGAATTTGACGGATGAGCATCCGAATTTACTCCTTTCCCTGTTTATTCAGAGTTTGAACTGTTGTAACCGCTCGAATATTTATTTCAGATCTCTGATCATGATCTCTGCAGTCAGTAATTTCTTTATCTCTTCTTGTAGGATGACCGCTTTTTGTGGAGTCGGCCTGTACGGGGGTTGTGAGATTGGTAGGTGATCTCCCGTATCGATGGAGTATTCCACCGCTTCCGTGGGTGGTCCTGTATTTCGAAGAGGTTTTTGAATTTCCCAAGTAAATCGTTCAGAGTTGCTTTTTGGTCTATGCTCAGTCCCTAAACTTCGCTGTCGGTTCGAAGTTTTATTTCTTCTAGGTTTACGGAGGCAAGGTCCACTTTGTATTTCCATTCCATGTTGATTTGATCAATGGCGTCTTGGAACATGAACTGGAAACTGTCCTCGTTTTGATCGTACATGGATCGTGGTTTTCCTAGATTACTATTAGTGTGTACCGGGTAGTTGGGGATTGGTGTCACCAAGAGGTTTATCTCCTTTTCCATTTGTGCGAAGTATTTGCAAGCAATTGCGAACATGTCCTTCTGCGATTTGTTTGCCGGGTTTTTCTGGGGTGGAGGTACCGGGTGGTCTTTCTTCTGGGTGAACGAATGCTCCCTTGCATCGTCATGGAAATACCAAACATTCTTGTTGAAGTTTATGCAGGGTCTTTGCATGGAGGGTTCGTGATAAATATATGAAAGTAGTCGGGATTTGATCGGGGCTGTTGTACATTTTATTGTTTGAGTGCGGCTCGTCCCACCAGCGAGCGTTATCAGAGAAAGAATATTTTTGCTTTCGGAGTCCATCATAGAGCTCCGAACTCGCTAGACTGGATCGAGCTCTGGTGTCTAGGTATGCCATTCCCATGGCGGTACCTATAGCGATTTTCAGTGCTAGTCTGCCTCGGATTTTCAGTCCTAGGTCTGTGGCGCAGCATCCTAGTGTTGAAGTCATCGATTTTGCGGGATTGCAGCTCGGGCAGTTCCTGCGGATGACCACCGGAGTATGTCAGCCATAGCACTTCAGTCACTGTGGTTTTGTGTGTGTTTATCCATAGCGTTCTGATGTTTCCTCTCTTTTTCCCGACATTCGGCTTCCACGTGTCCGACCGCCTTGCAGAAATTACATCTGGGTCGTTTTTCTTGCATGGTTTCTTGTTTTTCGCGGAGGTGGCTTTCTATAATTTCTGCTCGTCGAATTAGCCCATGAAAACTCGGTGCGTCGGCTTTGGGAATTCGGTCTCGAATTTCGAAAGTGAGGAGTCTGTATAACATATCAATCTGCATTTCTTCTGTACTTAAATTTGAGCGAAGTCGGCTCGTTTCTTTGAGACGAAGCCGATAGTTAACTCACCAGGTTTCTAGGATGCGGCGAAAATTTCCGTGAAGATTTTGTATGCGGGTGGTTTCGGCGCGAACTCTTCATGGATAAGCTTCTTAGCTTGTTGCCAGGTGGTGTTGCTATTTTTTATGCCCGTCTACCCGTCAATAGCATATTCAGGCCTTTAATCGCATTCTCGTCGGAGATTTCTTCACATGTCTTAAACAAATCAGTGCTGTCCAGGAAGTCCGTCCCCAGCCTTAGGTCTCGCTCTCCATGGAATCGTGCGGTGCAATATGTGAAATACTTTGCCGGTAGGGTCGGTTTCAGGGCTTGGAGAATTTCCTACATCTTCTGTGCTGTGAAAGCCATTTTCCCAATTGTCTGACTTCTTGTCATTGGAATTTTGTTATCGTTTCTGTTCCCTTTCGTGTGTCGTGGGCCGCATGATCATCAATTGTGTGGTGGTTAGCTCAGAGAGACGAACGTTTTGGTTTTTCTGTGAAAAATACGTTTATTTACAAAATATGCCAGTATAGAAAATATCGTTTTTAGGTTCTGGAGGGCTTTTCCTGGAGGGTCTCGGGTTTTCGTGTTAAGAACGGCGACGTCCTCGTAGCGTGTGGGTGCTGTTGGCGCCGTGAACGATCGTCGAGCCGGTCGCGGGTTGTAAACGGAATCCGGAGGGCTTGATCGCACGAGGACCGTACTTGAGTGACGTAGTGAAAGCTTTTGCGAGCAGATTTCTTAGCCACACAAGGACTTCTAGAAAAATCAATCTAGAGCGTAAGGAGTGGTTCGGTTTACAAGCAGACTTCTTAGCCACACAAGGACTTATAGAGGAATCAAGCAGAGCCGGTATTTTCGGGCTGCTACCCCGTTTTTATAGGTATTGGCGAGGGTGGTGCCTTGGTGTTCGCATTCTCTTACAAACTTGTAAAACGTAAATACACATAACATTATTGCATGATTTAATAGATTTATTCAAACAATTTTTTCAAATAATTTTTGATGATGTTTTACTGATTAGAGGGTAGGATAGAGGCCACCCACCAACCCTACATATACATAAAACTTTAATTCCTTATCGTTTCGCTGTATCCAATGAAATTAATTACAAAAGGTTTTGGATAAAAAAGGAATTAAAAAGGTAAATTTTTTGAGGGAGTAAATTAGTAAAAGTTTGATGCATGATGGGTGGGCAGACTTTAAATCTAAATTAGATAATATTAGCTATAGAAAGTCATTTTTATTTAAACTTAAATTTTGATTTTGTTTTATTTTTTATTTCATAAAGGGTTTGACTGTTGTAATCATCAAAGATTAGCAATTTAAATTATCATGTATATGTAGGGTGGGTGGGTGGCCTCTATTCCACCCTCCAATCAGTAAAACATAATCGAGGGTTTTAGTTAGAAGTTGTAAAATGTAAACAAACAAACAATAATTGCATTTTTTAATTACAATATTTGAATAAAGGAAAATTGACAAAGTAAACTTAACATTTTTTAGTGTGTAAATTAATAAAAAAATATATACATGATAGGTGGAAAGGTTTAAAATCAAACTTAAATAAGATTAGCTATAGAAGGACATTTATATTTATACTTAAATTTGGATTATGCTGTATTTTTTATTACATACAAGGTTTTATTGTTTTTCTTTTGCAGCAAAATTATCACCGATTAGTATTTAAAGTTGTAATGTATATGTAGGGTGGGTGCGTGGCCTCTATCCCACCCTCCAATCAGTAAATCATAAGCGAGTGTTTTAATCAAAAGTTGTTAAATGTAAAGAAACATCAAAAAATGTGATGTGGCCATCATAGTATTTTCCTTACCTTTTTAAAAATTAAATATTAATTTTTAATTTGTTATCTAGATACCTGGATTTATAGGCGAACTACAAGCCAACGAACAATACAACTGGTTTTATAAAACGGAACCATCAAACTCCTCCTGCATGGGCTTCAACGGAGGCCGATGCGTTTGGCCCAGAGGTAGAGTATTAGGAGGTAGCAGCTCCACCAACGGAATGCTTTACGTCCAAGGTCTTAAAGAAGATTATGACAACTGGGAAGAACTAGGCAACATCGGTTGGAGCTATGATGATGTTGACGAATACTTCAAAAAGTCATTAGATGGAAATTTAAAGACATCATACGTTAGATCCTGGAGTGACGTCAGAGAACCTTTGCTAAGAGCAGGCGCAGAAGCTGGTTATTCAGTCTCTAACAAACGCGAAGATGTGAGTGGATTTTTCGAAAGTCTAGTGACGATCAGTGGTGGGACTAGGTGGAGCTCAGCTAAAGCATTTTTGACACATCTTAAAAAGAGACATAATCTGAAAGTGTCAGTCAACACTCTCGCCACTAAAATATTATTTTCTAATAATAAAGCTATTGGCGTAGAGGTAATAAATAAAGGAAGAAAAGTTAAAGTATACGCAAATAATGAAGTAATTATATCAGGAGGTAGCATTAATTCACCTCAACTATTAATGCTATCAGGAATTGGACCTAAGGAGCATTTGCATAAATTCGGTATTAAAACGATTGCTGATTTACCTGTGGGCAAAAATTTACAGGACCATTTTATGATGCGTGGAATGTTTGTAACATTAAATGAACCTACAAATAGTTCACTAGATTTTTGCACGGCAGCGAAAATGTATTGCACGAAGCGAGAAGGACCTTTAGGCACCGTCGGATTGGCCAATATTATGTGGTTTTTCAACACCATCAATTCAAGCCTTATTCCTAACGTACAAATCCATAATTTGTTTATTAGTCGAAATCCTGAAGCGGTTTTGGGCCAACAACCCGACCCACAGGGTTTTACCCCAGAAGTACTAAGCCAAATAATTGAGGCTAATAAAAGATATACACTGATGAATTTCTCACCCACGCTATCAAAACCGAAATCACGCGGTGAAATACTTTTACGTTCCAGTAATCCATTAGATCCGCCACTGATTTACCCTAATTATTTGACACATCAAGACGATTTGGAAACGATGCTGAAATCGGTCGAACACGTCAAACGTTTGATCTCGCAGCCGGCCTTTCAAGCACTGGATGCTGAATTCTTGGAACTGAAACCATCCAACTGTGCGTCACTAGAATTTGGAACTGTGGAATTTTGGGAGTGTAATTTTAGGAATTTGGGGTCCACCGTTTACCATCCGGTGGGTACTTGTAGGATGGGAACAATTTATGATCCCAGCTCCGTGGTCGATCCGGACTTAAGAGTTTATGGTGTGGAGAATTTGAGGGTGATCGATGGTTCGATAATGCCGAGGATTATTAGTAGGAACACCAATGCGGCGTGTATTATGATTGGTGAAAAGGGTGCTGATTTGATTAAAGAAGCTTGGAATGATTATTATTAATTATATTATATATTGTATGTATTAGACGCAAAAAATTTAACATTTAAAAAAATGTGTAATTTGAATTCATTCTTTACGCTATATTTAGATTAAAACATTTGTTAGAGGTATATTTAAAAATGTTTACTTTTGTCAATTAATAAATGTAGCCAATTTATGTATGTATGACATATGTATTCATTCTTACGAATGGCTACAAAAAACTTGATCATTTCACTCAAATGTTCCTTTAACGCATTTTACATAATATAAATGAAATTTAATAGCATTTTACATTAATAATATGTATGCTTTTTTTCACTTTTTAATTTAAACCAAATTGGTTTTGTTCATAATAAAAAATAAAAAAAAAGTGAGGTACCTAGGAGAAAACTAAATACTAAATAGATAATAATTTAAATTCAGATAGGCTATATCATCAATAGATGCAATTATAAATTCTTTAAACTGCTACACGTTATTATTACTATACCTTCAAAGTAGTAAACATGTTTATTTTAAAATAATGCATATTTCTAAATAATCTTAACGTCCCGCAGGTATTAATATTCGGAACAATTTAATCAAAAATTTACATTTATCGAAGACTCTACACCAACTATACCACTAAATACAGAAATGGTAATACAAGAACTAATACAATGAAATAAATGGCTCAACTCACACAGAAAGGGAACATGAAAATTTTTAAAATGTATATTGGAACACGTATACCTTCTATTTTGAAATTAGGAAAATTTGATAATACTAAACAGAACAGAAGTGACCCTTAAGAGTTCGATTTAGAGATAAGCAATGCGTATACAAAATTATGAAAAACCTTCATACATTAATTAATTATTGTGGATCAACTCAATCAATTAATTATCGAGAATTAACTTCCAAGCAATTGTATTACGGTTTATGCGTATGTATTTGTACGACGTCTTACTATACTATATAATCTGTCTTTAAATACATCATCATTTCCCACTATTTGGAAGAGAGATAAAGTTTGTCCTATCAATAACAGCGGTGATCGAGCAAATGAAAAGAAACAACTTTGCTAAAGTCTTCTAGCAACTTATTTATTCTAACATGTTTAGATACATAAGTATCAATATGTTACATATAATGACTTTAAATCACATTGAATTCATGTTTTCTCTGGGGTTCTTCAGGGTTCAAAATGAGACTCATTATTGTTTATAATGTATATAAATAACCCGCTTGAATCTATGCAATTATGTAGTGTTTTAAACGGTAATTTTTTTAAATATTTTGGTAATAAAAATCTTTAGTATCGATTTTGTCCCATTTTGCTAGTTTATGGTCCTCTTTCAATATATTTTTACACTTTTGAAAATTCTTGGTCAACATTTGAAAAATATTGGTCCTTTTTGATTATTTTTGATTCTTGAAATAAAACTACACAGTTGCGAGGGCTTAACATTTATTGTTGAACACTGCAACATGAATTTATGTGACTGATGAAGCCACTGTGTGGCGAAACTGGCACTGTTAAACAATAAATGTATAGAGGGTTTCAATTGGGTAGTTTTATTTCAATATTATGGAGTTTTATTATGTATACCTCTTGCCAATTAAATGTTTTTGGTTCTCCTTTTTGACGCATTTCTGATAACATTTGGCTCTTTTGTTCATATTTGGCCCTCTTTGATAATTTTTGTTTCCTTTTTAAATATATTTGGCTCTATTTTGATCATATTTGGTCAAATTTTGATAATTAATGCCTCTTTTTTATTAGGTTTTTTTTTTAATGTCTTTTGTAATCTTTATCAGAAAATTTAATTTTATGGATTTAATTTTTATAAGTGTAATACAATTATTAAAACATAGGTATTTAAGATTTCAGATTAGATTCTAAAACAAATGTTAAATTTTAGCCCATAAATCTTGTCTAATGTTAATTAACTAATAATTAGAAAAACACGAAAACATTTCGTAAATCTACCTCCATTTCTTTCTATCCTTTGTTAATTTCTTTTGTTCTTCCCAAATATTTCCTTTTCTTTGTGCTTCTTCTCTGTTAGAGAACGTATTTTGCACTGGTCCATTCATTTCTTGCTTTTTTCCTGTTGCTTGTGCTTCATATATTTTCTTGGTGTTTCTTTCATCGTTCACTCTGCATATGTGACCGTACCATCTCATCGGTCCCTCCGTTATTTTTTCATTTATTGGTCTTATCCGTAGGTTCTGTTTGTATATCTCGTTTCTTATCCTGTCTCTTCTGGTTTTATTTTCTATTGTTCTGAGGAACTTCATTTCCATCGCGTTTATTATTTTCTTTTGATTTTTTGTCATTGTCCATGATTCGCTGCTGTATATCAATGTGGGTCTTATAACTTTCTTAACTATTTCTGTTATCGTGATTTTGGTAATTTCTTTTCTGTTAAATAACGTATTTTTCAGCATGTTAAATAGTTTTGCTGTTTTACCCATTTTATCCTCTATGTCTGTATCTGTTTTCCCGTTGTTCTTAATTATTGTTCCTAGGTATCTGTAGTGTTCAACTTGTTCTATTTTCTTTCTTTGTATTTTTATCTCGTGCCTTTTCTCCTCCGTTGCTATTATCATGGTATTCGTTTTGTCAAGGTTTATTTTCATTTTGGCGAAGAAAAACACTTGTTATGTTCCAACATTTATAACAATATGGAACATAATACGTGTTTTTCTTCCCCAAAATTACATATCTGGTTCTATCAAGAGGATAGCTCAACAAGTATCTACTATGTTTATTTTCATGTTGTTTTTGGATAGTTCATAATAGAAGAAACAATAATGGTCCCAAAATCCTTGAGGGACCCCTTGTGTAAATAATACTTCTGTAAAAGGAATAATAAATGTGAATAAAGATATTTATTATTATAATTATTAAAAAGTCAAACCTCGAGTCATGTTTGTTTACATAACGTCATTTTACAATAATTTTTTGTGCTTAAACCATAGTGACTTTTTCAATTCAACGTGAGTAAATAATAATTTTATTTTCAGTAGAGTAAATTTTGTTAATTTTTAGAGGAAATAAATATATTTATATCGATTTTGCCATTTTTGATCATTTTTAATCTTATTATTCAATTTTTATTCACTTGATTATTTTTGGTCAAGTTTTGATTATTTTTGGTCAATTTTGATCACTTTTGGCTCATTTTGGTCATATATGGATCTCTT
Organism: Ontholestes murinus; assembly: GCA_963969525.1. Lineage (NCBI taxonomy): Eukaryota > Metazoa > Arthropoda > Insecta > Coleoptera > Staphylinidae > Ontholestes > Ontholestes murinus. The sequence goes on from OZ018396.1 coordinate 15,886,312, forward strand.
TTTGCTCTTTTTTTGTCATTTTGATCTTTTTTGGGCATATTACTTCTTTTTATGATCAATTTGATCTATTTATGATCATTTTAGTTATTTATGATTTTATAGAGAAATAATAGATAAATATTAAATTGAGTAAAAACATAATTTGATTAGTTCAATTCTAGTAATTTTTAGAAGGGGTAATTTTTTAAAAATTTGGGAATAATAATATTTAGTGCTGATTTCATGCCATTTTGATAATTTTGGGCCCTTTTTGACCCTTTTGACTCTTGATCATTTTTGGTTGTTTTCTGATAGTTTTGACCTTATTTTGATTTTAATTATTTGTTAATTTTTACAAAAGAATTGATAATATATATTAAATTGAATTTTAAAAAAGTTGGTAACTTTTAGAGAACATAGAATTTGTTAAAATTCTGATAATTTTTAGATAGTTTTTAATAATTTGTGTCTCTTTTAATAATTTTTGGTCTATTTTTGATCATTTCTTACTTTTTTAATCATTTTTTGTCTATTTTTAGCAATTTTTGAATACTTTTGTTCATATTTGGTTCTTTTTTAGTCGATTTTAGCTCCTTTCTGATCATTTTGGCATTTATTAATGAGTTAATTAGTTAAAACATAGTGAATTTTCCAATTCAGTGTTAGTTTCGGTGCTTTTATGATAATTTTGACCTCTTTTAATAATTTTAGGTTTTATTCTTCTATTTACTAATTTTAGTTTTTGAATAACTACTTTACTTTTTTTAACAGAGTAAAATAGTTATAAATTTATTTAATTATACATTTTTTTCCTTTTCCCACCCCAATTTTACCAGAGTATTTACCCCGGCACCATCTTCCCTTATCCATTCAGTCACCATTTTGTTATATTATTTCTTGGAAAAAATAGGTCATATTAAAGTAAAAAAATCATTTCAGTAGAGCTATATTTTGGTAATTATAGTGTGTAAAATGCATTTTTGTCTAATTTTGAACAATTTTAGTTTATTTTGATCATATTTAATCTTTTTTGATTATTTTTCCTCTATTTTGATCATGTTTCTCATTTCATGATGATTTTGACCTCATTTTGATAATTTTTTTCAGGTATTTATGCTGTTTATTTATTTTAGTTTTTAAATAAAAAGTTTAATCTCTTTGGGATAAAATATATTATGTTTTTTTGTTGAAAAGATTTTTGTAACCAATAAATTTATTAGAAATTTCTTGCTAATACAATTTTTTTATATATTAAACAGCACATACATTTATATCACAGTTGCTCTGAAATACATAGCCATCATACTAGACAAGAGTCGAATATCTACACACATGCGATTAGACTAACTAAGTCACAAACTGGCATTCGATTCTATGCAATCAAGTTTTTCAATACACTTCCTAGTAATATAAAAAACTTACCTCTTAATACATTTGTAAAAAAAATTAAGGAATTTTTAGTTGGGAAAGCATTTTACAGTTGGGAGGAATATTTCCAATTTAATTTTACTTCTTTAACATTTTAACCTATTCAGTAAATTATTTTATTTTATATTTTGTATTTATATACATATACATATTTATGATATTTTAGGAATTTTTATTTTTTAGACGTTTTAAGGTTTTATTGATTTTGTTCTTAAATTTTTTATTTATTTTTTTTAAAGTTTTTTTTAAAGTTTTAATTGCACCATTTTAATATTTTATCTACTAAGGTCTAACTTTTTATATTTTAACTAGAAAACATTTTATGTTTTTATTATCTTAATATTGACTATTTTGTACCTACTTGACTTAACTTTAGTATTTTTAGTTTTTATTATTTTAACATATCATCGTTAACCTATGCATTTTAATTTTTTAATTATTTATTTAATTTATTTTAGTGTATTATGTCGACGTTATATGTTATTATTTTATTTATTATGTTATTGTATAATTATGTATTATTTTATTTAATATAATTGACTATTAGATATAAGTTATTCATATGTGTTCATTTGTCGGCAGCTAACTCACTACTACCATAACTATTGACACATTGACCTGCATTCTCATATGCTACAAATAATTTGTTTATATATATATATATACTCCTACTTACTTATTTTATTTATATACGCGTCATGTAGAATTAAACAATTATACAAATGTTTCATTATTACAATTATAAGTTGACTTGTGTAAAACATGTACTGTTAAGCACCAATAAAATATTTGTATTTGTATTTGTATTTGTATTTGTATTCTTATCCTACTATAGAAATTGTACCAGGAATCTAATGTCTCCTGAGCAAAGCTTTTCAAAAAGAAGTTTTTAGAATCGAGTCTAAAATTTATGTTAATTTCTATGTCAGGAAATCGAGTTTATTATTAGAATGTAGGTTTTCAAAAGAAGTTTTTAGATTAGCCAGAAACGGATGTTAAATTTTAGGCCATAAATTTGTCTAACATATTTGTATAGATATATCAAAAACTTCTATTAAATATTATAAATTTTGGTTATTAACTTTATCAAAATTATTAAAAGTTTTCAATTGCTTGATTCTGAAAATTTCCTGAAATAAACTCTTAATTTTGGGTAGATTGCTTTATACATGGTTAGGTTATCTCTAAAAGGTAATAATCAACAACGCAATGCATTTTTTGTACAGCAGATAGAGAAATATCAGTTATCTAATCAAAATAGAAGTATTTAAACTCAGAAAGATGATTAATTTAATACCTTAGGAACTATCGACTTCAAACAGTGTCATTAAACTATTGAGTTGTTTTGGGATTTTAGAGCTGATACATTTTTAATACTTGTCTCTCCTATAAAGTACCAAACAAAAGATGGATGTTTTCCGCATTATTCAAAAAAGGTAATTTTTCAGGACATTGAACCAGGAAGTAGAGTACAATTTCTGAACAGGAAGTAGTTGATATTGGTTGAGCTACCCTCTTGATAGAACAGAGAAACTAAAAATTAAAAGTAATAATATGGAACATAACATGTGTTTTTCTTAACCAAAATTAATAAAGAGCAGAATACTTACCAAAAGAGGGATTGTTTTCTGTATTATTTGAAGAAGGTATTTTTGAAGGATTTTGAAGCAGAAAGTAAAATACCTGTCAAAAGATAGATTGTTTAAGTACCGTATTTTGGAGGATTTAAACTCGACTTTCTAATAGAGCACCTCCCAAAAGTTGGATAGTTTTCCGCATTGCTCAAAGAACATAATTTTTAAAGATATTGAACCAGGAAGTAAAATACCTACTATAATATAATTCTTCAAATAATACTTTAATCTTTTTAAGGATTTTGGTCAAGGAAGAAGAATGTTTAACAGACGAGAGATTGTTTTCCGAATTGTTCGAAAGTATATTTGGAGATTCTTAGACCAGTAGATTCTAGTATTCCCAGCGGGGGGTTTAATTCAGAATCTTCAGGGAATTTTTACTAAATAATTCTCAGACATGGTAGTGGTGTAAAATCCCATATATGAATTTCAGAATTTCATATTTGAATGTTTATTCAATATTTCACACACTTGTTCATCGCATTATACCTGCCACTTTCTTCAGTTAACAATTATGTTAAAGAAACGTCGATAAAATTCTTTTCAATATCTAATTTTCATGGATCATATAAAGATATTTGATTGTTTTTATCAATGCTACTGCAAAAATATTTAGTATTAACATATGACTATTTAAAAACGATAGCAACAGTAGTTGGGATAAAGTTAGAAATATACTCAGTTATGTTCATTATGATTAAAATATAAAATATATTTCATTGTATAAAACTACATTGATTAAATCGTCATTCCCCAATCCTCCTTAATCAGATCAGCACCTTTTTCTCCAATCATTATGCACGGAGCATTAGTGTTTCCACTCACAATATCCGGCATAATACTAGCGTCAATAACCCTCAAATTACCCACACCATGTACTTTAAGTCGTGGATCGACCACTGAATTTTTTGGATTAGGCCCCATCCTGCAAGTTCCCACAGGATGATAGAGTGTATTGCCTAGATAACGGAAATTGCACCTCCAATAATCATCCGTACCAAAATCAACATCGCCACAATCTGGAATTTGTATCTTAACAAAATCAGTTTTGTACTTTCGAAAAGAAGGCGTTGATATCAATCGTTGAATCCATGGAATCGATTCTAATAGGGTCTGTATATCCGCACCATCAGGGTCTGTAAAATATGCAGAGTGGATTAAAGGCTTGGCGGACGGATTGGCTGATTTTAGCTTGATACTTCCCTTCGATTTAGGATTGATAAGCGTGGGGAGGATGATGAGAATATCATTGTGTTTATTTTCTTCTACTATTTGAGCTTCGAATGTATGTTTCAATTGTATTGAATTCATAAGTTGTGGTAAACTGAATTCATCATTTTTAGGAAAATGGAAGAAATGGATTTGCATGTTGGGATAGTCGGATATATTTTTTGTGTCAAAAAACCAGAGGAAGTTTGTTACGTCAATGGTGCCTAATGGTCCAGAATTTTTTGTGAAGTATTTATAAATATTCCCCATATTATCTTGTTTAGCATTAACTGAAGGTTCAAGTTTGACCATCACACCGAATGCCATGGGGTGATCTTGTAAATTAGAACCAACTGGAGAATCTTTAAGAACGTCGATTTTTAATTCTTTGAGATGATCTTTTGGTCCTATACCGGAAAGCATTAATATCTGCGGGGAATTAATAGCTCCGGCCGAAAGAATTACTTCTTTTTTCACGAAGAGTTTTATCTTGCGTCCATTAATAGATACTTCAATGCCATTAGCTTGATTATTATTCATAAGTACTTTAGTGACGTGTGTATTTAGTGACACGTATAGATTTTCACGTTCTTTAACACCAGCAAGGAATGCTTTTGCGGAGCTGTGTCGCTTCCCATCTACGATCGTGTTTAAAGCCTCGAAAAAACCAATTGGTTCTTCATCAGTGGTTATCTTTAAACCAGCCTCTTTTGCCGCGTTTAATAATAAATTCCTGTAGGCACTCTCAGTGGGTAAATAAGAAGTCTTCAAATATCCGTTAGTACCGTGCAAAGGTCTCTTGTTTAAATCCACCGTGGTGTTTTCGGATTTCATGAAATATTTTAATACGTGCTTCCATCCCCATCCTGGATTCCCCGCCTGCTCCCACTGATCGTAATCCCTGGAGTTGCCTCGTATGTACAACATAGCATTCAAAGCGCTGGTACCCCCCAAAACCTTTCCTCTTGGCCAATTGCATCTTTCGTTCTTATAACCTAGACATGAATGTTCAGAATGTTCAGCTTTGTACATCCAGTCAATAGATGTTAATTGTTGGCCAAAGAAAAGTGAGGGAATCTAAAAAAATAAAGATTTTAGTTGTGGGCTAAAATATAGTGAAAAAAATTTCATGGAAAATGTTATTTACAAATGTAGACAAAAATAATATATCTTGTATTTGTTTCTAATTTATCATTTAGGTAGTTGAAGCGAATCAAGTGAAACAGCTACCTATTATTAATTATAATTAAAAAAACTTGTGTACTTACTTCTGAATCGGGTGTAGGATATCCCCCAGCTTCCACGATTAGGACCTTCCAGTCTTTATTTTCCGACAATCGGTTGGCAACTACAGAGCCTGACGAGCCAGCGCCCACCACGATAAAGTCGAATTCGTCGCCGTCTTTGAGGGACTCTGCGTAATCTTTTTGAAATAACTTTTCTGGATCGAGATCGCACTTTGCCATGAAGAGGGCGTTGATTAAAGACATAAACAACATGGCCGAGTTTCCGTGAAGTGCACCAGGACAGGTGTCCGTCGCAGCTGATGGATATTGAAACATTCTTCAAAATCTGCAATATTATTTTAGATTTATTACAAACTATAAACTATTTAGTCATACTACTTGGATTGAGCTTCTCAACGATTTTTCAATTAAAGCTTGTAGCACTTTAAAGATTAGATTTAATCTAAAGTTTATCATTAAAAAGAAACTGTAGTATCAATAATAATTTGCAACTTAAAAACAGGAATTTTAAACATTTTAAACATATAAAAAATAATAGTGGTAAATATTTAAAAAAATGTGTAAATATGTTTTATCCTAATTCTGAACTAAGAATTGGCAGTAAGTTGATATATTACTACCATTTTTAGTTAGTTAATACTCTTTATAACATTTAAAATTTTTGAATTTCTTTATAATTTTTTGAACATTTGGAACGGTGTACCGTCCTACTTCAAAAATTCAAAAGTACATTTAAAAAGTGTAATTAATTTTTTGTACCAAATATCTTATTAAAAGTGAATATATTTGAGCAAATAAAGACTTTTATTATTATTATTATTAATTCTGCATTCTTCATTTTTAACGTATAATTTTAAATGATTTATATAATAATCTATATTTATAACTCCAATTGTTTTATTGAATTTAAATAAAAATTGTTTCATTATACACTTTAATAAATTTATTTAAATGCGTGGTAAATATAGTTAACGAATCAAGATTAAAAAAGTAACTTATTTATGTCGAATCTAACGTAAATGTATATACTTATAACGTATATTTTCACTTTTTCGATTTTGAATATTATAGATTTTCAAAACATAATAATACTTACGCGTAAAGGACTCCCTTTCGGATGGTCTTTATTTATTATGTATGTATTTTTTATATTTACTTAATTACAGTAAACTTTATTATTATTACAAAAAATGACTTTTAGTTGATGCATTTACCGCTAAGAGCACATGTGTCTGTTAATGTTTAAAATCACCATAATACGAATCGAATGGTTAACCGATCTTTTATTGATTTTAATTTTTCAAATATAAATATCATAGGAAATATGTCTTGACTTACCCAATTCAATATAAATAACTGTTTAACAAGGCCACCCAGTTTAAATGAAAACATGATTCGTAGATTGACAATAAAACGTCTTTTCTGATTATCGTAACCAAAGGTCAAAGGTCAAAAAGCCAAAGTATATTACTAGTGGAAAGATAGCAATATAATTAAATTAGTATTTATTGTTAGTATTCTAGTCGATTATAAATATTCATTAATATAATCGACAATAATTTTTTGTCGAAATATTCGGATTTTATTGTGTTAATTATATAACTAAACTCTTTTAATTAACGTTTTTAGTTATTATATTGATTACATTTGTTGTCTATTTTCTTCTCCCGAAGTAGTTTTAGTGTCTAATCATTATTTTCGAATTTTATGAAAACAATTGGGAAATTGTCTTCTCCTACCGTCCCAGTCTCATCACCACCATAACTCTAGCCCCATTTTTTCTTATCTAATCTCTCACCCTTCTATATCTATCCCCCCTAACCTCATTCACTCCCTTGGATTCCTCTGCTAGATGTCTTTACGCATTCTTCCCATCCTTACATATCCCCCATCCATCCTTCTCTTCGAGGTAACTTAGCCTCATCCCCATAGAACTCGTTATATTCGCTCTTTTCTATACACCCTTGTCTCTCTTGCCTCGTCATCTTCTTCAGTTTATCATGCCTCTGTAAAACTCACCCTCTCACACATTTTTCTCCTGTACCCTCTTCATCTACCCTCTCCTTCATCCAAGCATCCCGTCCAGACCCCCTTCACTAATCTCGCCTCGTCTAATGCACATTCCACATAGCTTCATCTTATACCCAGCCACTCTCATTATAGCTTCACTTCACATCCTCTCCCTCTCGCGGAGTCAACTTTTCCACTCCAAACATCTGCAACATTTCTCTGTCTCCAACCTCCTCCCCATACATCAAGATCGCTCCCATGCACGCATCTCACAGGTCACATGTCTTGTTTAAACCAATATGACGCTTTATTAAGGATATTCTTTGGGTTTTTGAATAAGTGTACGAAATAGCTTTTTATGAATTTATAATTTTCATTGTACCTACCACCATGCACATTATTTGAACCTTACCTTTATAAACAAACCTATACTATGTTAAAACAATTTATACCTATTACCCAGAAAATTACCCCAATACACATTTTTCAATTCAAATTATTTAATCGGAAAATCCCCAATCCTCTTTTATTAAATCAGCACCTTTTTCTCCAATCATTATAGTCGCCGCATTTGTGTTCCCACTCACGACATTCGGCATTATGCTGGCATCAATAACCCTTAACTTTTTCAATCCGTGCACCCTCAACCGTGGATCGACTACTGAATTTTTCGGGTTAGGTCCCATCTTACAAGTTCCCGCAGGATGATAGAGGGTGGTGGCCAAATGGCGAATGTTGCATGTCCAATAAGCTGTACTATCAAAATTCTTTCCCTCACACCCGGGTATTTGCATGTTGATCAATTCCGCTTTGTACTTTCTAAGGGCGGGCATTGATATTAACCGTTTAACCCATGATATGGAATCTAAGAAAATTTGCAAGTCGGAATTATTAGGATCCGACATGTAGCTGTGGTAGATTATAGGTTTAGCGAATGGATCAGATGAAACCAACTCGATTTTTCCCCTGGACTTGGGGTTGAGTAGTGTGGGAGCTATGGAAATCACATCATTATGTTTATTTAGTTCAAGTAGTTGCTGTGTCGTTATGTCATTCATTTGTGTTTTATCGAGAAATGCTGGAAAAACGGTGTCGTCATTCTTCGGATAGTAAAGAAATTGAACTTCGATATTTGGAAAATTAGACACTCTGGTTGTATCTAAAAACCAAATGATGTTAGTGACATCAATACCACTCAATGGTCCAGTATATTGCATGAAGTATTTGTATATAACTTCGAGTTTATCCTGCTCAGGATTTGCTGTTGGTTCGAGTTTAGCCATTACTCCGAAGAGCATAGGATGATCTTGCAAGTTATAACCAACGCTTGCGTTTTTTATCACCTCAATTCCTATATCTTGAAGATGTTTTTGTGGTCCTATTCCGGAGAGCATTAGGATTTGTGGGGAATTAATGGAACCGGCTGAAAGGACTACCTCATTTTTTGCAAGCAGTTTAATCACATTGCCATTAATTGATACTTCTAAACCATACGCGCTTTCTTCTTTGATAAGCACTTTGATCACGTGCGTATTGAGTGCTATGTATAAGTTCTCACGTTCTTTAATGCTTGCTAAAAATGCTTTAGCTGCGTTGTATCTCTTACCATCATGAATTGTAGTTAATGCTTCATAAATACCAATAGGTTCCTCATCCCTATTAATTTTCACACCAGCCTCCCTTGCGGCATTTAGAAGTATATTTCTATAATTATTCTCCGCGCGCATATATGAAGTCTTCAAGTATCCTTTAGTCCCGTGTAATGGTCGACTGCTTAAATCCGCCGTAGTATTTTCCGATTTTAAGAAGTACTTAAGTACGTGCCTCCATCCCCAGCCAGGATTTCCTTCCTGTTCCCATTGATTGTAATCTCTGGAATTTCCACGAACGTAAAGCATTGCGTTTGACATGCTGCTTCCGCCAAGACCTTTTCCCCTTGGCCATCGGCACCTTCCACCTTTATAACCGCGACAGGAAAATTCCGAAGGCTCTGTAGTGTACTGCCAATCGAGGGGTGTCAGTTGTTGTGATAAGAAAAGCGCTGGAATCTATAAGTTTTAAAAAATAATTTCTAATTGTTATTAATTTTATTGTATTTACCTCTGAATCTGGTGTTGGGTGTCCTCCAGCCTCTACAAGCAGGATCTTCCAATTTTTGTTTTCCGACAATCGATTGGCAACCACCGACCCTGCAGATCCTGCTCCCACTATGATAAAATCGAATTCGTCGCCGTCTTTTAGGTTAGGAGCGTAATCGGCTTGGAAGTGTGGTTTCGGATCGAGATTGCATTTTGTGTAAAAGAGGGTATTGATCAAAGCCATGAACATCATGGTCGACTGACCAGAAAGCGCTGCTGGACAAGTGTCCGACACTCCTCCTGGACACTCGGAAAACATTTTTCAAAATTTGTATTCAAAGTATAAATTATTAGTTGATCTGAAATGATTACAAAAAATTAATACTTAAGGAAAAGTAAGTAAAAAACTATTCAATCTTTTATATAATTACAGTTGGATCAATAGGTTTTAACTGTTATCATAGTAAAAATAGTAATATTAATTATGTTCACTTTTGTCATTGTCTATAACTTATCTTAGGCAACTTTATTTATATCTAATTTTGATTTCTATATTAATTCTCTTGTCGTATTTGGTTAAATAGGTTTCTTTACTATTGGTTTAATAAATTTAAAGGTACAAGTTTTAACATCTATTAAACATGACTGAAATAATATTATGTAAATAATTATTCGGACACACTCGAAATGACCCTTATTTCGTTCACGATAAAATAATTGGATATTACTTACCTCAATTCTTCAATATCTGGATATTACTTTTTACAAACACCCACACTGCGATATTTCATAAGAGTGTCAAGTTGAACTATTTAAAGCATTATTAAGAATATTTAAAATTCAAATGTAATTGGCATAGATAACAAAACTCAAGATCCACGATATTTTAAGAGATAAAACAACATGGAAGGTAATTAGGAAGCAATATACGCGTGCTGGTTAGTATTATTACTTCAATGTCCAAAGCTTATCTACCGATATTTACTTTATATCAAACAAAATGATGAATATTATTAAAAACTACATTATATATAGCAATAGTTATAGATATAGAAATTTACATGGAATTTACATATGAAAAATAAAATATATTAATTAGGCAGTGAATAAATGAATAATTTCAGAACTCTTCAAGGTCAATACTAAAAATATTGCTGGTAATTTATGAGAATCATAGTAAATAATCATCACATGATTATCGTAAGCAGAATTGATTTTCTAAAAAAAAATGTTCGTACAATTATATTAAATCAGTACTAATGAGATCTAGAAATCGAAACACGTGTCTGCAGGTAAGTTTTAAACTTGATTTTTATTAATATTTAAATTATAACAAGTAGTTATTTACTAGATTCTTTAAATTGTTATTCAATTATTATTTTCTGATGGGGTAAAAAATCACCGACTATTAAAGAACCACTTCGAATTCTTTCCTATTTTAATTTCTAATTACATCTCCTTTTTAGACTTTTGACTATTGTTAACGTAACTATCGAATAAATACCTGCCTATAAAGAATCTTATTATCCAGTAATATATTTCTTATGGTATTATCAACTAGAATATTGCCTTTTGATCAACGCCAATTGTGAAATTCTATATTACCCTTCGGAGGGGTGCAGATGACATCTTCGAAGTTGTTAAGTACTGGCAGCGAACATACTCCCGCTCTGTTGTATCTTGTGCGCGGTTAGCAGGCCTGTTATGAACCTTAGGTTGCCCTTGCTTAATATGAGAAACCGTCCAAACCTCACGGCAGGCGTGCTTCTCAGGTACTTTTGGCAATATTGTCTCATTCCTGGATCACATCGGTAATGCGAATTTTTGTTATTCCACTATATGGTTCTGGTTCAACAAATGGGGTTTTGGAGCGCGATTTCATTGCCTTTGATCGCAGCGTGTCTTAAAACAATTTAACTCTGTTATTCCCGGCCAGCTGCTTTAGGGATAATTGGATAATTTGCACTCCCAGACAGATTTAGATTTAGCATGTAGGTGATTTTGTTGCCTTTGATTCAACCTGATTGTCCGAGCATATGCAAAAATTGTGAAACAACACCAAGTGTTGAATTAACCTCTAATTGCATATCCTCCTTTTGTTGTAACCCCTATCTAAAGGCACGTATGTTTGTTCAAGGCCTCGATTTCTGTCTGAAATGTCGATGAGGATCGGTCCAAAGCCCGACGAATCGAGAGCCAGTGTAGCCGATTCCGACTCCATTATCAGTTTTAGATCCATCAGTGAACGAAGCTATTGAAGAGCATTGTAATTGCCTGACTTTTGCTTCAACATCATAGCGGCCATGGATGGCCACTTCAATCGTTGACTAGAGGTCGTAGTTTTTTTATCATTTGGTCTTTGGGCATGTATATCACCCATTCGCACATAGTATTGGGGATATTAAGGTGCCCCATAAAGTGTACATATTTTGTAGTATCTGTCTGTATTATTCTTAAGGGGTCTAATGCAGCTTTCCTTTTCACGTGCAGGTGCAGAGGTGTGAGGTTTAGCATGACCTCCATTGCTCCAGTAAGACACGTGCTATATCCCCTGTAATACTCAGACATGCCAGTCGTTGAATCTTTCTGAGCTTTGTTTAAGTTGTGATCTCCGTTGTCTTTGGCCACCAGTCCACGGAACTATAGGTGATTATTGGTGTTATCGCCGTTATGTAAACCCCAACTTCTGCCAAATAATCTGCGGCAGGACCCTATTGCCCTAAATGCTTTGGCGGTGGTGTTGTCTACAAGGGTTTTCCAGTTAAGCCTCTTATTAAAAGTAAGGCCGAAATATTTAACTGTATTAGAAAACCCAATAAGTGTCACATTCATTGTTGGTGCCTGAAGACTTTACTTTTTTCGCCTTGTAAATGGAACAATTACAGTCTTGTTGGAGTTGATGGTGAATCCGTTCTGTAGGTACCATATATTTACTTTTCGAAAGACAGTCTACATGCGGTTACTATGATGACGATGTCTTCAGCATAGCCTTGTATGTCAAAACCGTCATTTGATAACACTGACATTAGTTCATCGACAACTAGTGACCACAGCAGAAGCGATAGGACCCCGCCTTGTGGGACCCCTTAACTGCGAACACAGTTGCCGACTCATCACCATTGGACAGTGTGATCCTGCGACCTTTGAGCATAGCTTAGTTCCATATGATGTGGAGGTATCAATTCCTCTTACAGTAGTGGCTGTATGTATGGATATGTAGGAGGTATAACCAAATGTATCTTCGATGTTCAAGAATGCACATAGAGCTACTTGTGTGAAGGGCATTTGTAGTTGATTTGCCTGATTGATGGTGTTTGTGAAGGGGAAAACACTGAAGCGCTATTCCTCTAATATTTCTGTCAATGATATTCTCTCTCCGTCGATTTTAGGAAAAAGGAGGTGAGGCTTGTGGGGCGATATGACTTAGGCTCGTCATTTTGGCGTTTGCCAGCCTTTAGTATTAACCCCACCACCACTTCCCTCAATTGCTTATAACCAAGAGAGTAGGTAGCTCTGAATATTTGGGTGAGACGCGGTAGTAAATCCTCCCATCCCTTTTGGAAGAGGGCTAGAAAGATACCATCTGCACCCGCGGATTTGAACCGCTTAAAGCCATTGATCGCCCATGTTATTATGTTTGGAGTGAATATTCTTTTTCCCAGCTTTTTGTTTTCTCTGGTAGTCGTTCTTCTATGATACCTCAAAGCCGATGGCAGGTGGGTCTTCACTGTTACTTTCGTTGGACCTAGAAAAGTGGGCTTCTAAGAGTACTCTTAGACTTTCTTTTAAGGTTCCAATGTATTCGCCGTTGGACTTTATTAATGGTCTAATAACATTTGTGTGATCCCTAGCGGACTTTTTAGAGGCGCTGTGCGAGAGGTAGTTCACCGCCTCGAAGAAAGTCCCCAAGTTTTCCTTTTGGATTTACTAATTTCTTTATTGTACTCTCTGAGGGCCTTTCTATACTCCTCTTACTGTCCGGAGGCTTTGGCCCTATTGAAAGTATGAATAATTCTGGCTTTTAGGCTAGCGAGTTCGTTGTTCCAAAAGGGCACTTCTCTAACGACAGCCCTTTAACAACGGTTAACTACATCTTGCAAGTGAGTTGATGCTACTTCTGTTTCGATAGTATTCAGTGATCTCACAAATACCAATATAAGGCCCTTTTGGTAGGCCTCTCAGTCAGTATTATTGGGATTTCTGAAGCTTAATGTGATTGTTACCACTATCGATGTCAAAACGTATATTCTGATGGTCTGATAGTGAAACGTGATCTGAGACTTGCCACTTTTTTTTATGAACTGGCTTATGAAATTATCAGCTAGGGAGATGTATAATACCTCCTTTCTAACTGATGTAATTAAAATAATTTTGTTACCTTTGTTGACTATATGTAGGTTTTTACTTAAAACATAGTCTAACAGAAACTCACCTCTTGTGTTGGTATTCGTACTACCCCATACAATGTGGTGCGCGTTGGCGTCGCAGCCCTGGATAAGTTGCTTCTTGTCCTTCTTGCACCAAGTGATTAGGCATTTGACCTCTTCTGGCTGTGGAGATGTGGAGTCATGCGAAAAATAGGTCGAGGCTATTATTATTGTTCTCTTGCTCGTCCCCTTAGTGACCCGGATTGTGCTGTGGCTAAATCTCTGGTGATAAATTTTGGAACAGGAATGTTAATGCCAGCTTTGAGTAATAAGGCGGCCTTAACGTTATTGTGTAAGGTACTATAAATTAACTTGTAGTTTTTAGATTTTTAGATAGTTAGTTTTTAGAGTCCCATAATTTGGTTCTTGAATGAGCCCTATATTCAGCTGCTCCTGGATAAACCTCCTTAAAAGGAAACTAGAAGAAGCCGATTTTGTGCGGTCTAGGTTTATCCGGACGCAGCTTATTTTTTGTAGGTGATCGGGTCACTGTGGCTTACGGGAGGTAGGAGTCGGTGTTCCTTTTCACCGATTCCCTCCCCTACGATTAGGCTGTCCAGCGGACTGTTTCCAACCAGTTCAGTCCCTTCAGAATTAGGGGCTGAGGAGGCTGGTGAGTGGGGCGTCTCTTCTGTTCCTTACTCTATTTCTATCTGTTCGGAAGGGTCTGATTTGGCTTCCTTTCCTGATGGGGCAGTTTTATACGCCCCTTTGGTCCTTTTCGGTCTTAGTTGGTTATGCCCGAATTTGTAACTCACCCTATACTTACTCTCTGAGGATTGCGAACGACGCATTATCCATTGAATGGCCATTGGATGTTCTCCTTAGTACCCTCCAGTGTGTGGCTTTGGGGCTATTTTGCGCCTCTAAGAGTTGCAGTATGCAGTTCCCATAAATTCATAGGGTTTTGTAAAGTATTTGAATCTCAAACTACGCGAACCTCAGGAATATTGCTTATAATGTTAAATTTAGATTCAAGCCATTTAGATTTTTCTTTTGAAAGTCATAAGCGCCCCTTCCACCAAATGTATAATCATCCTTATAGTGGGGTAGTGTCAGACTCCTACCGACTAAAAACACTTCTCTGCGTTCGCTGTTGTTATGATTAGTTCAGTACCAAAAATCTTGATCTCAAGATTTTGGGGGTCGTCCTATGTGGCGCTTTTCTCGAAAGGAGCTGCGTTACCGGTCGGATTACGGTGGTTATAGGCTTTAGGGTGCTAATTAAGTCCCAATTAGGATAATACGTGGACTTCAATGTTTGCTGTCAGCAGTGACATCGTATTTCTCCTCTCCTTCGTCCAAGCATTCCTTTCATACCTCCTTTACCAATCTCAACTCGTCTAATATACATAGTTTCATCTCATACCCAGCCACCCTCCTTAAAGCATCACTCCACATGCTCTCCCTACTCTTTTCCTGAAGTAATATGTCACCGTACATCAATATCGATCTCATGCACTTACTCCACAGGCCACACGTCTTATTCAAACCAAAAAGACGCGTTGATATTCTTTGGGTTTTCAAATAAGTAGACAAAATAGCTTTTATAAATTTATAATTTTAATTGTACTACCATCATGTTCATTATTCGGACCTTACCTTTATATACAAACCCATACCATGTTAAAAATATTCCTTGCTATTAATTATGAAATGACATCAATATACATTTAATTATTTATTAGGGTAATCCCCAATCCTCTTTTATTAAATCAGCGCCCTTCTCTCCAATCATTATAGTGGGCGCATTTGTATTTGCACTCACGATAGGCTTTAGGGTGCTAATTGAGTCCCAATTAGCCCTTTGCACTCCAGCCATTTGTTATAATAATTATAACGAAACAAAATAAAACTCTTACCATTGTATAAACATAAAATTCAGATCATACACATTTTAACGCAAAAATAAACACTTTTGATTATCTAAAAATTATGAGCGCTGAGTGAGATAAACAAGCGTGTCGCAAATGCGGCGACAACGGATTTATTCCTAACATACGAAATGTCGCAAATGCGGCGACAACGGAGTACAAAGGGTTAGGATAATACGTGGACTTCAATGTTTGCTGTCAGAAGTGACATCGTATTTCTCCTCTCCTTCATCCAAGCATTCCTTTCATACTTCCTTTACCAATCTCAACTCTAATATACATAGTTTCATCGCATACCCAGCCACCCTCCTTAAAGCATCACTCCACACGCTCTCCCTACTCTTTTCCTGAAGTAATATGTCACCAAACATCAAGATCGATCTCATGCACGCATTCCACAGTCCACACGTCTTATTTAAATCAAAAAGACGCGTTGATATTCTTTGGGTTTTCAAATAAGTAGACAAAATAGCTTTTATAAATTTATAATTTTAATTGTACCTATCACCATGCACATTATTTGAACCTTACCTTTATATACAAACCTATACCATGTTAAAAAAATTCCTTGCTATTAATTAGGAAATGACATCAATATACATTTAATTAATTATTAGAATAATCCCCAATCCTCTTTTATTAAATCAGCACCCTTCTCTCCAATCATTATAGTGGGCGCATTTGTATTTGCACTCACGATATTCGGCATGATGCTGGCATCAATTACCCTTAAATGTTTCAAGCCGTGCACCCTCAACCGTGGATCGACTACTGAATTTTCTTGGTTAGGTCCCATCTTACAAGTTCCTACGGGATGATAGAGGGTGCTGGTCAAATGGCGAATGTGGCATGTCCAATAAGCTTTAGTATCAAACTTCCTTCCCTCGCAACCAGGTATTTGTATATTAATCAACTTTGCTTTGTATTTTTTAAAGGCTGGAGTTGATATCAGGCGTTTTACCCATGATATGGAATCCAAAATTGTTTGCAAGTCAGCATTATTCGGATCCGACATATAGCTATGGTAGATTATAGGTTTAGCGAATGGATCAGATGAAACCAACTCGATTTTTCCTCTAGACTTGGGCTTGAGTATTGTGGGAATAATGGTAATCATATCGCTACCTTTATTTAATTCGAGTAGTTGCCTACTGGTTATGTCATTAACTTGTAATCTATCGAGAAGTGCTGGAAATGCTGTATCGTCGTTCTTCTGATAGTAAAGAAAATGAACTTGGATATTTGGAAAATTGGACGCTTTGTTTGTATCTAAAAACCAAAGGATGTTGCTGATATCAATACCACTTAAAGGTCCAGTGTTTTGCATGAAGTAGTTGTATATAATTCCAAGTTTATCCTGCTCAGGGTTTGCTGTTGGTTTGAGCTTAGCTATCAATCCGAAGTGCATAGGGTGATCTTGCAAGTTATAACCAACGCTTGCGTTTTTTATCACTTCAATTCCCATATCTTGAAGATGTTTTTGTGGTCCTATACCCGAGAGCATTAGGATTTGTGGGGAATTAATGGCACCGGCCGAAAGGACTATCTCATTTTTTGCAAGCAGTTTAATCACATTGCCGTTAATTGATACTTCTAAACCATACGCGCTTTCTTCTTTGATAAGCACTTTGATCGCGTGCGTATTGAGTGCTATGTATAAGTTCTCACGTTCTTTAATATTTGCTACAAATGCTTTAGCTGCGTTGTATCTCTTACCATCATGAATTGTAGTTAATGCTTCATAAATACCAATAGGTTCCTCATCCCTATTAATTTTCACACCAGCCTCCCTTGCGGCATTTAGAAGTATATTTCTATAATTATTCTCCGCGCGCACATATGAAGTCTTCAAATATCCTTTAGTCCCGTGTAATGGCCGACTGCTTAAATCCGCCGTAGTATTTTCCGATTTTAAGAAGTACTTAAATACGTGTCTCCATCCCCAGCCAGGATTTCCTTCCTGTTCCCATTGATTGTAATCTCTGGAATTTCCACGAACGTAAAGCATTGCGTTTAACGTGCTACTTCCGCCAAGACCTTTTCCTCTTGGCCATCGGCACCTTCCATTTTTAAAACCGCGACAGGAAAATTCTGAAGGTTCTGTAGTGTACTGCCAATCGAAGGGTGTCAGTTGTTGTGATAAGTAAAGTGATGGAATCTATAAATTTTTAAAAAATATCACTTGTATAACTTTTAATTGTTATTAATTTTATTGTACTTACCTCTGAATCTGGTGTTGGGTATCCACCAGCCTCTACAAGCAAGATCTTCCAATTATTGTTTTCCGACAATCGATTGGCGACCACCGACCCTGCAGACCCTGCTCCCACTATGATAAAATCGAATTCGTCGCCGTCTTTTAGGTTAGGAGCATAGTCGGATTGGAAGTGTGGTTTAGGATCAAAGTTGCATTTTGCGGAAAAGAGGGTATTGATCAAAGCTAGGAACATCATGGAAGACTGACCAGAAAGCGCTGCTGGACAAGTGTCGGACATTCCTCCTGGACATTCGGACAACATTTTTCAAAATTTGTTTTCACTGCGTAAATTATTATTTATCCTGAAAAATGTAATACTTGAGGAAAAATTAAAACTATTCAGACATTTATATAATTACAGTCATCGACCACGTGGTGTTTCTGCCGTATTATTTGTGTATTTATGTGTGTGTAAATGTTAATGTGTTAATTTAAAGGATCGCTCCCGTTACTCTAAAACGCCATTCATGGCGTATGGTACACGTCACCTATCCAAGCTGCTGTATTAGTAATATTAATCAGTTATTTTCAGTGAAAATTTTTTCAAAATAGATATTTTCTTAAGATAATCTATCGTTAATTACGCGTATAGTTAATCAACTAGTGTTTGATATTTAAAGACACACACATACATTTTTACGAGATTTGTTTTTTCAACAAAAATATTTTGAGGTTTCTAGATACCATTTTAGTAATAAAAATTTTAAAATAAGGAGCTGTATAAGTATTAAGTATCTTAAAGAAGCAAGAGCTTTTATTAAAAATAGGTCCACCGAAAGTAGGTGCTCACTTGAAGCTTCTTTTAGTAGTAGTAGTGTTTGGCTATCGATTACTTAATCCTTCAGTTGTGTTTTTTGTGTATGTGAATGAAGTAACAAACTTTAAAAGTTCGCCTCGTCTGTCTAAAGCGCCATTTATTGTAGACTACTTTTCTTTTTTCGAATATGATATTTGAAATTATAAAGTAATTAATTTATTAATAGTCTTTGTTGCGTTAATTTTGCGTATCTACTTATTTTTTTTTGCATTGTCTATAATTTATTTTAGGCAACTTTATTTACATATAATTTTAACTTTATTATTATTTACTTAATTATCTTTTTTGGTTTTTGGTTCAGTACCATTTCGTTACTACTTGTTTAATAAATTTAAAGCTACAAGTTTTAACGTCTATTAAATATGATTGAGAAAATATATTTCAAAGAATTATTATGACACACACGAAATAAACCTTTATTCGTATCTGATAAAATAATTGGAAATTACTTACCTCAATTCTTTAATATCTGGATGTTATGTTTTACAAGCAACCACACCGAGCTATTTCAAGAAAGTATTAAGTTGAAATGTGTCAACTATTATTAAAAATATTTAAGTCAACTGTAGTTAGCATAGATAACCAATTTTTAGGTCCTCCATATTTTAAGAGATAACACAATATGGGAGGTAGGTACGCGTGTATTATTACTTCAATATGGAAGCCTAAGCACTGGTCTTTATTTTACAGCAAACAAAATAACGATGAATATTGTTAAAAACTAAAATTTATCCGGAAATTATATAAAAAATATTATTCGAAATATATCAATTAGGGTATATAATAATTTCAGAACATTTCAAGGTCAAAACCCAGAATATTCATGGTAATTTACAAGGTAAATCCCATAATTATTATATACTTGTCGTAAGCAGAATTGATTTTCTAAAAGAATATGTTTCTACAATTATACTAAAAATGTTGGTAAAGAAAACCACTCTTATATTGATTAAGTTCGTTACTTTTGGCTCTGCTATTTATAAGCAGAATCAAACTGAAAATTGGCTACCTTCTTTGTAGAATCAAAAACTTGATACATTTTTTTAGATTATCTGTTAATTACTTTAATGCCAATTAGAGAATTTACGAAAAAAGGTTTAATTATTATTACAAAATATAGTTATTTATTTACTATATACAAATTTAAAAACAAACACTCTAAGAATGCTTAATATTACACATAATAGCCAGATAAATGAAATAAACTCATTTTCGACTTATTTATTAGCCCAGTCTTCTTTAACGAGATCCGCGCCTTTTTCACCAATCATAATACAAGGAGCATTGGTATTTCCACTAGTTATTCTAGGCATGATACTACCATCTATTACCCTGAGACTAGAAATACCATGCACCCTCAGTCGTGAATCAACCACTGAATTTTTAGGATTCGGTCCCATCTTGCAAGAACCTGAAGGATGATAAAGTGAATTTGCCAAGTGCATTAAATTACACACCCAATAAGCCTCCGTGCCTACTCCCAAGCCACTACAACCTGGTATCTGGATATTCATGAATTCAGCCCCATATCTTTGGAATGTAGGTGTCGATATAAACCGTTGTATCCACGGAAACGCTTGAAGCATTGTTTGCAAATCGCAACCATTAGGATCCGAAAAGTAGTCGTGATAGATAATGGGTTTAATAAATGGATTGGGCGAACGTAACAAAATTTGCCCCCTTGATTGAGGGTTAATGAGCGTGATTAGGATATTCAAAAGATCACTGCGTTTATTCTCATCAAGAATTTGTTTAGTGCTGATGTCATTCAACTGCAGCTTATTTATAATCTCAGGTAAAAGATAGTTATCATTTTTCGGATAGTATAAAAAGTGAATCTGTATATCAGGGAAGCTGGATGTATTTCTTGTATTTAAAAACCAAATATTATTCGTGATATCAACACCGGCCAAAGGCCCAGTGTTGCTTGAAAAATAATTGTAGATATCACCAAGCTGATCTACTGGTGTGCGTTGAGGTGTTGCTGAAGGGTCGATTTTTGCCATCACCCCGAAACTCATTGGGTGGTCTTGTAAGTTCTGACCAACTGGAGAATCTTGAATAACATCAATACCCAACTGTCTGAGATGTTTACGTGGTCCTACACCCGAAAGCATTAGTATTTGTGGAGAATTGATGGTTCCAGCGGAGAGAATCACTTCCTTTTTAGCTATGAGATTAATCAATCGGCCGTTAATAAAAACTTCAACGCCGTAAGCATAATCGTCCTTGATCAAGACCTTTGTCACATGGGTTTTTAAGGCTATGTATAAATTACTGCGACCTTTAACACTAGCGAGAAACGCTTTAGCTGCACTATGTCGCCTTCCATTCTCAATCGTGTTCAAAGCTTCATAAAAACCAATCGGTTCTTCGTCGCGATTTAATTTTAAACCAGCTTCCCTTGCAGCGTTCAACAACAGGTTTCTGTAGCTACTCCCTGCACGGATGTATGAAGTCCTCAAGTATCCTTTCGTTCCGTGCAATGGCCGCCTTCTTATGTCCGCAGTGGTGTTTTCTGACTTTTGGAAATATTTAAGTGCCTGACTCCATCCCCATCCCGGATTTCCCTCCTGCTCCCATGTATCATAATCCCTCGAATTACCACGTACGTACAACATGGCGTTGAAAGCGCTGGTGCCGCCCAAAATCTTTCCCCTCGGCCATCTGCAACGTCCTTCTTTAAAACCTTTACAGGAATAGTTTGAGGGTTCAGTCGCGTATTGCCAGTCGTTGGGTGTTAATTGTTGACTGAAGAAAATTGATGGAATCTAAAAGAAAAAAAAATATGTAGTGGAAATTTGATTCCATAAAATCGTATAATAACGGGTGTCCAACAATTATTGCAGTCGCGGGTGATGTTTGAATGAATGAACTGACATTTTAATTGTCAAACATAACTTAAATGTGCATTAAAAATGTCAGTTGATTTATTTTCAACATGTAAGAATCGACCTACGTTTTTTATTCCAACGCCACCCGAGACTGCAATAATTGTTGGACACCCGTTAGAAAGTTATATACAGGGGTAAAAAACATAGACAGTCGTGTTTTATTTCATCCTACATTACAAAGGTATTATTTAAATTTATTAAAATGATTATGAAAATGGTATAAATAGTCGAACCGTCGATAGCTGCGACTCATGCATTTTTGTACTAAGAATCGTATAGCAATTAATATCTACCTCGTTCTATCATCATCCTGGGATGACCGGGACAAAATAAAATGAAAGATGGAACGTGTGTCTGATTCTTCCAATATAGAGCCACAGTCAGCTCTCAGCGGTTCGACTATAACTAGAGTTTGCAAATCTGTCTCATTAGATGCAAAATTATATCGACAGAATTATGACGTTTTATACATTTTTATTAATTTGTTTTTAATGTGTTAATCACTGCTTCAGTAACTACTAAAGATATTTTTTGTACATAATGATCGGATGCTAATATTTATGACCGTAGTCATTGCATACCTCTGAATCTGCTGTTGGGTATCCACCAGCTTCCACAACTAGTACTCTCCAGTTTTTATTTTCTGATAATCTATTAGCAACTACTGAGCCAGATGATCCAGATCCGACCACGATAAAGTCGAATTCGTCTCCGTTTCGTAGGTTGGGTGCATGGTCACGTTGGTATAGTCGTTCCGGATTGAGGCTGCATTTTGCGGCGAAGAGGGTGTTGATTAAGGTCAGGAACAATGCTGACGATTGTCCGATCAATGCGTCCGGACAGGCGTCCAATACTCCATTTGGACAATCCACCAACATATTTTTCAATCTGCAATTAGGATAAAAATATTTTTGTAATAATTTCTTCTTA
This sequence comes from Ontholestes murinus, assembly GCA_963969525.1. NCBI lineage: Eukaryota > Metazoa > Arthropoda > Insecta > Coleoptera > Staphylinidae > Ontholestes > Ontholestes murinus. Next base: position 15,909,096 of record OZ018396.1, read on the forward strand.
TGAGAGAATTTCTAACCTGGCGTACTCTTGACCTACTAGAATAGACCAACGCTATCCTGACTTACCGTAAAATTGTCCTTAGTTTTTTTGTTTTATTGAGATAGGTCAGGATAACGCTAGGTTAATATTCTTTGTTTTATGGAGAAGAGTTCGTATACATAATTCTCAAACGTAATAGAATAATATAAGTGGAATTGAGGTAGGAACTTTAATAAAAATAATTGAGATAGGTAAATACTACTCTAGGAAATTGATTAATGGTTGAGGCGTTAACTTCGTGATACATTTTGGAAAATTAAACAAAAACGTTTACTTAAACTTAAACTTAAAGTTTGATAATGATCAGTTAATGATCGAAACTCGAGTCACTTAAAAATAAAGTGTGATATTAACAAAGTAAACGTTTTTGTTTAACTACGCTAGGATTACATAAAATTTATCAAGATAGGCGTATTTTCTTATGCGTAAGCTGTCTAATGTTTGTTTCTTATATGCAGAAATAATGTTTACTAATATCCGAAGTAATATTAAAAGCAGTTGATTTTTTTAAATAAAAGAATTAAAATTATTAAAGCATTTGTTACTATTGATTTTTACAAATAATTGAAAAAGACAGAAACAAATTAAATTTAAAAAAATGTATTCAAAAAACTCGTTTACCCTTCAAGGGATTTTTTTTTTCTGTCAGTAATGTAGTTCCAAAATTTCTCCATTATCTACTGTCATTTCAATTAACGAACTTTTAAACCCTGATAACGATTACATTTTCTCGACATTCTGCCAAAAATGGATTCGATTACAGCCTCGATTGTTCCACCGAATAATGCAACTCCTATGATTATCTTTCACCTAAGGTCATAAAAAACGCCAACGATAAGATATCAAATTCAGCAAATATTCACAAACCTACTTCGGACACCATTCGACAAAATGTAACAACGAATCCACCTAACGAGGATATAATACTTAGTGAGCCAATCTTATATATAAAAGTTTTAGCTTTTTTGCAAGTCGTAAATGAAGAAAATAGATTCATATATCTCGAGTCGACATTAACACCATTGACAGAACGATTAGCATTCACGTGAAATGAAATGAAACGTCATTGTTTCGCAATTACAAGTAAAATGCTACCAATTGTTTGAAGGGGACATCACCACTTCATTTAAGGTGGGAGTGAAGGCATCTGCGCTTCCGTCAGTGATGGATCCTGCTGCCATACGGTGTTGCAACAAACGAATTTAAATTTAAATCTGAGAAAAAATCCTATAAAACGAAGGATTTTTGCCAAATTGTGCCTGTCGAAATAACAAAAATGATGATTTATCAATTTACTATCAGTATTAGAGATGTCTAAGAGTGATACTCTCTGATTTCTATATTTCTGCTCTCGTGGAGGACTATGGCGCTGTTGTTATTATAAATATTATGTAACAATACCAGCATTCCAACTGGAATGCAATTCCGGGTCTGCCAGAATTTTATGAACCGGGTGAAATTAATCTTCTTATTGGAAACAAATTTCATTATGACGTTTTGTCCAACGACGGAATAAAGTAGGGTCCCTTATCTTTCCCCAACGCATAATTCGGATGGATTGTTTATGGGCAACATCAGTCAAACTCACACGCATTTGATAGAGCGCCATCTGCTTTGTCGGAATCAACGAAGTAATTTGGAAATTTTGGGAGCTGTAGTGCCACAAGCGCCAAGTGCCTGCAGATGAGAAATGTGAGCAGTATTTTCCAAAACCAACAACGCGTTATCGTTTAAGGATGACACCGACCGCCTTGGTAATTTCTCCGGAAATAAGAAATTTTTTGCTCTTGAGCACCGATTGGCTAATTTAATATCGATAATTCATGGAAGAATATGAGAGGGATATAAGGTAACGAACATCATTGAGTTTTGAGGGAGAACAGTTTGACGACAAAATTGCGAGTAGTTTTCAATGGTTCGTCAGAGTCATCTACAGGAGTTTTTGTGAATAATATCTTGATGGTGGGTCCACCTATCCAAAATGACCTATTTACGATATTATGCAGAATGAGAAGTTATATATACGTTATCGCATCTGATATTACAAAGATGTATCGACAGGTAAACGTTCACGAGGTAGAGCACTACCTGTAACTCATGATATTGTGCGAAAGTGTATCATGTGCATTCATGTAAAACCAAATTTTAAATCACCATTTATGAGGGCACCCACCTGTCGGACTCAGTAGATTCGCACATTCCTGAGAGTAGGAGTGGATTACTCTGGTCCATTTATTGTTAAAGATGTATACTGAAGGTCCAGAAATCAAGTCAAGTCATATCGTGTACTGTGGAACCAAAGCAGTTCACCTAGAACTTGTATGAACACTGTCAACGGAAGGCTTTTTGGCACCTTTTATTAATTAAGAAGCCAACACAATAGAACAAGACTTACTTCAACAGCAGGTTAAGTGGTGTTTTATACCACCTCGAGCACCACACTTTGGAGGATTGTGGGAGGCCACAGTCAAAAGTGTGGAGCACCACCTACTGTGAGTGGCTGGAATTGTACTTCTTATCATCGAAAATTTCACAACTCTTCTAACGCAGATCGAGGAGGTCCTTAACTTACTAGCGACAATCCCGATGAATTAGTTGCTTTCACATCTGTCCATTTCCTCATTGGTATCATTTTAACGTTTCCAATTGAAGATATACCGGACAACAGGCTGACCCGTTTTGAACTAATACATAAGTTGAAGCAGCACATGTGAAGACAATAGTCAAAGGAATACCTCTCGGAGTTGCACAAACCAGCCCAATTGAATACCAAGGACTACCGCTTAAAAATAAGTCATAATCAAAGATGACAATTTGTCCCCACTGCGATGGCAACTAGGAAGGATTGAGAAGGTGCACCCCGGCCCTGATGGAGTAGCCAGGAGTGCTACAACTACCAATACCACGAAGGGTAGTCTAGCAGTGCGTGCTTTAATATTGTAATTTATATTTCCATTTCTCAAAACCTGAATAATGTTTCAAGGAAATTCCCTTATCTAATCTGTTCTTTCTTGTGCCAAAATAATAATAATAATAATCTTTCAAAACATCTACCCTTCTTTTCATTTTTTAACCTCCTTTAGTTTTCATTAATCCACATCCCTTCTACCTCAGCAATTTTAGTTCTAACCATAACACAAGTAAGTTTTAAATACCCCCTTTAACGTGAAACGTATGTATTTTAATTTGTTTCTATTTCATATTTGTGTAATTTTATATATTTCTTATCTAACTTAGTATTTTTCATAATTTATTTTATTCTTAAACCTCCGGTTAACTGATTCAGAATCATTTCGTTCAGACCCAAACTGTGTTTTATTTTTTTCCCCTAATGAAACATGAATATGTCTAGTTTCAGGTATGCATTTGTTAATCTGGTCTATTTTGCACTGTTAAGAGTAAAATAAATTATAAACTGAAGAAACGGAAGAGATAATAACAAAAAAATATAAGTATTTGTATATGGCTAAATAAAATGAGTGTACATAATTCCAACTATATTGAATGGAAAATCAAATTTTGCCACACAGTCGGCGCAGCATGATTTTGTGTGTTTCAAACAAATACAGGAACCACAAAACTTGCCCGAATATCTTGATTTTCGATCCGTGCACAATTTGCACCTCCTTTGATCAGTTGAATTCGTCGGCTCTTCTGTGACTGAGACACCAGAGAATTTAGCCGCTCATAGCCTTACATTCCGTGGTCGATTTGGCATACTCGCTCGTAGTTTTATGTTTTCTATCACTAAGTCTTTGCCCAAATTTTCCAAAAATAGTCGTTTGCTTTTTGAAAATTCTCCATCTAGATTGTTCGTCTTATTTATTATGAATGCGTTGATTGCTTCTACGTTGAGCATGTGGGAAAAACACCAATAGCCATCTTCTTGTGTTTCGAGCTACATTATAAGATGTAACCATCTTGTCAACTACATCGAATTTCTTTCGGCAAAGACTTTTGACGCTAGTAAATTATCGATTCATGGTAACATTTCTTGCAGTTTCTGAGATGTGGTTTCAGCTGTCTATCTGAAAGGAACCTTTAGGCTGCCTTCTAGCACAGATCACCAACTGCGACGTGTAAAATTAATTTTTTTGCACCCACTGTAGAAAACACTTTGATCCCATATTTGTTGAATGGAATGGTAGATATGAAAGCCACATCTTCCACGAAATCCTAAAAACATTTTATCTAGAGTCACATATTTACCCACACTATAATGTTTTTCACACTGTTCATTGAATTTTTCAAAAGAGTACTATGAAGTATTTCATAACGGAGAAAACACGGCGCCTGGTTATAATAGTAAATCCCGTTCCATCCTAAAAACATTACCTGAGATAAGAAAGATCAGATGAGAAATTTCCTATAAAATTCCTACCAAATTGTTTTCCAGGAGTGGAAGCGAGGTATAAAAACATGCGCAATCAAACAAGACCTATCACCCTGCTCCCGGTTCTGGGGAAAATATTCGAATCCATAATAAGAAACAAGTTACTTCACCACATTTCCATGCCATTCCTCCTTACCAGTTCGGTTTCATGCAAAATAGATCCACTCATCTTCCCCTAGCAATAATCACATCCAACAGTCAAACAGTAAACCTCGAAGGCCGTAAAACTGCTTTCCTAGACATCCAGAAAACCTTCAACTCTGTGTGGCATAGAGGTTTGCTGTTTAAATTCAAGTCGTCTTTGTACATCCCACTACATCTCCTACTTCTAATCGACAATTTTCTTAATAACAGATCCCTCAATATCAAAACAGGAAGTTCCCTCTCTCAACCATTCATACCATAACAAGGTATTCTATAGGGGTCCCCCTATCTCCATTTCTCTGTAATATCTTTGTGCACGACATATACAACCCGAATCCCAATTACTTTAATCCCTCGGCATATTGTCTTTTGTTTGCTGATGATATAGCACTTAGTGCACATAGCAATACAATCCTTAAAGCCCTCAGTACATTGCAAGGGCTGATTGACACTCTGCAACACTGGTTTGCCAAAATGGAGAATAACCATAAATTCCAACAAATCCCAACCCTTTATCCCCTTCCATCACGCATCCACATCTCCATTTGGTATTAACAGCAATAATTCATATTGATTGATCCTAAACTGTCCTTCAAACATCATTCCGAAACCCTTAAAATGAAAATTAAAAACAGAGCTCGACATTTCAGACAGGAATTTCCACAAAATCTGCAGTAAATATGTAAATATTTAAATGTAATTGATATATCGACCTCTGTTACACTATTCAGTAATCCTTTTCCTAAGTCCCCGCCCTCCTGTTCTGAGAAACTTGCAGGTGAGTGAGCGATAAGCCCTGCGAATCTTAACCAAACTTAGCATCGCAATAACTCTCTAAACAATCTTTCCAACACATTGATATACCAAAAATCCCAAGTAATCCCCATTGAAAACTGCCTTGAACACCTTGCTATAAAATTTGCCACAAACCTTGATATCCAAGACATCCTCAAGCACCTCGCAACACTTCACACCCCCTAAAACCAAACATCCTTCCACAACAATTTTCGAATTCATAACACCTTTTTATGATTCGTCTACATCTTCATCAACATAATCATCAACAGACAACTAACAAAGACTGACAGAAAGACCATGGTTCGATAGCCGTAAAGAAAATAAATTACGATTGTTGTTATAAATACCTATTGTAACAAGTAATAAATAAAGATATTTCTCTCTCTCTCTCTCTCCACGGTTTTTTACAATCAGTTAATAGTATATCAATCAATATATTATTTACCAACGCGTTTTTTAATTCTTCTGAAAACAATTCAGTTGAATATACTTTTTTTGTTTTTTTTTACATTTGCAAAACAAATTATTTTTAACATAAAACAATTTAGTATATAAACTAAAACATTTTGTAAATAATATTAATAATATAAACAATTTCTTATAAATAAAATGAAGTAATGAAGAACACATTCAAATTAACCTAAAAATTTCTAATTATATATAGAAGTAGATTTATTTATCTTTGAAATGTTATTTAAATATTACGTTTAGAATGTAAATTTGGGATTATTTAAAATTTAAATAACTGCCCTGCTTTAATTAAAAAAATGTAAATTAACATGCGTCTTTCCAACAAATATATACATATCTTACGTTCTTTTTAAATAGTTTTATCTATGCACTATTTATACGTACAGATTATTTAATGTTTATTTACATTTGTTTGAATTTTAACGAGAACGTTACGCCAATGATTGTAATCTGTATTAATAATTAGTTTCTAATTTCTGAAACTACGTATGTTATTCCTTCAAGTGAAAAATAATGCAATAATGTTATTTAATTTTTAGAATTTGTAGACTTTGAGTGTTAATAATGACGTCGCAATAAAACATATTCGGAGAACAAACAATAAAATAAAATATCGAATATTTCTCTGTAATTGTTTAAAGAATTTTCTACAATCATTATTAACCTCATCTCATTTCATCGAATTTCTACCAACTTTTTTACTACTTTACAAAAATTCCAAAATGGGAGTACACATCCCAGAGAGTTCGAATTTCTACCAACTTTTTTTGCAATTTTACATCCTAGAGAGTTTTTGTGTATGTGCAAGAGTGGCAGAGTCGTACCACGAGTTAACGATGCCACTTGTACTTTTTAGTACCTAATTGATATTTTAATATTTACCAGTGTAAATACATATTTAGGCTGAAACAAAACCAATGGGTTTAAATCTAATCCCAGGAACCAATTAAACCCAATCCAGGTGTATTGTATCCTCGTGTGGAAAAGAACATTTAAATATTTATTTTGTCAAAAGAAAAGGCTTTGCATGTTATAAAAATATAGGTCAAATATGAATGTTTCAATGTCAAGATGATCTAGCTACCCCAGGCCGGATTAGTTAATATATTATTCAGAATTGTGACCCAACATAAATAATATGTAATATGGAAAAGTTTCAATTTCTCTTATGAAACATGCTATTATTTAATTTACTTGAAATATAAGATGTTACAAAGTTCAAACCGTAGTGTAGATATTTATGCATAAATATTGAAATTGATAAAGAGGCCTTCTATAACTAAAAAATAATCTGTTCTAATTATAATAGTGAAATTTTATTGATCTTTTGTTTATTTATATTATAGATGATAAACGCATCACTTGTGGAAACGTAAATTCTTTCTTAATAATTTGTTAACTTTTGAATTCTTTACAATTATTTGTTATATAAATTTCATGTAACTACAATGGTTTATTAGCAATTGGCAAAAAAATTCAAAATTTTTTTCTCTCTCAAAAGTTAAGAATTTTATGAAAACTATGTTTAAATAAAACTTGTTCAGTTTTTCACTCTCTTTTAACTTTTGTTTGAACCGTTTTTTAAAATTATTCATATTTAGAAAAATATCGGTCTATGATTGTTCACCAAAAGCTTTCCAGTTCCAGTTTTTAACGATAAAACCTTAAGTTTAAAGTTTCATCTCAATAAGATCTTTCGTTTTTGAGATACAGCGCACAAAGACACAATTTTGTTTTTCCAGAAATCAGTGTAATAGACTCTGATATTACGAATATTGTTTAAAAATAAAGAACTATCAAAGCCTATTGAATATTAAGCATTGTCAAGTAGTAAAAAATTTAACCTAAATGTAAGAATGACAATTAAACAAAAACTTCTTTGTATGATGATCATTTCTAACATTATTAATCATTTTAAAAACATTTTGTAAATCTAAGACTACAAAACAAATCAATTATGGAAACAACTACTTTTTTAATTAATACCTCGACAGATCGTGAATTATATAAAAGTAATTTTAGGCGTGTTACAAATAGCACAGCTATAAAATGAATAAATGTATTTATTTCTGTTAAATAAAGTAATAAATTATTAAATATATTTTAAACTGTTTGTGAGTGAGAAATTATGAACAAGAAATGAATTTACGCTAATCTCATTTAAATTAATTAACAAAGTCAATTAAATAATCTAACATTCAAGTTTATAATCAACTGCAGACGCGTGTTTCGATCTCTAGATCTCTTCAGTACAGCTTTATTATAAAATTGATTTTAAATACAAATTTTTGAATGCAAATCAAGTGTTTGCAGCTTATGTACGAATAATATATGCAGGGTGAGCGGGTATCAACTATCACACCCTCCAATCAAACAATATTAACGAGGGTTTCATCAAAAGAAAACTTTAAATTTAAATATTTATAAAATGAAATATTTACTTTTATCATTATTGATTTTATTAACTAATTATATAAATAAAACCTGGAAATATTGTGGTGATTGTAGGGTGTAATAGTAGTCACCCATCCACTCTAAATATTTATAATTTACATCAACAGTATTTGTGATTTTAATTCCATTAAAATTTCAGACAATGCTGTTTGTATATTTCTGAAACATATAGACTTTCTATAGCTTGTGTACAAAAACATATGTAGGGTGGGTAAGTGCCACTATCTTACCCTCTAACCAAATTATTTTAGCGAGGGTTTCATTTAAAATTTAATTATTTTAAAACAGATGAAAGAAAATAAATAGTGTATAAGATGAAGAATTCAATCAATAAATTGAAAATCAAGGTTTCATTTAATAAATTATTCAAGTAAAAATTTGAAGAAAAAAAAATGTTATGATAATTATAAGGTGAAATAGTGGACACCCACATATCCTACAAATTTATTTTTTTTATCTACTATCTTAGTAACTTTATATTAGTAAACATACATAATATTAGTCTGAATTTTAAAAAACAAAACGCTTGTTTGTAGTGTGTGTACAAAAAGTATATGTAGTGGGTATCCATTATCACACCCTCTAATCACCACAATACCGTGAATGTTTAACTAAATGCTTCATTAGTTATATTTATTGTAATTTATAATTTATTTAAATAAGTTTTCTTTAAAGTGAAATTATTGTATTTTAAATGAAACCCTCTTTAATATTATTTGATTGGAGAATGTGACAGTGGCCACCCACCCACCCTACATATTTTATTATACAGAAACCATAAATACTTGTTTTGTAATCAAAAAATCACACCAAATTTTATGAAATATTCGCTAACATAAATTCACCATTATATTTGATAAAATAATACTTATGTAGGATGAGTGAGTGGCCACTATCTCACCTCACAGTCACTACAACATCCTCTAACCTTTACCTGAATAATTAATTAATTAAGTTCGAAATGATTCACAGTTTTAAAATTTGTATTTTATTTTATAAATCAATTAAATTTTGCAACCGTTTTAAACAATTATTGGATAATTAACTAAACACTCGTTAATGTTGTTTTAGTTGGAGGGTGTAATAGTGGCCACCCACCCACCCTACATATATATTTTTCCATCAACTACAATGGTGATTTTGTTTTAAAAAACATTTCATTAAATTTTGTTTGTAATTTCCGGAAACTAAACGACTGTTTGTGGTTTGTGTACCAAGATATATGTAGGGTGGGTGGGTGGCCACTATCCTACCCTCTAATCAAAACACATTAGCGAGGGTCTGATTTTCCAATCCAATTATTTTACCCTAAATAATAGCGTTTAAAATTAATAATTTATAAAATGAATTATTAACTTTAGACTGTAAATAATTCTTAATTTATTTAATTTATTTTCTAGGCAAATGTTGTATTGATTAAAGGGTGTGTTAGAGGCCATCCACCCACCCTACGTATTTATTTTCTTTATTAATTATAATGGTGAATAAATTTAAAGGAAAATTTTATAAAATTTTGGCAATAAAACGACTGTCCGTAGCGTTTGTACAAAAAATTATGTAGATTGGGTGAACCAAATAATATTAACGAGGGTTTCAGCTAAAATCCAATTATTTTAACGTGAACAAAAGGTTTAAATTTATAAATATTTATAAAATGAATTATTCAACTTATAAATTATTGTTTAATTGTGGAGGCGTTTACTTTGTGGTACATCTTGAATACACTGAAGAAAAAAAACAGGATCACTTTGTTTTACCACTTTTTATTAAAATTTAATTTAATAAAAAGTGGTAAAACAAAGTGATCCTGTTTTCTTTCTTCATTATAAATTATTGATCATTTTTGATTTAACTAATTGATTATTGAGATAAAGGGATGAGATGTTGTGGTGATTGGAGAGTATAATAGAGGACACCCACTCACCCTACATCCTACATATCTACAATTTACATCGACTACAACGGTAGTTTTAATTTTATTCGTCTTTAATACAATTTTGACTGTTTGTAGTTTGTTTACAAAATTACATATAGGGTGGGTGGGTGGCCACTATCACACCTTCCAATCAGTACAACATCTTATAGCTTTTATTTAAATAATTCATAAATTAAATTGAGAATTACTCGAAGTTTTAAAAAGTTATAACTTATTTTATACATTATTGATTTTAAACATTCTCATTTCGATGAGATAATTAAATTTTAAATTAAATTCTCGTTAATATTGTTTGGTTTGAGGGTGTGATAGCATCCACCCATCAACCCTACATATATTTTTGAACATACACTAGATACAGATGTTTAGTTTCTAAAATTATAATCAAATTTAATGCAATGTTTTTCAAAACAAAATCACCATTGTAATTGATAAAACAAAATAATTGTAGGGTGGGTGGATGGTTACTATCACACCCTCAAATCAATACAAGATTAGCGAATGTTTAATTAATTAACTAATAATTTTGTTCTAAACGAGAAATTACAAATTTTAATTGACTTATAAAATAAAATATAAATTGTTAAAACTGTGAATCATTCCGAAATTAATTAATTAATTAGGTAAATATTAGAGTATGTTGTAGTGATTGTGAGCTGGGATAGTGACCACTGACTCATCTTACATATATATTATTTTATAAAATACAATGGTGAATTCATTTTGGGGAACATTTCATAAAAGTACTTTTTATATATTTTATTCGAAAACTATGAGGTTTATAGAAAAAGGCTATTCCTAATAATTTGTTTGCTATTAAATTCTCTACAATTATTTATTATATAAATTTTATGTAATTCCAATAGTTTATTAGCAATTGGTAAAAAATGTCAAAATTTTCAATTTTAATTTTTTTTCTCGAAAGTTAAGAATGTTATGAAAAACATATTTTCATAAAACTTGTTTATTTTTCCCTTTAACTTTTGTTTGAAAATTTTTGTAATATTTTGCATATGAAAAAAAATATCAGGAAAAAACCAAAATCGAACTCGAATAAACATCCACTTCCGGTTTTTGGATGTTCACCAAAAGCTTTTCAGTTCCAGATTTTAACGATAAAACCTTAAGTTTAAAATTTCATCTAAATATATATACTATATAGGGAAAGTAATAAATAATTAATTAATTTGTACTTACTTTTAAAATCAGTGCACTGTTTTTAAGTATTAATTATGTTATTTGAATATTCAGAAACTTTTGTTTAAATTTGAAACCTATTGTTCTTACATGATGCGCAGGTATTTATATTCCATTTAAAATAACAATCGGTTATTATGTATTAATAGCAATAAATACATGAATAAATATGAAATACTTAATAATAATTAATATTTATATTCGATTATATGAAATTTGAATACAATAGACCCATCAACAGCATGATTTTGATAAAAATAATAATTTTAATTTATTTTGTGATTGTTATTGTGCAATAATGTGAATATAAATTTTATTTTTATTTTTATGGATGCAATGGTTAAAAAAGTTATTGTAAAACTAAATTACAAAACCTCGACTTAAATGTTGACCTTACCATTTGCTAATTACATTCAAACACCGAAACTTAAACACTAAACTAAAACACCACTAAAAAATTATATATATATAAATACAATTTAAGTTAGAATGATATTAAGGCATCAAAAATAAGTATCTTAATCATTGTTCACATTTCTAGAGCACCCACTTTTTAATCCCCCAACACAAGATTACTTCATATAACTCATGGCCGAAATTTATAAGAGGAACAAAATGAAAAAGTGAACGTGTTGTTACATGACTGCTATAAAAATGTGTATCAACTTACCGGGCACAATCTACGGCACAAATGTTTGGTGAAATGGACGGCTGCCGGCTTTTAAATGAGATCGGCCCATCCGTACAACTCGGAATGCAAATAGTATTCGGTGTACATGCTAATCGTACACTGGCAAGTGGAAATACTTGCACCAATAAATAAATACACTTATTATTGCTTTATGATCGGAGAATAAAAAGTAAATTAGTTATCTTGAAAACGGAATTCACTATCAATAAATTATAATTGGATATACATCAATTATTCAATTCAGTTTTTCAAATTTCATCTGTAATACTTGATAATTATATATTAGAAACATCTTATGTTACAACGTCTGTTTTTTTTTTCGAAAGGCATTCTATTATTAATAAGAACCTGTTTCAACCAGATTCATGTTAGGTTTACAACAGACGTACTTTTATTTTTCTTAAATGAAATTTTACAAAATCATGAAAATGAGGAAACCAATGGACTTAAACAGAGCCTTAGACTCTTGTCCTGCAAATTTGTTTGATTTAGAAGTAGAATCTAATTATTACTTCTTTAACGAATTCTCCTTAGAAGAAATTATTTAATTTTGGTGAAAGATACAGATCGAAAACCTTTCTAAACTCAATAGACGTTCCGCAAGTTTCAACTATATGACCAATATTTATTTATAATAATTAATGATTATTAATGATACGTTGCTAATTATCAATTAAATTAACATCTAGTCTTTGATATACAAGAAAGTAATTTGTTTTATATTCTTAAAATTCACGGAACGTTTCAAATTTTAAATTTATCAACTAATATTTGTTTTAAAATTATTACTAAGAAAATCAAGTCACTTATGAATGTATTCAAGCATCGACAGGCAAGTTCAGAAATCTAAAATAAATACAGTGTAAACGTTACTTTCACTCGAATACCTTTTTTGGTAGATCATTGATACGAACGCTGAGGTGACTGACATGCATTAGATTTATGGATTGCTAATGGTTTTCATTATATGCTAGGCGGTTGTACATTGACCGTATTTTTTTGGTAGAAAAACTTTTCAATGTATTTATCAGCGTCATTTTGAAACAGTCACATTGAAACTACGTGAAGGACTAATGAAGTGAAGGCCAATGACAATACGAATGATAGAAGTGAAAGAGAATGTACTGGATGTGCTGGATGTGATTGAGCAACGAGAGAGGGGAGAGATCATATAAATTCTGCCAAGATTACGAAATGGTTGCTATTCGAACACAATCAGGAATTAAATTAAGTTTATATTAACAAACAAACGTTTCAGAAATTCCACCAAAAAGTTCACTTCGCATGCAGGGGCGAATATCTTGTCCGACCATGTTTCTCTTGTAGCTACCATAAAGGTATAATCAAAAACCATTAAGGTACAAACATCGAGGGAAAAACACGACCTCAGGACTAGTTGAGCTACTGCAAGCAAAAAGGCGAAATCCAGCAACCAGATTAAGATGCAGTATCACTGTGGAGGATGCTCGAAGGCGAAATAACGGAAGAATTAAGTGAAAATAGATTAAGCAAAGATAAATAAAAAGAGCTAGATGATAGATAACATTCTTGACCTCATGGAACAAGGAAGTCTTTGTAAAAACGTTCTGGGCATGCGTAAGGAATTTACAACGAATTTTCTCTGTAATTCTTTGTATACCCGGAACGTTTTTGCAAATTAATTTCATTTATGGACTTACATAACTAGGAGGTTGTACGTTGAACGATTTTCTGATCGTAATTTTTCTGATAGAAAATTCATCAACATCTTCATTGAAACAAAGTTGAGGACTAGAAAGGTCAATGACAGTAAAAACGGTAGAAGTGAAAGAGGGTGTACTTGACATGATAAGTGCTTCTACTCGACAAATTATAAATACTTTAAATGTAAGTAATGACCGGGAATGGAAAATTCTTAAAGAATATTTGTTATATCCATATCACATACAACTTCTTCTTTCTGATTTTCTTTCACGTATTATTCTATCAATAGCTTTTGGACAAATAGGTATAAATTCCTTAACTAGCAATTGATTTTGACCGATAAAGTGAATTTTTCAAGAAATGCAATAAGGATTTTTTAATAACCATGTTTGGGCTGAGGAAAATCCACATGAGATATTTTAACATCAGTTTTATTAAACGTTTAAGTTAAAAGTGCTGATGACTGGCTATTTCTATCAGGAAGACTTACTGGCGAGATGCAAATTTTATTTTTGGGTTAAGTCTTAAGTCGTTTCTATTATGACCAATATATGTCTACCTACTATCTTCCGTCCAATCTAAACTAAATACTATTTATCAGGAGACACTGCAATTGTCATTAAAAAAAGGGAGTGATTCATTGTCGTCGTAAAGCAGTGGTCGAAGGATTCAAACCGAGGAATATCGTCATGTTTTACTAGAAAAAGAAAAACGCAACGGAAGCCTAGTAAAATTTATGTGAGGAGTACAGCAAAGATTGTTTAACAGAACACCAGTGCGAAAATTGGTTTACTAAATTACATGGAAATGCCATTAAATTTAGATTTATAAAATAAGCTTTACATTCTTCACGGTAATGTATACCTGCTAAGATTCTAATTGCCCGTCTTTGTAGTCCAATAATTCTGTGTCTAATAACAGAATAACCCCAGGTGAGTATACAATACGTCATTAAAGAATGAAATATGTTGTTTTCAAAACTGATGGAGATACTGAAAGTGAGATATTCCGCAGAAGGAAAATGTTGGAACATAATCTCCCTGCCAACATATCACCATGAGAACTCCAAATTTGAGAGGAATCCAATACCACACCTAGAAATTTAGAAGAGGTTGCAAACTCATGTTCACAGGGTCTAAATATGTGAAGCATAGGTCATATGAAACCTGCTTTGCATCATAGTTTTGACGCGCCAACTCAGGCAAAATGCGGCCTTGCGGTTTAGCAATGAAGTGTCATCAGCATACCAGATGGTTTTACTTATTCTTTGATATTTGGTGAAATCATTGATATAAATCAAGAATAATAGAGGGCCCAAAATGGATCCCTGGGGGACACCATATTTTATTTAAAGCGCGGAAGACGCTTCATTGCCAAATTTAACAATTTCGCTCCTGTTTGATAGGTAAGATGTAATTAGTTTTATGCTGATTATGTGAAAACCACAATGCAGCAGCTTATCACACAGTATGTTATGATCTCCACAGTCAAAGGCTTTGGTCAGATCTAGAAAGGTTGCAATACAGTTGTGGTAGTGGTACATCTGGAGAAAGGTGACTTTTTCCAGCACCTTCGAGAAAACTGGAAGTAAAGATATTGGTCTATAATTAGTTGGTATGGTTGAGTCTCCTTTTTTATACAAAGGTATTACCATTGCTACTTTCAATGATTCAGGGAAAATTGATGTTAGAAAACGGGAATTGATAATATTCGTTGGAGATAATATTACCTCCAACGAATATTATCACATCTATGCAATTTTTTACTAGATTCATTGACATACCGTATATATCCTTACTCTTGCCATTCTTTAATGAGCGTACTTCATCTCTTACCTGTATACAAGAGACTGGATTCAATGTAAAAGTACTGCCCAGTTGATCCCCCAGACGTTGTAGAGGGTTATGTATGGGAGAAATTGCATCAACTAAATTACAAATAGAGTTTACAAATGTATGATTAAATTGATCAGGTGAAATATCACATTTTGTATCAACATGGCTTTATTTTTATTACTTAAGTTAATGATAAAATTAGAATTGGCGTTAAGTTTTGCTTTCTGGATTGATTTTCAATATTGGTTTTTATGATAATTGAAGGACGTACCGAATTTAAAACCATTATAATTAGGATGTTCATCTTTTTCACATGTAAAGTTTTTGTGTTTTAGAATATCAGAAACATATTGTTTTACCGTGTCTAGTGAGGCATCCTGCTGGACAGGATTTATGTACATTATTTACGAGGTTTTGCTACTAATTTTGAATTTCTATCCTTATTGCTCCCAAAGATCACCGGCCTTCTTGTTTTCTTTTTCTTGGGACTGCGGATTACTGAAGTGTAATCACCATCTAGTTCAGTGTGGATTTCTGATAGGTTAGATTTATGCGGATGGTTGTTGTTGTTTGCGTTTTGTGGGGATGTCACAGCTGTCGCTATTTTGGTTGGTTGTACTGCTGAGGCTGAGTTGTCTTTTACACTGACTTCATGAACGTTTATAATTTGTGTTGTTGAATCGGAGTGTTTTGGCGGGATATTTGTAATCTCCACACGTAGTTTGGCACTTTCTTCTACTAGCCACCTAGTCTTCTACTTTCTTCTACTTTTAACTGCTTCATCAGTTCCTTCATGTTCATGTAGGCCTACTTTTTCAAAATCTAAATCGGGAATATGATTACCTGGCAGAGGGCTTGAATCAATCCGCAGCATGTTTTTACCTTTCGCACACAAATAGAGTGGTAATAAGAATTATATGAACTGAACCACAAGTACACAATTTAATAGCACTCGAGGGTTTAGAACTACTCTACGTCAACTCCGTTGCCGGCCATTTTCATGGTTTGCGATAACGTCGAACGATAATGATCATGGCGGAAGTCCTTGATAGCAAAGATTCACCGAAAGAAGTAATAAAACTATTTCTTTCTAAAAAACACCTTTGATTGTTAAACAAGAAAATGATTTAAGACCCTACAGAAAAAACGCTACCTAAGTTTCTTTAGGATGTAAAATACCATTGGCAATAATATATGAAAATTGGTTTATGCACGATGGTGCATCAGTGAATTTTGATGAATTTACTAAGTTTTTAGCAGTAACATACGAAGATCTCTGGATTAATCGAGGTGGACCTCACTCTTGGCCTGCTGGATCCCCGCATCCCTGGATTATTTTCTATGGGGCTATCTAAAATCATAAGTTTACACTACTCCAGTGGAAATGTGGAGGCGTTGCAAAATAACATAATTACTGGATGTAACATAATACGAAACGACCCTGGTATTTTTAAAAGGGTTCGACAGTCAATGAGGAGAAGATCGGATTATTGCATCCTAGCTGGAAGTAGTCATTTTCAACAGTTCTTATAGATTATCAAAATTTACATGTCATTTTTGGTAATAAAATATTGTTATTGTCAAGAATTTTGTTTTTCCAATATCTTCGAAACAGTGCGTGTTTTCAAAAATCATCAAAGATGTATTCTTAGAAGAGTCCAATAAATAACTCTTTGAATGAGAATATTAGTTCATACATAACAGAAATAAAATATTTAAAAAAGGAATTGGAGTTAACAAATACATTACTGGATGAGATCAAATGAAAAACAAATGTAAAGAATCAAAATAGATAATCATGTTGTTGGAACAAAATTAAAATGTAAGTGTATATAAACGTCAAAAAAATGTAAACGAAAATTTCCTAGTAATACGTTTTAGAACAGACAATCAATCCTGCATGGTATCAATTAATTAAACGTATGGAAATTATCCATCGAAAATTATTGGGAGAGTCAGTTCAAGAAGGTGGACACGGAAGAAAATGTCGCAGAATCAGCTCCACCTCATCAGCATCCAATAGTAATCAATTGGAGTTCAACAGAGGTGATTGGTTTTAAAGGGGCAAAAATATACAAACATTTTTACTTAAATGGGTTAGATGTTGATGTAAATATAAAAACTGTACATATCTTGAATTCATTAATATTCAAGGAGCCAAATTAGACCTAATGAATATAATAAATTCCAGAAAATTATACAGATGTAGTAACTAATCCTAACTCCTGGTTAATTGTAATTAAATTAAATCTGTTTTTATTTTAGCTGATTAAAAGATATACAAGATTTCCCAATTTTAATGCTCACCATTGGCATCTCTGTTATTAGAAGAATGTTTTGCAGAAATCAGCGCTCGTAAGAAATCTCTTTATAAATTCAACTTTTTCAATTTTAAGGTATTTTGAAAAAACCAAAATTTGCCAAGAAAAATATGCAGATTTTAGCATAACGACAGCCACTGATCGTGCTAGATTTCTAAGGAGATATATATTTTTTTTATTTAGTTTCGCTTGAAGGACCAGACTGTGACATTCCTATGTTAACCTGGTATCGATAGTGAGTCCTAGAAGATTGGCAAAGTTTGTAGCACTTAATTTGGTTGATTGAGTTACTTGAAGATAATAATAACTTTCATTAAAACACTTAGAAACTTTCTTCAATATTTTATTTTTATCCAGATGCACATTTTAGACACAAAGTGTCCATTATCAATGGTTTGATAAAAATAAAATATTGAAGAAAGGTTCTAAGTGTTTTAATCGAAGTTGTAGCACTTACTCGTTTTAATGATAAAATTAATTCATTCTTGGTGTTGTTAAGCTTCAGTTTATTGCTACTAAACCAATTTAGTGTATCGTTTTGATCAATTTCTACTAAATTTCATGCCTCATGCACTGTAATGTTTTGTAAAGTAGTATCATCAGCGTATAAAACCACTGAAGTGTAGTTTAAATATGTTGGAAGATCATTTATGTAAATTAGGAACAATAGTGGTCCTAATATTGATCCTTGAGGAATGTAACAAAACTGAGAAGTGCCATCGGCAATCACCACCTGACGTCTTTGACTTAGGTAAGACATTAACAACCTACAACTTTTGGGATTACAATTATAAAAATAGAGCTTTAGATGCAATATTGAATGAGTCACGCAATCAAAAGCTTTACTCAGGTCTAACAGATTACTTACCACTACTTCTCCATGTTCAAATGCATCTAGTCTAAAATTAATAAATTTGTTAATGTTGTCTTTCCCTTTCTGAAATCAAATTGAGACTTGTTTAAAATCTCACTTGAAGCCAAATAGAGATTCATTTGTTCCAAAAGAATTCGTCCTAGTATTTTAGACAGTACCGGTAAGGTGGAAATAGGTCTGTAGTTATTTTTGTCATGTTTATGTCAGCATGCCAGATATATGACATGTATTTGTGTTAAGCTCAGTTTTTTTCGGTCGTTTGGAGTGTAAAACTTCCCGCATGGCTTTCATGAGATTTGAGGATGATGCAATAAACCGATCATATGTTAATTTTTGCTCATATTGTATTTGTTGCTGCCGGTAATTATTATATATATATATATATATATATATATATATATATATATATATATATTTCTTTCTCTTAACAAGTCAAGATTACTTCTCATGGCCTCTAACTTAGCTGAAAACCATTGGATCTGTGATTTGCTATTTCGTAAGTGTTTTCCAGATATGAATGATTCAAGTCAATGAACAAATTCCATGACTGATGTACGTCGTCCATGTTTACCAATGCTATGAGATTGTACTTAACATATTATAGAATATAATTTTCCCCGATTTAGTTATAGGCCTTATTACTTTTACACTTCTTGTGGAATTTTGTTTTGAACCTTTAACTTGTATCTCTAGACCCTTATGATCAGATATTCCTGCATCTATAATTATGTATTTATCAATAGCTGATATATCATTAGTAAATATGTTATCAATGCAGGCATCATATCTAGTTGGATCCATAGTAATTGCACTAAGTCCAAAAGAGGCGAATAAATTGCAAAGATCAATGGCTCTTCTATTATGAGTATTAAAATGCACATTGAAATCTCCGCAGATATAAACAAAATATGATCCTAAGTTAATTCTTCCCAGCATATTGTTTATAATTTAAAGAAACACCTCATAATTACCACTTGGTGCTCTCTATATAGATATAATTATTACATTTAACTGGGGCAGTGTGAAATTCCTGTCATTTCACAAGTCATCTCTACTGAGATTTCATTTATGTACACCAAAGGTAAAAATGAGAGAGTCTCGCGAATCATAATAAGTGATCCACCATTTTTTATAAACCTGCCTGCTAAAACAATTTGCCATTTTAAAATTATTAATAATACAATAGTCTACTTCAGACTGAACAAGCCAATGTTCAGTGACAACAATAAAATTGACGTTTTTGGCGATTATATATGCTTCTAATTCTTCCAGCTTATTCCTTAAGCATTGTACATTTAAATAAAATATTGTTCCTATTTCTACTTGTTTTCTGCGGATTCTGGCGTTAGAATAAAAAACGACTAAAAACCTGTACATTTGGACCACAACTTAGGATCCTCAATTGTTTTCAGCTGCTCGTAAGGAATTGATATCATATTCATTAGGCCGTCTGGGTATTAATTGTTCACGTTCAACATCATCAACTCCTCGTTCTTGTAAATGTTTGACTATATTTTCAAGTATGGTATCAGGGTGTAGTCAATTGTTATAAACAAAAGAAATAACATTTTTGTGAACTTTAAAGACAAATTCAGGCTTGGATATAGATATGTTGGGTTAAATCAACATATTTTGGTCCCAGGAATTGGTGGTCCAGCCATTTCCCCACATTAACGGAACACCCTGTATATATATATATATATTTTTAGTGGCGAGTGTTTTAGTTTAGTGCTTAAGTTTCGATGTTTGAATGTCATTAGCAAATGGTAAGATCAAAATTGAAGTCGAGGCTATGTAATTTAGTTTTACAATAATATGTTCAACCAATGCATCCATAAAAATAAAAATAAAATCTATTTTGAATTTATTGCATAATAACAATCACAAAATAAATTCAAATTATTATTTTTATACAAATCATGCTGTTGATGGGTCTATTGTATTCATATTTCATATAATCGGATATAAATATTAATTATTATTAAGTACTTCATATTTATTTATGTATTTATTATTATTAATACATAATAACCGATTGTTATTTTAAATGGAATATAAATAACTGCGCATAATGTAAGAACAATAGGTTTCAAATTTAACAAGGTTACTGAATATTCAAATAACATAATTAATACTTAAAAACAGTGTACAGATTTTAAAAGTAAGTACCAATTGATTAATTATTTAGTTTAGTTTGGTATTTAATTTCTAGAGCATTTATTTATTTCACTTTGCATGTTATTATTTCTTTTTTTTTTGATTCTTCATTTGAATCATATTGTTGTATTTCCTGTTCGACCGAAAGTTGATTCCATTTTAAAATTTAATAGAATTTTATCATAGTTAGGTCAGTACATACATAATAACGAGGGCCATCTGGAAAGTAGGACCCGTTTAGGAATATAAAAAAATGTTGATGTGGTCATCATAGTTCATTGCCTATATTTTTTTCGAAAATTATGAGGTTTAGTCATGAATTTCATAAATTACATAAATTTAATGTAACTCCTATAGTTTATTGGCAATAAGCAAAAAGTGTCAAATTTATTCTACTTTTTTCTCGCAATTTAAAAAACCTTATAAAAAACACGTTTTTATAGAACTATCTATTAGTTTTGTACTTTGAAAATGATGAGAAATGATCGAAACACGTGTCAGGCAACTGAAAATAAAAATAAAAATATCATGGAACTTAACAAGTGTTTTACCCAATCGAATTTATAAAACTTGTTCAGTTTATGATAGTTATGTAATATTTTTAAAATTTAGAATAATATCGAGAAAAATCCACTCCATCAAAAGCTTTTCAGTTCCATTTTTTAACGATAAACCCTTAAGTTTAAAGTTTCATCTCAATAAGATCATATGTTTTTAAGATACCGACAGACACATACACCGAAATATATTTGTTTTTTCCAGAAATTAGAGGAATGATTTTAGGGTACCTCAAAAACAATACTTTCCCTATATATAAAAGATCCACTACTAATGAGATTGTGCATCAGATAAATTTTTTATTATATTTTTTGTAGTAATTAATTAATTTAACTGTAGAACCCTCGCGTATGTTTTACTGATTGGAGGGTGTGTCTGAGGCCACCCACTCATCCTACATATATCTATTAATTTTAGGTACAACACTGCTGATGATTTTTAACAGTTTAATCAACGTTTCCATTGTGTGTTCCCCTGAACACTAAACGCCGATCAGTGGGTGAGGTTAATAGGCATATGTAGGGTGGGTGGGTGGCCACTATCCCACCCTCCAATTCAAAAACTTACGCCAATAGAAGTTAATTAAGAATTTAATTAAACCAGTTTTATAATTTTCTATCTTTATCGTGTTTAGCCTAAATATTATTAACTGAAGGATGGATTAGACCCACCCACGCATCTCAAATGTAGACATTTTACGTTCAAGTTATTTTTTTTATATCGCCAAGTAACAAACTCTATTTCTGTTAATGCTGTTAAAAATATAAGCATTTAATGTCCATGAATACAATAGTATATGTAGGGTGCAAATGGAATTGTATAAGTAGGGTGTGTGTGTAGCTTTTAATCCACTCTATAATTAATACATTTTAATAAACGTTAAAAAGAAAATTTTACTAATTAAGTTATGCATCTGACAAAATTTGTATCCATGTTTTGGTAGTAATTAATTAAACTGCAAAACCGTTGTGTAGGTTTTACTGATTGGAGGGTAGGTCTGAGGCCACCCACCCACCCTACATATATCTATTAATTTTAGGTATAACACTGCTGATGGTTTTTGATAGTTTAATCAACGTTTCCACTGTTTGTGTCCCTGGAAACTAAACGCTGATCAGTGGGTGAGGTTAATATGCTTATGTAGGGTGGGTGGGTGGCCACTATCCCATCCTCCAATTCCAAAACTTACTCCAGCAGAAGTTAATTAAGAATTTATTTTAACCAGTTTCATAATTTTCTATCTTTTTCGTGTTTAGACTAAATATTACAATAATAACAATACATCTTTATTTCTATAAAAACATACAAATATATACACTTAATATAGAAATTCGCGTCAATTACACATAGATATAAATATACATATTATTTTATATTATAACCTAAATACTCATTAATATTATATGGTTTAATTGTTTGCAGCGATTTAAAAAATCTTTTTCTATACCTAATGAAATTATTTTCAGTCTTGATTGTCATGGGAAGTTTGTTGTATAATTTCATGCAATTGTATTCAATTCCATTTTCTGTAAAGCGGTGCTTATGAATAGGGTAAGCAAAATCAATTTTATTTCTTGTTGAATGACTATGTGTGTGCTTGTATTCAGCAAGAAGGTGATTTTGTTTCCATACAAATAATAGCTGATCCATGATAAATATTCCGATTACTGTTAGAAGTTTGTTTGCAGAAAATAGAGTTCTGCAAGATTGTGTTGGTTTATGTCCCAGCATACCTCTGAGAACTCTTTTTTGAAGAATGAAGATTTTGTTAGAGAGGGCTGAACTACCCCAAAAAATTATACCGTATCTTATAATTGCCTCAAAATTTGCGTGATAAGCGATTTTTAAAACTTGTTATTGTTTCAGTTTTTTTTTAAAGCAATGCATTTTTTTTACTTTTATTTATAATTAATTTATTTTTATTACACAAGTCAATTATAAAGTTCATTGCAATTGCCCCGTTATTGCACAAGTCATCCCAATTTTTTCCAATTATACAAACATTTGTGTCATCTGCATAGTTTATTATTTTGAAGAAGTTATTATTGTTATAGTGGAAAATATCATTTATAAATACTCCCCTGTTGCACAACACTATGTACAATGTCATAATTTGAATTGGCTGCCATTTTGTTATAAATGAAAAAAAGAGCTCTGTGTTCATCAAAAGTTTATTTGAATGTATATTATTGGTTACATAACATATAAAAAATTATATCGCTCAAATGGCCACCTCCAGAGTTGATGTATAAATGCGCTCGTTTTACGGCATTTTGAATTGTTGCTCGGAAAACATCTGGCTCCAAATTGGCGATTTCTTCTTCAATGTTAGCTTTCAAGCCTTGCAAGGTTCATGGTTTGTTGTCGTAAACGCGAGATTTTAAAAAGCTCCAAAGGAATAAGTCTGGTGCTGTTAGATCTGGCGATCTGGACGGCCAGTTCAATTCTCCAAAACGGAAGATCACTCGACCTGGAAATCTGTGTCTCAAAATCTCCATAGGTATCCGAGCTGTGTGAACGGTTGCTCCGTCCTGATGAAACCAACAATGACCGAGACCCAATGCAGCACCTTGCGGCAAAAAACTCGTTTAGCATATGCCTGTAAGGCTCTGCATTTACGGTTACTGCAGCGCCATCTGTGTCCTCAAAAAAAATAAAGACTAATCACTTTTTCACTGCAAATGATACACCAAACAGTCACTTTGAGGGGATGAAATAGATCTTCTTGCATTACATGTGGATTTTCTGCTCGAGCACATTGAACACGACGACAGGGAAAACGAGGAAATTTACGTTGTGTTAAAACAACAGATTAAAAATTTGTCAAATAAGCAGTAACAATAAAAATCACGAACTTAAGGTGTTTATCGCCCCGTGACTTGTTGACAACTAATTCTCTATATATCTACATCATAAATGTCAAAGCACACTTACATTTGGCGCTATCTGCAAAAATGGCGGCCAATTAAAACTATGACATTACTTTTGCGCCACCTTATATATCCAAGATCTCTGACTGTACCATCTCATTTCTTTGTATTCTAGTAATTGTTTTCTATTACTTAAGTATGATTTAATCAAATTATAAGAGACTCCTCTAAAACCAATAGCATACAATTTTGATAATAAGAGTTCGTGATTAATACACTCAAATGCCTTATACAAGTCCAGCAGTATGCCACAGGAAACATTATTGTTTTCCGCAGCTGAGTATACTAGCTGAGTGAAAACATATAATGCTGTATTGCAATTTCTTTTCGATATAAATCCATGCTGACAATTCGATAGTATATCATATTTAATTAAGAAAGACATAATTTGTTTAGCAACTATATATTCAAATATTATTGAAAAGGTAGATAGGAGACTAATAGGTCTGTAGTTTTCAACATTAGTTGGATCACCATTTTTCAGTACTGGTACCACTTTAAAAAGCTTTAAAATTGTGTTAGAAATATTCCACTTTTTAGGGATTCGTTGATAATGTAGCATAATGGGACAGCAATGTAATCAATACATTTTTTAATTAAGTCTGATGAAATTTCATCTAAGCCGCTACTTTTTTTTAGTGTCTTTTAGATCTTGTGTAGTTATTGGGTGAAAATAGATCGTATTTTTTACTTTGGTCGTATTTGTATTTATCGACAAGGTAGCTGACATATGTTTAAGCAGATTAGCTGCTGAATTTACAAAGTATTGATTAAACTTGTCAGGGTCAATTTCGTGAGGTATTTTTCGAGAGGATTGTTTGGAACATGATGTATGCTTCTAAACTATAGACCAAGTAGCTTTGACTTTATTAGAAGATAGAGCTATTTGGTTATCATAATATTTATTCCGATCCCGCTTTAAAAGCTCGTTGTACTGGCGTTTGTAATGTTGTAAAATAGGTTTATATTCTGGTAAGAAAGTAGCCAAATGGTCATATAAATTAAGTCGATCTTTGCATTTTATAGTTTCGTTTGACAAAGGTATAATAGTTTTAATTTTTCTATTTCTAAAATGTTTATATTGAAAACTCTTATTAAAATGACACAATAGTGTAATGCATTAAATTGATCATTTACTTTTACACAATTATACACATTAATCCATATTTCACTGTTTAAAAGATTTAAAAAGATATTTACATTTTTATCAGAAAAATTTCGGACGTTTAAAACAGAATTATTAATAATATTGATGTCTCTAAATTTGACAATTTGAGCTAGATGATCCGAGACCCCAGTATTTATTGTGTAGCAATCTAAAATTTGTGGATGAATGCTAATGATGTTGTCAATGCACGATTTGGTTGTATTTGTTATTCTAGTACATTCTTTTATTAGAACGGTGCTATTATAAGATTCTATTAGATTTTTGAAGTCATTAGAAGTTGAAGTTACTTTGAGAATATCGATATTAAAATCGCCAGATATAAAAAATATGTTGTTATTAGCCTCTAAAATATTGAGTAACATTTCGAACTTGAGAAGAAAACGTTTGATGTCGGTATTTGGTGCTCTATAAATTGTTACGTAAGTAATGTCCCTGTTGTATTTTCTTATATCACAAACTTTACACGATGCGATGTGCTTACTCGGCGCCATTTTAATAATTATTAATTGGAAGGTGGATTGGAGTCCACCCTCGCACCTTAATTATATACATTTAGCGTTCAAGCCATTTTTTTAGTATCACCTAGTAACAAACTCTATTTCTGTTAATACTGTTAAAAAATATAAGCATTGATTTTTCATGAAGAAAATAGTATATGTAGGGTGGAAATGGAATGGTATAAGTAGGGTGTGTGTGTAGATTTAAACCACCTTCAAATTAATAGATTTTAATTAACGTTAAAAAGAAAATATTACTAATTAAGTTATGCATCTGATAAAATTTGTATCAATTTTTTGGTAGTAATTAATTAATTAAACTGCAAAACCGTCGCGTAGGTTTTACTAATTGAAGGGTAGGTCTGAGGACACCCACCCACCCTACATATATCTATTAATTTTAGGTACAACACTGCTGATGGTTTTTAACAGTTTAATCAACGTTTCCACTGTTTGTTTCCCTGGAAACTAAACGCTGATCAGTGGTTGAGGATTATATGCATATGTAGGGTGGGTGGGTGGCCACTATCCCACCCTTCAATTCCAAAACTTACGCCAGAAAGAGTTAATTAAGAATTTATTTTAAACAGTTTCATAATTTTCTACCTTTTTTGTCTTTTGCCTAAATATTATTAATTGAAAAAATATCGAGAAAAATAAAAAATAAAACGCCTTAAGTGAACATCCACTTCCGGCTTATGAATATTTACCAAAGGCTTTTCAGTTCTATTTTAATGATAAAACCTTAATTTTAAAGTTCATGATCATTCACGGAAACAATATTTAGAATCAAGCCACTTATGAATTTATTCAAGCAACAAAACATGGGTAGAAATATATTCTAAAATTTCTGTATATTCGTTTAAACGTTTCCACACAATACTACTCACTTTTTCAAAATTACTCTTCAGCAAAATTGAAAACTAAAACATCATAGGCAAATGAAAATATTCGCGTATCATGTAGCATACTACGAGATTTACATATTTTAAAAACACTGGTGTGTGTGTGTGATATTTTTCTGTGTTCTTAGAAAATTAATAAAAATAATGTATAAGTAAAATTAATAAAAACAACGTATGAATAAAGTCAAAAGAAATAATTAATGACAATATATAAATAGATAAATAAATCAATAAATAAATATATAAATAGAATAATTAAAAACCCATATATAAATAAAATCAATAAAAACGGTGTATAAATAACGTATATAAAAGGAGATAAAAACAATGTGTAAATAAAATTAATAAAATCAGTATTTAAATAAAATAGATTAAAAAAAAAACAATAAAATAAAAATCATTCAAATCATTGTATAAATAAAATCAATCAGTGAATAAATAATATAAATAAAATCAAATAAATACAAAAAACACAATACTACTATACTAATTATAATTATGTTTACGTTTTGATTGGAGGAAGAGAATAAAAACGATTTAAAAAACAGTGTAAATATAAATTTTAAAGAGAAAAAATTTTACATAATTCAATTATTTAAATCATAATTTGTGCAATTTTATGTTAGATACTTGAATGATTCTTACATTCAGTTTAAAAAAAAATTTCAAGACGTATTTCCTTACCGCTTCGTGCTATATTTTATGGGAACTCTTTAAAATTCTAAGATTTTTTTAGGTTTTAAATTTTCAAGCAATTTTCTTACACACTTTTAGAAGAACAATAGAAATATTCTTTCTTGAAATTTTCCGTTTGTTTTTATATGGGACATTTTTTGAGATAGTCATACAATTTACAGATAACAGGTGGGGAAAAAGATCATTTTGATTGCGCGCCATCTTGGTTCTGTGACGTTTAGCTCAGTTTCGCTTTAACCATTGTGTTGTATAGACGTCCAAATTTTATTATATAGATAAATATACGCCACAAGAACGAGCAGAAATAGTGACAGTATTTATTGAAAAAAATCGTTCCATTATTGCCATTCAGCGAAAATTGCGTCAAAAATATTCTAATCGTTCGGTGCCTCACAAAACTACAATTTATCGTTTATATGCGAATTTTCGACAGTACGGTACGACAGCAGACAGGCCTCTTTCTGGAAGACAACGGACGTCTCGCAACGCTGAAAATGTGGCTCTGGTGCGCGATAGTGTTGCAGAGTCTCCAGAAACATCAATTCGGAGATGTGGTTCCCAGTTACACATTTCTGCACGCAGTTTAAGGCGAATTTTGAAAATTGATTTGAAAATGTTCCCGTACAAAATTCAATTAGCCCAAAAATTGCTACCCAAGTGAAATTGAAGATTTTTCGTCTAAATTGTTAATGAGCGATGAAGCCCATTTTCTTCTCAGTGGCCACGTCAATAAACAGAACAGTCGGTTTTGGGGAACACACAATCCTCAATTAATTCATGAAACATCATTGCATCCACTAAAAACAACTGTATGGTGTGGTATTCATGCTGGAAACATCATTGGTCCCTATTTTTTTGAAAATGACCAAGGTGTTGGAGTTACTGTTAATGCTGAAAGGTACCAAGACATGATTCGAAATTTTCTTGTGCCTGAAATGGAAGAGCACGGACTAGAAAACATGTGGTTTCAGCAAGATGGGACCACAGCACACACAGCTCATTCAACAATTCAATTATTGAATGACGTTTTTCCACGAAGACTAATTTTGCGAGGTGGCGATTTAGCATGGCCAGCCAGATCTCCGGATTTAACAGCAGCAGACATTTTCTTATGGGGTTTTTGAAAATCAAAAGTTTATGTGAATAAGCATCAAACGATTCAACATCTTAAAGACAATATCTGTCACGAAATTGAAGAAATTCAGCCTAATATGTTGAAGGATCTCATGAAAAATGTCCTAAAAAGAGCCTAAAGTTGCATAGCAATATGTTGAAGGATCTCATGAAAAATGTCCTAAAAAGAGCCCAAAGTTGCATAGCGAATCGCGGTCACCATTTAGCCGATATAATTTTCCAATCATAACAAAATAAAATGTAAAGACCAAATAAACTTTTTATGTAAACCAAACTTACTTATCTTTTCTTTGAGCAAAGTTATAGGCAATCAAAATGGCAGCGGGACTTTTGCCCCAACTTGTATTATCTTATATAAAAATCCCAAAATGCGGACAATTAGATATTTTATGTAATGCCGTCTACCATAAAAATACTTCTTAATAACTCCAAGTATTTCTACAATTGCGATTAAATAAATTATGTAATAAAATAGTAAGCAGAATTTGCTCCGATTAAGACATAACGCAAAGATTATATAAGTTATAAATTAACCGAACCAATTACCAATTACATTATATAGGTGATTTTAAAAGTTTAATGTAATAATTCCAATAATTAATTAAAATTTAAATAGAAAACGATTTTTTTTTGCATTAAATCGCCTTGAAAGCTATGTTGAAAGAGTTCAAAGGATTTCAAAAAAATCTAGTTATTTTTATGAGTATGACGCAAAACATCATTACCAATTGTTTTATTGTGTTTTTATGTCAGAAATTAAGTAAAAATGAAATTGAAATTAAGTGTTTACCTACTCATGTAAACGATAGAATGATTAGAGAGTGGAATTGTAGCCATCCTCCTAGCCTACATATTTACTTGAGCATTGATTTTTATTTCTTCAAGAGGGGAAATTTTATTGATTATTATAATACCATCATTGCAAATTTAAATAATTATAAATAATAGATGTAGAAGCAAAAAACAAAATGGAAAGCATGAAACAAGTACTTGTACTTAAAATATTGACCATTGGATACAATAACTTAGCTACTAAGAAGACAAAAAAATAAACACAAATTGTGATCATATGTAATTCTATTTGGGTTAAATAAATTTGAATTTGAATCATAATAATAAATTAAATATGTATATGTAGGGTGGGCGAGTGGCCACTATCCCACCCTTTAACCAGAAAAACATCAGCATATGTTTTAATAAATAAAATTTTAATTTACACTTTATTTCTTACGCAAATATCCCTTTACGTACATTTTTTCTTGAGAAACCGTCACGTATGTCTTAGAAATTGAAGGTTAAGAAAGTGGCCACTCGCCCATCCTTCATGTTTATTCAGATTAAAACGCAATCAATGCTTAATATTTTTTTATATAAGGAATAATAATGTTGTGGTTATAAGAACGCCCTAGAAATAATAGTGGTTTAAGTTTAATACTTGATGATACTATACGAAGAAGTACATCCCTATATTCAAAAGATATTATTAAGATTTTGATCAAGTAATTGGAAAATTTGAACGTAATATATAAAAAAGTGCGTTAGAAATATGTTTAATATGTGAGCACTCGATTTGTTTCTATTAAAAACTTTTTGATCGATAATTTTCTAACTTTCTCCGCCTCCGGGAATTGACCGGTGAATTTCATTTCTCCATCAGCTATTTGGTAATGTATTTACGTAAAATTAAAAGGTGATTAATTAGGTTTTCTATACATATAATTCGGGTGCGTAATTTACGACTTGTATAATTATAAAATACAAAAAACTTTTCTTCCCCACTTTCATTTATTTCTTTTTTGACCACATATTTAGTCATAAAGTGTTAATAAATAGAATAGTACCACAGACACCACAAAATTTAATGTAAAAATTTTCTGGAACCAACATTTATCTAAAATTCATATGTGATCGAAAACGAAAAATGATTCCTTGAAGAATTTAGAATTTGCAAAAAATGCAAATAACATACCTTTTATTAGAAACATTTCATTTACTTTTATTTATAGCTAAAATTGTATTATTTAATAAAATATATTCCTGAGGCTATAAAATATTATTTATCAAAAAAATAATATACAGGATATTACCATAAAGGTGCCATTTATTATCTAAGCGTTGCACTAGATCCCTCTTTGAGTGGTTAACTACCGAAAAATCTATCAATAGCAACAATTAAAAGAATAATAACCTCAGAGAACAATTTCTCCCTCATCCTATTTGAACTCCGCTGCCTTAAACCCAGCATCAACAAACACTACGAAGCTATCTCCTTCCAAGTGCTGAAGACCTCCTACATGCTTAATTTTATCAATATTTTCCATACGAGTGTCTGGAATCAAGATTTAGCAGCATATCTTTACCTGCTTCTATCGAATCCCTATACCAGCGTTCATAACCACAATGTGTGCATCGACATTGGTCCTTCAACCCGGATCCAGATATTCACCACGTAATATATTTTGACGAAGACGTTATTAGCAAATTTTTGTGTATACTCTGGGGATTGAGTACCGGAGTTCTTGCACGATATTTGTTAACCAACACAGCCACTGCATGGACAACAGAAACCTCTCGTCGAGAGGTTACAACCTTTTTTCGGATTTACAACGCGAAACAAACTCAGTTCCGCACAAAAAAAGACAAACAAAACTACTTCTAAAGAACAAACATCGTCTCCAACCGCGAGAAATCACGCGCCACAGAAAACGTCAACATCCATCCATCAAGGAACTTCAACATGGATAAACTAAATCGGCGTTGGAAACAACAAGAGATATTGGGACAATAAATAAAAGCTATTCATAAGGAATTCATGAAGACAACTACTAGAAATCGACGCAAAATTCTGGTAGAAAACTTGAAAACATTAAAATAGATGGACGTCATATCGAATTTCTGGAGATAGCGAAAACGACTCATGAATATCATCGTGATAACAATTACGACAAATTACGCAAGAAATATGAAGAAATATTGGCTAATGCGAATATTGATATTGAACACCGTGCAACAGCCTCACCACAGAGCAACACGCCTACACAAGTCATAAAAATTGCAGGATGGTAATGGTAATTCATATACTCAACCAATTAATCCAATAGCTTAAGTTCTAGGCCAGAGATCCGCCAACAATCTACAACTTGACTCCTGAATATCTCGCATCAAAAAGCGTGGATAGAGTAGACAATTTACATATTGTGTTAGCCAGCAACAACGTCTTCAGCGACAATGAAGCCTATAAAGCATTATTTATGAAGAAGGTGGATGCTGAAACATACCTGTACGACTGCTTACATAGCCAGCCACAACATAAATATCCTCCAAAGCAAATGCCACAAAAAACAATTCCCAGATACGACAAATAAAACAACTTCAGTGAGTTATCCATCAAAATTGAACATTATTTGATGTCGAAAAATTCGAATACCTGAAAGAATATGTGCGAGGAGATTGAGCGGCTAATTAATCAATTATATTCCCATGAGCGGAGCTAATTACTTAACTGTTTGAGAAATACTGGAAAGACATTATAACATCTAACGCCTACTCGTTGCTCAACTAGTAGATAAATTAGTGATTATTCTGCCTAACCTGGGTTATGACACAGCAGCCTGTTATCCGATATTAGGAAGACTTATAATGCGCAAATAGGATGAAGAGACCAACGGAATCTTCAGCCAATCCTTGGAAACGCCGTTAAAGTATCAAAATTGAAGAAAATTCTCGAATTTCTGGAGAACAGATTTCTCTCGCAGGTACAAAACCCTCCATCTAGTACGCAGAATTACCCAAAACCATTGTGTTGTGTAAAAATCGCCCACATTTTAAACAATGCCTATCACCGTATCGTTTTAAGATCTGCAACGGTTATCATCACTCCCAATTGCACTTGGACCTAATCTCACATCATCAGCACGTCGGCCTGTGCAACCAACAACAAAATGAATCCGCCACTACAACCGACGCGCCATCACTACCAGAATAGAAGAAACACATATGCAGTTAACGTACCCGAGAATGAAGATCTCCTGTCCACCGCACTCATGCAAGCAAATTGTAGTCATAGTTTTAACCGATCAATGCTCACAAAGCTCCTTTGTGATTGAACAAACAGCACAGCTACTGTGTTTTTCAAAGAAAAGATCAGTACAGACAATACAGTCACAGGGAGAGGAAACAACATTGAACAAATATCGAAGTCTAAAATCAACTTATAACTGAAGTCCAATCATAGGTAAAGAATTGATAAACATTTGGTTTGTTTCACTGATTTTTTTATATATTTACTCGACTAGTTTCGCTTGTTACAACATAATCAAGATGTTTATTAATTTATTTAAAAACAATGTTTCACCAAGAGATAAATAAATTATTCAAGAAATATTAGAAGTCAAATCAATTCACAATAAAAATAAATTTATTTTCACATTGTTTTACCACAATAGACATTTATTGAATGCGACTATAGTTTCGATGATACACTGATCATTATAAAACATAAAGTACTTAAAATTTTAGACAGGTGTTATGCAGAGGTTTTTGATGCTTCAATGTAGAATTAGTGTCACTCCAATGCCTACAATTTTGCCTATTCACATGCCCATTCAGTTAGAAGTGTGCCTCGTCTAAGAAAAAAATGTTGGTAAAGCTGGTGAACCTCTCTAATATTTCATTTCTATCTTGAGGACTCCTCCTGTACCATTTGTATTTTGTATGGATGTAAATGTAAATCTTTATGAAGAATACGAATCAAAGATGTTCTGGGCACACCTAAGGCATTAGACCGCTTTCGAGTAGAGAGTCCATGATTTCTCTTACACGCTCGATGTTTTCGGGATCACTTGATGTTCTAGGTCGGCCGGATCGTGGTTGATTCCTTGTTGAGCCTGTCTCCTCGAACTTCTACCCATTTTCGAATCAATTTAATCGATGGAGTTTCATTTTTACACCGTATGTTGTAATGAGCACAAAATGTTTGTTGTTTATCCCTGAACAACGCATTGGTACTAAATTCCCATTGGCCGCTCTTGACCGCTTCGTAACCCCTCCGGCCCACCCCACCGTCGCTGCACGACACATCTACCGATTCAAATTTAAACGTACTTTTGGTCCACCCTGTATATTATGAGATTGATAAGTTGTATGAGAATCAACAGAAACTAATTCAGAAACAGAACCACGTAGGTGTCTTGTTAACTACACTGCAATTGGTACATGAAGAATATATCAAGCGCTTAAGTAATAAACAAAAGGCGATTTGGAAAGTTATTAATGGTGTAAGAACATGAAACAGAAACTTCATGTAATATAACGTGTGAGGATTTTAATTATCATTTTTCCACCATCGCAGATAATATACTAAAGATTATCTCGCATTTAAATTTGAATCCTTTTGATATCAATGTCAATCCTTTGAGTTTTCAGGAGGTACTAAAACCTTAAATAGATCTCCTTACCATTCACACAACTGCACTAATTAATTAAATTATCACAATTAATAACTTCTCAGATAATATGAAATGTGCAAAATGAATTCCGATTTATAAAAATGATGATGTGACCATCATAATGCTTTCCCTAAAATTTTCTCGAAAACTATGAGGTTTACGCAAATTCAGGCAATGTGGATCGTCATTAATGAGAGTCGTGGAAAATTCAACCTGACACAACTTTTTACATTGAACCGAATGCTCTGAATGATTAATTTGCTAATATAGCAGGTAATGTTAAAAGAAATTTACCTTCAAACAGTAATGATTCTGTAACAGCAATGGCAGCTTGTGGTTTTAAGCAAACTTCGAATTATTTTAAATCTACCGAAGTCATCTTCAACGAGGTACATGATATTGTAAGAGGTCTAAAATCTTCTAAATCTAGGGGATAACAACTACTCTCATAAAAGAAACAATAAATGTAATTCGTGTGCCATTGACAAAGCTAATTAATATATGCATTAAATGTGGGGTATTTCTTAAGTCGCTAAAAAGGCACGCGTGATACCAATGCATAAGAAAGATGATAAGGCAGATATGTATAATTATCGGCCAATTTCAATCCTGCCGATTCGAAAATTTATCTTCAAACAAATATTACATTTTCTTCAGAGTGAGAATTTATTAGTTAAGCAACAGTATGGTTTTCGTATGGTCTATATGATCTACTGTGGATGCTATCAAGTCCCTGGTGGAAAACATCTTGCAAGGCTTTGAGACAGGTATGCATACAACTGCTTCCTTCTTTGATATGTGCTGCATCTGTCACTATACAATTTTTTACTTCTATAACTTTTACTCTGTCAAGTGCCGACGTATTAGTTCATATCTCAATGATAGACAAAAAACTGCTATTATAAAGGGAAATTCATCTTCTGAAGCTATTTTAAAATATGGTGAGCCGCAATATTCTATCCTTAGTCCCATTCTATTCTTGATATACTTTATATATTTTATGATATGATATGATATGATTTACCACCTTTAAATATAGATTTAACATATAATCTTTATGCTGATGATACCTCAATGCTTTAGTCGCAGCATCACAAATAAATATATGTCTGGAGAAGGAAGAGCGAGCTAAGGAAAAGGCATTTAAATGGTTTGAAAATAAATTATCAACGAACCATGACAAAATAGTTAAAAAACATTTTCTCTAAGACCGTCTCATTTTATCCCCCAGAAAATTGTAAAATTCTTAGAAGTATATATAGGCAGTAAACTAACGTGGCACACATATGCAGAGGAAGTTGCTGTAAAAATATGACGCTACATATACGATGGTGGTTTGAAAAGTCCGTGCAAAGTTCGAGAGATGCCACCACCGACGCGCATCGAGGTCATGTTTAGTTAGTAGCATCTCTTGAATAAACGCACACCAAGCACCAAGTTTCAGCCATATTGGTCTATTTCTTTGTATTTGGCATTCGTGTTAATCAATGAAGTCGAGTGATTTTCAAGAAATGGACAAAAAGAATTTCGTGTGGTAATTGAACATTACTTTATGAGAGGCAAATCGCCTCAGGAGACTAAAGAGAAGCGTGATAACCATTATGGTGACTCTGCATCTTCGATTAAACAGTTTATAACTGGTTTACAAATTTTGGGACTGGCACAAATGACGCTGATCGTTCTGGACAGCTTGTGGAGGTTACGACTCCAGAAATCATTGATCAAATGATATGGTGATGGATGACAGAAGAGTTAAGGTGCGTGAGATTGCTAGTGCCGTGGGCATCTTGTCTGAACGGGTACATAATATTTTGCATAAACATTTGGTCATGAGAAAGCTATCCGCAAGATGGGTGCCGCGATTGCTCACGCTTGGCCAAAAACGGAATCGTGTGAAGTGTTGCAAGGATGATTTGCAGCTGTTCCAGAAGAATCCGAAGGACTTTAAGCGCCGTTTCGTCACTGTGGATGAAACATGGATACATTACTATACTCCCGAGGCCAAACAACAATCTAAACAATGGGTTATCAAGAGGGAATCTACACAAGAAAAACGCCCGCGATTGGACCACAAGAAGGTCCTTTTGGAATTAATGGAATTAATAGAAATAGGATTCCAACTCGTTTCACATCCCCGCTATTCTCCAGACTTGGCTCTCTTGAACTACTATTTGTTTCCCATGTGAAGAAATGGCTGGCGGGACAAAGATTTTATTCAAACGAGGAGGTGATTGCAGACACTAATGGATATTTTGCAGACATAGACAAATCCTATTATTCAGGAGGGATCAACTAACTAGAACATCGTTGGACGAAGTGTATAAGCCTAAAAGGAAACTATGTCGAAAAATAAAAAAAGGTTTACCGCAAACACGTCAGTAGTTTTTATTTTTGCACGCCCCTCGTATTATATGTTCAAACAACTAAACAGCTGCCTAACATCCATTGCTTACTTCTCTCTTTGCGAATCACATCTTTCGTATGGTATTAGGTTATAGAGATGATTGCGGGAATGAGTATATCCGAAAGGGAAAACTCACGTAAAAATATTGCATCATACCAACTACATAATGATATACATACTCAATATACTCGAAATAGTGACAATATTTACTTATGCCGTGCACGACTCTCAAAAACTCAAAATGGCCTAAATTACTATGGACCAAAAATATTTAACATGTTGCCTGATTCGGTAAAATTACTGGATGTCAAACGTTTCAGGAAAACTATCAGAACATATCTTGCTAATAAGGGACATTATACAATGGGGATGAACTTCTACATGACTACTATGAACTAGGAATTCAATAAATCATTTATTGCAAGTTGTATTTATATTTTTAACTCGGTAAATCTACGTTATGTATCTATATGTGTTTAAATGTTGTATTGTAACGATTTTATTTTTTATTCTTTATGTTGTGTTGTTTACAATTTAATTAATTGTTCGTAGTATTTATACTATTATTACATTATTTTTATTACTTCTATATGAATATAGACTTTCTAAAGGCTTTAAATCGAGCTTAAATAAGATTTAGTTATAGAAGGTAATTTGTTTTTAAACTTAAATTTGGATTATGTTTTATTTTTTATTCCATAGAAGGTTTTATTGTTTTTAAGCAGCAAAATCATCAACAATTAGTATTTAAAGTTATTATGTATATGTAGGGTAGGTGAGTAGCCTCTAACCCACACTCCAATCAGTAAAACATAAACGACGGTTTTAATTAAAAGTTGCAAAACGTAAATAAATAGAAAATAATTGCAATATTTAGAGATTTATTTACACAAATTTGTCTTGCATAAAATAAATATTGTTTTTCAAATGCATTAATTTATAATTATTTATTATTTTATACATTCCATCTTTGTCACATGTTTAATTTATAGTTTATAGTAACTAACTGTAGCATACAGTTTGCTTTCAAATCATTTAAGATGTAATTAAGGCCATTTTAATGATGATTTGGGGATCGTGGCTCGTACCATGTTAAAAATTCATTATAATTATTAATTTTCTCTAATTGTCATATATGGGTACCAGACAATTTTCATCACTTTCTCAATTGGAGTATATAATAAATGATGCAAATTTCTTCGATGAGGATGAGCCAGAAGCGGAGATAGATATTGTCGAGCTTCCACCCGATAACGTTGATGTGGTATCGGATGTTGAAGACTTTTGAATGTATTGGAAGATACACAT
Organism: Ontholestes murinus; assembly: GCA_963969525.1. Lineage (NCBI taxonomy): Eukaryota > Metazoa > Arthropoda > Insecta > Coleoptera > Staphylinidae > Ontholestes > Ontholestes murinus. Next base: position 15,947,136 of record OZ018396.1, read on the forward strand.
CCAAGAGACGTGCCTGGCAAAGTTAAACTTCATTCTTCTGCAATTCCTATAGCATCTACTTCTAGTCCAATAGCATCTACATCTAGGAAATCGAATGAAAAGATTCCATTACCAAAGCGCCAGAAAAAAATAAAATCTACTACAGATTGGCAAAAAATAAAAGCTGATTTTGCAAATGAGATGGGACACAACAATGAGATCTTAGAGATGAGACAAAATTTAAAAATAAAACTTGCAGGAAAATCGCCAGTCGAAGTCTTTGAGTTGTTGTTGAACGAAGACATTATGACCTATATTGTGAAGGAATCTGTCAAATATGCAGCCCAAAACAATCGGCATAGTTTTACTTTTTCAGTAAACTGCCTAAATTTTATTTTTATTTTTATTGCTTACAGGATATCATTCCTTACCGCAGGAGCAGATGTATTGGTGTGAGGATGAAGATATATGTATTGAAACTGTGCAGAAATGTTTAACAAGAAATCGATATCTCGAAATAAAGAGGAATTTACATTTCAATAACAATTTGAAAATAAGAACTCAACAATCTACAAAGACTTACAAAATAAGTCCACTACTTACTAAAATGAATGAACAATTCAAAACATTTAGAGTGTATTCAAAGAATTTAAGTATCGACGAGCAAATGATTCGATATTATGGCCACCACTATTTGAAGCAGTTTATAAGAGGAAAACCGATCAGATTTGGGTTCAAGCAGTGGACAATGTGCTGCTCTGAAACGGGATATTGCTTTCATTTTGAGTTGTATGAAGGAAAGCAAGAAGGTGGACATCAGTTAGATGGATTGAGTGTTTCCGTTATTATGAAAAATGTTTCCACTATCAGAAATCCTTCGAATCATGTCTTTTATTTTGACAACTTTTTTACGAGTTTTGAGCTAATTAAAGTCCTGAAAGAAAAAAATATTGTAGCTACGGGAACAGTGCTTTTTAACAGGATGAACAACTGTCCTATAAAGGCCGATAGTGACATGAAAAAAGAACACCGTGGTGTATTTGACTACCGCTTTGATGTTAAAAATGACATATTTGGGGTGGTATGAAAAGATAACAATTGTGTCAAAATGTTATCGAATCACCAAGCCCTTCTACCACTGCAAACAGTACGCAGATGGTCAAAGCCACATTAATTAGATCATTACAACAAATATATGGGACGAGTAGATAAGATGGACTGGTTTATCAAAAAATATAGAATTAAAATTAGAGCAAAGAAATGGTACTTCCCTATTTTTACCATCTATTAGCACATTACTGTCTCGCTAACCTCCTAGAATTTAGAAGAACGATTACTAGGGCCTACTTGCGCACATCATCGATCATTTCTAATCCAAAACAGGCTGGTAGACCCTGTTTGCAAAAGTTATCTCAGAATCGGGTTCCTGAAGATGTTAGAAGAGATCCTGTAGGGTATCATTTAGAAAGAACCGAGGAAGGAAAACGTGGCATATGCAAAAAGAATACACGAAAGCAGTGTACAAAATGTAATGTTGGACTTCATATGCAGTGTATGATAAATTGGCATAATTTGTAATTGTTATAACATAATTATACATACCAACAAAATTTCTACTATTTAACAATAGACCTAACACGATCCCCAAATGGGACTTTTTCAAAATTTGGATTTTTTTCAGCAATGGTTGTTTTTTTGTTAATTTAACTTACTAAAATACTTTTCCAGTAAAAAACAATATTTAATTTACAAAAAATAAAATAAAAAAATTTGGCAGGTAATGAGTTAAATCAAGTTTAAATAAGAATACCTATAAAAGGTCATTTATTTTTAAACCTAAATTTTGATTATGCTTTATTTTTTATTACATAGTTTTATTGTTTTTGCAGCCAAATCAACAACTATTAGTATTTAAGGTTATCATATATATGTAGGGTGGGTGGGTGGTCTCTATTCCACCCTCTAATTAGTAAATCATAAGCGAGGGTTATAATTGAAAGTTGTAAAATATAAATAAACACAAAATAATTGCAATTTTTAGAGATTATTTCATACAAATTGTTCAAATAACTTTTGATAATGTTTTACTAATTGGAGGGTGGGATAGAGGTAAGCCACAATACAATATAGATATACATTTTAATTACTGCTGTCCGTGCAGAAATGTCAACAATATCTGCTATTCATTCCTTCTCAGAACACACAATCTAATGCTTTGAGAATAGTTAATCGTCTTTGGTATGACCTTAGTGAAACCTTCGATTATGTAAATCATAAACTATTACTCTATAAACTGGCTTAGTGTGTTAGATAATTTATACTCTGACTATTTTATTAACAAGCATGGTGTGTCACAGGAATACATTTTGGGCCCTGTCTTATTCAATGACTTTCATTAAATAGTACCTAATAAGGGTCTCTTATTTGCTAGTAATATCACATTTTTAAGTACGGGTTCTAGGATTAATGAGGCTAATTTGTTGTTAAATCAAGCTAAGGCATCATAGAATGGTTTAAAGCCAAAAAAAATTAATCCTGAACGAAACAAAAACTGTTGACATATAATTTACTCTCAAAAACAGAGAATCTGCTTACATCTTAGGTATTCAACTCGACTCAAAATTAAGTTGATGTAATCATTGTGACTATGTGTCTGGAAAGTTGACGAAAGCTATATAGCTAAAGAGCACTTTGAACAATGGTTTTACTGAATGTGCTAAAAACTATTATTTTACTACATTCCACTGCCACATACGCTAGGGTATACATATTTGGAGCCATGTAACTTGTAGGTATCGACTTTTTAGATTTAAAAGAAGAGCAATTAGGATAATAGCCGCACTTAATTATTAAGATGGTCGTAAAATGCTTTAAGTCATATAAGCAAATCAATACTAACGCTAATCGATTTATCCGTTTTCTTTAAAAACTCACCTGACGATGCTAATAGATTAGTAGATAGCTCTATAATACCTTCGACCTTCATGTCTTGTGTAATCCTTAGTTAAATACTTGATTGTAGAGGCTTTCACTTTATGATACATATTTTATAACTTTAAATTTAAAGTTAATCTTTAGTTAGTTTTCTTCATTTCTGCAATTTATACTTTTCAGGTCTGTAGAATTCGTTAGACATTTTTTGCTATTAATTTTTTAATTTAGACAATATTAGTCTGCTTTTTTTTCTGTAAAATGTTAATCATATCATATGAATTATACTTTTGGCTAGACTTTTCTAGAAATGTTTCCCTTTCAGATTTCTAATCATTTGTTCAAGTGTACTAAAATTTTCCATTAACCTCTAGAATTTAGCCAGTACTAATTTACCTTATCGTTAAATTATGTTTCGCCAAGTGATGGATGGAGAAAAAGTTCGTAGCTTTTTGGAGATAATAAAAATATATAAATCCTTTACGTTGTAGAAAATTCACTAATAATTAGAAAAAAGACGAAAATATTTTTATAAAATCTACAACAAATGAGTCTTATTAAGACTACAAGAACAAATCACTTTTGAAACAACTACTTTTCTAGCTAATACTTCGACAGACATTGAATGATACAAAAGTAATGTGCGTGTTACAAAATAGCAAGGCTATCAAAGCAACACTAGTTTGAACGTATTTCTTTCTGTAAAATTTGTTCTTGTTGTCTTAATAAGACTCATTTGTTGTAGATTTTACAAAAATATTTTCGTGTTTTTTGGAGATGTTTCCACCATTTCTTGCTTCATATTATAAGAAGTTTACTGCAATTTTTCTTTTAAATTTCTAGAGTTTTAAATTTTTAAAGAACTTTTCAACAATTTACCCTTTAAATGTTTAATTGTGGAGGCGTTTTTCTTGTGGTATGTCTTGAATATAATGAAGAAGGAGACACGATTAAGTAGTAAAACAAAGTAATCGTGCCTCCTTCTTCATGCTTTATTTCTCTTCAAACTTGCGAAAATTTTATTCTAGAGTTCAAACAATTTTTCTTCAAGATTTCAAAGATTTACATTACAATTCTTGCTACATCTCCTCAAAATCTTCCAAGATCAAAAGGTAAGAGGTAACGTATTATTGATGAAGGTTTAAACTACTTGGTTTGTTTCACAATTTTTTCTCTATTTACCAGATTAGTTTCGCTTTTTAAGGCATTATCAAGAGTGAGTTACAAAAGAAACTGACAAATTTTATATAATCGAAAAACCAAGTGTAATTTGATTTAAACCTTCATCAATAATAGTTTAAAATTTTTCACCAAGTGATAAATTAACTATAGTCTGTTCGTTGGATCTTCCATCGTACGTCACAAACTATCGCTTCGAGAAACGACGCAAAAACTTTCAGTCTGATAAAGTAAACCAAATGCGTTAGAAAAAGAACGCACTGTAAAACTTTCGTCGTTTTTTGAAGCGATGGTTTGTGACGTACGACGGAAGATCCAACGAACAGACTATATTTACCTTTTCGTCCTTTTGGGTATGGAGCATATTTTTGTATTGTGAATTATAATAAATGCATTTTTGAATCCATTCTAGAGTTATGACCTAATTTTGACTATTACTTCAAAAACGACTAAATTTAGTTTTTGGATCATCATAATTTTATGATTATGAAAATGTTTAGATTCAATTTTACACGCTACTATAGATACTACTAGCTTAAAGAGATATGCGTTGAATAAATGTTTGTACATTGCATACAACAATTTTGGCACGATCTTATTCTTAAAGTAGAGCAAGGTTTAGAGGCAGCAAATTTAATATATAAACATATAACTAGATAGAGTTGTAATTTTTTTCATCGTTATCATTAAACAATTACGTTATTTAATAATTACAGTTAACTGAAAAATATATAATTAGTTAATTTTCTACAACGAACTGAAGGATTTTAATATATTTTATTAGTTAACTTTGAGTTTAAATTTAAATTATTCAATATTCAATTATTTTTACATTATATCTTTAAGAAAGTTATGCTTTTATCAACCAATTATTAAAAAGAAAACATGTTTAACTTTAGAAATTATTATATAAAAAATGTCAATTCGATGAGGTCTAGAAATATCACCAAAAATTACTTTAATGTTTTCTTAAACTACCCTTAAAAGTTTGTATCTCTACCGGTGCATATTTAGGGTCTTTTTAATCTTTTTATTCAGCCTATAAAAATAGGGTCGAGCGAAACATGTTTAACTTTAGAAATTGTTATATAAAAAATGTCAATTCGATGAGGTCTAAAAATATCCCCAAAAATAACTTTAATGTTTTCTTAAACTGCCCTTAAAAGTTCGTATATCCACCGGTATTATTAAAATTAAAATTTCATTATTATTTGCACATTGATTAAATAAAAATTTAGATATGATTAATTAAATTGTCAATGAAACATTTTCATGTTAATTTAAGTTTAAGTTTCTTTTAGATATCTAAAAAGGAATTAAATAAATAACAAATGAAAATAAGACACAGTTTATTCCTTACTTCACTTGTTTATTTAAGTGTTAGATGTACATTTACAGTTTGTTATTCATAATGTTCACCTTGTGAACGAAATGTACATCTAACACTTAAATAAACAAGTGAAGTAAGGAATAAACCGTGTCTTATTTTCATTTGCAAAACACTTCACGTAAACTCAAACCAACAATAGTGAAATAAATAACAATTATTGGTAATCCATGCCATTTATTTTAAAATAACATTCACACATGGTGTATCCAATGAAAACAGCGCACGCTGGCTAATTTATCTCGTCTTTACAAATCCAAAAATATATATAGGGTGTACAATCGTAAATTAAAAACTAAGCGAAACAGGAGACGTCGCTACGTACACACGTCCACCAGGGGAGTATAAAAATACTTAGAAATACACTAATCTGCTAGAACCGCTAGAATTTCTGGTTGTTTTTACAATTTTACAGTGCGCAATTAGATTTTTGTTTTATTTTTATTCGCATCATCTTTTATTACGGGAATAAAATTCACATTTAGATAGGTATAATGAGAGATAGAAAGATAGAAGGGGTGTGGCAGTTATGTTTCCCATTTTCCCTCGTGCTAACGCTAAATCACACATATTAATTTAAATCTGTTTATTATTATTTTTTTGGTCATCGTGAGTATTGCCTGATTATCAAATTTACACATCTCTATAAATTTATTGCAATAATGATAATATGATATAAAGGGTACTTACAAACAGAAATCAGTTAACAAGTATGAGATCTAACTTTCGATAATAAATTATGAACTGAAACTGACAGCACTAATAAAAAGAAATTAGTACACACTAAGAACCTAATAATAATTGTTTTCTTTATGCGTATGGACAAACTAAAAGTGTTTACAATTTCGAAACATTTCGTACGTTCGATTGCAATAAATTCTTGCGTAAAAATCAGGCAACCTCCATCCTTCAAAATCCTTGGTATTCTCTACTGGGTTTAAATATATAGTTTTTTTTTTAACTTTGTGAACACATTTTTATTGTTCCATTGAGACGATCTGTGAACGCGCCCCTTCGAATTTTTAATAAAATCAAGCTAAAATATTACATGTTTAGGTTATATTGGCCGGCGTGTCCGAGTTTATTCGAGCTCTGTCTAAATTTTCTAAGTAATTAAGGCTTGTGTGCCAACTACACTAATTTAGAATAATCTGTAAAAACTATTCTAAAAAATACAGTAAACATATAAAAACTTTATTATTATTATTATGAACTTATATCATTTATTATCTTTTAGTTTTAATAACGCAATAAATTGGTTTATGTATTTTTTTTAATTTAGCTTCACTAAAGTAAAACGAAAAAATAAATTATAATAATTCATTAACGAAAAATTAGAAAAACCTGTTTGTTTAAAAGAACCACAAATAAAAAATAATTTGTATATTCTAAAGCCTTGATAAAAAATTAATTGGATTTTGATAAACATACAGTGTGTATCAACAGTTTTGAATAAATGCAATATGTTATGTAGTAAATATGTACACATATTCGTAAAAATGATTTTAGATTCTTTCTCTTTTATTATCAATATTTATAACTGAAATCGATTTCTTGAATGAAATTTTAGAATCCCTTTTATTATTTTTTATCAAATTTCTATTTCTCAAAGATTCTTCTCTCTATTTTAGATTTATCTAAGCGATCGCTTCTCGGCATATCGCTAAGATCAAAGAGTAGACTTATCTATAAGTGGAGCAAATCGATTTTTCATTTAGTTTTATTTTTGCAAAATTAGGTTAAGTTGACATGACAAATCATAATTATAGATCGTATCAATTAATATGACTTAACGCAAGAGACAAATTGAAACTTTTCAAAAAATGGAAATAGCTCCATCTGGATGTGATTAATGTTTTTACACTGGGATATTTTGGTAAAATAAAAAATTAAATCATTAAATAAATGCTATGTTTGGGAATATTATGATAAATGTCTTGGTAACATTACTCTTGATAACAAAATATTTGCAGATGTCCAAAAATACTAACTGATGTTTGGTGTAGTATACATTTTTTATCACTCCAAAAAAGTCAGCATTTGCTATTGTTGACTTAGTTAAAATAGTGTGAGGATAATTTAGATCGTAACAAATATTTTCCTCAAAAGCTTTGACGTGCAAATAAAGAATATTCATTCTCTTTAAAAAATATTCGTTTACAGAAGAGACAAGTGAAGTTTCCTTAGCAAATAATGTTGATCGATCTTCGCCTCCTGGAAGATTGGGGCGGTGATGAGGGCCTTCTTTAGGTCTTTAAATGCTTCTTGCTGTTCTGGTCTTCACGTCGATGGTGCGTTGGTTTTGTTGAGATTGCTCAGTAGTTTTGCAATGCTAGCAAAATTATTGATGAACTTTTTGTACAAACTGAACAACTGCAGCATGCTCTGAAGCTGTTCAACATTTTTCGGGGCGGCACGTTTCGCGATGGCCCATGTATTTGACGGATGTTTCAGGTTTATCCTCAGGTGGAACTGCTCCAGTCTCTGTAATACCATTTCGATATTCTTAAGATGTTCCGCTGCAGAGGTACTGCCCACCATGATCACATCGTCAAGATATACCAATATTTTAGTTGGATCCAATCCTGTCTTGACTCAGTCGGTTTTATTATGGTATTTAATCTTCTGTAATCGATGCTTAGTCTAACTTTCCCGTCGGACTTCTTCTTCTAGTAGGTGGAGGCTCTTTCAAGAGAAAGTTTTATCCACTTCTACCTCTGTTCTTGGCTGTAAACGGTGGCTAATTGGATATCCCAGTCCATCTTGATTTATAATTCTGCAACTTTAAACATAAAGTCAATTGTGTCTGTTTTCGGCGTGAAAAAAGGTTTTAGCCCTTCCCGTCGTCTTGAGGTCTTTGAAAGGAGCGAAACTGCGGGTTTACTGAGGAGCAACATTCGCGTACTTGTGATCTTTGGAAATACCCTTGACCTCCTCTATGTGTAGCAGATGGTACCTCATCTCAAAGGGTTTTTTTCTTTCTGAAAAGCAATATATCTCTGAATAGTCCCAGAATGACCATGTTCTATTCTTCAAGTGATGGATCAATCCTGTGTCCTTCACAAAATCAATTCCTAACTGTGTTTTGGATTTAGGAGTGTCCGTTACGTATGTAAACGTAGTCGGTATCCATCTCCCCTGTGGGAAAACTGGGATGTGCCTAGCTCTTCTTACTCGGCTGGTTCCATCAGACGGATCTTCTTTTCTTTAAACCACTTCCTTTGTCGCCGTAATCTTTGAACAATTGTCTACGTAAGCTTCCTAGGTGTGTTTTCTATTCTTATGGACAGGGTTGGCCGATCCCTAAATCTTGGTTAGTTCTTTTCTACAATTACATGTCCTAATTTTGGCCATCAATCATCCAGCTAACAACATTGGGTTGCATCTAAACTAGGTACTTCTATATTTCACTGAAATTTTTCAAAGACAGTTGTTTCTAAACAATTTATTGGTTAAAGAATCTATAGAAGTGCCCATATGCGGGTGTTCAAAAACACTAATTAAGATTTGGCTTAGCTCTAAAATGTTGGTATAAACCCAAGACAGACATCACATGATATTGCGTGAAATTGGGCGGAATTATCTGATCCGCAAAAAATATCTAGCTGTGAAAAGCAAATAATAAAAACTTTCTGATTATAGAAAATCTGCGTTATTAGATTATACAGTAGTAAAAGCAAGTTGTAAAGTGTTTCTTAAATACGACAAAAATATGACAAAGCAATTTCTATTGGGCAGAATTATCTGATCTTAGGAGAGCTAACATTTTGTTTAAATGAAACTTTAAACCTATAAAAATAATTTAAATGTGAAATGGAGGTTTACACCTAATTTTCACAAAAATTGAATGAACCAGATGTATTTTTAGATACCTTACTCTTTGAATTAGTTCGTTCGTACACTTACATGTTGAAATTTTGCAACAAAATCGACCCATTACAACATTGTGTTGAATCTAAACTAGGAACTTCTATATCTTACTGGAATTTTTCTTAAATATACTGAAAGTTGTTTATTAGTTAAAAAAATTTATAAAAGTGCCGCCTCGGCCAATATGCGGATTTTCAAAAACACTAAATAGGGTTTGGCTTAACTCTAAAATGTTGGTATAAACCCTAGGAAGATACCACATAATATTGCGTGAACTTGGGCAGAATTATCTGATCTGCAAAAAATGATGAGCTGCAAAAAGCACATTATAAAAAAAAACTTTCTTACTATAGAATGTTGTCGACCCTCACTTTGTAGTGCAATTTTGACAAGGATTTGAGATTTCAAAAAATACTTTCAACTTCATCAGGAAATTGCTATGTTTTAATTGAGGCAACTTGAATCTGAATAAAACTGGATCAAGTTTAATATAGAGTGCTAGATTTGTCCACAAATATATGGTCGAGCTGGTTTTTGAACAATTAGTTGATCGAGGAGGTTCTGAAGAAGAGCTTACTTATTGCGTCGAAAGTCCAAAAGTATCTAAATATGTTAAAAATTTAGGTTAAATGTGTTATTATCAATTTAAGAAAATTAGCTTTGGTAAGATTTGGAAAAAATGTAACGCAGGTATAATGAAGGTTTTCGAATACAAATTCTATGAAAAATATTGATGTATAAATCCTATATTACATTCATAAAAAATTATTATTAAAACTAAGAACTAGAGGAGTAAATCTGATACTCGAAAAAATTGGAGGAAGAGATGTATTTCTTGCGCTTTCATAAAGTTCTAGCAGAGATAAAAATATGTATCTTGTTATAAGAATAATTGTTTTTTGGACATTAAATCCTTAAAGCGGGTCATATTTAGAATGAGGCAATTTCCTATTGAGACAAACAAGTTTTCAACAAACAAAACTTGCATAAAATTGTTAAAGAAAGTGCAATAATTGTAGATGAAATTATTGATTGCAAAAATATATGAAAAGATACCAGAGAATAGATTATTGGCTGTCGAAAAATAACTAGACAAGGGCAGAAAATTATTGTATTTAACTAAACGATCTCAAATATGAATACAGAATAGAGCGAAGAGTTTAAGGACCACAATGTAACAAGTAATCCGTAAGAATTAAAAAAATGTTGTATAAAACATTGCAAATTGTGTCTCCTTTTTTACAATGAAACATGATGTACTGTAGTTTTTTTAAATTTGGAAAAGCGTTTAATATGATTTCAGTCTTTAAATCAATCCTTACGTTTGAATGTGCAAAGGGAATGAAGTACCTAAGTAATATCAAAAGTATTATAAAAAGACATAAAGAGACAAAATTCAATATGAAACAGGGAATCACAAAAGATGTAGCCAATAATAAATAAATACAAAAATAACAAAATAACACACTGTAAGAAATTATGCACCGAAACTAATACAAGAAGCATCTGCAAAGTGACACAGAGTGTTATTAGAATAGGAAGCATACAGTTAATGAAATCTGAGTTTAAGGATGGCTGAAGCCAATAGTGTATTAGCCAAATGCTTTTCAATATCGTTTTAGATGATGTATTCAATATATCAAAAAGGCCAAGAATATGTTACAAATTATAAACAAGAAATTAATTTATGTAGATTTCATTAAAATAAACTAGCAAAGGCAATTAAATAATCTAGCATTCAAATTTATAATCATCTGTAGGCACGTGTTTCAATCTCTTCAGTACAGCTTTATTACAAAATCAATTTTAAATACAAATAAAAATATTTACTAAATTAATATTATTATTAATTTAGTAAATGTTTTTATTTGTATTTAAAAATGTACTGAAGAGATGGAGAAATCGAACCACGTGTCTACAGATGATTATAAATTTGTATGTTAGATTATTTAATTATTAATATGTATAACGTAAATTAATTTCTTGTTCATAATTTCTCATACTATATTCACTAACAAAACAGTTTAAAATATGTTAAAAAATATTTAGAACGTGCCTTTGTAGCTGACGTAATAATAATGGCAATTAACTAGAAGTAAGTACAACACAATCTAGAAATAAGTAATAAGTAAAAGCTTTAGAGAACAAATCTGAAATCAAACATAAACATAATAAAAAATGATTGCGATAGGAAAAGATGGTGATAATGTGGTTGAAAATTTAAATGAAGACGACATAGGAGAAGTAGAATTGTTTAAATATTGAGGTACAAAACTAAAAAAGAATGCAGAGAACGCATAAACATAATAAAAAATGATTAGGATAGGAAAAGACGATGAAAATGTGGTTGAAAATTTAAATGAAGAAGACATATGAGAAGTAGAAACTTTTAAATATCGAGGCACAAAACTAAAAAAAGAATGATGCAGAAAGAGGGCGGAGATAAACGATGATAAAAATATAATATCAAAAAGCTTCATCAGAAATATTTATGTATCACAAATGAAACACTTTTTAACTAACATCATTACTCAAAAATGATACACTTTCTAACTTTGTTTATATAACTGTGACTTTATTAAGTGATTATAGTTTTGACAATTTTAATTTGAAAATGACAAGTTCTAGTTCTAGTTTGAAAATGACAAGTTAAAATTATCGAAACTATAGTCACTTAATAAAGTCACAGTTATACAAATAAAAGTTATAAAGTGTACCATTTGAGTATAACGAAGTAGAAGTCTCCACCGTTAACAGTTTTATTAATGTATCAATTTAAACAAAAATATCAAAGTACAATAATAATCTTTAAACGTATCCTAACGTTTGGATGGGATCGTTGGATACTGATAACAAGAAAAGAAAACAAAATCAAAGCAATGGAAATGAAGTATTTAAAGAGAATCAAAGGTATTATAAGAATAAACAAAGAGACAAGAAATTTGAAAATATGGATCCAATAATAAACAAAATAAAAAGGTAAGAACTAAAATTGTTTAGATCAACTGTAAAAAGAAGACAATTTATACAGAAAAAAATCATTATAAAAAGTCAAAAAAGAGCAGAAATATTGAATGATGTAGTAACAGAAATATTAAAATAAATTGTGTTAATATGAAATTAAAGAAATATAAATACAAGATGTTACAAGAAAAATGCTTGTATAACTAGAGATACACAGTAAAACCTACAAAAAATAAGACAACACGGTCAATTATGGTGTCTAAAATTTAGATAATTGTTGAAATTTTTCTATATTTTCAATATTACACAGATTTTAATTAGAAATTTTAATATAACCTATAATCTCATAATTCAATTAATAAAACACGTTAGAATTCAATTTCTTCACAATTTAACGTGTTTTATCAATTGAAATTTCTCTTCACGTAACTCAAAAACCAATAATATAAATCTCAAAGTGATCAAATTTAATCCAGTGATTCGAGCTGATTGATCGTGTTTATATTGATCGTAACTTAACATTTCTCAACAATTATAGGATTATAGATTAGAATTTCCATTATTACACAGATTTTAATTGGAAATTCTAATATAATCTCTAATCCCATAATTGTAACTACTTATAGGTTATGATTATTTTGAGTGATTTAATTTTAACTCATTTAAAACTTTAATATTATTTTTTATTATTTATTCATCTTCAATGAAGGTGAATTTTCAACAAATAATGTTTCATTAATAAGTATAATAAGTAAGTGAAGTTATATAATTTAAATTAATAAAACGCAGTTACATTCCGAACCTCACTATTTTATTTCAATTAATCAATAATGAAATAATAGTGTTCGAAATGTGTATTTGCTGCGTGGAAATAAAACATTAAGGAATTTAATTGCATTCAATAATTTACTTTCAACAAGTTGTAAAATTCCTATTTTATATTTTATACCTGTCATGTTTTAAACACATAATTACAAAGGGTTTTTAAATTATTTTGATAGCTCATTTTTTTATAGAAAAAATATTTTTTGGCTGGTTAAAAAAAGAAACTGTCTCATTTCATATATAAAAAAGGTTCTAAAATAGCATTTGATAATACATTTAAGTTATCTATCCTATATTAATTTTTAAGACGAATGTAATGTAATTAAATCTCTTTTTTCATTAAATTTCGGGTTAAGTAATGTGAAATGTTCTATATTATGAAGAATGAAATAAGATTCCTTACTTTACTTATTAATAGTGAAGTAAGGCATTTTATTTCGTTCAACTCTTTTTTATACTCAAAAAATTAATGTGGACAAAAACATAATTTTTTAATCCTTCATAAAGTGCCAAAAATAAAAGAAAAAGAAAATGTGCGATATTTATTGTTTATGGCATTAAAGGATTAACATCCATTATACAAATCATAATAAAACAAATTTATAATCAACACTATAGAAATAGAAATATTTTGTTAAAAACAAAGAAACAAATGAGGACTATTTTAAAAATAATATTCAAGAAAATAAAAGCATAATAGTAAATATATAACTAAATCTTCAACTCATAATAAAATTTAACATATAAAGTAAATTAATTATTAAATCCCTCATAAACTATAAAAAAAAAGGAAAAATAAAATGTGCGATATTTATTCTTTATCGTTACCGTACAAATAATTAAGCATTTAAGGGTTAGAATCCATTACACAAAAAAATAATTAAAAAAATTTACAAACAAGAATATAAAATTAGAAACATCTTTGAGTTAAAAACAAATGAAGGAAATGACGAGTATCTTAAAAATAATATTCAAAAAGGTAAATGTATTAGTGTTAAGTTGTACGAACATTTCCGACAAATAATTAAGCATTGAAGGTTTAAAATCCATTACACAAAAAATAATGATAAAACAAATTTACAAGAATAAACAAGAATATAAAATTAGAAACATCTTTGAGTTAAAAAAAGTGAGAGTATTTTAAAAATAATATTCAAAAAAGTAAAAGTATTAGTGATACGTTTTACGAACATAACGTAAAAGCAAAACAGCACACTTGTTTTTATAGACAGAGCCGGATGCACTCGGGACCAAATTCGGCAGTGGCATAACCTTTTTATTTGAGTAACCAGCAGTTAACATATTTTTATATACATAATTTAATATTAAATTAAATTAATATTTTATAAGTATTAATGAAATTCTATGTAAATGATTATTTTATTCGAGTATTATTCGTTAGGAAGTATATTTCAACACAACACACTTAATTGCTTTTCAAATAAAGAGATTCATTTAAACTTAAATATCCATTTCATTTCATTTAATTAATTTCGATTTAATATTAAATTATATGAGTTACTCTTATTGTTTTTTTTTTGGTAATTTTTTAATTATTATTTTGAGTGGTGCCGCTGCGAG